>CM069918.1:54793318-55405093 GCA_036172225.1 Cryptocoryne crispatula var. balansae
ATCGCATTAATTAAATGATCCTGATATAACTCACCTCCGTCTGAGCGTGTCGGAGGGCAAATTCCTCTAACATTTGATTAAGGTAATTTGGAACTGTCATAATAATTTTATATCATGAAAGTATATAAAAATTTATAGTGCAACCAAAAGCACTATAACCCTAATTATACATGTAGAATTAATAGTAGGTGTAATGATGTTGTCCTAAGCATGCTCCATACTCGTGTGGTGTTTTGTGATATGCCAGTATACCGTGCACCCTTAGTTTAGAAGATTTATAGGGGTGTTTGGTTGCAAGAAGAATCGACAGTTTTCATTAAAAAAATGCGTTTTGTAACAAAACTTGCTCAAAAGATTGTTAGGCAATCATTAGATATATATATTGATATTAAACAAAAAATAGGTGACACATTTTCTCTACCTTTCATTGTGACTTGTGATGGTTGAGATGTCTTTTGTATATTTTGACGATGACTAAAACTAATATCTTGCGGGTCTAACAAGGGTTTATTATGTATGGAAAGATTGTCCAAAACATTAGAACACAAAGATAAAAAGTTCAGCCTAAAACTTTTATATGTTGGAGGAAACTTTCTCATGCCCATATTATTAATCATTCATTATTCAACCTATCCAACATGAATATATCCCCCAAATTTCTCAGCACATATGTATTTGATGGGGACATATTTTGGTAACTTTGGAGTTTTTCTTTTAATTGCGTCCCTGTGAGGACAAGTCTGTAAATAGTCAGTTTAGAGGGTTTTTTTCTTAAAATCTGTCCATTCTCTTTAATAGAGGGTTCAATGTACATATTAAAAAACATATACATTGGAATTTTTGGGAACCCGCTCGGGTAGTGTCTCCTGTACTGGGGGTTGCGGCCCCCGTTTTCTCCTCCAACCCCGTCGATGAGTGCCGCCCTCTCTTCCAACCTCCGGCAGGTGGCCGGTTCTTCTCTTTCCCTCACTCCCGATGAGGTGCGCCATCTACATCTTCCTCCAATCTCGGCAGGTGGCCGATCTATCTTTCCCCCATCCTCTGGCCTCTGTGCCATTCTTCCTCCCTTCCTTTTCTCAGTTCTACATCGACAGCTTTCCACGGTCCTGAATTCCGGAAGGCTATGAAGAAGGTGGACTCCTCCCGGCGATCCCCGGAAGGGCTTCCCACTGGTTCCCCTACTCCCGCCTCTCCTTCGACACCTTCCACCCACAGCCATGGCGGGGCCAGATCCGGTTTCCACCGGTTCTGCGGCGCGAAGTCTACGACAAAGAAGGAGGAGGCAGAAGGACGGAGTCGCCAACGATGGCAGATGTTGCTCCACATGCTTCTTCTCCCTCCCCTTGCTCTGCTTCCGTCCGCCGTCCCCGGATCCACCCGCCTGCGTGTAGCAACCCACCGGACGAAGACGACGACGTCGGGATGGCCAAAGACGACAGAACCCATCAGGTTTTGTCCAGACGCGAGTCCCTCACATGCCCGGGAGTCACTGCGATACTGCCATGGGGGACGGGCTTCAACGGCGGAGATGTGGCCACGCAACCAACCCAGGGGGAAGCCAGCGCCACGAACCCCCCCTGGTGCACACGCAAGCGGACACGCGCCTGCGAGCGAGCGTGCGCGGCTCGCGCCAGGCCGGTCCGCGGCCCAGACCGGCGACCAGACCGGTCCGACCGGGTTCAGACCCGGTTCAAGCCAGCTCGACCCGGTTCAACGCCTGAACCGGCCAGTTCAGGCTGGTTTGGGCTGATCTAGACCGTTTTGGGCCCGGTTCGTCCTGTTTCGACCGATTCGAGTCCGGCCGGTCTCATTTTGGGTTCGTTTAGGTCGTTTAGCGGCGAGTAGCGCCGATTCATTCTATTTTCGGTCGTTTAATCCGGTTTTGTCGGTTTGTCCCGTGTCAATATTTTAATGCATATATACGTATTGATTGCTTCATCAAAGTCCAATGATTGGTCAGAATTTATTGTACCAACTTTTTCCTTCCCTAGATGTCTAGGCTAGCAGTCTCTCTCTCTCTGTTTTTTGTTTTTTTTTTGTTTTTTTTGTTTTTTGAAACAGTCTAGGCTAGCAGTCGACCGACGTTACTTGTTAGGCTCACCCTTCAACGACAGCACAGAAGCTAACAGATTTGACTTTTTCGAAGAAGATCTTTTAAGATCGTCCTCGAGATATTGTGAGATAAATAAAAATAAGAAAATAAAATTTGGGCAAAAGTCGACCCACCAGAGAATTTGTGCTCCTTGTCCAAGCTCAAGTGTCCAAACTGCAATAATAAGATGAAGAAAAGACTGCCGGTTAAGTAACAATCTACACGGCTCTCCATTCCATCAACTCAAAACTACCAGCAGAATGAGCACAAGTTTATTTACTCTTCTAGCTGTATTGCTTGATACACCTTTGTTGACGTTGTTTCTTTGAGTATGATGAAGAATTACACTCGGTAGTTTTGATGGTATGTGGTATATGCATTGCTTGTAATTAGGCTTATAAATGTATGTGATTAATAGATCGATCAAGTATCCTTGAGAAATCCTCAAAGAAGTTCCGATGGAGCAATATATAGATGTCGGTTTTCTCTTGGTAAACTGTCCAACTATCATAAATATACTTCATTAATTTGTGTCGCTTGAACTATCTCTTCTACTTTTATTCACTATATGCTTGTCAAATATAACGTGAGATGTTGTTTTAATTTGTGTGGTTATCATTTTAAATCTGATCAGAATTTAAAACTTTGGGGGAGGGGGGTCGAATTCACTCCCTCCTAACTTTGCGTTACAGAGATTTTATAGTTATACAAAAAGAGTGAGGAACCTGTTACCCGAACATGATACAGTTTTTTTTTTAAAAAGTATGGTATAAATGTTTTGTTTAATTCGTTTTAAATCATAGTTTACCAAAATTAATATAGTGTCGAGGTTTACATGTATGATTAATTTTGCCTTATTAACCCTTAACGTATTTAGTGTATATAAAAGAACAAAAATATTTATGATAAGGTAGCTATGATTTAAAATGAATTAAACAATGAATACTCATACTTGGATCGATGGCTCTCAGTTTAATTTTTTGAGTTGAACCAAATAATGAATACTCATACTTGGATCGAGAAAAGTCGCAAGAGTGGGATTTTTGAGAAAATCCTCTCTAACTTAGGAAGAAACACATATGATCTACTTGCATCGATTTCCTCAAAATGACACAAGGGATGCCAACTCTATCAAGAAACATGTAAAGGTACTCAAGGTATCCTGAAAATATGAGAGCCAAAGACTCTACCTCAAGTATGCTGCTCAACAGCGAGAAAAATGTAGGACCATAACTCGCATACATGACCCAAATGAACAATCAAGAGATCCAGAAAAAGAAAAGAAAAGACTCACATGCAAGATACTACCGGAGAACATAGCCCTTTTGCCATGTACAATAGAACAGTTATTATTTGATCAACTAAAACCAAATAACTGCGGGCTAAAGAATTTCATCATCAGAAAGGAAATAAGTCAAAGGATGAAATCTTATCTCATTATTGCTACCACACCAATGATAGTGCACCTTTTCCCAAGCTATCAAAAAACGAGAGTCAGAGTCGTGCTCCTCATCTGTGCACGGAACATCATACCTGAAGTTCTTAACATGGGAAGCATACTGTAATACCTTGTCATCAACTTCAAGATCAACACATTCCTCAACATGGAGCTCTTCCAATTCTGTACAACCTTTTAATACGGTGGTGATACCGTCATTGCTCACACGAGAGCCTATCAGGCATAGGTACTTCAGATGCGGGAGAAAAGTTGAGATTGCAGCCACCTCCTCGTCGGAAAATACCCCACACACCTGTAGACCAACCAACTTCTTGCAGTGGAGACTAATTTTCTCAACGATTTCAACAAAGGGATCAGGTTTGTCCCTCAAGTAAAGGTACTCCAAGTTCTCCCATTTGCAAGCATTCTCGAGAATGCATCTATCCTCACCCCAACTAAATATAGGCAAACCAAGAACTTTAAGCTTCGAGCACCTGTGTCAAAAATCAGTATTTTGGATATTTTGAAAATTAAAACAGCATCGTTATCACTCTCCCATACATCCATTTTAAGGGAAATACAATGGCAAAAATTCAACGAATAAGAAAATACAAAAAGGATCCAATTCTCTAGATGACAAGGACAAGTGGTTCTATCGTGCAGCATGCACTGTGCGACAAGCTTCTCGGAGGAACATTTACATGGATGTATGGGAAACATTGTCAATGACTCAATAAGCACCAACATACACTAGACACCTGAAGCTAAAACTTGTTACTGATGCTTATAAGCAGCTAAAGAACAATCATATAACTAGTAGTATCTAGTAATTAAATTCAGAATAATCCCCTTAGTTGCTAAACCTATATTTTCCACTGGAGATTCAAAAAAGAAGTCTTTTAAATGACACAAGGGTGATGACCAGTCACAGCAAACTAACCATGGTTTCATCTCACAGGTCCAACAACATCTATCTTCCCTGCCCAAGTCAGCTATTTGCATTTTCTGTTGAGGACATTTACAAGTACAAGAAAGGGAGAAATTGACCATCACTTGCTACAGAAGCATGACAAAGAGGGAACCACGAACTCTGCACAGTTGACGAAGAACATGAATATATGTACAAGTCGTTGATATTTATTATCTTATATCCTTATGGATACTTATGTTTCTATCTTTATGCTCCAAGTTTGGTGCATACAACTAACCATTTAAAAGTGTTTAAACCATGTTGCTGAAGTTAAAATACTGTTGACTTAAATGAGTAGGCTGTGAAGTTATGCAGAGAGTTAGATTATGAGAAATATGGAGTGATTATGTTCAAGAAAAGCATGTTCACGAAAAGTATACATTGCTTGGTGCATATTTTAGAAAAAAACTATAACAATATTTTTTTTTTTCAAAAGTATCTTAACTTGGGTCACAGCCACAGCAGAGGTTGTGCCGGTGAAGAGCCACTGGGAAGAGAATAAGGTATTAAGAGGCAAGGCTAGATGCAGAGACCATATACTTTCAAAAGGAATCAAGTCCTAATGATAAAATTAATTTAACTAGAGAGGTGAAAAGACAGTCATCTTTGATATGTTGATTATACTGGTTTTTTCAACTTTAAATGGAAAGGTGTTGAATTCTAAAATCCTATTTAAATTCAGAGGAGAGAAAAAAGGATTTAATTAAGTTGAATACTTGGGATCAATATTCACAATCAGATGCCTATTTCAAGATTCTCCCAGACATAAGAGTTTTTCTTCCTGTTGGAGTAACTTTTGCCGCCTTTAAAGTGTTGGTGCCCTATAGTATTTCGGGTTAAGATATTTATAGTGTTAGAGCCATAAGATATTCAAAGTGTTGGTACCTTCAAAATGTTGGTGCCTTGACATATTTAGTGAGAGGCAAGGGCTTTTGTCGTGCAGAGATTGTATAGGGATCCTCCTAGAGGAAGCAGGTCTGATTGATGGACTTATGTCATAGAGGTAAAAATATAAGCATCTTCAATATGCTGATCGAACTTCTTGTTTTAAACTTTAAAAGAAAAGATGTTGAATTTTAAATGTCCATTAAAAATTTAAAAGTTAATCAGGTGGAATCAATATTCCCCATCACATTTGCCTAGATTCCTCAGCATGCATGTTCATGTCATGTGGAATATATTTTGCCCTTAAAATTTTGGAGGCTGAGGAGATAAGCTGCTCTCTAATGGAGAAATGATGAGCTTATTGTTTAACATCGTTACTCATTAGTGGAAGTGTTATGAGTGTCCATAGATGCAGCTGCTATGGCTTCTTTTTGTCAGCATATAAGGCGGAATGTGATTTTAGACCGGCTGAACCACAATTGTTTGATATAACAATATTACCAACTGAACTTTTCCCAACCTTAAGAACAATTGATATAGAACAAATCTGGTGTCCTGTCTTCTGGGAAAAATCTGCTAGATCAAATTTTGCTGAGTTTTCCTTGCTTCTGAGAAAGTTTTTCTGTGGTTAAAAGCTGGTTGACAAATAGGTTACAGCAATGGAAGTGAGAAAATAATTTTCTTTTCCATCTAATCAGCACATCAGGTCATCTCGGAGTGTGGCATTATATCTCATTTCCTTAATGAAATTTGAACGCCACCAGGTCTGATGAAGGTGTGGGCCATGTGGTTCATCGTATGTGCAAGACCGCCAACCAAGGAGGTGTTCAGGCCCATTTGCGCAGGACTTGTCATTTACTTTCCCATTTTGCTTGTTGGGAGACAGCCTGTGGAACATTTGTCGTTGGAGCACAGTTGCCAAAGAAAGTTTAGAAGGTCATGGCAGGTGTTGGAAATGCGTATGCTGAAATTTCTTTGGACTCTTTCATCAATGACACTTGCATCTACCTTTGCCCAAATTTTTGTCGAGGGGAGAAAGATCATAGGTCTTGGTGGCTGATCTTACAAACTACCATTTTGGTGCTAAACTCTGGAATGAAAGAAAAGAATTTTAAAACAGAGGCATGGCTGCTGAACTTGGTAGGTGAAGACTATCTTGATGGAGAGCCTTGAGTGGACTGATTCTAGTTGTTGTTGTTGTTGTTGTTTCCATTTTCATCTTTTTCACTTTTTTTTTCTTTTGATAAGCTTAGGGAACTCGTGATGGGAATGAGTGATTTTGGGTTGTTAGGCGCTCTTTATAAGTCTTACTCACTTTAAATGCACCCCTAGATAAATACATTCTTATACTCTTTGGGAACAGATAAATATAAGCCTTGATTAATACATGAATATAAAACTCATGCTCAAATCATTGGTCTAAATGTAACTAATATGGATAAATATAAGCCTTGTATAAAATTGAACCACTATGAAATTCATGAGCCCTACTGTTTGATTGTTCTCCATATCTTATATCGTATTTATCCATATTAGTTACATTTAGACCAATGATTTGAGCATGAGTTTTATATTCATGTATTAATCTAATGGGGTGTTTGGTCGCATGATAATGAAGGCTTTTGTTTAAAATTTTAAAAATTGTAAGAAAATTTGTTAAAAGAGGTGTTTGGTAACCATGATAATTTTATGTTTTAAAAGTGATTTTCTTCTTAAACAAAAAAAGAGGGTCTCACCTCTTTCTTTTTTCTTGTGGTCCCCCACTTTGTTTGGTCATGTGTGGTAGTTACTTTTTTTTGTAATCACATCCCTCCAAACATGATAATTTTATGTCATGAGTTGGTTCACTTTTTATTTTAATACAATTTTTTATTACGAAAGTGTACAGAAAATTATCATGCAACCAAACACCCCATAAGAGATCAGTTGAGATGATCAATTACAGTCTCCCATTCTCAGAGATGTTTTACAATAAAAACAAACTATAAATAAAAGGAAGAAGAACTTCTGGTTTATGCAATATTCAAAAGGACATTTATGACTCGAATGAACAGAACCAGATTCACACCAAACCAGATAATGCATCAATGTGAACAACAAGGGAATTCAATAGAACTTGAATGCAAAATATGCGGGACGTAATTGGATAAACCAAAGCCGAGGGCGCTAGAAACAATAATCCACCAAACATAAAAACAGGAAAGGGCAGAAAGCAGTACCTGTCAGAGAGGAGCTCCAGATCCCTAGGCCAGGCGTGGTGGTCGGGGAAGATGAAGCGGACCATGGATCCGGCGCTGCGGTCTAGGAGGAAGCGTAGGAAGTCGGGGAAGGCAACCTGGTAGGGGCCGACGAGGGCCATGAAATGGCAACGCTTGTCGAAGCGTAGGAGGCTGAGGTTGAGGGAGCTCCAGCAATCGGGGCGCAAGGAGGCACGGCGCCACGAACTGCACACCAGGGGGACCGCAACCACGAGGTCCTCCACCCACAACTTCTGAAAGATGATCGCCAGGCAGTCTTCCCCGAGGTCCGCCCATCCTTTGCACTCTTCCTCCGCCATCGCAGGGCATGGGCATTCTGGTACCGCAAGAGAGGAGTTCCATTTTATAGTATCTGGTTTGGTGTGAATCAACAGGCGGCCCAATAAGGGCGCGGCCCATATAAAGGGTCCAACACAGTACAAAACCTGGTTTAGAGGGCTGCAGCTTGTTGGATTCGGCGGAGAATTTGTTTGTCTGATTCCGCCAAGAGTTAGGCTCTTCTTAATCGATTCGATTGAATAAAATTGTCTGTATTTCGATTTTGCCTTGATTCTTATTACGTAATCAGAGTTTGAATAATTTTATAATTTGTAATTTTGTTTACTAAAAACAAGGTACTAAATCTCATACTGCTATACTAAAATTTTTCCCAGTACCTTTGAAAAATATTTTTATTTTTTATCATTCATATGACAGAATTTTAATCATGTACACATATATATTGCTGGGGCATGATAAGCTTCTTCTCATCTTGAAGATAAACTATAAAAATACTTGCATATATGGGTTCCCATAAGGACGTCTACAATCTTTTATGATTGCATATCCTCAAAATCATGAAAATATTATGGATATATCATTACAATATATATATATGGTGGCAGCAATATTAAATCTACACAATCTGACGGATCAACGCATGCAAATCGGTTATCTCTCAAGGGTGCATGCACAGTTCAAATCCAAATAATACCTGTGGGCATATGAACAAAGAAAGAAAAGAAACCGCTTGCAAGTTGCAACCCACCAACTCTCTTCTCTCACTCTTTGGATCGGATCCACATGATCTATTTCCGGGTACGATTGCAACTCTTACGTAAATGTAAGGATGTTTCCGTAATCATCATCAAGGACGGTTGGCGGCGCTAGGTTCCTCTCACGGCGTCTGTTCGCGTCACGTGGCCTCGCCGGAGCCCCGTAAAAGTTATCCCCAAGGATCCGCACGTCCTCGTCGAATCCCGGTCTCCGTACTCGTGCATGCGGACACCTCGATATGGTGCTCAAATGAGTCGGGTCGAATCAAATAACATTAAATTTAAGATCGGTTCATCTATTTTACGGTGTTCAAATTTTAATTTTAATAAATATATTGAATCATTATTTAAATTTAATTTATTTATTAATTAAATCGAGTCGAATTTAAACTCGAGTGATAATTAAATTAAAATTCAATTCACATTTATATAAAAACTTGTTTATAAAATTTAAAATGAACGAAAATTTATCTGTGAAATTCTATATCTAACTTATTTATGAAATTCAATTTAAGTTTAAAAATAAAATTTAAATTATTTAATATATTTAAGCAAAAATATATACTTATTAATACTTATATTTTATTTTTAAAATAAATATATAATACAATATTCAATGAAAATATTCGTAAATTTATCAAGTCGAGCAAGAATCTGTTCAAACTAGACTCGTTTAATTAGTCGAGTTTATTTTTTATTCAAACTTGTTCATTTAACATAATAAACGAGTCGAGTCAAATTTTTTATTAACCCGAGTTATGAGTTATTTGTCCGAGTGTGTTGATTCGTTTGCACCTTTAACGACAACTTTATCGAAAAGGTCAATGCGCTGAACGTGATGTTTGGGTTCCACGATAAATTAGTGTTTTGATTATAATTTTTTAGTTTTTTGATAAAAATTATCAAAAATAAACATTTGGCGATTATTATAAATTTGTATTTTAAAATAATTTTTTTAGATAAAAATGTGAGACTCATTATTTTTTATGTAGTTTTCAATCTTCTTCTTTTATTGTATAAATCCACTTTATTTTTTGTTACATATTTTCTCAAATGTAATAATTTTATGTCATCCGTAGTTTACATTTTTTGATATATTTTTTATTATGAACAAATATATATATATACAAATTTATTTGACAACCAAAAACTTTTTAAACGGAACAACTGGGGAGATCGTCCCATGAAATGAGGTGAGATCCGATCGAATCCGAATCCACGTCAGCCAGCGTGGACCCCACTTGAAGCTGTCTGGATTTGTCCGATGGGGACCACCTTCTGTTCGGGTGGGGACCACCTTCTGGTGTACGGTAAGTTCGGTCGCTGCTGTCACGACTTCGAATGTTGTGGTAAAATTTATACCAAAGTAAAATACAAAAAATTAAGACACGAAATTATCGTGTTGGATAAAATGTGATGGTAAAAGCAATAATTAAATTCAATCGTTATGCTCAACTGCTTATAAAGTATGATTCCGCAATAATTGCCAGATATACTTTTAACCATTTTTGTTATAGAATTTATTCTTACCATAAAAGTTCAATTTATTACGTGATCGAACACCTCATTAAAAATTGGAGGAGTTTTCGCCGTTAATTATTGGAAAAAAATATATACATATATATATACACATTTTCCTGATATAGTTTATTTAAATTCGCGACGCTTATCCGGAAGGATCTCCTCTGCCGTCCCGACCCCACCGCAGGCGTGGAGAGAGAGAGAGAGAGAGAGAGAGAGAGCAGCCGCAGTATCTCGATGGCGTGCGGCGGTCGTCTCATGGAGGAGGCGTCGAAGTGCAGGTCAACCGGTCTCATGGTGTGGACCTGCTGCGTCTCTTCTTACCAAGGCGATCGCATAGTGGCGGACGTCACATCCACCAATGGCCAGCTGCCAGTGATGACGCAACCCCTCTGCGTCACCCGACCTGTTTTCGTCATCCGCCGCTTCCTCCGCTCAGCATCCTGCGCGTCACCCGCTCGACGAAATTCCCCGGGCAGAGAACGAACACCCTCTTGGCTGCGGCAAAGCTCTGAAATTTCGATGGATGGTTACCATGCGGCATCGGAGAGTCGAGCGGTAGTGGAAGAGGACTCTGGGACTGTACGTGTTGTCCGTGCCCGCCGGGTAGGTCCGTTGTTCCTGGTGTTCGTGATCTGCTAGCTTGGAGGCTGCTTTTCAATTAGTTACACACCGCGGACTTGTGTCAGATTGTACGGGCTCTAGGCTTTGATTGTCGTGCTGTTTGTAGCTACCTTGGGTTCTATTCTACCCATCCTCTTGTCTCTTTTTGTTCCGGCCCTTCCTTCTGCGGAGGCTGCCCTGTCTCTCGTGTTCTTCGGTTTTATTGGCGGGAACTAGCGATGATTTGCTCGCTGGATGACTTCTTTCCGGTTTGTTCTAACAAGGATTTGTGCCCGTTGTCTGGGCGTTCTTCTAGTTTTTTTTTTATATATCTTGGCTCTTTGTTGCAAATCTTTCCTTCTGCGGAGGTTGCTACCTATGTCGACGTCTTTCCTTTTGTCAGGGTTTTCCTTGATCTTCCCCTCTTCATTTCCTTCACTTTAGTTGTTGCTGTTCATTTCTGGGAAGTTCGATTGTTGGAATTTGCGGTCTCTCAGTTTATGATTTCTCTTTTGTTCTTTCCCAGCTGGGCGTCGTGCACTTCTGATTGTCCCAGGTAAAACGTTCTGGTTTCTTTTCCTATGCTACATATCGAATTTCAAACGGAAATGGTTGCATGTGCCCCCACATTCCCATCTTTCTCCGGCAGGAAACCACCAAACCTATCCAAGATTAGATTTTGACGGCACCCGAGGGCAAAGAGCGCTCGGATGGCCGCCCACTTTTCGGAACCTTCCTCCTCCCTCAGCTTTACCTCTTCCTCCTATCTCTCTAATGGTGCCAGTTCCTTCGCCGAATATTGCGTCCATGATGCCCATGGCAACCGAGGCGCTGCTACCGTGGATCCAAGAAGCAACCTTGAGATTATCAGCCTGAGCAAGCTGAGCAGCAACTTAGAGCAACTCCTGGTCGACCAGGATTCTGACTACAGCGATGCGGAGATCATCGTTGACGGCGTAGCGGTGCCTGTCCACCGCTGCATCCTCTCTGTCAGGAGCAAATATTTCTTTGACCTCTTCGCCAAAGGCGGTAGTCCTTCTCCTCCTGGGACTAATAGTTCTGACAGAGGCATTGGTGGTTGTGGTGCGGAGGTGAAGCGGTCGCCAGATGGGAAACCTAGGTTCTGCATGAGTGAACTGGTGCCTCGGTGGCCTGTCGGAGTTGAAGCTTTCAAAGTCCTTTTGGGATACTTGTACGCTGGAAAACTGAAATCCTCTCCTCTGGATGTATCGACCTGTGTCGACGGTGCGTGTGCACATGATGCCTGCCGCCCTGCCATCAACTTTGTGGTGGAGTTGATGCATGCATCCGTTGTCTTCCAGATTCCTGAACTTGTCTCACTGTTTCAGGTTCGCTCTTTATCGTTCTTTATAAATATTGGCCTTTTCTTGCTGTCCGTGGTGGGTGTTGGGCAAATCTACTGCATATTTTCTTATACGGGCCGATAGTTAAATATTATTCATTATGTACGTGGCTTTTGGGTTTCTTGTGATCATTGAGTATTATTGATTATTTACGTGGCTTTTGCTTGATTGTAATGTTATCCTCTATTGGTATGCATATTGCTTGTTGTTTTTACCAATGATGCTTCTCTTCTCATCTGTGCCGTCGCTAAGGACATGTTTTTCTATTTCCGTGTTGTTTGTTGTATTTGATTTCTATGTGAATGTGATAAATGCAAAAAGATTGATCTTGTGTGTTTACGGTTGGATATTCTGTTCGCTTGTGTTGTTTGATGCTTGAGACACTCGAAATGAGAGGAGCCTATTCTCATCTCAAGCACTTGAAGTGAAACACATTTTCAATATATACTTATATTTTATTATTTTACAAATAAATCACTAATAACATCTTAAATTTTAAACTGAAATATAAAATGTCTGAAATATAAAAGTTTAGTTAACTTTTATACCAAAAACTAAAAAGATTGAGGGGGTCTAGGGTCGGTGGGGATTTTGAGAGGGGGTGAGAGGGGGCAAAAGTGTTAAACTGGAGGGGTAGAGTCAAGGCGGAAAGAGAACATCATGTCAAAAAGGGCTGAGAGAGAGAGAGAGAGAGAGAGAGAGAGAGCGAGTCTGTATGAGAGTTTAAGAGGGGATTGAGAGGGTCAGGAGGTCTAAGGGAGGAAGAAGCTATTGGAACTATACAGGGTTTGGCAAGGCTGAGGTGGAGTTATTTACTTGGCTTTGGCTTGTGTTGGCTCCGAGGCAAGTGAGATGGGTGAGGTGGACTAGATGATTGCCTAGGTGGATTAGACAAAAGAGATGCTTGCTTAAGACAATCACGGATAAGGTGAGGCAGTCATCCATCACCTCCTTTGCCTCATCGCGTGGGTGATTGGGGCGATTCCCTTTGATAACTTAGATTGACCCTTTTGAAAAGGAAGATGAATCTTGTTAGAAACATGTTGAAAGTGTTCTTTATTTCTTTTGGCTCCGGTTACTATGGAAACACTTTTATTTTTTTTTGGCATTTTCAATAATTTTATGTATACAATCTGCAGCAATTGTTGCCATGAAGTCATTTTGTTGTGCCATGAGCATGAAATGAATTGTCCTTAGAAGATTTTAGAAATTCAATGGTTTTTTTTCTGTTTCACCATCAACATCATGTTACTAGTTTTAGCAGTTATATGCTGCCCTTGACAATTCGTTAATAATTAAAATTATAGCTACAATATTGAATCAACCCACCCTCTATGGGTTTCTGAAATTCAACAGTTTATTCTCTTTCACCTTCAGCACTGTGTTACTAGTCTTTAGCAAGTATATATAGGTCATTATGAGTCATTAATTAAAATTATGTCTATGATATTGAAGCAACTCACTCTTCATTGGTAACTGAAATGTAGCCGCTAAGGTGATTATTTTGTTTTTGTTTTTTTTACTTGTGCTGCCTGGAGAAAGAAGATACAATGGCAGAGAGGAGAGGGTAACTAAAACGGGGAGGGATAGGAGAAAGGGAAACTGAGTTGCTGGTCCATGGGGGTCTATTTACCACAGGAGATGACCCATGTGTTTAGATACCAGATTTACCAAATTGAAGTTGTTGACCTGGTAAACAGACTGGTCGGTGGTCAGGTCAATGATCCTGACCACCCGGCTCAACTGTCTACATAGCCATTATGTTTTAAATTCCTGATATGGAACTCAGCTTTGGTGGATCTTGAACCTTACACCCACATTGGTCATCTTCTCCACCTGACAGAGACCACATTAGGTGCTGAAAGTACCCATACCATGTGCAGGTTATTTCCAAGGCAATTTGCCCTAAGTCAAGGTAGGGTGGGACTGTGCTGCCTTGCCTTGTTTTGTCATCTAGACAGTTACTTCACATCACTTTTGATGATGGAAATCTATATGCCCGAAGTCCAAGCATAATCACCAGATCTTTTGATGATACAATGCTAGCCTTTTCACCTATCTCATTATTTATGTATGTTACTTTCTATAGCATCAGACATTAGCAAGTAATGGTAGGTTTTCAAGTGTTCGGCCACAAATTTTGTGGGCTTGAAAATGTGCAGTGTCTTACCAGTATGGTTAAAGCCATGGTGCTTTTGAAGCTTGATGTGCTAGTTTGTAGACATAGAAGCTCATTAATATGATTCAGGTTACCTTGCTGCTACAAATGAATGGTCATTGGTCAAGATGCCACTGCATAGTTCAACCAGCTTTGTGCACATTTTCTGACTTGACATCTCCCAGACAGACGACGCTAATAGCTATTTCTAATTTATAAAAGCATTTTTTTTCAGCGTTGCCTTCTTAACTTCATTGGAAAAGCTATCACAGAAGATGTAATCCCTATTATCTTGGTCGCGTTCCATTGCCAACTTGATTTGTTGCTTAAGCACTGTTTCCAGAGAATTGCATGCTCTTATCTGGATGAAATTGTACTTGAAAAGGAGCTCCCTAATGAGTTGGTTTCAGAAATAAGAGCCATTTGTCGTTTGTCCAAACCTGAGGAAGCAAATGCTCATGTTGTAGACCCTTTGGGAGAAAAAAGAATCAAAAGAATCTATAGGGCATTAGACTCGGATGATGTTGAATTGGTAACTATGCTTTTGGAGGAATCTGGCATCACCTTAGATGACTCTAATGCACTGCATTATGCTGTTGCCTACTGTGATTCTAAGATTGTGAAAGACGTTTTGGCAATGGGGTCAGCCAATGTTAATATAAAAAATAACAGGGGATATACACCACTTCATTTAGCTGCCATCCGAAGGGAGCCAGCTATTATTGTATCTTTACTAGACAAGGGTGCATATGTTTCAGAGATTACAGCTAATGGCCAAACTGCTGTCAGCATCTGTCGGAGGTTGACTAGGTCAAAGGATTATTATGCAAGGACAGAGCATGGAAAAGAGTCTAATAAAGGCAAAATGTGCATTGATATCCTTGAGCGAGAGCTTAGGAGGAACTCTATAGTTGGGGAGGAGACAATTGCATCTCCTGTGGCAACTGATGATCTGCATATGAATCTTCTGTACCTGGAAAATAGAGGTCAGTATCTCTCTTCCATCTGGTGGCATGTTCATCTATAATGATTCTGTTTATGTATGAGGAAATATCCATTCTTGAGTAGTACATTACGACATTGTCTCTTTCATTTTGCTTCAATTTATGTAATTTGCCTTTCAAATGCTTCAATTCATTCTTCAATTTTAAGTACCCTTAAGAAGGCAACCTTTGGCATCCTTTATATTCTGAGCATCATACAACCCTTTTATGCATAATTAACACCTTATTGTTCATGTATAAGAGAGTTGGTTCCTATCTATTTTTCTTGTTTGTAAGCAATTTTGTCATAGAATCATTAGAATGCCTCCATTACATTAGAACAATTCTTTCTGTAGAACTAGTCCTGCTCCTCTCTTATTTCCTGGTGTAGATCGCAATGCTGGTAACAAATTGGAAAAGCCTTTGGAATCATGAACCTTCCTAGAATCCCTTTAGATGTTGTATTATCTTTAAACAAAACACACGTGGTCATATATTATGGAATCAACTGATCCGGATTGAAATCGGCTGATTCTGAGATCAAATCAACATATGCCAACCCAATTTGGGGTGGCGGACAGATCCACATTCTCTCCTGATTTGTTGTCAGAATCAGCTGGAATAGACCAAATTGTCTTGGACTGGGCCCAATTCGGCTTCGCCATAGTAGGTATGACTTAGATCTGGTGACTTCCGCCATATTGGATCCAATTAATTAACTTACGGATATCAGTCCATCCGAGGCCAACTCCAACAGCTTCATGTCAATGGCTCACATGCCAAACCGATGTATCCAAGCTCATTCAATGCAATGCAAGAAAATTCAAGTACCAATACCAACATGGATTTTGGGCATTCAAATGTTAGCCCAATAGACTTAATGGGATGCAAGCCCGAACATACACAAGATAAAATAAACATAAAAGATGTCATTAATTCTAGAAAGTACCTTAAAACAGGCCATTTAAAGTCTGAAAATTCATCTCTAAGTCACTTAACTAATGGAATTAAACTATTAATCAAACAATGACTTAGTCAACTTAAAAGAGACTTAATGAAATATCCAAAACATCAAAAATCAACCATCTAAAACTCCAATTCAGATTCAAAACAAAGAGAAACCTGAATCCTTAACTTTGAACACATTCCATACATTCAAACCGAAGCTCAAGGTTAACTTAATCGGATTCAAATATTCAATCAATCAAACTCAAAAACCGACATACAGTCATACACTATAAAAAAGATAATGAAAACATCAAAATCTCAAACAATCTAACTTAAAACATGTCATTTTCAAATCAGATAATTCCAATCTCAAAACACCTGAATCCACTCACTAAATTTCTAAAACCGGAATAACATTAATTCCAACCGAATCAAACTCAAATTGAAAACAAACTCCAACATAAATTCAATTGAAATCAAATTTGAAAATAAACTCAAATCAGATTAAAATCAACATCAACCAAACCATAAATCAACATGGTTTTATCTCATCAAGCCCATGGGGCCACTGCTCCTTATGTGTTTATTTTTATGTGGATGTACATTTTATTCAAGACAGATTGTTATGGTGGTCAATCGAGTTTTCGAGCAATTGTTCAATGTAAATAACATTGGATATTCACATCATCCTATGGGAGATGTCAAAATCAAATTTTCATAAAACCCAATAACCTCAGTCTATATTTTTACACATATCATTGGACTAGTTAATATTTGTATGGGATGTCACCTATTTTTCCTAGATAGTTAGAGAAAAAAGGTTTCCACATAAAAAACATAAAAAATGAGGTTTCACAATTTCCTGTTGTATAAAAGCCCTCTACACCACACCTTAACATAAAGAGGAAGAAGGTAAAAGGGGAAGGTCTCGCAGAACAGGGTGAATGCAGCAATGAAATTGAGCTGCTGATGCAACCCTTTTTTGTTAGCAGTTCATTAAGGCATTTATTCAATCTGAAATTGCCAAAACAATCGCATCAATCACCGGCATGTGGTCAAAGTTAGCTATTATTTACCTATCGTAGTTTTATAATTAGTTTCTCAACTTTGATCATCTTATGTTTTATGGTGAAGTATTGTGTTTAAAAGCATCCTCAAGCATCTTATGTTTTCTAACGAGGAAGCAGATCTACTATTACTATGTTTACTTCTTCAGCAGATGTTCAAAAGCTCACTCTGTTTCTGATAGATCAAATTGCAACTTTCTGCTTACGGAAAAGGCCGTTGCTACGTTTCTAACTCTTCAATAATTAGTTGCATTTGCGAGGTTGTTCTTCCCCAGTGAAGCTAAAGTAGCTTTGGAAATAGCTCAAGCAGAGACAACATGTGAATTTGCTGGTATTGATGCATTGAAAGGATCATCCAATAACCTGAAAATTGTTGATCTAAATGAGACACCTACGGCACAAAATAAGAGGCTCTGGTCATTGTGCTCAAGGATGGAAGCTCTGTCAAAAACAGGTTACTCACATTCTTACCTAACTCTTATTGCCTTCTACATTGGATAACATATTTCAGTTGTTTTCCAATTAAATGGGAACAAAAAGAAACTTCATATTTGGCTTTTTTATTTCTTTCTTGTTTTTTCCTGCAAACTGCAAATGCTCCTTGATCTGAGGATAGTTTTTTTTATTCTATAAATTTATGGAAGCTACCTGTTGATCAGTGATCGTTAACTTTTAGTAGCAAGCTAGAATGTTACTTTTGCCATTGATTTAAAATAAAAATGTTCTAAATTAGTTACTAATTGATTCAAATTATCCTTCTTTAACTCATGCCAATGCGAGACACCTATCCCCAATGACTCCTCCCTAACCTTGGCAGGGGAGAAGATGTTATCAATTGGATGCCAGCTTTCTTATTAAAGGTGCTTGAGGCACAGGCAGTCGCCTAGGCATTGAGGTAAGATGTGAGGCATTCCTCTTGGTCTTGCCTCCTTGAGACGAACCAGGCCAATGTGTTCATTTTCACATATAAAAAATTTAAAATAATTTATCTTCATATGCCTAGTTTTATTTGATTTTAGAATGTATTCTAATACTAGTTGTTTTTAGAAATTATTGATGTAATTAGTTTTACATATGCAATGATTCAGAACGCAGACTGCCTCACATGCCAAGGCAATTGATGTGAGGCAACCCTTTGGTTTTCGTATGTACCTCGGACCTGATAACATAGGATGCCACACACATGCTGTTGGAAGAGGGCATCAACAGCTCCATCTCATCTAGACCTCACACTTAATCCTCCTATAATTACTCATCCTCACTGTGGAACCAGTGGCTGTTGGCAGAGGATGTTCTGACACATGGCATATACTGTCATCTTGTAATTTTGGCTTCTCCTTTTAACCACCCTCCATGATGGCGTCCTGACGAACAGCTTGCCCTTCTAGCCATCAGAGTCTATTTTTACTTAAAGAGCACAACTCAGCTGAGTCTAACACGTGCCAAATTTCGTACAGGAGGTTTACAGTCTGATGCTCCTGCAATGAGATAGGAATCCCAGCAAGTGCTGTTGTTTTTTGTGGTTACACTGTGGTGTCGATGGAGAGATGAAGGGACATGTGGAGCGTGGAATGCGTGGTCGCGACCCTGTCGGTTTTTGGACCGACTGACCCGGTCCCGACCCCGCGACCCCGACCTGTGGTTGTTTTAAAATTTTTATTTTTTTATTGCAACCCCAGCCGACCCTAACCCAACTCAGGTCTCGACCCAGGCCGACCCGGGTCGGTTTGGGCCCCAACCGACCCACCCAGTCCCGACCCCCGAACCCACCTTTCTTGATGTGGAGTGTGGATAGCTAGTTACATGCTTTAGGAGCACATTGGGAAGTATCACGTTTTTGTTAGAGAGACATTGAAGATGGGGCTGTTGGTGGCAACTGGCAACATCTTCCTTGAGTGGCATGACCGGAAGGACAGGAATACCCATGATGGATACATACCCTGGTTATCCTCCCAGCCTACTCTTTCCGAGGCCCCTTCCCATGTCTTAGATTTCCCACTCATTCACCCCAGCTTCTGGTGGGCTTTCAAATTCCCAGATATTTTGGTGATTCACTTCTGCACTAAGGGCGATGTTAGCATTTCTTAGGTTTAGGTAAGCTACTCATATGTCCAAGTCTGCTTAATTTAAATAATTTCATGGATATAATTTCAGGGTAAAAAATATTTTATATGGAGTAAAAATTCCCAGTGAGTTATTTCAGAAGTCAACTTCTCACAGGAATTGAAAAACCTTCATATATTGTGTTCTAAACTTCTAAGTGCATGCATGCAATACTTGTGGATGGAAAGGTTCGTCTAGCTTACCTATTTGTTGGAAAGGTTCTAGCATGTTTCAAGATTCTGAACAGAGCATTTGGAGATTTAATTAATTTTATCAGTAAATATGAATACCTGCTGTATTATTCCCTATCTAGGTTCTTGTTGAAGTTGATATATATATTTACCTCTTCAGTCGTTGAAAATTGAGCCTTCAACGTGTTACGTGTACTTTTGCAGTGGAGCTGGGGCGTCGCTACTTCCCAAACTGCTCCCTGGTGCTAGATAAATTCATGGAGGATGACCACCCTGATCTCTTATACCTGGAAAGGGGCACAACGGAAGAACAAAAGCTAAAGAAAACACGCTTCATGGAGCTGAGGCAAGATGTTCATAAAGCTTTCACTAAGGACAAGGCGGAGAATGGCCGTCCGGGTGTTTCGCCATCTTCATCTTCGTCATCTTCACACAAGGGAGAAAGAAAATCTAGTAGGATCATCAGATAGTGAAGTCTGTAGAAGATTAATACGTAGCTTAAGTTTGAAAACAAGAATTCGTATGTCAAGTTCAGCTTGACACGTCCGTCTGGACAGGTTAAAATATAACGGCCTGTTTGGTAACAACAGTAAAACACGTCTACCATTATTCCTTTCCAGATTGATATTGATAAAAACAGGGTATTTGACTACTGATATCAATCTTCAAATTTATTCTACCAGTAAAACATTAAGGCGGCGTTTGGTATCGGGATAAGTTTGATGGGGATAGGGATAAATCAATTCTTGTAGTTAACCCTATCCTTATTACGTTTGGTTTAACTTAGGATAAGTTTAAGGATAATCCTATCCTATGTTTGGTATGTTAACAATAAATTTGAGGATAATTTTATATTTTTATATTTATTTTTTATATTATCTTATTTTATTACTCATAACATATTTGTAAATATCTTAATTAACTTACATATTTATATAATAAATTTAAATTATTATTTAAATATATAAATAAAAATAAACTTAAACGCGGACGGAACTCAACCCGCCCCCCTCTCCGGACAGAACCCGGCGGACGGTGCTCCTCGCGGAGCCGCTCCTCACCCCCATTTCCCGACTAGGGGTGAACAGAAAACGGTTCAAATTGAGAAACCAAACCAAACTAGCTCATTTGGTTCGATTTGAAAAACTTCTAAATCGATTTAAATCAAACCGTTTAAATTGACTTAATCAAAAAAATATTAAAAAAGTATTATAATATTATTAAAAAAACTATTTAGCACCCCCTCCCCGGCCGGCCGGAGCCTCCTTCACCCCACGCGCCCTCGCCCCCGGAGCTCCCCTCCCCGGAGCTCCCCCCCACGGCACCCCCCTTCACCCCGCGCGCCCCCGGCGCGGTGCTCCCCCCCTCCCGCGGCTGCGGAGTGAAGCTGGTCCCCCCACCTCTGCGGCAGCGCTCCCCCCCTGGCGGTAGCGCTCCGCCCGCCCCTCCCCACAGCGGCGCTTCCCCTGCCTCCGCGGCACCCCCACCCCTTTACCCCTTGCGGCCGTCCCCCCGCGGCACCCTTCACCCCGCGCGCCCCCGTCCCCCCGAGCTCCCCCCCCGACCAGAGCTCCCGCACGTATCCTCAAAATATTATTTTGGGAGTAAGATATCCCAAGTATTAACATGGGATAGTTTATCCCTAATTTTGGGATAATCTGGATTAACTTAATCTAGATTAAACTCATTTTTAAATGTGTACTAAACAGGAGTTTGGGGATAAACCAAGTTTATCCTAGGTTATTCCCATACCAAACGGGGCCTAAGTGTAAGAGGTGCTCACTTGCCTCTATTTTGTTATTGATACTTCATTCTTTATAAATATTAACAACAAAATTGATATTTGTATCATTCTGAATACTCTAACCAAACATGACAATTGTTTTCCCAAGTGCAGCCATGATGGTGTATCAAGCCTGGCTTCCGACATGCATGCAGCTGCATATATTCTTCTGCCAATGATGCCTTATTCTTCCCTTATTCTTTTCTGAGATGAACACCATAGCTTGAATGGACACCTACCGGAGCTGATGCGGCCTATGAGACAAGATTGTAATCCAAGATTGTAATCCAAGATTGTAATCTTTTTATGGAGTTCTTCTTGTCTTGCAGATTTGGAGATTGAATTGAATCCTCTCTTCTTAAAATCAATTGGTGCTAACACTTTCTTTCCCTAGTCTCTTAATGGGTGGCAGACCTTAGCATTCCTAATCAGGGAGGGATGGAAGGATAAGCGGATGTTTTAAATAAGTATCATTTCCAAGTCTTCTTAATTTTAAGTATTGCAAATTTTACAGAGATGAGTGACGACTTTGTCTTGTGTACAGAATAATTTTTAACTCATATACTCTTAGCTAGTTTATTTTTTAAGAAAAAAAAGGAGCTTTAATGTTTATTTCTAGAAGCGTGCCCATAACCACCAGCTAGTCGTTTCCTCCGATTTGCCCGTACTCTAAAAGCCGCTCGTATGTAAATAATGAGGTGTTGCAAGTGATCTCATTGTTTAATTCCTGAATAATACATATTTAATCTGTGCTCCTGTCTATAAAGTGAACAAAAAATTAAAATGCTGCGATGAAAACTAAAATGCAAGTAAACGATCTTTATGGCCATTGGATACTCGAAGATTCTAATAAACTGTCAACTGAACCATAAAAGGATAGAAAAGGAGACATCCAATTTTACACCCATATGTTGCATTTATTAATCTACTATAACAAGATGAAAATCCCTTCTTGGAACGTGATCCGGATCACATTTTATGTTTAGCCTCTTTCTTGATAAAGAAGTAAATTTTTATGAAAAGATCTGTTCATGATTGTCAAACACTCTCTTTTTTTTAATTAGTTCGATCACAAAGTATATATTTAAGGTATTTTTTGGTCATCCAACCAACACTGATGAGACACAGGTAGAGTAAAAAGAAGACAGATCAGTGGTCTCCCTCTATCTCCTCTTTCTCTCTGTCTTCCGAAACCTCCTCAAGGGTTGCATCTAGAGGGCTCTACTTACTAGCAGTGCAAAGAAATTGTCTCCTCTAGTTGATTATATATGTTGAAATTCTAGAAGGGTATATATATTCATAGCTGTGCCTTGCAAGCAGGACACCATGGTCTCCATCAAAGTGACTTAAAGTGATCACTTAGGCAGCACCTTGGCTGGGTGAATCTTGAACAGATGCAGCTGGAAAATCAAGATATTGAAATATTCACCATATCTGCACTGCTCAATTTCCAAGGACACATTCACCTGTACCAATGTATAGCTCAACTCTGGCATCCCATGCTCAGGGGGGGTCTAATTATTGTAACATTCAAAGCAGCAAATATGGCATGAGCTTAACATTAAATTAAATATATACAGCTATGGTACGTAGATGCGTCTACACTAATCCAAATTTGTGTTCTCTCTTAAACTCGATCACCACAAAATTATTGGCATGTCACAGATTATGTACATTTTAAAAATTGTAAATATAACTTTTTTTTTCTTTTATGTATATACCACAACCCGCCTCTTTCTCCCCAGAAATTCCATCTACGGATCGAAGGTGGATACAGCCTGCTTCATCGAAACAGTGATCATCTCAGCTCTTTGCCTTAAAGTTAGGAAATCTATGGATCTCTTGCAGAGAAGGAAGAAAACTAAATCCTGCAGTAGTAATCTGGTTAGAAAGTGTTATTATGGTAGCTTAATGTTCACACGAGACCGATCTCAGACAGGATCCCCCCTTTCCAGCATTCATTTGGACAGCCCAAATGGGGACCGGGATCTCTTCACAGCTGATCTGCACTCAATATATGGATGGACTAATCATATACATGAAGTTTTAAATTTTTTTTTAGATCGTGAACATAATTTTATTTAAATATTAATAAAATGAAAATAATGTCATCATTTATTTTATTTCACACTATAATATAGATTGATTGTATTTTTAATTCAAATAAAATAAATCACACGCATTTAATAATGATTTAAATAAACCATCTAGCACGTAAATGTTCGAAGAATTAATACATGGAAAGCGGGAGCATGGAGCACGTCGGAGATGAGACATGCATCGCCGCCGCCGCCGCCGTCGGAGCAGGCAGCTGCAGAGATGATCCGGGTTTGCAGGCAGCCGCGCTGCTATAAAGCAGTCAAGACCAGTCTCTGCTGCGAAGCTCTCTCTCTCTCGAGAGCAGCTCGTCGTGTGATTAGCGATGGAAGCCGCGATCACCCCCTTCCCAGCTGTCATCCCCTGCCGCCGCCGCTGCCTCTTGGTCCGCTCCGGCGAAGCTGTCCCTCGGCAGGCCGTGCCTCGCGGTCGTCCACCCAGCCGCTCCACCGTTCTCGCCGTTGGCACCGCCGAGGGTCCTCCGGTCAAGGGGGATGGCACGAGGAAGAGTACGAACGCCGGCGGCGAGGGGGACCGGAGGAGAGGGCGGCGCTCGCCGGCGGCGTCTCGCGCTCCTTCTTTGGCTGCCGCCTTGTGCAACGCGTGGGAGGACGTCATCAACAGGTGGGTGGAGCCCCGGCCGCTGCCGCCGTCCGTCGACCCGGACACCGTCCTCGTCGGCAACTTCGCCCCCGTGCCGGAGCTGCCTCCCACCCCGTGCGCCGTCGTCAAGGGCAGCATCCCGTCCTGCCTCGGCGGCGGCGCCTACATCCGCAACGGCCCGAACCCTCGTCACGCCCCCCGCGGACCCCATCACCTCTTCGATGGCGACGGCATGCTCCACTCCCTCCTCCTGCCGGCGGAGGGCAGCCGCTCGCCGCCTCTTCTGTGCAGCCGCTTCGTGCGCACCAACAAGTACACCGTCGAGGACGACGCCGGCGACCCGCTCTTCCCCAGCTTCTTCACCTTCCGCGGCCTGGCGGGGCTGGGACGCGTCGCCCTCTTCCTGGCCAGGGTCATGACGGGGCAGCTGAACCCCGACGAGGGGCTGAGCCCCGGAAACGTCAGCCTTTCCTTCTTCCACGACCGCCTGGTGGCCCTGGGCGAGCCCGACCTACCTTACGTTCTCCGCCTGTCCACCGGCGACGGCGACCTGACCACCGTCGGCCGCGCCAAATTCGAGAGCAGGCCGCTGGAGGGAATGACGGCCCACCCGAAGGTCGATCCCGGCACCGGCGAGGTCTTCGCCTTCAGGTACCGCCCCATACCCCCTTTCCTGACCTACTTCCGCGTCGACGGGGACGGGAAGAAGCAGCCGGACGTGCCCATCTCCGCCGTCCGGAGGTTCTCCCTGTTCCACGACTTCGCCATCACCGGGCGCTACGCGATCATCCCCGACATACAGATAGCCGTGGACTATCCCGCCATGGCCTTCGGCGGCGGGTCCCTGTTCAGGACCGACCCGGTCAAGGTGCCGAGAATCGGCGTCATCCCTCGGTACGCCGCGTCGGAGAAGGAGATGACCTGGCTTGACGTCCCTGGCTTCAACCCCATGCACACCCTGAATGCATGGGAGGAGGAGGAGGAGGGGGAGGACGGCGGCGTCATCGTCCTGGTGGCGCCGAACATGCTCAACGTCTCCAGCGCGCTGGAGAGGATGGAGCAGCTGATCACCTGCGTCGAGATGCTGAGGATCGATCTGAAGACGAAGGTTGTCACCCGCACGCCGCTCTCCGTCAAATGCCTGGACATGGGGGTGATCAACCCGGCATACACCGGGAAGAAGAACAGGTACGCCTACCTCGGCGTCTCCGGGCCGTTTCCGAAGATGAAAGGCGTGGCGAAGCTCGACTTCGAGCTGGCCGGGAAGGAGGAGGACTGCGCGGCCGCCTGCCGAATCTACGGCCCGGGGCGCTTCGGCGGGGAGCCCTTCTTCGTGGCGAAGGACGGGGCGGAGGACGAAGATGATGGCTACGTGGTGACCTACGTGCACGACGAGACGACGGGGGAGTCGAGCTTCCTGGTGATGGACGCCAAGTCGCCGGCGCTGGACGTGGTGGCGGAGGTGCTGCTGCCCCGGCGGGTGCCCTACGGCTTCCATGGCTTCTTTGCCCGAGAAAGCGAGCTCAGGAGGCAGCATGAGTAAGCGAGAAGAAACGTACGCATTGCGTCCGGTAGGTCGCTGCTTGCTGTGAAGAAGGAGATGCATTTGATGCGAGTGCCGATGACCTACCGTGCAAGTAGCAGTACAGGGCGGCACGAGATATTTCTCGAGGCTTATATCTCGTTAGTCAAGGTTGACTGGAGGTCTGTTGAAGTCAAAGTTTGACCTTTTGTCGAGTTGACTTTTACGTCAGCTGACATAAGCAAATAAGCGAGATTTTTTTTTACTGATTATTCGTGCAAAGCCTAAAACCGTTCCGATGAAAATGGATGGTGCCGAGGGTCCATTTAGTTGCAAGGCAAACAGAAATCTGAGAGTATTTTACTTCGAAATAGGCCTTAAAGCAAAATAGATTTAGTCTCTTGCTTCATTGTTATAACTTCTGCCGCGAAGAGTTTGTGGATGAGCAACGTCGATAGGATTTGATCTGGGTGTTTAATCAGTCCAAGATCAGTTGACCTGATTGTAATTTTTATCAGCATTTTTAGGATATTTTGTATTTTTAGTCTTTTCTGAATTTTGATGGTTTGTAACTACACTTTCTGGTAAGAAAAAGGGAAGGCCATTATTAAAAAGGATCTTATGGGGTTGTTTTTGAAAATTTCCTCATAAAAAGCTCTCGTCTACCAACAAGGCATTCAGGAGGAGAATGAAAAGCATCAATTCGTTCGAGATACCACTCTCTTTATGAGATTAGTCTGATAGCGCCTTATCCTGCCAAGGTTGTACACACGCAGAGTTCTATCCAGTTCTTTCTAGTTAATTGAGCAGCATATGCGAGCATCCAGTGTCGACCTTATCTTTTCTATTATCTGGTAGAATAAACAACTATCCCTCTTCTCTCGACATCACGATAGCCATTCCCTCTACTTGCTTTCCTGTGAGGGTATCTTCTACTCTGGTCATGAGGTTCTCATGTTTTTTCATGGTTGCAAGGATCTCAACCTTATATGTAGTTGTTGGGTTGAGTATTGTTTTTCTGTGCTCAAACATGGGGCTAGAAGATAAATTTTGGCGGCAATTGCACTAAATCCTCAGGTGTCTTCGCAGCAAGTGTGGACATCAACAGAATTGGGGGGGGGGGGGATCTAGGATGAGTACCCTGGTTGCCTGGATTATGATACTATTTTCTCATATCTAATCAAGTCCCTTGCCTCACTTTAGTTTTCAGCTACTACGTTATCATCTTTTTTTTCATGGGTCCCACTCAAGGATTGCCATCTCACATCTCAACGCACCTTGGGATGGCTAGAGGGATGTGATCTGATCAGAACAGGGCAGAGCAGATGAGCCACTCGGGTGAAGACTACCACCAGTTTGCAGCAGCATGGAGAGAGGCTGCACCACATATTGGGCTGGGAAAATGGCACCCTCGGTGCTGCCACCCTCCTGTGACCTTTGTTGGCTGTCTGGCTTCATCTGGCGAACTTTGGTCTTATCTATTGGAAAAATTAAATTGTATGTATTATGTACATTTCTTGATGCCACGTGGCATATTGTGAGTTGTATGATGTATTAACAGTTCATATATATAAACACTGTGTTTCACATTGGTGAACACAGCCGAGCGCATTCTTGCTCAACAGAGTCCTCTGTTTCGCCCCATTCTTGCCTCCGTTCACATTTTCACTTAGTATCAGAGCATAGGGTTTCTATGGCTTTTAATGGAGGCAGTTCTTCCGGAGCTTCGCAAGTGAATAGCGCGAGGATAAATGAAGCTCACGATCCATTTTTTTTGCATCCGTCTGACAATCCTGGTATAGTTCTTGTTTCTTCACCGCTAGTTGGAGGAAACTTTCTCACGTGGAAGCGAGCAATGGTCATTGCTCTTTCGGCCAAGGACAAGTTGCTGTTCGTCGATGGTCCAATTTCTACACCGAATTCGAGGTGATCCTTATTTTGATTCGTGGAAGAGAGTTAATAATATGGTATTGTCTTGGTTCTGAACTCGGTACACCAAGAATTGTTGCCGTACGTTCTATATGCTTTGAGACGGCTAGCCGGGTTTGGAATGACTTACGGGAGAGGTTCTCGCCCTCAAATGGTCCGAGGATTTATTTTCTTGAGCAGTCTATTGCGACATTACGTCAAGGGAATGATCCTCTGACTAAATATTTTTCTGTCTTGAAAGGATATTGGGACGAATTGGCTCAGTTTGAGCCAGAAATGCCGATTTCAATTCAGAATCGCAAACATCTCATTCAATTTTTAATGGGTTTGAGTGATGTATTTTCGCATGTTCGGAGTCAGATCCTTCTTATGGATCCTTTACCGACTGTTGGGAGGGCTTATTCTCTCCTTCTTCAAGATGAAGCGCAACGGAATTTCTTTGCTGTTCCGGTTCATTCTGACAACCAAGCTATGGTGTCTGTTCAACAAGATGAACAAGTCATGCTATCTAAGTCATATGACAGAAATAGAAAACCGAGATCTAAGGAAGTTTGTTCTCATTGCCAGATAATTGGGCATTCTAGAGAACAATGTTTTAAACTCATTGGATATCCGGCTAACTACAAGTTCACTCGGAGAAATTTTGACAGGAACAGTGGTCAGTCTACGCAAGTTCAGAATAAAGATGTTACTAATGCTGGGCATACGTTGTCCTCTTGCGAGCAATATGAACGCCTTGTTAAACTCTTAAAGAATGCGATGTTATGGAGAATAGAGTAAATATGGCGAGGTAATCATGTTGTTGATATTTTTTTCTCCTTGGATTCTTGATTAGGAGCTTCTACCCATATTACTCCACGATCCTAATTTTACAAGTCCGGCGAGTGGGACATCGGCGTATTTTGTTACCAAATAATGCTTCTCTTTCGATTCTTTGGTGTTGGTTCTTTGAGTTTGGCAAATGATATCAGATTGTCTAATGTTTTATGTGTGCCGGAATCCAAATACAATTTGTTGTCTGTCAAACAATTGATACAGGATATGGATTGTTCGGTAACTTTTTACAGGAATCATTTTTTGATTCAGGAGCTACACTCCAAGAAGACGATTGGGCAGGGCCTTAGAAGTGGTGGTTTGTATTACTTCAAGCCTGAAAAAGAAGTGGTGTGCAGTCTTTCGAAGAGTGATGCGTTGGAGATTGAGCTGTGGCACAGAAGATTGGGTCATCTTTCAAATCATAGACTAGTTGCATTGAAAGATTTTTTACCTTATAAGTTTAGTTCCAATTTTAAATGTTCTGTTTGTCCACTTGGTAAACAAAGTCGTCTACCTTTTCATTCAAGTGTTAGTGTTAGAGAATCTCCTTTTGAAGTCTTGCATATTGATATATGGGGACCATATCGTGTACTTTCAAGAACCGGAGCTCGTTTCTTCATTACCATAGTTGATGATTTCACTAGATTTACACAGGTATATTTGTTGAAGTACAAGTCACAAGTCTTTGGATGTCTTTACGGTTTTGTTTCATACTCTTCTCGTCGAGTTTAACATTCTTGTCAAGCGGATTAGAACCGATAATGGTTCGAGTTTTTTCCAATGAGTTTCAAAAATTTGTTAGGGAGCAAGGCATTGTGCATGAACACACATGTGTAGCTACTTCTCAACAAAATGGTGTTGTTGAGAGAAAACACAGACATATTTTAGATGTTGCAAGAAGTTTGCGTTTTCAAGCTAATATGTCCAAAGAATTTTGGGGTGATTGTGTTCTTACTGCTATTTTTTTGATAAATAGACAACCTTCAGTTTTTTTGAAAGGACAAGTTCCTTATGAGAAGCTGTTTCTTAAAATTCCAGATTATCAACGTTTAAAAGTTTTTGGTTGTTTATGCTTTGCGTCTACAACTCATTTGGAATTGGACAAGTTTAATCCTAGAAGCAAGAGATGTGTTTTTATTGGATATCCGACTACTCAAAAAGGCGTATAGATTATATGACTTGTCTAATGGTGAGGTGATAACCGGTAAGAGATGTGGTTTTTTTGAAGATGTGTTTCCATTTATTTTACGAAAAAGAAAATTCAATTGGTGAAGATGAGGTCTTTCCGTTGTACATTGGTGATGATCGATGTTCTCTTCATGATATTCCATCTTCTGCAATTGGTTCGGATCATGTTTCAACAGATTTTCATCCTGTTGATAATCAGCCCATAGGTTCAAACAGTGCTTCAAACTCTGATATTCCTGCAAGAGTTTCTCTTAGAGCTAAGAAGGTCCCGGCATATTTGAAGGATTATCATACTACTTTTACAACACATTCTTCACAAGTTGCATATCCAATTCAAAAATTTCTGAATTATGACAGGTTTAGTAGTAACCATGTTGCTTTTCTTTCGTCATTGGATTCTTCGGTTGAGCCGGATTCTTATTCAGTTGCATCGAAAGTTCCTGAATGGAAACATGCTATGGATGTTGAAATTAAAGCTTTAGTTGATAATAATACATGGGAACTTGTTACATTGCCGTTAGGAAAGAAAGCAATAGGGTGTAAATGGGTGTATAAGTTGAAGTTTAATCCTAATGGAACTATTTCAAGGCATAAAGCTAGGCTTGTTGCCAAGGGTTTTTCACAGACCGAAGGGGTCGATTATGGTGAGACTTTTGCACCCGTTGCAAAGCTAACAACTTTGCAGATTATGCTTTCTTTAGCTGCTGTTCATGGTTGGTGCTGAAGGCAGTTTGATGTTAACAACGCATTTCTGAATGGAGACTTGTTAGAAGAAGTATATATGAATGTTCCTCCAGGAGTTGTGGTTAAGGGGAGAGAAAGCGTACGTAGACTTAAGAAGTCTATATATGGGTTGAAGCGAGCGTCTAGGTCCTGGTTTCGAGAAATTAACAAAAGTTATATGTGCGACGGGTTTTGTTCAATCTGTGGTTGATTATTCTTTGTTCACGCGTACCAGAGGTAATGCTTTTACTGCCATTCTAGTGTATGTTGATGATATACTAGTTGGTGGAAATAGTTGTGAAGATATTGAATCTGTCAAAGAATTTCTATCTGCAAGTTTTCAGCTTAAATGTTTAGGAGTTCCAAAGTATTTTTTGGGACTTGAGATATCTCGATCTCGAGATGGTATTCACTTGAATCAGCGTAAATATGTTTTAGATATTTTATCACAAACTGGTTTGTTAGGTGCAAAACCATCCGCTACACCTCTGGAACAAAGGCATAGTTTACATGATACTACTTCAGCAGTTTTAGTTAATCCTTCGGCTTATAGAAGGTTGATAGGCAAACTTCTTTACTTGACAGTTTCTCGGCCAGATATCACTTTTTCTGTCAATCTTCTGAGTTAGTTTATGCATGCTCCGCGAGAGGTGCATTGGCAGGCTGCTCTTAGAGTGGTTAAATTTCTCAAGGGATCTCCTGGTTATGGTTTGTTTTTTCCTTCAAATAATGATATTCGATTGAGGGTGTTCTGACGGATGCTGATTGGGCCGCTTGTCCTTTAACTCGGAGGTGCATCCTTTGGTTATATTTCTTTCTTGGGAACATCTCCAATTTCATGGAAAACAAAGAAACAATGTACAATTTCAAGGTCTACGCTGGAATACGAGTATCGCTCTTTGGCGGTAGGGGTTTGTGAAGCTCAATGGCTTGCTTATCTTCTAAAATATTTTAAAGTTTCATGTGGAAAAGTTCAGTTTTTTTGTGACAATCGATCAACTATACATATTTCATCAAATCCGGTTTTTCATGAGCGTACAAAGCATATTGAATTAGGCTTGTCATATAGTGCGGGAGAAGTTACGAATGGTCTTATAGAATTGCATCATGTATCTACTACGGCACGGCTTGCGACGTCTTCACAAAATCCTTGGGCGTTAATCAGTTTTTGAATATACAAGGCAAGCTGGTACAAAATGCTTTTGCTCCAGCTTGAGGGGGAGTATTGGAGAAATTAAATTGTATGTATTATGTACATTTCTTGATGCCACGTGGCATATTGTGAGTTGTATGATGTATTAACAGTTCATATATATAAACACTGTGTTTCACATTGGTGAACACAGCCGAGCGCATTCTTGCTCAACAAAGTCCTCTGTTTCGCCCCATTCTTGCCTCCATTGACATTTTCACTTTATCTTCTGCCTTTCTTCTCCTTTCTGGCCTCTTGTGGGTAGTACGGTCATAGCTCGCCCCTGTTTCAGAGGTCTCGGATCTTGCAACCAGTGCAAGGCCAACAACATCCTCACAAGATGGAAGACCATCAATTCTACTCAACTCTAGCCTTAATCCCAGATTATTTGATATATATTCATAGCTGTCTAGTTGTTATTCATGGTGATCCCAAGTCCTAACCTCTGTCTGGTTGTTATTCATGGGGACCTTTTTTTAAACCATATTTTTCATAAATATGGCAGCATTTAACCTGAAATTTTTGAAACTAACAATTTCTAATGCTGTAATTTTTATCATTTATGTGGTTCATATGCCTTTGTTCTCAATCAAACTTGCTGCTATTACGTGCTTTCCAGGTTTTGGTTCTCTTGATAGCCAGTGTAGGTATCTTTCTAGTGGAATGCATACCGTCCTGCTGAGTCTGGAAGGTTGCAGGGGAGGGTAGTTGGAGGGGTCTAAAACTCGTGGTTTTGATTTGATTGAAATTGTTTGGTTTTATTTAAAACGCAGTTTAGAGAATATTATCTTCAAGGAATTAAAGTGAGACAAATGTATTGTTTGGAAATGGAAGTTTGAGTTTTCATCTAGGTGCATATTAAGCCATCAGGTCCTTAGTTAGTTATCATTCATGGAAAAGTCTCTTTGTTCTTCAGCCACCGATAATTTTTAGTCGACTCTACATTCTAGAGATGTCAAATATCAATTACAGCCACTTCAAATGGTATTCTCTTTGCAATCTCCTGGCGTGGAGTTCAACTATACCGTGACTTCTCTGTTTGCATTCCCGTTCCACTTCCACAAAAAACTTCTTTTTACTTTTAACATTTCCATTGTGGTCTGTGCAAGTCATTCATGTTCTTTAATTCATTCCATGGCCCAAGTTGCTTTTCTGAGCCTATTTAATCTTTTCCTTTTTGCAAGATCCCTCCCTGGGCAGTGTCCAAGCTGATTGTATCATGTCCTCTAGTTTCCGAAGAGTATTACTTCAGCCCAAGGAAGGTGGGGTCGTGGGTCAGGAGTGGGTCGGTTGGACCCAAATGGATCCGGGTCGGCCAGGGTCGGGACTTGGGTCGGCCGGGATCGGAATAAAAAATAATAAAATAATAATTTAAAAACACCTATAGGGTCGGGATCTTGGGGTCGGGATCGGGTCGGTTGGCCCAAAAATTGACCGGGTCAGGCCCGAGTAAGGACCCGAATCCCGATTCGGCATTCCATGCTTCAGCCTACAGATGTTGGCATGACCAACACCTACCCGAGCCATCTCACTTTTCTTTGATACAAAATGTGATCATATTTGTCTTGAGTGCACATGCTCTATCATGAGTATCACACACATACTTTTTGATGCTTAAAGAAAGAACTGTTCTCCATATCATACCGGTGGCCGCGCCATTTTGGGGGAGGAGGGGTTCAAGTCAATTTCGCCCCCAAAATGTCCTAGATTGGATCAAAATCTGATTTAGAGTTTTATTTTCATTTTTTAGGTTTTATGTTGGTTGAGGTTAGGAATCTTCATTCTATCACTTAAGCAGGAATGTGATGAAACTAAATTTATCATAAGAAAGGCTTAAATCTAGTTTCAGGCTTGGTTGCATTACCGAGTTTTTTTTATCATAATGTTTTGTTTTTATAACAAAACTAGTTGAAAAAGATATTTGGCAACTAGTTAAAAAAATTCCTTTCTTGAACACAACAAAGGTAAGACCCTCTCTTTTATCATGTGGTCCCCTCTCCACATCTTTTGATCATACATGACACTCACTAATTTTTTTGTTATCACATCTCCCCAAACATGACAATTTTTGTGAACTAACCAACTTACACTTTATTTTAATATAAAATTTTATCACAAAAACATATATAAATTTATTGTGCAACCTTTTAAACACTTCTGCATTTGCCACCTCTTCTACATCTTGTAGAGACAAAATTACATTTAGCTAGTTTAATAAGTGGTAGACACAAAAACATTCTAAATATTTTAATTCATTATAGATATTTTCATTTTATATATTTTGAAAATTTCTTGCGTATTAACTATCTGTTTCATGAGTGCTTAAAATAAAATTTATGATCGAGTCTTTAAGATAGAAATGTCATGAGTTTAGCACAGTTGAGTCTCTACGATAGTATTTACAGTAAAACGGATTAAAACAAATAAAAAGATTAAAATAATGACCAATCCTGAGACACGGCCGAGGTTGTCTGTGTTTTTCCATGTGTTGTTGCTCCCATTCGCATCCCTCCTTAAATTATTGAATCTGCACACCGGATAAGTTAATCTTCCAATTCCAGCACTCATTTTCTGCTAATCAGAGACATGTTCCATGTCGAAGAAAAACATTCACAAGCAGGAAGACAGAGGAGGGTTAACCAATAACAAGACGAATGAATGTGGAAATCACGAATTTTCTGATTGATAGAACATGCCAGTTTATACTTATCTACATCTAAAAGAATAATGGTCGTCCAAGATTACGAAGATAGCCACAAGCACGAACCACGAACTGCACAAGGCATATGTACAGAGCGTAATCCAGAAGGCTAAGTTGCCCCAGATGGAGAAGGTTAGAGACGAAGAGGCATCTATGAGCAGCATGCGGCCTTCGTTGTTCTGTCTGCAGGTCTATCTGTGATAATCATTCCCGAAGGATTCTGTTCAGGTCGGGTCTGGATGATCTTCTTTGCTGAATGAAGAATGAGACTACGTTTAGAATTCATGCGTTATGTAGGATTTCATGAAATGAGCTGCTCTCCAAACAATCAAAACATCAGCAAGCTGACCCAAGGGGGTGAAACATTGCCCGTAATGGGGCTTTAGAAGGGTTTGCCCCAAAGGATAAAAGTTCAGGTCCAGTATATTTGCATATTTTTTATAAACGCAAAGAATTTGGTTATATACTACTTGAATGGCAATGTATGAAAGAGAGTTAGGATGTGTTCGCAATCCCTGAAATACGCATTACAACAGACTGCACACTCACCGATCTCATGAAATATTTCGTTGACATTCGATGCAGTCTTGGCTGAGGTTTCCAAGAAGAAAAGTCCATTCTCTAGTGCATACCTCTGACCTTCCTGCAATCACCGTATGTCAAGGTGCGTCAAGTTCTACATGATATTTCCATTATATAAAGATGAAAATGATTGCTCTGAAAAACTAACAAAGATGCTATGCATCAAAAATACTGATGGGGACATTTTTGAGCATCTTTTAAATTGAGTCCTTAAATAGACTAATCTGTAAATAGTCTTCTTAGGGAGTCCTTGTCTTTAAATTTTCTCCTCTCCTTCTATATAAGATGGAGCCATGTACATACGAACATATAATCGATTGGAATTTTTAGGAAGCTTCGGCTTGGTGTCCCGAGCAAGGGGCTCTGCCCCGGTCTTCTTCCTCTCCACCCCCCCCTATGGCGATATCCCCTTGCTTTTCTCTACCCTCCGGCAGGTGGCCATTCCCTCTCCTCCTCCTCATCCTCTGGCCTCCGTGCTTTTCTTCTCTTCTTCCCCTTCTCGGTTCGACAGCAACGACACAGCAGCCTCCTTCCCGTGCGGCATCTTCCCCCCACAGTCGATGGCAAGGAAGTGGCGCGCGAAGACAATCAGCACCTGTCCCGTGATCTTTCCCCCCCTACTTCGTCCGGTGGCCACAGCGAGGAGAAGGATCGGGAGAAGAAGACGGTGACGGAGGGAGAGGATCCGGGGGGATCCCCCTTCCTCCGCGGCTCCTTCCCCTGCGGCTGCATCCCGGCGTCAACTCCGGCCCCATCCGCCCATGAGCAGACGAAGGAGAAAAGAGGAAGAAGGAGATGCCGGAGCTTCGAGACCCTCGCCATCGCCTGCGCTCGCCAGCGTGTGCTCCCTGCTCCCCCCTGCATCGCCAGCCCCGTGCGCACCTGCCGAAGACGACGCGGACGCCGCCCGCCCTCGCCCGCCTGCCTCGGTCATTTTGTCGCGGCCTGCGGCCTCGCGGGACCGCCACAGCGGCAGTGGTCGACGGTCGCTGGAATGGCCACGCGACCACCTCGAGCACCCGCGGAATGCGCCACGACCCCCACCCCAGCCCGCTTCCGCTCGCGCGTGGCCCACGCGGCTCGCACCCGGCCGGTCCGCGGCCCATACCGGCCAACCGGCCGGTTCGACCGGGTCCAGACCCGATTCACCCCCGGTTCAGCCCGGTTCAGCGCCTGAACCGGCCGGTTCAGGCCGGTTCAGGGTGTTTTGAGCCGGTTTGGACCGGTTCAGACCATATTGAGCCCGGTTCGACCCGGTTCGGGCCTGTTTCGACCGGTTCAAGGCCGGTTTGCTCTATTTTGGGCTCGTTTAGGCTGTTTAGCGGCGATTAGCGCCGGTTCGTTTCGTTTTCGGTCGGTTTAGCCCGGTCTAGACGGTTTGTCCCGCATCAAATACTCTAATGACTTGGTGTTTCTGAAACCTCATGATATGGATGGATCTAAATAAAAATTAACAATGTAGCCCGATAAGTAAGCAAAAAATGAACACAATCAAAGCAGACTGAAATAAGTAGCAGACAAGCCATGGATATTTTTGATTGCAGTATGACTTCGGAAGGCCGAATGAACACAGATGAGCCAACCATTCTCTGTGAGAAATAGATGGTTTAAACTGGCGATACTACAGTATGACAATGATAACAAAGTTATTACTAATATCAAGACACCATCGGATGGAAAAAAAATGCTCATAACAAACATTTCACAGATTTAAATAAATAATCTTGAAGCCCTTGTTAACACCATTAAATGGAGGTGAGCTGTATGGTATAACGTTCGTCAATTGAATAGTCAAAGCGATATTAGATGCGTAAGAAATAACAAAAGCAGAATCTTGAGCAAGTGCTACTTACATAGCAGATACATGAAGGTTGTGGAAGGGATGACGTGCACAGAAAAACAGTGGGGCATAATTGGTATGAAAGCTAAAACGGAATAAAATGATGACCCCCTCCACATTTTAGGGTCATGGTTTACATTCACAAGCATCATTTTCCTTAGATTAAAAATATAGTAAACAGTTGAACCAATATTTTTCACCAAACGCAAACAAAAAAGCATGATGTTACAACTCAACGGATACAAAAGATACCAGGAATTAATATGAAACGCTAATACTTGCCTCTGCCGTCACTCTCCTTGAATCTAACAAATCAGCCTTGTTTCCTGCTAGTGCGACAATTGTGCTTGAGCTACCTGAAAGATTATAAAATATGATCGTATCAGTACCTCGGAAGCTAGATGGTTTACGCTGAAAAGTAAACAAAAACAGAATCAAAGTTCATCTATTACTTGTATTCTCAGTAATTTCTCAGACGATGGGAGCAGGAATAGGCAACATTAAGAAATCAAGTTGAAACAATAGACAATCAAAGTACTCTCCCACGGTGAAAATTATCACTAGGCAGAAAGTCTCTTAAAGAACACCCCATCCACTCCCTAAACGTCAAGATTGCAGGATTGGAAACCGGATTGGCTAATGCCTAATCCAATCCAATTCAGACAGGATCGGCAGAATAGGCCGACCGCAGACAAGAGGGACCAATCCAAAATCAGCCTATATTTCTTCAAAAATCATAAAAAAAATACGAAACATAAAACACGGCTGATGGATTCCCCATAAGCTTCCTGTCCGATCCGACCCTTTTAGGGTCAAGTCCGCACCAGAATCTGGTGCTGAGAGCTGATTTGAGCAGAAATCCATGGGTGGATCAGGTTTCTCCCCTTTAGTCGAATCAACTTATGGCAATCCTAATCTGGATTGGCTGATTCTGTGAATCATGCTACACATCCCCTAGACGGCTGCCTTTTCTGCATATATTCGAATTTCATAGTTCACCTCCCCTGAGTCCTTGACCTCTGCTGCTACTTGCTCCTTGTAGTGAAGAAAGGTGTTTGGCTCAGGAAAAAAATTGGTACTTTCGAAATGGGCACAATAGCTGTTACTGAACCCGAAAAGACAGCTCTCAAAGGTGACAGATCGGGTGGCTAAAAGCATAACGATTCTTTTATCCTCTTCAACTTCACTACGTCAGTGGGCTTTTTATGGTTTGGCCCAGATTATTAGAGCGGAAAAACTGACTGGACATAAGAACTTCCATGTTCTTAGCTTTCAGCAGGCTAGTGGGGAGAAGTTCAATTGGGGAGCTTACTTGTTTCTTCTTCATACTTTACACACTTCTACATCTTTTTGTCACGATTTAACTTTGGATCCCTGTAAACATAGTAAATTATATATTATCCTTGTATATTATATATAAAATTCTATATGGATATTCGTAAACCTTAATAAAATTATATATACGCTTTGTCAAAGACTAATACATGATTTACTATATATTCCTCTCTCAATCAGGATAAATATGCAGTTCAATTCACTATTGCCTATAGGGATACCAAATTTATAATGACATTACATGGCACCATCAACTTCCAAGTAAAATGTTAAGCTTAGTCTATTAATTTTGAAAACACTGTATTTGTCAGCTTTATTTCCTACATATTACTACTGAACTCTAGATGAAGAATTGTGTTAATGACAATATATAAATACATTCATTTCTTGATATTTTGTATTCAAGTCATTACAATCTTCCTTGAAGTGGTCTATGAACATTGCACAAGCACCATAGGCAGGCAGCTAACCACATAAGTTCCTAACTTCCTCATGAATGCTTCGAAATGGTGGCATTGTGAGAAATATTTTGAAGTCATACCACGTTCATAGCCCATTTGTCTAAATGTCATCATCCAACTTGCATCAGAATAACAGCAAAAAGCATTATAAGAGCCAAAGCAGTGCCAATCTTTCACAGATGTCTATACAAAAAGTCATCTCACAAATATAACACGTTCAATGTTCAACAAGATTCTACCTTGTGCTTGAAGTTCCTGGACCCATTTTTTTGCACGCTCAAATGATGCCTGCAGATATGAAGAATCAACATTATATTAACCTTATTTAACTGCATAATTTTGACTCAAAGGAAAAACTCAAAAAACATCCATAGAATTACAATTTAATTAATGTAATTCAAAGCAAAAAATAAGTACCCTCCACCTCAAGTGAATAAAAGATGTCCACACCCCAAAATACAAGTCTTGCAATTCAACCATTAAAAATTCTCGCTATCGATTTCACAATATATTTAAGTGATCTCTTTTTAAAATAAAATATAGAGGTCCACATGGTAGCTTTTTCCTATTCCATTTCCAGATGAGACAGAAAGAAATCCGTCAAAGCATGACTTCTTTGTCAACATCTCATCTTTCACATGTACGTAATTTGACAAAGATCATTGGATTTTTTGCCTTTGAAAAACAGGTAAAAATATTGATGGTATAGAGTTCAATCTTCATTGTTTAATAGATTTCACATCCCACTGGGCCACTGCAAACACCACTGAAGAAAGGATTTGAACTGATTTAGTGTAGACAAACTCCAGAAACTATCTCTACTATAACTGATCAGATGATCAGATGATTGATGAACCATACAAAACACCCTCAGCACGGTGTAAACCAAGAAATGACCTTTTCATATAGGTGCTTATGGAGCAGACAGGCCGCTGCAAGGGAACATTTTATAAAAGCATGATTCGCTGGATTAGTTGGCTCAGACCAGCTTTGGATGTGACTGGTTCAATATTAACCAATATCAAAAAATTAAAAATGAAATAAAACTGTGAGGATCCTTCAAGGATCACAGATAATTAGCCGATTCAGAGCTGATCCAGGACTGGACTGGGAGATGCATAAGTCAAACCAAGTGCAGGAAGAGCCAGGCCAAACACAGGCCTAATCAGTCCTAACCAATATCTGAGTTTGGTGGGATTTGGTTGACTTGCTGATCTGATCCTGATCCAGTTCCGATAAGTCCTAGCCATGGTTTGCAGAATTGAGCAATCTGGATTTGGATCAACTAGATCGGGATCAATAGTTGCCAACCTGATGCAATGGGAGCTCGATCCCAGGGCAAACTTCCATTGAGATTGGGCTAGATACGACCAAATTGGCCAATTTCAGATGGATCCGAGGTCAAACCCGATAGGATCAGCACCTCCTGGTGGTGGGATAAAAAATTATCAAATAATGTGTTCTTTTGGTGCATTCTTCGAAAATATACAGAATCATCCTTTAATTTTTAAATTGTGGAAACATCGAACCCATCTGAGACTGAGAGAGATTGATGGGATCTTGTTGGAAGGCATAAATGCCATAAGAGGAATTTCAATTAATTGGCATCCTTCACTTCAGATGAATCTGATTTATCAGGATGACTGCTCATGATGAAAAGCTCAAGTTCTTATATTTTAGTTGATATGCAAAAGGTAAAGGTCCTTTTTCACTTAATTTGAAGATGTTGCACTTAGAATGTTTGGTTTTTGTGAGCGACTATCATGGTTCACGGAATCAGCATATGCTGACCCGGTTTTAGGGGCGGACAAATCAAAGAGAAGATTCCCCCTTGAATCAGTCAATCCCGGCCCAAATCGGCACCGAATTGACTGTTTCGGTGCCAATTCTGGCAGAATTGGCAGCAATGTGGCCCCGGATATCCCATCAGGTGGGAAGACCCATTGATCCGGTCACTGGCCGATATCCCATTTTCATAGTTGGGAATTGGATGTCGAGTCTAATCCCAGATCTGGTCACTTCCCAATGGAATGTGGGAGCTGCAGGTTCCGGTGCCACACTATGTGCCGGAATCAAAGGATCTTTCAGTCTTTGTAAAAAAATATTTTTTTTCCAATTTTCTGGATTTTGAAGAACCCATCCGAACAGATTCCGAATTGGTTTTTCACCCATGGAATTGCCGATTCTGCTGATTCTGAGCTGTTAGCCGACCCGAACCCCCATTCCAATTCCGCCTTCCTTGGTGCCTATGAGTTAGGATTGGAGGGTGAGTGTTCAAGTCTATCACATAGATAAATCTTTTTTTCTACTCTTTATTTCCTGAAGTATCCTAAAATGTGGCCTTTGACCTCCCTAAAAAAGTAAATCTCTCACATAATCCATCTACAATCAAAGGCCATCAAACAGCTTGAATAATAGAGGCACAAGAATGATAAAAAATCAGCAGCAAATATGATGCATTTATACTTGAAAACTAGACCTCTAGAACTATTTTTTTTTTCAGGAAATAAAACAAGACTTAGAAAAGAACATCTCTCAATGACAAGTATCATTGATTTTAAAAACCAAAAAACTTCTCTCTATGACAAGTATCATCTCAAGATCTAGTCAAAAAACAACAAAACAGAAATACAGTGAATAAAATGTACATCATGAATAACCAAGTAAGACAAGGTCCTCAAGAATAGGGTGTCTAACCATGAATAACTCATGTACGTCAAGAATAACTCATAAGCACCATGTCATGGGAAAATTTAAAAAAAATTAAAGCTGTGTGATGTCAGTATCATTAAATTAATATGAGATGAGACTAAGAAATACAAGCAAATGATAGGATGAACAAGTAAATTCTTCAAGCCTGCTGCCTGCTGAGGACTGTTTCCATGAACTAAAGATATGATATGACTGATGTTATTATATGAGTTGTCATGGTCAAAGTGGAATTCGTCTATCTAAAAGACTTTTTAAAAGCTTATGGTGAATAAAAGCTACTGTACGATTAAAAGGAAGAACTTTTTCATGTACAAGGAAACAAATTATTTTTTCATCTATTCTAGATAAATTTTATTTTATTTAAATGGACAACTAATCCTTAATCATTCTAACTCCTGCTCATACATAAAGACAACTGAAACTAAACCATATATGATGGTGTAGTGAACAGGCAGATGGCTACACAAAAATTGACAAATGCTAGTATCTACAGCAGATAGCTTATGAGAAAACAGCACTGAAAAATTGGATGAAATTATCAAAGAGGGAGATTGCGTTTGCACTTGCTCATAGCTGCTGATGGTAGATGCTTAATGATGACAGGTATCCACTCAATCTTCAGCATGTCACAAGTCATGGAAGTCTTGTGGGCTTAGAATCATTAACAACTGAGATGCGCTCTCTTGCATGTGCCAGGGTTAGTATTTGGGAAAAAACTTCTTTGATTTGATGCAGTATCTTAAAAGTTTCCTCTTGCAGATATTCCAGGGTAAATGCAACAGGGCAAAGACTGTTTTTATTCCACTATGCAGTAAGTTTCCCAAACTATACACACATTACAAATGTTAACTCATGCACTAAATGACACAATTAATGTAGATGCAGAACAATGGCAATTTGGAAACTGACATTGATGATGCTAATGGGGTGTTTGGTTGCATGATAATTTTTTGTACACTTTCATGATAAAAAATTGTATTAAAATAAAAAGTAAACCAACTCATGACATAAAATTATCATGTTTGGAGGGATGTGATTACAAAAAAGAGTAACCACCGCACATGACCAAATAAAGTGGGGGACCACAAGAAAAAAGAAAGAGGTGAGACCCTCTTTTTTTGTTTAAGAAGAAAATCACTTTCAAAACATAAAATTGTCATGGTTGTCAAACACCTCTTTTAACAAGTTTTCTTACAATTTTTAAAAATTAAAATAAAAATCTCAATTATCATGCAACCAAACACCCCATAAGAGAATGTTAACCCAAGTTAAGACTGTAAAGTCCTCTACCCTTTGTAGAAAATAAACCATTTCCTTCAGTATGAAAGACAAACTACAAAACCAAGCATCTAGCTAGCTAACCTGATTCGTTATATCGTAAACAACTATTGCAGCAGCAGCTCCTCTGTAGTACATTGGAGCCAGACTATGATATCTCTCCTGTCCTGCGGTATCCCAAATATCAAATTTCACAGTTGCATCATCAGTCGATAATGTTTGAGAAAAAAAGGCTGCTCCTATTGTCGATTCCTGTACAACGAAGGAGATATCAACTTAATAACAATCAATCAATCAACTGCAGAAGGAATGTAGCAGTAAAGGGCGAAGCATCCCTGACCTGGAATTCGATAAACTGGTTCTTCACAAAACGCAAGACCAAGCTGGATTTCCCAGCCCCAGCATCTCCAAGGAGAACCTGAGTTACATAAGTATAACGTGGTTAATGGAAGAAGAAAAAACCGATAAATGACCAAAAGTAAACAGCAACTACAGAATGTCCATTCTAACGAATCAAAAGCGAAAAGAAGACATTAAAATGTGAGAGCTTTAAACTTTTCGAGAATCTGAAAAGCAGTCTAAACACGTTTTAAATCTTTTGATCAAAAGCGCGTTCATCGCATCTATTGAAATGAACAAGGGAACCAAGTACTAGCCAGGCAACCAGCCGAAATTCAACAAGTAGGTGATTTTTATTATTCAAATGAAGGGACAGCTGGCGAGACACCAGCCCAAGGAAACCACCGCATATCTCAGCGCAAAAACTAATAATTATAATAATACGATTCTAGCAATAAAACGGGGAAACACAGAAGCAATTCTTCGAAGGAGCACAAAATCAGATGGAGAAAAAAGAGGCGAAACAACTCGTGTAAAGCCCCGAAAGGGGACATGGATTCGAGACGAAAAAAGACAACGCACAGGGCGCCGCAGAACTCACCAATTTCGCATTGCTGCTCCTGCTTCCGGTTGCACTCGCCATAGACCAGAAGAAAAGAACCCACGCGCCTCGCAGTCGCAGATCGAAAAGAGCCTTGCGGAAAAACAAGACGTCCGTTTTGTCGGGGGGGCATCAGGGGGAGCGGACGCAAGGTATAACGAAGCCGCATTCCAGTGTTCCTCGAGAAGTTCGATGCTTATCGGAATCCAGCGAATGGAGAGAGAAATAAGTCACGTGACTCGCGTGATAGATCGACCATTGACATCACGCCGGGGGACCATGATATCATAAAACGTGGACAAGCCACAGCTGCATCGCCTTCCGCGTTGGAACTTGGAAGAAAGATTGACCAACCAGCCTACCGGCTACCGTCGTCTTCCAGAAGGTGCTTACGTAGCTTTTTTTTTCTACTCATAAAGATCCTCACACCTATTCATGCATTAAGTTCTAAATATTTTTTTTGAGCAAAAAAAAAACTTCTAAATAATTTTGAATTATTCCCGGTGATTCATATGATGTGACTGCTCTCTTACCTAATTTTAAGAGCTCGGATCGCCTCAGTTCCCGGGTGGAGGGGACTCCCGCAGTCCCCAACCGGAGCGCGCCACGTCAACGGTGGCGTAATGTGCCACCGCGGACCGACGGAGTCACTGCCGGATAACGGAAGTGCGGAGACGGAGAACGTCGTCGAACGGCCGTCGACGGAGGGGGAGGGCCGTGAAGCCGTCATTTCCGAAACGTCACCTCAGTCAATAATGCCTGTTCACGGCGCTCGACACAAGCTTAAAGAATATTATTTTTATTATTTGAACTCGGTGACGGTTGACGGTCACGCGGTAGCGTTTGTCTAGACGGCTCGGTAGTGATTGTCTAGACGCTCGGTAGTGATACAACGTCGACTCGTATCGCGGCCGACGACGGCTCTAGCGTTTGTCTCCGTACGCCGAGTAGTGATACAACGTCGACCCCGGTAGCGCGGCTCGGCACGACGGCTCGGCAGCGCGTTTGTCTAGACGCTCGGTAGTGACACAACGTCGACTCGGTAGCGCGGCTTCGACGACGGCTCGCAGTAGCGCTTGTCTAGACGCTCGGCAGCGATACAACGTCGACCCCGTAGCGCGGCTTCGTACAACCGCCGCAGCGTTCTTGTAGACCCTCGGCAGTGATACAACGTCGACCCGGTAGCGCGGCTTCCGACAACCGCCGCGGTAGCGTTCGTAGACGCCTCGGAGCGACACAACGTCGACTCCGGTAGCGCGGCCGCACAACCGCTCAGGTAGCGTTCAGAGACGCCCAGCGACACAACGTCGACTCCCGTAGCGCGGCTTCGTACAACCGCCGTAGCGTTCTTGCAGACGCCTGTGAGCGACACAACGTCGACTCGGTAGCGCGGTCTCGCACGACGGCTCGGTAGCGTTTGCCCAGACGCCGCAGCGATACAACGTCGGCTCGTAGCGCGGCTCGCACAACCGCCGTAGCGTTCTTGCAGACGCTCGGCAGTGACACAACGTTGACTCGCAAGCGCCGGCTTCGCACAACCGCCCGTAGCGTTCGTCTAGACGCCGTAGTGACACAACGTCGACTCGGTAGCGCGGTCTCGCACGACGGCTCGGTAGCGTCGGTCTAGACGCCGTAGCGATACAACGTCGGCCCGCATCGCGGCTTCGCACGACGTCCCCGCAGCGTCTGTTCACGCCCCGTAGCGTGTCGAAGAAGGGTTCGGACGCGGCCCTCGACAACCGCCGCAGGGTTTCTCCCATCACACCCCTTAGCGGCTCGTCAAACCGCTTGGGTAGCGACGGCCGAGTTCCGGGTAGCGACCCCGTAGGGCTTCTTCCATATTCGGTAGCGGCTCCTCGACTGCAGCGCGCCTCAGCACGACTCGGTAGACGGGGCTCGACAACCGCCGTAGCGTTTGTCTGACGATTCAGTAGTGATACAGACGGCTCCTGCTGCGACTATTTCTCCCGTAGCTCGCGCGTGCGCGGCTATTAAAAATTCTCGACAAATGAAAATGGCGGGACAGAAATGATGCCGCATGCCTCCGTGGTTGTCCAAGCTCTCGTGCCCGCAGCGAGCTACTCAAAGCGGTAAAATAAATTTTAAAACTTTTGAAAAATGGATAAGCGGGAAAGGAAAGCAACCGATAAGACTCGTAGCGGCTTGTCGAGGCCCGTAGCGTGTCAAGAAGGGTTCGTGACGCGGCCTCGACAACCGCTCGGTAGGGTTTCTATCATACTTCGCAGAGGCTCGTCCCGCGCCCGCGATTCCACTTTTCGAGCCCCGTTCGTCCGGAACCTTCGGGCAAGATCTGGGCCGAGCGACGAGCGCCTTCTTCCCCTTCGAAGAAGTTCAACCATCGCCGTCTTCCACTCATCATCTATAACCAGGTTTTTTGCGGCGCGTATAGTTTTTTTTCAACAACCTAAGCAATAGTTCTTCGAAGTTGCGCCGTCCAACGTAATCTTGCCGCCGCTCGTTGTTCCTCGCAACCAACAAATCATTCATCGCCGAATAAGTCCGAAGCGTGCACCATCGCTCGGCACGAAATACGCAAGGTAACCCTTCGAAGGTGTTTTTCATACTCTTTATACGTTGTCGTCGCTCTCTACACATGTATTTCCTGAAAACGCCTTGGATTACAGACATGGAAGCGGTCCACGAGATGGCGTCTACATCCAATGTTCATGGAGCAAAAGCAAAGGCATGTGCTACACCGATGTTCATTTGCTTACTATCGCACGCAAATTGCTACCATTCCGATCAAACAGTCCACAGAGACCTCTTGCACGTACTCCTTTCGGCAGCTTTATTGATATGCCCGAATACGAGTTCAAAGACATCCATGATCCGGAAATCCTCCTACTTCACGAAGGCGGTGGAGTTTTCAACATAAATGGCCAAGAGTTAAGACTACTACGAATGATGTGGCCCTTATTTCGGGGTTACCCGATGGCGGTGAACCCATCCTGGACAACAGACGAAAACCCAACTCCATGATATGTTCCCTTTAGGGGTAAGTGCCACAGAGGTGGCATCTTGAATTTAATTGGAAATCTTGTACAAATAAAGGATCCGGCAGATGTCAACAAAACGTGTGTCACCGTGGATAGCATTCATGTTTTCATGTTTTTTGCTCCCGAATTCAAATAGAACACTTCGTGGGCATCCTTTACTACGTACAAGATATCGTTCCATAGGAGGTTACACCGCGCCTATGTACATAGTGTCTTGTCGGACCGCATGGATGACGTTGGTACGTAAAATTAAGGGCTAATAAGTCCCCACCCTATCTACTTGGGTGTGTGGCCGTCATACTCGTAAGTATACAAAACCATTTACGTAGTGTTTCTTCTTATGATATGTTGTGCGTTGGTCTCACACGTTCATCGTCGAATGTTTATATACCAGTTTTTATTTTTGAACATATCGCCGGTTAACACAATTCTCGTGGGAGAAATGATCCACGCATTTTTAAGTGGAACATGGCGCCCTTAAAGAATAAAGTGGAATTTCATGGATATACTTAAACAGATCACAGGACGAAAGTATACGGTGAGTTTGAATTTGTATACATGATAAATACATTGTTCGTGTGTTGTTCTTAATTTTCTTATTATTATTGCGTACACAGGTAGTTGTAGATATTGTAGACGAGGAACCGAGCGGATCAGGAATTCGCAACGAAGTACCTACGCCCAACTTGGGTGATATACTGTACAAAGTCAACAGTCGACGAACAATTTCTCATCGAGAGACAAAAGAGGACAGACCGAGCAATTCATTAGAGAAGGATTTGCCCAATTCCAAAAAAGGATTGATGGGTTCGCTCAAGATTTGGCACAGGAGCGAGAAAAGAGAAGAGCCCTGGAGAAAACAAGCCGAAGAACACATCTCCGCAGTATCCGACCATCAACCCCATTTCGTCTACGTTCCGATGACATTTTCCACCATGTACAAGCAGAGGTGGATATGATGAAGACCGCAGCCTCCAAAGATTGTGAACGGAGGCGTCAATTTGATGCTACACTTATCGCGGACCGGAGTGTACAAGGGATCCGATGTCCGAATTGTTTGACATCCCTTGGAAACTACATGACCCCATCACCCCCCGCCGCCCACTCAAGTTGTAAATGAATTGTTGTGTATAGCCAAGAGGGTGAAGGGGAGGACCGGACGAATAAGATCCATATGGTTACAAATACCATACGAGGCTCAACCACAACCCCTTGGGATCGAGCCACCTCCACCGATGGAGATCGCGCCCATGCAAGAGAATGTATTGGACAAAGGCGGTCATTCCACCTCGACGAAGTGGAGACCATCCCCCTCCCCGCTATGAACCCAAAAAGGGAGGTAGAGGAAGGGGAGGTAAAGGAAAGGGAGGTAAGGGAAAAGGTGGTAGAGGACGAGGAAGTGGAGGAAGGGGTGGCATAGGAAAAGGTAGCAATGGGTTGTTTCAAATTAAGTGGAGGGCGTCAATCCTCGCAGCTTTTAAAACCATCCTTCGACCGTATTCCCGATGAAAACAGCATAAAGCCGCTCGACCGGTTAATTAAGCCAAGGTTAGGAAATAATGTAAAGTTATCTCGCACTTCACTATTTTATCGTCATACGCTCTTTCTCTCGTCGAACTAACCCTTAATTTATTTCTTCAGAATCTCGCCGATATTTTTACATACACATATTGGCGAAATATGGTCGTTGCCTACGAGATCGTTGAGTTGTTCAACGTGGGATCCTACGTATCGGAGGGGTCACCGGAGGTGTACCGGATCTCTTAAAGAAAAAAATTGATGCTCAACCAGATGAGAATCGAAAAGTCGGGGTGTTGCCATCATCGGTTCTTGTTTTGAACAGACCCCCAAACGTCATCTTCACCAGACAACACAAACAATACATGGAATTTGCCTTCCAAACCAAGTCTTCCGATGAATTCACGTGCACGGAGCGCTTCCTTCTGCCTCGCCACAATGAGGGACATTATTTTCTTATCTCATTGGATGTGCAGAAAATGCTTCTCGCATACAACTCCATCAACGGCCATCGAAGTACACTTCGGAACTAAGGTCGCGGTGAGTATATCAAAAAAACCAATACTATACTTTTAATTATGCCCTTGCACTTCAATACTAGATATAGTTCCTCCAATTGTGTAGGTCAAAGACCGGAAGAATATAGTTCGGAACGTTTTTCGATCTTGACAAAGATTGTGGATTGGCCGGAATACTATGAGATGGATTGTCCGCAAAGCAGATCTATCCGGGAGGTATGTAATCCTTTTTGCGTCCTTATTAGATGAACTAATTACACAAAGGAGAATACTCCACCATACATCCTCTCCGGGGTCGGGCCGTTAATCGCGCCATATATGTGATGATGTATGCCGAGGGAGCTAAGTGCTAAAGGTCGCCCCGATGCAACAAGCTCACCGAGGAGGAAGTAATAAATGTGAGGGCGTATTTAGCCTTACGTACGTGGAAAATGTCCGTTGTCGCCGAGGCTGCCAGATTGGAGTTCCCGACGTGTTAAACGTCGCTGTAAATATTCGTTCATTCATTAATTCATTCATTCATTCGCCTGTAACACGTTGTAAACGTCGCTGTAAACATTCTTTCGTTCATTCATTCATTCATTCAAACTTGTAACACCTTATAAACGCGCTGTAAACATCTAATCATTCTATATTAATAAAAATCGCAAATGTCTTTTGTGTTTGCAATTACCGATCTCCTCGACAGAGCGCCTACCGAGCCTCCGACAAACCCGCTACCGAGCTAACGCCGTTACCGAGGTCCGACGTACACGCTACCGAGGTCCGACAGACCCGCTACCGAGCCGACGTACGCGCTACCGAGCACCGACAAACGCGCTATCGAGCTCGACCGACGCGCTACCGAGCACTTACAAACCCCCTACGAGCTCGGCCGACGCGCTACCGAGCCGGGTCGACGACCGACCGACGCGCTACCGAGCTCGACCGACGGCATAGCGAGCACCGACCGACGCGCTACCGAGCTCGACCGACGCGATACCGAGCTAACGCCGTTTCGAGCATCGACGGCGATAAACCGTCACCGGTGACGACGAGGTGAAGCCCGACACCGAGCATTGACACCCGCCACCTGTACCCCGACGTACCCCGCTACCGAGGTAACGCCGCTCACGACGAAGTCAAACCCGCTACCGAGGAATGACCGTCGCGCTACCGAGAGTAGACATACCCGCTACTGAGCTTTGACCGACGCGCTACCAAGGCCTGTCCGGACGCTACCCACGGACGAGTAAGTCGCTGCCGAGGCCTGTCCGAGACCTGCTACCGAGGCCTGTCCGGACGCTACCCACGGACGAGTAAGTCGCTGCCGAGAGATGAGCAGCCCGCTACCGAGGCCTGTCCGGACGCTAGGACGAGTAAGTCGCTGCCGAGAGATGAGCAGCCCGCTACCGAGGCCTGTCCGGACGCTACCCACGGACGAGTAAGTCGCCGCCGAGAGACGAGCAGCCCGCGCTGGTCGAGGCCTCGTCCGGACGCTACCCACGGACGAGTAAGTCGCCGCCGAGAGATGAGCAGCCCGCTACCGAGGCCTCGTCCGGACGCTACCCACGGACGAGTAAGTCGCTGCCGAGAGATGAGCAGCCCGCTACCGAGGCCTCGTCCGGACGCTACCCACGGACGAGTAAGTCGCCGCCGAGAGATGAGCAGCCCGCTACCGAGGCCTCGTCCGACGCTACCCACGGACGAGTAAGTCGCCGCCGAGCGCCGACCTCGCTCGCTACCGATAGGGGAGATATGACGTACTCGCACCGAGCGCACAATGAGGGACAAACCCGCTACCGAGATGTGAAGAAGTCGCTACCAACGAAGACGAATTCGCCACTGAGCGATCATGAAGTCATAAAATATCTTTGTAATTAAGAAAAGTCATGAAACCGAAACATCACAAACCACCATGTCCATGATTACATAACTTGGAGTTTTAAAACTCTACAAAGATGAAATCGTGATCAATCCTCTCGATTCCCCGGGATCGAGAACCGCCGGCACCGGTAGAAGTCTCCATGTCGTCGTAGTCCATCGTCCCTCCGAGCATCTTGGAGCATTCCTCCAGCCTTCTTCCCCGCCGCGCCTTCGCCCGTCGTTCTAAGCTCGGCCACCTCCGACTCGAGGATGGCCACGCGTTCCTGGAGGTATTCCACCAATAACGCGTTCTCACACTTGCATGGCATAATCCCGCCCTCCGCAGGGAGCTTGTCTACCCATACAAAAAACCCACACGGTACACGCTGCACAAGATAGATTGGAACGGGTTATGGTTAGAAGATAATTGCAATTGTTCATTCTAAGAAATTAATGATATATATCGACGCCGCGTGGCGAGAACTTCCGCCCGTCATCCGGTCCTCCGCCGGTGCCCATCCGACATTCCCCGTGGCCATAGCCGCAATGTACCGCCGACCGTCGTCATCCGAGTACCGAAGGATGTAGGTTACAAAGTAGAGAATCATTTTAGTAATAAAGTTATGCTAACAAAGTATGCAAAGCTACCGATAGAATAAAAGGAAAAGGATGAATGTCTAATCGTAAAAGCCGTTTCCCGACTACCGTCTACTCATAAACCGAAGGATGTCCATACGAGATACGTTACGCATCATGTCGATTGATTCCCGAGTCGGAAGAGGAATTTGTCATGCGAGGTCTGATTTCGAGATTGACTACTTAAAACATAGGGCCGGCAATTCCTCTTCATCCCCGGGCGGCTCAACATGAACCAGTTGAACTTGACCTATCTTTGTGTTTTATATTTTTCCTTCTTTTCCAGCAGATTTCATCCCGCGCCTCCGACCCTTCTCAAGCCTCGCCTTTTGAACCGAAGAGCAGATCAATTCGAGCTTCTTGCATTGGTTCTCAAAAGAGGGACCCCTCGGATTGACAACCCGAGGTTCCAACAGCCTCCACATTGGCTTCAGGAAAGGATTCAGATGTACTTTCTTCGTGAATTCTTTAAATTCTGTTAGGAAGTATTCGTAGCCGTCTTGTCCCTTGGTGCCAGCTTGCACATAACTCCACCGCACTTCTCAATGTACGCATGTACCTCATTTGGCATAACGTCTTCTCATCGACGATTTCATTGTTTTTGACAATGGCATCCCCAAGGTTAATGTTGCAAGCCGTCCTCGTCCACCTAGTCAAGATATAACTTGTCGGAATAGCCCTAATTGGAGATGTAATAACACACGTAACACATGTCTACGCAGTATTCCAAAGAAATTCAAACTTCTTACAAGAACATTGAACACCTGTCGTCTACACTCTAATTATCCGCACACGATGCCAATGCTTGACGTCGTCATATACGACAAAGGTGTTTGCATCTAAATTTGCAAGCGTAGCTCAATGCACTTCAAATACCGATCTGAATGATTTCGTAGACCTCGGGTGTGTAAATGACAATTGCTTGCTCAAGTATCTTTGATCGTACTACAGTCTACTATACGTATATCTCATCTTACGATCAGCAACTTCGTTGTACCTCCCGTCATCAATTAGTTTTTCAAAGTTCTCAAAGAACAAACGCATTGTTTGTCTAATATCTAAATAATCTTTGAGAAGCTTGTTAATGCTTTCACATCTGTGTACCGACCATATCGCAAGAAGAAGGTGTTCCTTCCATACACACAAGTGCCCATTTTTTCCTCTCCTCAAACAAAGATTTCAGCCATACGTTGTCACTCAATTGATATGTTGACAACATATCATTCCACGCCCGTAAATGAATCTTCTTCTTCGTAGTCGTAAATACATCTCTCGAAAATCTTTCTTAAATGATGTTGTGGCATTAAATACATGGCTCAAATGTTTGCAGCATTTTGGGTACATGTGCCACACACATATCCCGTGGATCGGTTCTTGGTAACTCTTGCAAGATGGCATTGCTCATGGCCTTATCCTCGGCCGGCTAATATAGTAGTTGGCTCCTTTCCTCCCATGACACCTACAAACGTATTGAAAAGCCATCTAAATGTGTCGATTGTCTCATCGTACATACTGGGAAGCCGCACCAAATACGATGACAGATTGTCTATGATGGTTTTACTCCCTACAAAGGAGCAAAAGGTCGGCCATATTTGTTGGTCTTATATGTTGTGTCAAAACATAGGACATCACCAAACCTTTCATAGTCCAACCGCATTCTAGAATCTCGCCCAAAACATCGGTGATGAGGTCGTCCTCATCAACTTGTAAAGAATATGTGAAGGTGGGATCTTCAAACTGCCTACGATGGAAATAATGAAGCAATCCTCCAAAGGTCAAATTCTAACATCTCGCCTTTGTCTCTTGGTTCGTAGATAATTCTTCATATCGTTTTGCATGAATCCAAGGTTTCTTCGCCACCCACTTGGTTGGACATCATATGGAAAAAGTCGCTAGGTCGTATACCATCGCTCTCACCAATGTCCACAATGGAAGCTTCAATTTCTCGAAATTTTCTAGCGGGACCGAAGCATGTGTGCCTTTCAAGGACTTTCCACCTCATGATTATGCTCGCCTCCCATCGTGTAATTTTATACATTCCATTAACGTGGAGGACAAAAGTAATCCTTACCAAACAACCCATTCGGTCTCCGGGCGGTGAACTACAATTGTATCATATCGTGGGTCTTTCTTCCTCCAACCTTTCTTTAGAGCATACAAACCGTGCTCTCCTTACAATTCCTTGCTTATCCTTTTTTAAGTTTTCTCTTCTAACACTAAAACCAACATGTTTCGCATATTCAATATATGAAAGATAAGCATCATCAACGGTCGTAAACATCGACTCACGGGATAGACCCGGTAATTGTTCCCGTAAGTTCATGCCTCTTCCTCGGACTTCCCACAGTTCCCTAAACTCGCCATCGCCGCGATGCATCGTGGGTTGGGTCATTAACCGGGAGACGTTCGCCAGACATGTTGACAACGTACGTGTTCAGTTTGTTCCCTATACATATCAACCGGTGTTATAATGTTTTCACGCATGTCAACCGAACTCAGTACAATGGCATGCAAAGACGAAAAGAGTGGTTCACAGTAAACTAGGAAACATGAGAAGTTACTAGCAAACGTTCAACATACGGGAACAAACTAGCAAACAAAGCTTAAACTCTCTTCGGCCTCAAAGAAGAACAACAAAGGATAAGAATCAAGAAGACGTGCGCCAAAAACATGTTAAGAACACGTACCGAGCAGAGATGTCGACGCTCGAGGTGAAAGCGGGGGATGCACTTGGTCCGTGCAGTAACACCTCGCCGGATATGTTGTTCGTCGCACTCGCCCGAAGACGCCGGGAGATGTCGCCCGCCAACCCGAGAAGCGCCCGTTCTTCGCCGTGCTTCAATTCGGGGAGTTTCTAGTCCTTTTTAGTCTTTCTCACGGACGAGGAAGGGAGAAGCATCATCGCGCGGTTTAATGACGATGTAAAATGTCCGACAAAATAGCTCGACAACGATTCGAAGCCGCACGTCTACCGTATCGGTGACCCCGGTCGAGGAGCCGCCTACCGAATATGGAAGAAAGAAGCCCTACCGAGTCGCTACGTAACTCGACCGTCGCTACCGAGCGGTTTGACGAGCCACTACCGAGTATGATAGAAACCCTACCGAGCGGTTGTCGAGGCCGCGTCACCGAACCCTTCTTGACACGCTACCGGGCCCTCCGACAAGCCGCCATCGTCTTACCGCCTGCTTTCCTTTCCCGCTTATCCATTTTTCAAAGTTTTAAAATTTATTTTTACCGCCCGAGTAGCTCGCTACCGAGCTCGAGAGCTTCGTACAACCACGGAGGCATGCAAGATCATTTCCCGTCCCGCCATTTCCATTTCGTCAAAATTTTTACCGCACCGCACCGCCGACTACCGAGAACCGAAATAGTCGCAACCGAGCCGTCTATGTATCACTACCGATCGTCTAGACAAACGCTACCGAGCGGTTGTCCGAAGCTCGTCTACCGAGTCGTCCGAAGCCGCGCTACCGAGTCGAGGAGCCGCTACCGAATATAAGAAGCCCTACCGAGTCGCTACCGAACTTCCGACCGTCGCTACCGAGCGGCTTGACGAGCCGCTACCGAGTATGATAGAAACCCTACCGAGCGGTTGTCGAGGCCGCGTCATCGAACCCTTCTGACACGCTACCGAGCGTAGACGAACGCTACCGAGCGGTTGTCCAAGCCGCGCTACCGAGTCAACGTTGTCTCACTACCGAGCGTCTACAAGAACACTACCGAGCGGTGGTCTGAAGCCGCGCTACCGAGTCGACGTTGTATCACTACCGAGCGTCTAGACAAACGCTACCGAGCCGTCGTCTGAGACCGCGCTACCGAGTCGACGTTGTATCACTACCGAGCGTCTACAAGAACGCTACCGAGCGGGTGTCTGAAGCCGCGCTACCGAGTTGACGTTGTATCACTACCGAGCGTCTACAAGAACGCCACCGAGCGGTTGTCCGGGCCGCGCTACCGAGTCGACGTTGTATCACTACCGAGCGTCTACAAGAACGCTACCGAGCGGTTGTCTGAAGCCGCGCTACCGAGTCGACGTTGTATCACTACCGAGGGTCTACAAGAACGCTACCGAGCGGTTGTCTGAAGCCGCGCTACCGAGTCGACGTTGTATCACTACCGAGCGTCTAGACAAACGCTACCGAGCCGTCGTCTGAAGCCGCGCTACCGAGTCGACGTTGTATCACTACCGAGCGTCTAGACAAACGCTACCGAGCCGTCGTCTGAAGCCGCGCTACCGAGTCGACGTTGTATCACTACCGAGCGTCTAGACAAACGCTACCGAGCCGTCGTCTGAAGCCGCGATACCGAGTCGACGTTGTATCACTACCGAGCGTCTAGACAATCACTACCGAGCCGTCTAGACAAACGCTACCGCGTGACCGTCAACCGTCACCGAGTTCAAATAATAAAAATAATATTCTTTAAGCTTGTGTCGAGCGCCGTGAACAGGCATTAATGACTGAGGTGACGTTTCGGAAACGACGGCTTCACGGCCCTCCCCCTCCGTCGACGGCCGTTCGACGACGTTCTCCGTCTCCGCACTTCCGTTATCCGGCAGTGGCTCCGTCGGTCCGCGGTGGCACATTACGCCACCGTTGACGTGGCGCGCTCCGGTTGGGGACTGCGGGAGTCCCCTCCACCCGGGAACTGAGGCGATCCGAGCTCTAATTTTAAACATGGACTCAAAAATGTGGATTCAAGGAGTTTTGATGTCTATACCGAAAGGTCCAAATCTACTCATTTCTTTCACTTCTAACATATTGTGTACCTGTGGTTTTTGAATTTTTCATGTCTTATTACAGATCAAGATAGAAGAGAGGTCTAGACCCATCTCACATTTTAAGGGTCCGTCTGTTTAATTGGATTAAATATATCTAATTGTTTGGTTGAATGATGTGATATATATGCAGCTGTCAACATCACATGTTACTGTCAAACCCACTCCACGTAGAGATGCAACTGCAACACTTGATAAATCGAACCAATGCTACGAAGACCATAGAGATGTTTGAGTCAAGAAGAAGAAACTTCTCACAGAACAAATCTTATTTTAATTTGTACACCAAGGACGTCACTTCAAGCAATAATTAATATGATGAGCACCTTCATTATCATAATTTTACAAAAACCATGACCAGCCGTTGGTGTGAAGCATGGCCTCCGGATCACAATATGACATTTTTGCTAGTCAAGGACTGATTAATTGTATTGTGAATTATGAGAATTTTACCCTTCGGAGCTTCCTGTTTAACTAACTACGTACTGCTCTAAGTGACTCAAGAAAAAATTGTAAGTTAGGGTTCTTAGGTTGACATCCATGCCAAGATAAAGTTGGATTTTCCCACATCCAGTGATGAAATAAAAAACAGCCTGAACGTGAAATTTGAAAACATGTATGGTACCAGTATTAAACATACATGTCACTATTATTTTTCGAAGGTCATAATGATAAGTTACGTATAAATCACCATACAGTGTTTGATCATTAATTTTAATTTATAGTGCAAAAAAATTATTAATTATAAAGCAAATATCCACTTATAGTCAATCTTGATATTAATATTTTGAAAATATCAAATATCGAAATTGATATGATATTATTTTTAATATTAGAGCATTTGGGTTCAGTTTGGATACAACATTAGACTCCATATTAAATAAGTTAAATTACTTAAAATATTAAAATCTATCGAATTCTAAACTCAAATAAAAAAATATAATTTCAACTAATTAAAATAAAAGTAACCGAAATCAAAATCAAACAATTCAAAATCGACATAAAATCTAATATGAAAATTCACTATTCAAACCAAATAAAATCAACCTCAAATTAAATCAAAAATTAACTCCCAAACAAAATAAAATCAACATCCAACAAATTTAAGACAACTTGCTCGCGTCTTATTCGGTCCGAAAGGCTAATAGGGTGTTTGGTTGCATGATAATTTTTTGTACACTTTCATGATAAAAAATTGTATTAAAATAAAAAGTAAACCAACTCATGACATAAAATTATCATGTTTGGAGGGATGTGATTACAAAAAAGAGTAACCACCGCACATGACCAAATAAAGTGGGGGACCACAAGAAAAAAGAAAGAGGTGAGACCCTCTTTTTTGTCTAAGAAGAAAATCACTTTTAAAATATAAAATTATCATGGTTACCAAACACCTCTTTTAACAAGTTTTCTTACAATTTTTAAAAATTAAAACAAAAACCTTCATTATCATGCAACCAAACACCCTATAAGCTCTTTTGATTTCTCTTTTGTTATGTGGATGTTCATATTCTCTCAAATTAGTTTGCTATGACGGTTAATCAAGAGCATTCGTGTAGTTACTCGATGTAAGTTAACGTCGGATATTTGCACCATCTGACAGAGAGATATCAAAATTAAATTTTCATAGAACCCAAATCTCAGTCCTAATACTTTTAAATGTATCGTCGGACTATTTAATATATTTATAGACTATCACTTATTTTCCTAAGTAATGCAAAGAAGATATAAAAATCTTTTTTTCAAAACCCCGAGAACGAGATTCTCACGAATTGACATGCCCGATGGACCTGAATGAGCTGCCGCCGCCGCGGGCGTTGAAGATGACGGAGGAGCCCCGAAGATGTTGCTTTTGGTGCAGGATCGATCGATCCTCGCATCTGATTTCTGCATCGACGCTAGTCTTCACGGTCAAGATGAGATGAGACCGTGCATGTTTGACTAGCGACTTGTCCACATTCTAATATTTTCTTTCTGATGTAATGATGGACAGAGAGGCATCATACTGTCCAATTATGGGTGGGCACAAAATGGTTCAAACCGCGGTTCAGTTTGGTTCGATTTGGACCTCTTTCGATTTGGTTCGGTTTGGAAATTCTCTAAACCGATTTAAATCAAACTAAATCGTTTAAACTGATTTAACTAAAAAATTATAAAAAATTATTATAGTATTAATAAAAATGATATTTTTATAAGTTTTATACTAAAATAATATTTATTTTAATTATTTTTAATTTTAAAAATATTACATATATGTAAAAAATAATTAATTTAAAACTTTTTATATATTTTCTGTTTAAACCGAACCAAATCGAATTGAAATCGGTTTGGTTCGGTTCGGTTCGAGAGGTTGATTCGGATCAATTCAGTTTGAAAAAAAAATGGTTTAAACCGGACCAAACCAAACCGTCCTCACCCCTACGTCCAATGCAAATGTACACCTAAGGAGTAAATCTCAACTAGAATTTTTATCCTATAGATGAGTTTGATTGAAATTACAGCGAAAGTTATTTTTAATCATTAACAACTCTGATAGTACACATAATCTCATACATCCAAACATATCTTGTACATTTTTTTTTACTTTAAGATCGTAACGAATGAGCTAAAAAAAGAGAGAAGTTCATTTTGTTCTTATCTTCTTTCAGAAAGCGCGTATATATATAAGCAAGTGACAATTTATAAAAATAATTAATTATTTCAAATTTTACATTTTTTGAGATGCCAGAGAGAAGTAACTGAAGGTTAATTATTTTATAATTAATTTCAAGACAAAAGTAACCTGAAGGATAATAAACGTTTTTATAGAATAAAAAAAAGGATTAACTGTAGTGGAGTGTTTGATTGCGTGTCATGTTAAAATAGTGCGCGTGTGACTAATGATATTTTTAGATACTTTTGTATTTCATATCTTTTTAAAAAATATGAATTTGTTCATATTTTTTAATTTCTCAGGACATAAAAATACAGTTAAACACCGGAATCGTTATGTAAAAAAAATTTATTTGTCCGTATTTATCACGAGAAAGACATAAAATGTTGGAGTAAAAAAGTTAAAAGATCCTAAATTAAGAATGAAAAGAACCCGCGTTAGTATTATACTAAAGCATGAATATACTCTGTCGAACCGGCTGCTGTTCGGTTTCGATCAGCAGTGCGGGCTCGAGCCGAATGCTACTCGGATTCGAAATTGTCCGAGTCCTACTCGAAGTCCTAGAAGGTAAAATTACAAAGCTCCGGTGACCGAGAAACGGAAGTCAAACTCAACTATTTTTCACCAAGCCCAGATTTCTCAAAGTTCGATATTCCCTTGAATCAGCTCTCTCTTGGCACAACTCAGTTTCCGTAATCAAAAGGCAGGGCTAATTCGTAGAAAACAGGGTACCTCGATAGCCAAAGATGGATCTCGGTCGCTCCTGCCCGACTACTACTCTTGGTTCTACGGCTGCACTGTGTCGCCTACATATGTATGCCATCTCTCGGATGGTAATGACAAGGCGAAGGACCACGCACTTGGGGGGAAGAACTGCTAGAGACATGGCTGGAGAAGACTTCCCAAGGAGTTGCCGCCAGCGTCAGCGGCGGCGGGGAAGCTCAGCTCGTTTCCTGTGTGGGCGAGGGGGGAGAGAGAGGAGAGAAAAGTGAGAGAAAGGGGAAAGACATCTTTAATTTTATAATTTTAACATTTTAATCTCGATTTAGCTAATGCAATATTTCTTTGGGTGTGGATTAATTTTTTTTCCGACTCGAAGAATAGAATCACGCTCATAAACAGAACAAAATTAAAAATATTTCAATAAATTAAGTATTTATGTACATTGTAAATTATAAATAAATAATGGAATTATTGTGATATCATAAAAACTATATAAATATTTTTATTAATACTATAAAATCAACATCCAATCAAAATAAACTGTTTAAACTGTTTAAACCTATTTGAATTTGGTTCGGATTCGAACTGGTCGGAGGTCCGCACGAAGCTTATATCTAGCATCCTGTGTGCGCTCCCTTTCTCGCGCTTCCTTTCACTATGCTCATGGACACCAGGTGGCACAGGGCCACCGCAGAGGGCAAGAGGCGGCGGAGAGAGTCGCCGCTGCGGGGTTGGACCCAATAAGGGTAGAACGGTCAATCTGTCACTTGGAGTCAGATTTTGGCATTCAAGGCAACGTTGCAAAGGTCTCGACCAGCACAATATCGTGGACCCACTTATTTTGTCATTTGGGCCCACTAGGCCCTCCAAAGACTGGAAGTCTATTTTCACTCTTTTGCCCGTAACATGCCAAATACAAGTCGAATTTTTGATCCGTCTTCAGCATTACTCAAGTTAGAGTCGGGTAGACTAGATGGTAGTGGCTGATCGTTATCTGGTCATCGTCCAATCAATTGGGCCCAATAAGGTTTATTGGGCTTGCTCGACACATTGGCCCTAAATGCATTAAAAAATGGATCCAACTTGTCTGTTCAATTTTATTTTATGTATTTTGTCCAAACTTGTCATTTTTTGGTGTCATGACATTTTTTGGGTGCGTCTACATGAATGAATGAGCAAGAAAGGAAGCACGCTGCCGTCTACATGAATGAATGAATGAACTTTTGGCATATATCGTTATTGGGCTCGGTTGGACCCAATAAGGGCAAAACGGTCAATCTGCCACTTGGAGTCAGATTTTGGCATTCAAATCACCGTTGCAAAAGTCTCGACCAGTACAATATCGTGGACCCACTTGTTTTGTCATTTGGGTGCACTAAGACCTCTAAAGACCAGTTGGAAATCTGTTTTCACTATTTTGCCCGTAACCTGTCTAATACAAATCGGATTTTTGATTTGTCTTCAACATTACTTAAGTTTGAGTCGGGCAAACCAGATGGTGGTGTCTGATCATTATCGGGTCATCGTCCAGTCGGTCAGGCCCATTAAGGCTTATTGGGCTTGCTCGGCCCATTGACCCTAAATGCAATGAAAAGTGGATCCAACTTGTCTGCTCGATTTTATTTTATGTATTTTGTCTAAAACTTGTCATTTTTTGGTGTCATGACATTGTTTAGGAGCGGTCTGCATGAATGAATGAGCGAGAAAGGAAGCACGCTGCCATTGTACTGAAGTAGCCAGCACGCGTACAGTGCTATATATGAACTTTTGGCATATATCGTTATTGTGCCGACATTGGGTCGACATTGGGTCGGTTGGACCAAATAGGGGCAAAACGGTCAATCTGCCACTTGGAGTCGGATTTTGTCATTCAAGACACCGTTGCAAATGTCTCAACCAGTACAATATCCTGGACCCACTTGTTTTGTCATTTGGGCCCACTAGTCCCTTCAAAGATCAGTTGGAAGTCTATTTTCACTATTTTGCCCGTAACATGCCAAATACAAGTCGAATTTTTGATCTATCTTCAGCATTACTCAAGTTATAGTTGGGCAAAACAGATGGTGGTGTCTGATCATTATCAGGTCATCGTCTGGTCGGTTGGGCCCAATAAGGCTTATCGGGTTTGCTCGACCCATTGGCCCTAAATATAATGAAAAGTGGATACAACTTATCTGTTCCATTTTATTTTATGTATTTTGTCCAAAATTTGTCATTTTTTGGTGTCACGACATTTTTTGGATGCCAACACTGCTGGAGCACAGATGGCAGGTAGGGGTGACGATCTGCATGAATAAACGAGTGAGAAAGAAAGCACGCTGCCATCGTACTGGAGCAGCCATCGCGCGCGGTGCTATATGTGAACTTCGCTTGGACCTTCTTCAATTCCCTTGCGGCTCAAAATCAAGGAGTCGGTTCGACGGCTTCTTGATCATGTGGCCGTAAACTGCTTTGGCGGAGAGGAAGCTCTTGTAGCACAGATGACAGGCGATGGTCTCCATGAATCTATGAATGTCGAGAAAAGAAGTGCACGCATGGAGATGGTGTTATATATAACCTTCTTCGCTCGGACCCTTCCAACAAATTCGGATCCGAGGTAGACTCGAACCGAGCAGTAGTTAAGCTCAACACTAAGAGGACATCTTCACACTGAACTGCTCGGAGGACAATTGTGCGAAAAAAAAATCAATGTTCTGATCTTAAAATATAAAATTTATCAAATAGTCTGAAGGATAGAAAGTGTGACCGAATCAGACTTAAACTGTAATTAAGCTCAATCAAATAAGTCCTAAGTCGGGTTGGATGGGCTGAATAAGGTTATGATAAGGTGAATTAGGTCAAAATTCAACGGAGCAGGCTAACCCCATAATTCAAAACTATCAAAATCAAAATTAGAATCAAAACCTTTTAATTAATTTTTCTCGTTTTAGGATTTCGGTAAAATTGTAATACATATTTAATAATAGCATACTAATACATTTAAATATTTTATAAATTTACGAGGCATGTAGAGTGATGATAAAAATAAATAAAAAATTTTAAAGTGATTGAATCCAATTTCAGTGATGATTTGATATTAAAAATATTAGAATGCAATTCAATTCCTGAATCCGAGGAGCATGAGGCTCTAACCTGTAAGGCGATCTTCTGTGACCAAAGATTATGAGCATCACCAACTCTTGCGAGCTATTCTAATACGGGACTTGGTTACATACTAAATTTTATTCACTTTTCACGATGAGATTGTGTGTTAAAATAAAATTTAGATAGCAAAATTATAAAACGTGTTATTTGGTGAAGTAAAATAATAAAAAAGTGAATAAAAATATGAAACAAATTTGAGGTTTGAAATTTTTTATCTGAGAACAAGCTATATAAAAATGTATTTTCCAAACATTCTTTTGACAAATTGTGTTGCATCAATATATCTTTGTGAACAAAATTGATTTTATCATGGAATCAAACACACTATAAAAATGTAGGAAACGAGTCCTATATGTGAACTTGTACTGCGCACACGGTGTTATCATATATGAACTCGGATCCCACGAGTTCAAGTCCGAGGACTACTCAAGCTAAAGCCTGAAAATTAACATTCAGTGTTTTCTCCGTAACTTACCAAATATGGGTTGGATTTTTGATCCGACTCTGACGTTGTTCATCTATAAGTCAAGTGGACCTTCTGGTTGATTTCCGATCTTTATTGGGCTGACATTTGGTCGGATGGACCCAATAGGGGCAAAACGGTCAATCTGCCACTTGAAGATAGATTTTGACATTCAAGGCACTTTTGTAAAGGTCTCTCCAAGTGCAATATCATGGACCCATTTGTTTTGTCATTTGGGCCCACTAGGCCCTCCAAAGACCAGTTGGAAATTTATTTTCACTATTTTACCCGTAACTTGCCAAATACAAGTCAGATTTTTGATCCGTCTTCAATATTACTCAAGTTTAAGTTGGGCAGACCAGATGATGGTGTCTAATCGGTATCGGGCCATCATCCGGTCGGTCGGGCCTAGGGCTGTAAACGGGTCGGATTCGGTAGCGGATTCACCAGAATCCGATTCCAATTCCGATAAGGGTTAAGGGGTTCCGATTTTGATTCCGATAATTTCGGAATCACTATGTTCCGATTTCGATCCGATTCCGATTCCGTTATCGAAATCGGAACCGAATCCGATAAAATCCGAAATGCATATTAAATATTAATTTTTATTCAAAAGTGAGTCAATAATTTACATATAATTATTAAAATTTGATATAATCTTCTTAAAATTTTATTTTTATTATTTTATCAATTTATATATTATATATTATAATTTATTTAACTTTATTTTATTTAATTTTATTTATATATAATTATTTTTTTATCGAAATCAGATTAACGGAAATGGAACCAACTGATTCCGATTCTGATTCCGATAAACTACCGGAATATCCGATTCCGATAGCTTATAGGATACAAAAATAAGTTCCAAACCATTTAATTTTTATCGAAATCGAATCGGAATATCAGAATATCGGATTCCGTTTACACCCCTAGTCGGGCCCAATAAGGCTTATTGGGCTTGCTCGGCCCATTGGCCCTAAATGTAATAAAAAATAGATCCAACTTGTCTCTCCGCCGGCTCTTGCCCTCCTTCGCCGCTGGAAGTGCGGTGGCCCTATGCCACCTCATGTGGCCGTAATCCGCCTTGGCGGAGAAGAAGCTCCTGAAGCATAGATGACAGGCGACAGTCTCCATGAACGATCGAGATAGGAAGTGCGCACGCGAGGGCGGTGTTATATACAAACTTTGCTCGGACCTTCTCCGACGAGTTCAGATCTGAGGTGAAGTAGACTCGAATTGCGGGTCAAAATCAAGTAATAGTCGATTCTACAGTTTTTGATCATAAATCATATCCAAGTTTTAGTTATAATACGAGCACGATTTTTTTCACACCCGCAACTTTAGGATCTTTTAACCTTTTAGTTTCACCCGTAAAACTCAAAAAAGTAATACTCAATATAATATAAATTAACGACCATATATGGTTATTTTAACTCCAACATTTTGTGTCTTTCTCACGATAACTACGGACAATGGAATTTTTTCTCTTACATATTGGTTTCGGTGCTTAACTATATTTTTATGCCCACAGAAAATAAAAAATATGAAAAAATTCATATTTTCTAAAAAGATATGAAATAAAAAAGTATCTAAAAATATCATGAGCCACACGCGCATTATTTTATTATGGCATGCAACCAAACATTTCATTAATGTTAATTTTTTTTTTGAAATTTACATGTACATCATTTTGTTGGAGTTAAACAGATCCAGTGATGTGCCAATATGTTATCAAGTCTGTCCCAAATTGCCCGTACCCACCAAGGGTGAAATCGGTTATTTTACCGTTCGGGGTCCAACTAAAACTGGATTCTGACAATTGGGGTACCGTTGCAAAGGTCTCGATTGGTACAGTCCCATGGACTCACTTGTTTTGTCTTTTGGGTCCGATATGCCCCTGATAAGGTTGCCTGAAAATTAACTTTCAGTGTTTTATCCATAACTTCTCAAATATGGGTCGGATTTTCGATCCGACTCTGGCGTTGTTCATCTATAAGTCAAGTGGACCTTCTCGGTGATGTCCGATCTTTATTGGGCTGACATTTGGTCGGTTGGACGCAATAGGGGCAAAACGGTCAATCTGCTACTTGGAGTCAGATTTTGGCATTCAAGGCACTTTTGCAAACGTCTCGACCAGTACAATAACGTGGACCCACTTGTTTTGTCATTTGAGCCCACTAGGCCCTCCAAAGACCAGTTGGAAATTTATTTTCACTATTTTGCCCGTAACTTGCCAAATACAAGTCGGATTTTTTATCTGTCTTCAATATTCCTCAAGTTTGAGTCAGGCAGACCAGATGATGGTGTCTAATCGTTATCGGGCCATCGTCTGGTCGGTCGGGCCCAATAAGGTTTATTGGGCTTCCTCGGCCCATTGGCCCTAAATTTAATAAAAAGTGGATCCAACTTGTCTCTCCGCCAGCTTTTGCCCTCCTTCGCCACCGGAAGTGCGGTGGCCTTGTGCCACCTCATGTGGCCGTAAACCGCCTTGGCGGAGAAGAAGCTTCTGAAGCACACATGACAGGCGACGGTCTCCATGAACGACCGAGATAGGAAGTGCGCACGCGAGGGTGGTGTTATGTAAGACCTTCGCTCTGACCTTCTCCGACGAGTTCGGATCCGAGGTGAAGTAGACTCGAATTGCGGGTCAAAATCGAGCAATAGTCGATTCTACAGTTTTTATCATAAATCATATCCAAGTTTTAGTTATAATACGAGCGTGATTTTTTTTCACATCCCCAACTTTGGGATCTTTTAACTTTTTAGTTTGACCCGTAAAACTCAAAAAACTAGTACTCAATATAATATATATTAACGACCGTATATGGTTATTTTAACTCCAACATTTTGTGTCTTTCTTACGGTAACTATGGACAATGGAATTTTTTCTTTTACATGTTGGTTTCGATGCTTAACTATATTTTTATGCCCTCAGAAACTGAAAAATATGAACAAATTCATATTTTCTAAAAAGATATGAAATACAAAAGTATATAAAAATATCATTAGTCACACGCGCATTATTTTAATATGTCATGCAACCAAACATTTCATTAATGTTAATCTTTTTTTTTTGAAATTTACATGTACATCATTTTGTTGGAGTTAAACAGACCCAGTGATGTGCCAATATGTTATCAAGTCTGTCCCAAATTGCCCGTACCCACCAAAGGTGAAATCGGTCATTTTACCGTTCAGGGTCCAACTGAAATTGGATTCTGACAATTGGGGTACCGTTGCAAAGGTCTCAATTGGTACAGTCCCATGGACTCACTTGTTTTGTCTTTTAGGTCCGATATGCCCCTGATAAGGTTGCCTGAAAATTAACATTCAGTGTTTTCTCCGTAACTTACCAAATATGAGTTGGATTTTTGATCCGACTCTGACGTTGTTCATCTAAAAGTCAAGTGGACCTTCTGGGTGATGTCCGATCTTTATTGGGCTGACAATTGGTCGGTTGGACGCAATAGGGGCAAAACGGTCAATTTGCTACTTGGAGTCAGATTTTGGCATTCAAGGCACTTTTGCAAACGTCTCGACCAGTACAATAACGTGAACCCACTTGTTTTGTCATTTGGGCCCACTAGGCCCTCCAAAGTCCAGTTGGAAATTTATTTTCACTATTTTACCCGTAACTTGCCAAATACAAGTCAGATTTTTGATCCGTCTTCAATATTACTCAAGTTTGAGTCGGGCAGACCAGATGATGGTGTCTAATCGGTATCGGGTCATCATCCGGTCGGTCGGGCCCAATAAGGCATATTGGGCTTGCTCGGCCCATTGGCCCTAAATGTAATAAAAAGTGGATTCAACTTGTCTCTTCGCCGGCTCTTGCCCTCCTTCGCCGCTGGAAGTGCGGTGGCCCTATGCCATGCCACCTCATGTGGCCGTAATCCGCCTTGGCGGAGAAGAAGCTCCTGGAGCACAAATGACAGGCGACGGTCTCCATGAACGATCGAGATAGGAAGTGCGCACGCGAGGGCGGTGTTATATACAACCTTTGCTCGGACCTTCTCCGACGAGTTCGGATCCGAGGTGAAGTAGACTCGAATTGCGGGTCAAAATCAAGCAATAGTCGATTCTACAGTTTTTGATCATAAATCATATCCAAGTTTTAGTTATAATACGAGCGCAATTTTTTTCACACCCGCAACTTTGGGATCTTTTAACCTTTTAGTTTCACCCGTAAAACTCAAAAAAGTAATACTCAATATAATATATATTAACGACCGTATATGGTTATTTTAACTCCAACATTTTGTGTCTTTCTCACGATAACTACGGACAATAGAATTTTTTCTCTTACATATTGGTTTCGGTGCTTAATTATATTTTATGCCCTCAGAAACTAAAAAAAAAAATTCTAAAAAGATATGAAATAAAAAAGTATCTAAAAATATCATGAGCCACACGCGCATTATTTTATTATGGCATGCAACCAAACATTTCATTAATGTTAATTTTTTTTTTGAAATTTACATGTACATCATTTTGTTGGAGTTAAACAGATCCAGTGATGTGCCAATATGTTATCAAGTCTGTCCCAAATTGCCCGTACCCACCAAGGGTGAAATCGGTTATTTTACCGTTCGGGGTCCAACTAAAACTGGATTCTGACAATTGGGGTACCGTTGCAAAGGTCTCGATTGGTACAGTCCCATGGACTCACTTGTTTTGTCTTTTGGGTCCGATATGCCCCTGATAAGGTTGCCTGAAAATTAACTTTCAGTGTTTTATCCATAACTTCTCAAATATGGGTCGGATTTTCGATCCGACTCTGGCGTTGTTCATCTATAAGTCAAGTGGACCTTCTCGGTGATGTCCGATCTTTATTGGGCTGACATTTGGTCGGTTGGACGCAATAGGGGCAAAACGGTCAATCTGCTACTTGGAGTCAGATTTTGGCATTCAAGGCACTTTTGCAAACGTCTCGACCAGTACAATAACGTGGACCCACTTGTTTTGTCATTTGGGCCCACTTGGCCCTCCAAAGTCCAGTTGGAAATTTATTTTCATTATTTTGCCCGTAACTTGCCAAATACAAGTCAGATTTTTGATCCGTCTTCAATATTACTCAAGTTTGAGTCGGGCAGACCAGATGATGGTGTCTAATCGTTATCGGGCCATCGTCTGGTCGGTCGGGCCCAATAAGGCTTATTGGGCTTGCTCGGCCCATTGGCCCTAAATGTAATAAAAAGTGGATTCAACTTGTCTCTCCGCCGGCTCTTGCCCTCCTTCGCCTCCGGAAGTGCGGTGGCCCTATGCCACCTCATGTGGCCGTAATCCGCCTTGGCGGAGAAGAAGCTCCTGGAGCACAGATGACAGGCGACGGTCTCCATGAACGATGGAGATAGGAAGTGCGCACGCGAGGGCGATGTTATATACAACCTTTGCTCAAACCTTCTTTGACGAGTTCTGATCCAAGGTGAAGTAGACTCGAATTGCGGGTCAAAATCAAGCAATAGTCGATTCTACAGTTTTTTATCATAAATCATATCCAAGTTTTAGCTATAATATGAGCGCGATTTTTTTCACACCCCCAACTTTGGGATCTTTTAACCTTTTAGTTTGACCCGTAAAACTCAAAAAACTAGTACTCAATATATTATATATTAGCGACCGTATGTGGTTATTTTAACTCCAACATTTTTTGTCTTTCTCACGATAACTACGGACAATAGAATTTTTTCTTTTACATATTGGTTTCGGTGCTTAACTATAACATTAGGCTCCATATTAATATTCATTTTTATATTTTTGGTGGAATCAATTTTAACGTTGATGTGTCTAGTACAAATTAGTATATTTTTTATATTTTAACCAAATAGACTTTTATTTTTTCGGTGTACATCAATGATAAGTACCAATATTTTCCATCCATTACCCATACAATAAATTGAGAAATAATCATAACATAAATTTGAGAAACAGCCGACAAGGGCCATTGTTAAAAATATAGCTATCTGGCATTATTTGCTTGAATCAGATAATTATCAACGGAATCAAATGATGCATTGTCATGAGAATGTTTTCATATAATGATTGATATATTACAACTAAATATATATACCACCTCAATGAATCCGCGGTTGGAAACAACAACGATTTGGGATCATAAATAGACTTTTCAAAAAAAAAGAACCGTCTACTTCCATTAAGTTGCTAAGATATAATTACAGCATTGATTGCAGCTCCTTTTTTTAATTCACATATTTTATATATATATCATATGTTGCATTAGTATTTCGGTAAAGTATTTTTTAGATAATATATAATTGTCACAGAATTGAGTATTGTCTTTAAATTGTCACATTACTGTAAAGTCTGCTAATATAAAACTATGTGAAAAAAGAAATATGTCGGCACAGGGTCGTGAAACCAGGGGAGGGAAGGAAGCATGTTATCATGTGGCAATAGAAAAGATCTTCCGGAACAGAATTTTCATAGGAGAACACAAACATACATCACAAAGGCAGAGCTTGTGAGAAATGAGTGTTGCATGCTTCGAGAAGTTAATATCTGATTGTGGAATAAAGTTGTCCAGAGTCTTCTCATCTCCTCTTTGCCAAATAGTTCCTTCGTAGACTTGTAATCGGCTTCTTCTACATGTAAGAAATCGTCCATTAAAGTTTGGTGCAGCGGAAGCGACGATTCCTATGGGTTCCTTTAGAATCCGTCTCAGTCAGAACCGAACGATGAAAACCGAAAACTGATCAAATCGGGTTCGAATATACCTGATAGGGATTCATATAATCCCATGGAGAGGAAGGAGATGAGCTTCTGAAGCTCTTCAAACCGTTCAAGTGTCCGGTCTCCAGCAGTATCCACACGAACTTTATCCACAACAGGTTCTCCCTTCGCGCCAGCCTCGGGAACTCTTCCCGAACAGAGCTCCATCGACCATGGACACCTTCTAGAGAGAGGAGAAGGTAGGGAGGAGGCTTGGGACGTGGTTTTCACCCTTGGCTTGATGGGGTTTGGCTGAAACCATTAGTATTTATAGAGAATTATGGACTTTTTCATAAAAACCCAAAATCTCTATAAATTACGTCCTTGCCCCTGTACTTGTGGATAAGTCCTTTTGTGTGTGACCCACTAGGCCCAATAACCTATTTGGTTGAGGCCTAAATAAAATAGAACAATTCTATTTAATTTAATTAAATCCGTTATCCGATAACAGATTAATCGGCCTACCGATCATGATGGGTACAAGCCACATCCCATGATCCCAAATGGCTATGGGGATAATCTCATCTCCATTGAGCCTTTCCATCATCAGTTACCACATGGATATAAACTCTCATCCATCCAATGTCTCGGTCGGAAAGGAGTACGGCATCGACTGTCAACTCCTTAGTGTACCGACTCTATAGGATCATGTACTCGGAATTGGATCAATTGGAAAACTCATTTTCCAATTATCCTATCTACCCTAGCCAGGGATTTAGAGTACTATCTCATAGGACATTCACTCTCACTTACCGAGAGTGGACGATCCCTTGTTGTCCGCTCAATTGCCTCCATCGGATTTTCCTTGTACCCGATCCATCGATATATATGACCATCTAAATTGTGATCCATAAGACAATGGTCAAAGCACAAGTTCCACCCAACAAGGCATCTTTGGCGACTCAGGTCAAAAGTCCAACCATGCAACCGTGATGATAGAAAACCCTGATAGACAGTTCGGTAAGATACCATTCAGAGTTTCTAATTCGGTCAGTTCAGTGAACTCATTCAACTAATGAGCACCTGTATGTATATCTCAGTGTCTCCACACTAATGACCAATGAGATCGGTCGTCCTCATCACATGAGAAGACATCACATACACTAGTCTATCCGGATCCTTGATGTCCCGTCTCAAGTATCCTATGACTAGGAACATTTAGATCAAATACCTCTAGATGATCAATCTCATTATCATGATCTCATCATGATTTAATCATCATTGCATTTGATCAAGGACTTCATTATGATATTCGCATCTAATAAGAGCTTATAATAAAGATTTGCCAAATTAATTGAATAAGATATATCTAGAAATGTCAAATCATATCATATATGATTGGCTTGTAGGGTATACATTTCTATCACTACATGCCTACAACAACAATTTGCCAAGTTGTAAACATAAAAAGTCATCAAGATAAAAGAAACAGCCATTAAACAGAATTCCTCCCCCTCACCTTTGCTGGAGCAGTTTCTCCGTTACTTGGTCCAGTAGAACATGATCTATTACCATTGTCGACTGGATTTGCTTATTTTACCTTCAGTCTTTTCGACTTTCTTCCCGTTGACTTCAACACTGGGCAGTGGACCCATCTTTTCAGAAGTTGGCTGTGGTTTGGACACCAGAATACAAAATGTTATCGATCTTTACTATTTTGATGTACTGCAACATACCTTCTCATCAATGAAGATAAAATCTATGTTTCATTTTATTTTCCACACCTCAACACTAGATTAGATATCGGAATAGAGGACCATAAGAAGAAAACAGTTTAAAAATGACAATAGACTTATGAGTCTATGACAACTATCCAGACTGTGCCATGCAACGAGGCCAACATGCTGCAAATCTGCTTCATTCATGACATGTACCCTTACCTAACGTGAATGGGAATTCCATCAAGTAAATAGACAATTGACAAGTACACGGATTTTAAGCCTAATTATTAACAACTGAGCTAATGATAGGCCAATCTAGGCTCATGATCAGAAGATCCTACCATCAATCATGATCTCTCTAATCCACAGTTAGAAAGAACTGGAAATAGATGGCTATAAATTACAAGAGTCCAATATGACTAATAATGCGGAAATTTGTTGAATTTCACGGAAAAGAAAACTTCTTCCATTTCAAGAATGAGCAGAAGATGCTCTTCCAGACATCATCTATAAAGCTTGTAGATTCAGACCTCATAAAACAAACTATCACTAGATCAAATAAAAGAAAATCAATTGTCCTCCTCAACTGGATTGGGATAGGATTGGCCAAGTTGGTTGATCCTGGGAATGGAAAGAATCCGCCAGGACTTGACCTGACTCAAACAAGACAAGAAAAATAGATCTGGCATCTGCCCGGATTGGTTCTTCCAAAAATTGCTTGCTACTGTTTATAAAATGTGAAATAAATAATGTCATAACATGTTAATCAAACATTCATATTTTTTATAAATGAATCACTGAAGAAATTTGAGCATTTATTTCTATTGCAAATAAAATGGTTATTTGAAATAATATATTTCTCAAATTTTAACTTCGATACAACAACTAAATACTTATTCAAAAACATCCTTTGGAGAAAGATACAGTGCATAATGCACACCACGTTTTATTTTTTTTTTTGACCCTTAAAGATTGTCACATCAGAGATATCTCTATTTTAGAAGGATTGACACATCACTTGCACTTTTGCTGTTTACATGTTCATATACCCATGACAATTGCAGGATCACTAAAATTGCCACAAGAGATTGTGATCATGTTACCTTTATTTGATAGCAAACTTCCTCATACTTTGAAACCAACTTGGTAATTTAGTTGAGAAACTTTACCAAATGATTAAGAAATTCCTCTTAAGACACGTTTATTGTCCACGTGATGATTTGTGAATATGTTTTCTTCATTTTATAGAAGTTATTACACCCCAATTTTCAATCTCCTTAGTCTAGAAAATAGGTTATTTCTTTACACCCGGATCATCATAGCATTCATGTCGACACCTCTAGATTCAATGCAACAGCTAAAGAACAACAACAGAATGAACGAGGACCTCTGAAGCATCTCATCTTCTCAGAAGTCTTTTATATCTTTCTCTTCTTACACATCTTCATCATCCCATAAACCTTTCGGTTTCTCCCTTCCCAAATTAAAAGGAATGGCTCAAAATCCTCAGATTCCTTACAAAAAAGAATCAAATGACATCAAGATGGAAATAAAGAAGCAAAATCGGCTTACTAGTACTAGTTAAACTTAAATATGTAGAATGTACCAGGCCATGATTTGGACATGAAATCCATTTTTCATACATCAAAAGCAATTGACCATGGACATTAAATTTTTCTTGTGGAATTTCTCTACTTTTCTGTTACAATATTTAGCAATACATAAGTTGCTGAAAGAATGGGTTCGTCTCATTTGAAAGTTGCACATTGGTGAAGAAATGTGAATGCATTATAATAAGATGCCTCATAAATGCCTTGGAGGATTTCTTCTCTATTAGCCCTAGGACTGACATCATCATATAATCCCAAGGATAACAGTCTTTTTCTTTACAGAATCAGCCAATGCAAGTGCAAAATAAGCTTAAGTAATATGCTTCAGAAAATATGGAAGGCACTCATCCTAGATGACCACGAGGAACCAATGAAGAGAATTACCCCAATCATCACCTTTTATTTCCTCCTGCTTTGGCTTCTGCAAAAAGAAAATCTTCAAATTGCACTTGTCTCCCCAAGCCAAGATTCCTCACAGTTTGATTCCCTTGAAGCAGCTCTCTCTTTGCACAGCTCGGTTTCCATAATCAAGAAGCAGGACTAATTCTTAGGAAATCAAGGTACCTCGAAAAAAAAATCTATCACGCGTCTGAACACTGTCTGATCAAGAAGCTGAGTCCTACTCGAAGTCCTAGAAGGTAAGATTACAAAGCTCCGGTGACCGAGAAACGGAAGTCAAATTCAACTATTTTTCACCAAGCCCAGATTTCTCACAGTTCGATATTCCCTTGAATAAGCTCTCTCTTGGCACAACTCAGTTTCCGTAATCAAAAGCCAGGACTAATTCGTAGAAAACAGGGTACCTCGATAGCCAAAGAAGGATCTCAGTCGCTCCTGCCCGACTACTACTCTTGGTTCTACGGCTGCACTGTGTCGCCTACATATGTATGCCATCTCTCGGACGGTAATGACAAGGCGAAGGACCACGCACTTGGGGGGAAGAACTGCTAGAGACATGGCTGGAGAAGACTTCCCAAGGAGTTGCCGCCAGCGTCAGCGGCGGCGGGGAAGCTCAGCTCGTTTCCTGTGTAGGCGAGGGGGGAGAGAGAGGAGAGAAAAGTGAGAGAAAGTGGAAAGACATCTTTAATTTTATAATTTTAACATTTTAATCTCGATTTAGCTAATGCAATATTTCTTTGGGTGTGGATTAATTTTTTTCCGACTCGAAGAATAGAATCACGCTCATAAACAGAACAAAATTAAAAATATTTCAATAAATTAAGTATTTATGTATATTGTAAATTATAAATAAATAATGGAATTATTGTGATATCATAAAAACTATATAAATATTTTTATTAATACTATAAAATCAACATCCAATCAAAATAAACTGTTTAAACTATTTAAACCTATTTGAATTTGGTTCGGATTCGAACTGGTCGGAGGTCGGAGGTCCGCACGAAGCTTATATCTAGCATCCTGTGTGCGCTCCCTTTCTCGCGCTTCCTTTCACTATGCTCATGGACACCAGGTGGCACAGGGCCACCCGCAGAGGGCAAGAGGCGGCGGAGAGAGTCGCCGCTGCGGTCCCTTACAATTCGGCTCATTGACGATTCCTTACAATTCGGTCCCAAAACGGTGCCGGATCGATGTCAAATAGATGTTTGTTCGGTTAGAAGACAGACCTCGGTGCGGTGCTACAAATAGGTCCTTGTGAGGAACGGATTGGGGGTGATGGACTAGCCCCCTTGGCTCGCAAGACGGGTCAAGGGCTAAAAGGGCGGTCCTCAATTTTGGTCCAAACCGGGTGCAAACAGGTTGCCAAGGCCCAAGGAGTTGCAGCAGGCCAATTGGGCCATGAAGACATGAAGCTGACCTTATTGGGCCATGCGACATGCAGTTGGCCCATTGGGTTTTGGACCAAAATAAACTTAAATAAATTCGAAATGCGAAAGCAAAATTAAATGAGGAGTTAGCACCACATCGTGAGCACTCCACAATTGGGTGGCTAGTTCGGACCGGCTTCCGGTATGTTGACCTGTGCGTATGCATGTGACATGCTCCCACTGCAGATGGACCTTTATCACTATGTGAAAAAGTCAAAAGACTCAACCATGCAGGACGAGTAAATTCTATTTATCGAGAATGGGTCGACAAGGCGTCGTGATGTCGAATTGTATTCTCGATATTATGGAAATTGCCTAAGGGAAGGATAATGACCAAAGTTTAGATTTTCATGTATCCAATATATACTTACATGAAATGAAGTCAATGACATTCAAGTGCTGAAGTGGATCATTGCAAACCGGACATCAATGCTAACCCGACGAACCGGATAAGATGCAGATTGAATATAAATAAGAAATAAAACAAATTTGAAAAATGAACTAAATGAAATTTGATTTGGTTCGGTTTGGTTTGGTTCAGTTTGGACTTTTTTCGATTTGGTTCAGTTTGAAAATTCTTCTAACCGATTTAAACCAAATCAAACTGTTTAAACTGATTTAATTAAAAATTTTAAAAACTATTATAGTATCAATAAAATGATTTTTTTATAAATTTTATAATTAAATAATATTTATTTTAATTATTTTTAATTTAAAACATATTACATATATATATAAATAATTAATTTAAATATTTTTATACAATTTCTGTTTAAATTGAATCAAACCGAACCAAACCGAATTGAAATTGGTTCGGTTCGGTTCAATTTGAGAGGTTGATTCGGTTTGATTCAGTTTGAAAAAAAATAGTCCAAACTAAACCAAATCGACCACCCCTACGTCCAATGCAAATGTACACCTAAGGAGTAAATTATCTCAACTAGAATTTTTAGTCTATAGATGAGTTTGGTTGAAATTAGGACGAAAGTGATTTTTAATCATTAACAACTCTCATAGCACACATAATCTCATGCATCCAAACATATCTTGTACTCTTTTTTTTTACTTTAAGATCTTAACGAATGAGATAAAAAAAGAGACAGCAGTTCATCTCGTTAACATATACTATATTGAGTGAGAGTTTTTTGAGTTTTACGAGTCAAACAAAAAACTTAAAAGATCCCAAAATTGCGGGGTGAAAAGAAGCGTGCTCGTATTATAATTAAAACTTGGATATGTCTTTTGTCGAACCGACTACGCTCGGTTTCAATTCGCGATTCGAGTCGACTACTTCTCGGACCCGAACTCGTTGGAGAAGATCCGAGTTCATATATAATAACACCGCACGTGCGCGGCTCCGCATGCGAGTCAAATTAAATGACGATCAAACGTCAAATTATTTAAAATATTAAAATTCATCAAATTTCAAATTCAAATAAAAAATATAATTTCAACTAATTAAAATAAAAATAACTGAAATCAAAATCAAACAATTCAAAATCGGCATAAAATTTAACATTAAAATTCACAATTCAAACTAAATAAAATCAATCTCAAATTAAGTCAAAAATTAACTCCAAAACAAAATGAAATCAACGTCCAACCAAACATTTAAATCGTTTAAACCAATTTGGTTCCGCTTAGAAAGAGGTCTAGATCTCTTCCAATTTGGTTCGGACCCGAACCCGTGCGCGTAATTTATATCTAGCATGTTGTGCGCGCGCTCCCTTTCTCGTTGTTGGAATTTCTCCTCCGTCAAGGCGGGCCACATGAGGATTCCGGTGGCGAAGGACGGCAAGAGCCGGCGGAGAGAGTCGCCACTGCGCGGTTTATTTTCAACTTTTAGAACTACTTTATAATTTCATCTGATTTATGATCGCAAAGCATTGATGTGTTTGGAATAAAAATTTATCGTATTTTATTCATATCAAAATTTAAATATGATATAAATAATTAAAATCATGTTATTTATTACATAATGTTAAATAATTTAATTTATAAATATAAATTATTATTATAGTTAAGACAATAAATTATCACATCTTATTTGTATCAAAATTTAAATATTAAGAGTAATTTATTTAGTGTATCATGGTATTTATATAAATGTTTTAACAATAAAATAATATCATATTTTGAACGAAAAAATATCGTGTTTAAAACTTCATTGGCATTACGTTATCTAGTTATTTTTGAAGACTAAACGGAAATTTTTCATGGACATTGGAGTGGGTGGTAAGTGAAATGGGAGTCAATGGATTAAATAGGATGAAAATTTGGTCAATAAAATTTTTGATAAACTCATTTTGTTAAATGGGAGTGGGTGTTAATTCTTCTTTTTTTTCACACGATTATCCTCCCCTCCGAGCAGATGTCCACTTCGCGTTGAGCGCTCGTTTCAACCCGACTCGGACTTGAACTCGGAGGTTCGCGTATAGTATATATATAACATCGCCCCGACTTTCACACGTGGTCTGTGCTCCAAAAATTTTCTTTCCGCCGAGGCCCTTTACGGCCACATGAGGTGCCACAGGGCACTTCCGGCGGAGGGCAAGAGGGGAGAGTCGCCGCGGCGGGGTTGGGGCAGAACTGCGAAGAGGACCCCGGTCTTTCCCGTTGCCATGGCGGTGGTTCAAGAGACGACGGAGCCGGCGTACGAGGCCGACGGGGAGTCCGGGTCGTCGGCGATTTCGGTGGACGCCGTGGATGGGGGTTCGAAAGAGCATGCCGGCGACTCCGGGCCGGATTCCCAGGCCGGGCAGGTGGACACGCCGCCGTCGACGGTCTCGCTCGCCCGGCCACCCTGCGACGGCGACTGGCGCGGGAGCAAGAGTCCGGTGCCGTACTACGGTGAGGCTCCTGCCGCAGCACCCCAGCCGCCGCCAGCTTACCACTGCGGCCCCTGCGGCAAGTCCTTCTCGTCGCGCCAAGCCCTGTGCGGCCACACGGCGATCCACCGCAAGCAGAACGGCCGGCCGGAGGAGGGCGGCGGGAGCTGTGGGCCGGCGGCCCCCAAGAAGAGGCGCGTGAAGGGACCGGCAACCGGCCCCTCGTCGTCGGATCAGCACCGTTGCGGGCAGTGCGGCCGGGTGTTCGGCACGGGGCAGGCGCTCGGGGGACACATGCGGCTACACTGGCAGGGCCCCAAGGTCTTCTTCTTTTCCAGCACCGCCCCTCCGCTCCCTTCTCCTCCTCCTCCTCCTCCTCCAGCGGCGAACCTCGAAGAGATCGTTACCAAGTCGTCGCCGCCGCCGACTGTACGTGATTTCGACCTGAACGAGCTGCCGCCGGCGGGCGCTGAAGACGACGGAGGCGCCCGGGAGATGCCGCCGCTTTTGGTGTAGGATCGATCGATCCTCGCGTCGATTTCTGAATCGACGATAGTCGGCGAGGCCATGCACGCATGATTAGGGTTTAGTTTGTTTTAGTTTGTTTGAGTTTACTTCACGTACGAAGTTGTGCTCTTCTTGATGAAGCAATGTTTTCTGATGTAGTGAAAAAAGGGAGGTATCGTTGTCTAATTCCAATGTAAAATATACCTATATCTCGACTAGAATTTCTGGTCTCTATGGACGAGTCTTTGGTTGAAACTGCGCAGCGAAGATGATTTTTAATCATCTCTGATAGCACATATATAATCTCTCATGCATCCAAATATGTCTTGTACTATTTTTATTTTTTTTTACTTTTAGATTGTGACGAATGAGTTTAAAAAAGAGAGAAATCCATCTTGTTCTATTTTTTTTTCTGGAAAGCATATAAGCAAGTGACAAATTATAAAGAGGATCGATTATTACCAAATTTTACCTATTTTGAGAAGCGAGAGAGAATTAACTGAAGGTTATTTTGTAATTAATTTCCCAACAAAAGCATCCTGCAAGATAAATTTTTTTATCTGGAAAGCATATAAACAAGTGACAAATTATAAAGAGGATCGATTATTACCAAATTTTACCTATTTTGAGAAGTGGGAGAGAATTAACTGAAAATTATTTTATAATTAATTTTCCAACAAAAGTGGCCTGCAAGATAATAAACCCTTTCATCGTTTTTTTCTTGTGGTTTGACGATCTTCGTTCAAACAAGAAAATTTAGCTTGATCACCGAGCTTCTCCAAAGAATATATTTACATGTATACATGTAAATTTCTACAAAAAACAAGCGATTGACATTAGTGGAGTACTGTTTGTGGTTGCATGCCACGATAAAAACCTAAAAATTTCCAAATTTTTAAAAATATCAAAGCCACACAGTGTTTTTATTTTCTTGGCTACAATGCCCCCTCTGTACGAGGGAGGGAGGAAGAGACCGTATTAAAAAAGATATTTTTGTCAGAAATACTTAAAAATGTTTAGCTAACAAAAAGTTAGATTCGATCACATGGTCTTATTATGGAGTTTCCAAGCAGATACATGTTTTATCGACGAAAGATTTTACGGACTAATCAAGATATTTAAATGCTAAGATGATGTTTTTGGAAATATATATTCCACTAATAAATGATTAAATAAATCAACATATAAAAGTCCCTTCACATTAACATAACATTATCTTTAAAGCTAAAGCTAACCTGAACTTATAATTTATTGTCTTACATTTTCATGTGATTCTAAGATGATTTATTATTTTAACTGTATCAACTAATGTTCATTACTAAATGTGACGTATATATACCTTGTTTGTTACGAGTCTTCCTTCTTCCTCCAATATTAATATATTTTATGATAAAATAGTATTCTAACCAGATTTTGTTTTGAAATTCAAAACGTCTCTTGTTTCCTGTTTTAAAAAACCCTAATTAAATAAAAAACGGGGGCTTATGTACAAAACAGCCCTCCAGTGCAGCAAACGGTGTCGTGATCGGAATCCGAGATCCGAGGCCGTTCGATCGCGGAGAAGATCAGGAAACCGTCTTCTCTACCATTCATTTTCTGACTCGAAACCAATTGATCATTAAGCTGATTTAATCCAAATGCAATATATATAGCATATTATTAACAAGAATAGTATTTATACGGTTGTCACGATAAAATAATATTTATATTAACTATTGATAATTAAAAATAAGTATATATATATCCAAATAATAATCAATTGAAATATCTAATAAATCTTGTTCATTGTAATTAAGATCCTGATTCTATTCTGCAGTTCGATATTAAAAATAAATAAATAATTCTACACAAAGGTAAAATAAACAATCCGTACATCTATAAATTAAACCAAATTGTTTAAACCAATTTAACTAAAAAGTTATCAAAACTATTATAGTATTAATAAAAATGATATTTTTATAAGTTTTATAATAAAATAACATTTATTTTAATTATTATTTATTTAAAAAATATTACATATATAAAAATAATTAATTTAATTATTTTTATACATTTGCGGTTTAAACCGAACCAAACCGAATTGAAATTGGTTTGGTTCGGTTCGATTTGAGAGGTTGATTCGGATCGATTCAGTTTGAAAAAAAAATGATCCAAATCGGAGCAAAACGAACTGTGCCCACCCGTACGTCCAGTGCAAATGTACACCTAAGGAGTAAATCTCAACTAGAATTTTTAGTCTATAGATGAGTTTGGTTAAAATTACTACGAAAGTGATTTTTAATCATTAACAACTTTGATAGCACACATAATCTCATGGATCCAAACATATCTTGTACTTTTTTTTTACTTGATCGTAATGAATGAGTTAAAAAACAAGAGAGAGAGAAGTTCATCTCGTTCTTACCTTCTTTCAGAAAGCGCATATATATATATATATATAAAAGCAAGTGACAATTTATAAAGATGATTAATTTATTAAAAATTTATATTTTTTGAGATGCCGGAGAGAATTAACTGAAGATTAATCATTTTATAATTAATTTCTAGACAAAAGTAACCTGTAAGATAATAAACCTTTTCATGGAAAAATTTAGCTTGATCACCGAGTTTCTCCAAAGAATAGATGTGCGTGTAAATTTAAAAAAAAAAGGTGCAAATGCACACTAAGTCCATTTTACAGCATATACTTTCATCGTACGTCCGTTTTCAAAACCACTTTGTCACTCGGTCCATATTTTGAAATTTTCATCACTCCCACTCCATTTTGACTTGAAAATATCTTTTTTACATCTCAACGTTAAGAAAGATGCCTAGCCTGCATATTCCCTTGATAGTAAAAATGAAAAAAGTAAAATAAACATTTTTTTAGTTGAAAGAGGTTAAAATATAACGTTATTTTAATTTCAAGGAGTTAAAATAAAAATTATTTAAAAAATATTATTTTAAATTAAACGTACTGTATTAATCTCTCTTGTAAGTTTGAATAAACATTATTTTAATACTTAAAATAATAGTTAAACGACGTTAAAATAATGTTATTTTAATACTTAAGAACAAGTCGAAAAGTCATATTTTAAATAATGTTAAATATTTAAAATATGTCATAATTAAAACAGATTAAAAAAGATCGCCAAGAACGACGGAAAGCTACTCGTCGGACACCTCCGGAAGGGGGTCGGCTGGACGAGAAGCCACTCAACACCTCCTGAAGGGGTTGCGCGCTGCCGTTTGAACCTCTCTGCTGGACGAGAAGCCGCTGGTCGGACACCTCCGGAAGAGGGTCGCGCGCTGCCATTTGGACTCCTCCGGCTGGATAGAAAACCGATGTTGGACACTTTCGGAAGGGGTCGCGCCTGAGAATCCTGGTTGCATGTTGCCGTCGCGGCAGAACAAGAGGTGGCAAGGGAGCTGCCGTCGCGGTGGAAGAGAAGGATGGCACTGAGCTTGGGCAAGGGCGTGGGGCGTTACTGTCGCGGTGGTTGGGTGGGAGAGAGCGAATAGGCAAAGGGTAGGATTGGAATTTTGGGGCGGAGTACAAGCAAATGGGATCTGGTGGTAAGACATTTCGGGTTCAACGGACTGGAGAGGATGGGAATGTCGTCAACGGACTTTTCAGTAAATCAGTTTTCAAAAATGGACCAATTGGTAATTTTCCCTAAAAAGGGGTAAACATTGGTGTAGTGGAGTGTTTGGTTGCATGCCATATTGTGTGGCTAATGATATTTTTTAGTATTTTTGTATTTCATATCTTTTTAGAAAATATGAATTTGTTCACATTTTTTAGTTTTGAGGGCATGCAAATACAAGGACCGATATGTAAAAAAAATCCATTGTCTGTGGTTATCGCGAGAAAAACACAAAATGTTGGAGTTAAAATAATCATGTACGTATAGAACGTTAATATATATTATAATGAGTGCAACTTTTTTGGGTTTTACGGGTCAAACTAAAAAGTTAAAAGATGCATCAATTTTTTATGGACGATTCCTTACAATTCGGTCCCAAAACAGGTGCCGGATCGATGTCAAATAGATGTTTGTTCGGTTAGAAGACAGACCTGGTGCGGTGCTACAAATAGGTCCTTGTGAGGATCGGATTGGGGGTGATGGACTAGCCCCCTTGGCTCGCAAGACGGGTCAAGGGCTAAAAGGGCGGCCCTCAATTTTGGTCCAAACCGGGTGCAAACAGGTTGCCAAGGCCCAAGGAGTTGCAGCAGGCCAATTGGGCCATGAAGACATGAAGCTGACCTTATTGGGCCATGCGACATGCAGTTGGCCCATTGGGTTTTGGACCAAAATAAACTTAAATAAATTCTGAAATGCGAAAGCAAAATTAAATGAGGAGTTAGCACCACATCGTGAGCACTCCACAATTGGGCGGCTAGTTCGGACCAGCTTCCGGTATGTTGACCCAGGCGTATGCATGGGACATGCTCCCACTGCAGATGGACCTTTATCACTATGTGAAAAAGTCAAAAGACTCAACCATGCAGGACGAGTAAATTCTATTTATCGAGAATGGGTCGACAAGGCATCGTGATGTCGAATTGTATTCTCGATATTATGGAAATTGCCTAAGGGAAGGATAATGACCAAAGTTTAGATTTTCATGTATCCAATATATACTTACATGAAATGAAGTCAATGACATTCAAGTGCTGAAGTGGATCATTGCAAACCGGACATCAATGCTAACCCGACGAACCGGATAAGATGCAGATTGAATATAAATAAGAAATAAAACAAATTTGAAAAATGAACTAAATGAAATTTGATTTGGTTCAGTTTGGACATTTTTTCGATTTGGTTCAGTTTGAAAATTCTTCGAACCGATTTAAACCAAATCAAACTGTTTAAACTGATTTAATTAAAAATTATTAAAAACTATTATAGTATTAATAAAATGATATTTTTATAAATTTTATAATTAAATAATATTTATTTTAATTATTTTTAATTTAAAACTTATTACATATATATAAAAATAATTAATTTAAATATTTTTATACATTTTTTGTTTAAATTGAATCAAACCGAACCAAACCGAATTGAAATTGGTTCGGTTCGGTTCAATTTGAGAGGTTGATTCGGTTTGATTCAGTTTGAAAAAAATAGTCCAAACTAAACCAAATCGACCACCCCTACGTCCAATGCAAATGTACACCTAAGGAGTAAATCTCAACTAGAATTTTTAGTCTATAGATGAGTTTGGTTGAAATTAGGACGAAAGTGATTTTTAATCATTAACAACTCTCATGGCACACATAATCTCATGCATCCAAACATATCTTGTACTCTTTTTTTTTTACTTTAAGATCTTAACGAATGAGATAAAAAAAAGAGACAACACTTCATCTCGTTAACATATACTATATTGAGTGAGAGTTTTTTGAGTTTTACGAGTCAAACAAAAAACTTAAAAGATCCCAAAATTGCGGGGTGAAAAGAAACTGTGCTCGTATTATAACTAAAACTTGGATATGTCTTTTGTCGAACTGACTACTGCTCGGTTTCAATTCGCAGTTCGAGTCGACTACTCCTCGTACCCGAACTCGTCGGAGAAGATCCGAGTTCATATATAACAACACCGCACGTGCGCAGCTCCAGTACGAGTCAAATTAAATGATGATCAAACGTCAAATTATTTAAAATATTAAAATTCATCAAATTTCAAATTCAAAAAAAAATATAATTTCAACTAATTAAAATAAAAATAATTGAAATCAAAATCAAACAATTCAAAATCGGCATAAAATTTAACATTAAAATTCATAATTCAAACTAAATAAAATCAATCCCAAATTAAGTCAAAAATTAACTCCAAAACAAAATGAAATCAACGTCCAACCAAAGCAAACCATTTAAATGGTTTAAACCAATTTGGTTCCGCTTAGAAAGAGGTCTAGATCTTTTCCAATTTGGTTCGGACCCGAACCCTTGCGCGTAATTTATATCTAGCATGTTGTGCGCGCGCTCCCTTTCTCGTTGTTGGAATTTCTCCTCCGTCAAGGCGGGCCACATGAGGTGGCACAAGGCCACCGCAATTCCTCCGTCGATGGCCCGATAACGATTAGACACCATCATCTGGTCTGCCCGACTCAAACTTGAGTAATATTGAAGACGGATAAAAAATCTGACTTGTATTAAGCAAGTTACGGGCAAAATAGTGAAAATAAATTTCCAACTGGACTTTGGAGGGCCTAGTGGGCCCAAATGACAAAACAAGTGGGTCCACGTTATTGTACTGGTCGAGACGTTTGCAAAAGTGTCTTGAATGCCAAAATCTGACTCCAAGTAGCAAATTGACCATTTTGCCCCTATTGCGTCCAATCGACCAATTGTCAGCCCAATAAAGATCGGACATCACCCAGAAGGTCCACTTGACTTATAGATGAACAACGCTAGAGTCGGATCGAAAATCTGACCCATATTTGGGAGGTTATGGAGAAAACACTGAAAGTTAATTTTCAGGCAACTTTATCAGGGGCATATCGGACCTAAAAGATAAAACAAGTGAGTCCATAGGACTGTACCAATTGAGACCTTTGCACCGGTACCCCAATTGTCAGAATCCAGTTTCAGTTGGACCCCGAACGGTAAAATGACCGATTTCACCCTTGGTGGGTACGGGCAATTTGGGACAGACTTGATAACATATTGGCATATCACTGGGTCTGTTTAACCCCAACAAAATGATGTACATGTAAATTTAAAAAAAAAAAGAGATTGACATTAATGAAATGTTTGGTTGCATGCCATATTAAAATAATGCGCGTGTGGCTAATGATATTTTTAGATACTTTTGTATTTCATATCTTTTTAGAAAATATGAATTTGTTCATATTTTTTAGTTTCTGAGGGCATAAAAATATAGTTAAGCACCGAAACCAATATGTAAGAGAAAAAATTCCATTGTCCGTAGTTATCGTGAGAAAGACACAAAATGTTGCAGTTAAAATAACCATATATAGTCGTTAATATATATTATATTGAGTACTAGTTTTTTGAGTTTTACGGGTCAAACTAAAAGGTTAAAAGATTCCAAAGTTGGGGATGTGAAAAAAAACCGCGCTCGTATTATAACTAAAACTTGGATATGATTTATGATAAAAAATTGTATAATCGACTATTGCTCGATTTTGACCCGCAATTCGAGTCTACTTCACCTCGGATCTGAACTCGTCGGAGAAGGTCTGAGCGAAGGTTTTACATAACACCGCCCTCGCGTGAGCACTTCCTATCTCGGTCGTTCATGGTGACCGTCGCCTGTCATTTGTGCTTCAGGAGCTTCTTCTTTGCCAAGGCGGTTTACGGCCACATGAGGTGGCACAGGGCCACCGCACTTCCGGTGGTGAAGGAGGGCAAGAGGCGCGCGAGAGAGACAAGTTGGATCCACTTTTTATTACATTTAGGCCGATGGGCCGAGCAAGCCCAATAAACCTTATTGGGCCCGACCGACCGTATGATGGCCCGATAACGATTAGACACCATCATCTGGTCTGCCTGACTCAAACTTGAGGAATATTGAAGACAGATAAAAAATCCGACTTGTATTTGGCAAGTTACGGGCAAAATAGTGAAAATAAATTTCCAACTGGTCTTTGGAGGGCCTAGTGGGCTCAAATGACAAAACAAGTGGGTCCACGTTATTGTACTGGTCGAGACGTTTGCAAAAGTGCCTTGAATGCCAAAATCTGACTTCAAGTAGCAGATTGACCGTTTTGCCCCTATTGCGCCCAATCGACCAAATGTCAGCCCAATAAAGATGGGACATCACCTAGAAGGTCCACTTGACTTTTAGATAAACAACGATAGAGTCGGCTAAAAAATCTAACCCATATTTGGGAAGTTATGAAGAAAACACTGAAAGTTAAATATCAAGCAACCTTATCAGGGGCATGTCGGACCCAAAAGACAAAATAAGTGAATCCATGAGACTGTACCAATCGAGATCTTTGCAACGGTATCCCAATTGTCAGAATCCAGTTTTCAGTTGGACCCTGAACGGTAAAATGACCGATTTCACCCTTCTTTGAGTACGGGCAATTTAGAGCGGACTTGATAACATATTGGCACATCATGGGTATGTTTAACTCCAACAAAATGATGTACATGTAAATTTCAAAAAAAGAGAATAACATTAATGAAATGTTTGGTTGCATGCCATATTAAAATAATGCGCGTGTGGCTAATGATATTTTTAGATACTTTTTTATTTCATATCTTTTTAGAAAATATGAATTTTTTCATATTTTTTATTTTCTGAGGGCATAAAAATATAGTTAAGCACCGAAACCAATATGTAAAAGAAAAAATTCCATTGCCCGTAGTTATCGTGAGAAAGACAAAAAATGTTGGAGTTAAAATAATCATATACGATCGTTAATATATATTATATTGAGTACTACTTTTTTGAGTTTTACGGGTGAAACTAAAAGGTTAAAAGATCCCAAAGTTGGGGATGTGAAAAAATCGCGCTCGTATTATAACTAAAACTTGGATATGATTTATGATCAAAAACTGTAGAATCGACTATTGCTCGATTTTGACCCGCAATTTGAGTCTACTTCACCTCGGATCCGAACTCGTCGGAGAAGGTCCATGTGAAGGTTGTATATAACACCGCCCTCGCGTACGCACCTCCTATTTAGATCGTTCATGGAGGCCGTCGCCTGTCATCTGTGCTCCAGGAGCTTCTTCTCCGCCAAGGCGGATTACGGCCACATAAGGTGGCACAGACCACCGCACTTCCGGCGGCGAAGGAGGGCAAAAGCCGATGGAGAGACAAGTTGGATCAACTTTTTATTACATTAGGGCCAATGGGCCGTGTTTTTCGTTTTCTTGGATGACGATCCCAAACCCAAGTCATCATATGCATATCCATCCATATCAAAAATAAACAAGAAACACAAGTCATCATATGCCCCCTCCGTCCTTTCACCGCCGTCGATTGCACTGTGCCCATCCTTTGGTATCTACCTGACCTTAAGATTTCTTTGTCACGTCATCGATTTCCCGTGCCCTCTCTCCACGGACCCCGCCTACTGCCCCAGTCGGCCTCCATAAGTACCCGGCATCCTCCGCACTGTAACTCTCACCGATTTCCCATCCCTCCGGTTTCTCCTTCCGCCGTCCCCCCCCTCCTCTCGCACTCTTTCTATTCCCAATGACGTTTGCGGGTGTTGCGACCGTTTTAGCGCTCTTCACCATGGCCGCCGTGGACGCCCGCATTCCCGGCTTGTACCACGGCAGACAGTTGGCCGAGCAAGCCTAATAAGCCTTATTGAGCCCGATCGACCGGATGATGGCCCGATAACGATTAGACACCATCATCTGGTCTGCCCGACTAAAACTTAAGTAATATTGAAGACGGATAAAAAATCTGACTTGTATTTAGCAAGTTACGGGCAAAATAGTGAAAATAAATTTCCAACTGGTCTTTGGAGGGCCTAGTTGGCCCAAATGACAAAACAAATGGGTCCATGATATTGCACTGGTCGAGACCTTTACAAAAGTGCCTTGAATATCAAAATCTGTCTTCAAGTGGCAGATTGACCGTTTTGCCCCTATTGGGTCCAACCGTTCAAATGTCAGCCCAATAGAGATCGAACATCATCTAGAAGGTCCACTTGACTTATAGATGAACAACGTCAGAGTCGGATAAAAAATCCAACCCATATTTGGGAAGTTACGGAGAAAACACTGAATGTTAATTTTCAGGCAACCTTATCAGGGGCATATCGGACCCAAAAGACAAAACAAGTGAGTCAATGGGTCGAGCAAACCCGATAAGCCTTATTGGGCCCGACCGACCAAACGATGACCCGATAACGATCAGACACCACCATCTGGTTTGCCCGACTCTAACTTGAGTAATGCTGAAGATAGATCAAAAATTCGACTTGTATTTGGCATGTTTCGGGCAAAATAGTGAAAACAGACTTCCAACTGATCTTTGAAGGGACTAGTGGGCCCAAATGACAAAACAAGTGGGTCCAGGATATTGTACTGGTTGAGACATTTGCAACGGTGTCTTGAATGCCAAAATCCGACTCCAAGTGACAGATTGACCGTTTTGCCCCTATTTGGTCCAACCGACCAAATGTCGACCCAATGTCGGCACAATAACGATATATGCCAAAAGTTCATATATAGCACTGTACGCGTGCTGGCTACTCCAGTACAATGGCAGCGTGCTTCCTTTCTCGCTCATTCATTCATGCAGACCGCACCCAAACAATGTCAAGACACCAAAATATGACAAGTTTTGGACAAAATACATAAAATAAAATCGAACAGACAAGTTGGATCCACTTTTCATTGCATTTAGAGTCAATGGGCCGAGCAAGCCCAATAAGCCTTAATGGGCCTGACCGACTGGACGATGGCCCGATAATGATCAGACACCACCATCTGGTTTGCCCGACTCAAACTTAAGTAATGTTGAAGACAAATCAAAAATCCGATTTGTATTAGGCAGGTTACGGGCAAAATAGTGAAAACAGATTTCCAACTGGTCTTTAAATGTCTTAGTGCACCCAAATGACAAAACAAGTGGGTCCATGATATCAGACCGGTCGAGACTTTTGCAACGGTGCTTTGAATGCTAAAATCGACTCCAAGTGGCAGATTGACCGTTTTCGCCTTATTGGGTCCAACCGAGCCCAATAACGATATACGCCAAAAGTTCATTCATTCACGTAGACGGCAAATGCTTCATTTCTTGCTTATTCATTCATGTAGACGCTCCCAAAAAATGTCATGACACTAAAAAATGACAAGTTTGGAAAAAATACATAAAATAAAATTGAACAGACAAGTTGGATCCATTTTTTATTGCATTTAGGGCCAATGTGTCGAGCAAGCCCAATAAACCTTATTGGGCCCAACTGATCGGACAATGACCAGATAACGATCAACCACTACCATCTAGTCTACCCGACTCTAACTTGAGTAATGCTGAAGACGGATCAAAAATTCGACTTGTATTTGGCATGTTACGAGCAAAAGAGTGAAAATAGACTTCCAGTCTTTGGAGGGCCTAGTGGGCCCAAATGACAAAATAAGTGGGTCCACGATATTGTACTGGTCGAGACCTTTGCAACGTTGCCTTGAATGCCAAAATCTGACTCCAAGTGACAGATTGACCGTTCTACCCTTATTGGGTCCAACAGACTAAATGTCGGCCCAATAACTATATATTGCCAAAAGTTCTTATATAGCACCGCACGCGTGCTTGCTGCTCCAGTACGACGGCAGTGTGTTTCCTTTCTCGCTCATTCATTCATGTAGACGCATCAAAAAAATGTCATGACACCAAAAAATGACAAGTTTTGGACAAAATACATAAAATAAAATTGAATAGACAAGTTGGATCCATTTTTCATTGCATTTAGGGCCAATGAGTCGAGCAAGCCTTATTGGGCCCGACCGATCGGACGATGACCCGATAACGATCAGCCACGACCATTTAGTCTACCCGACTCTAACTTGAGTAATGCTGAAAACGAATCAAAAATTCGACTTGTATTTGGCATGTTATGGGTAAAAGAGTGAAAATAGACTTTCAGCCTTTGGAGGGCCTAGTGGGCCCAAATGACAAAACAAGTGGGTCCACGATATTGTACTGATCGAGACATTTGCAACGTTGTCTTGAATGCCAAAATCTGACTCCAAATGGCAGATTGATCGTTTTACCCCTATTGGGTCCAACAGACCAAATGTCGGCCCAATAACTATATATGCCAAAAGTTCATATATAGCACTGCACGCGTGCTTACTGCTCCAGTACGACGGCAGCGTGTTTCCTTTCTCGCTTATTCGTTCATGTAGACCGCACCAAAAAACTGTAATGACACTAAAAGATGACAAGTTTTGGACAAAATACATAAAATAAAATCGAACCGACAAGTTAGATCCATTTTTCATTGTATTTAGAACCAATGCGCAAAGCAAGCCCAATAAACCTTATTGGGCCCGTCCGACCAGACGATGGCCTGATAACAATCAGACATCACTTTCTGGTCTGCTCAACTAAAACTTGAGTAATGTTGAAGACGAATCAAAAATCCAACTTGTATTTGGCAAGATACGGGCAAGACGAGTCTTCCTTCTTCCTCCAATATTAATATATTTTATAATAAAATATTATTCAAACTAGATTTTATTTTGAACTTTAAAAGGTTTCTTGTTTTCTGTTTTGGTTATAAACTCGGCCGTTAAAAAGCCCTAATTCAATAAAATAAAGAGGGCTTATGTACAAAACAGCCCTTCAGTGCAGCAAACGGTGTCGTGATGGGAATCGGAGATCCGAGGCCGTTCTATCGCGGAGAAATAGGAAACCATCTTTTCAACCATTCATTTTTCGACTCGAAACCAACTGATCATTAAACTGATTTAATCTAAATACAATATATGTAGTATATTATTAACAAGAATAGTATTTATACGATTTTCACAATAAAATAATCTAAATATGGTGTCGTGACTGGGGTCCTCTTCGCAGTTTTGGCCCAACCCCGCAGCGGCGATCGTCTCCGTTGGCTCTTGCCCTCCGCCGCCGCCGAAGTGCGGTGTGCCATCTCATGTGGCCGTAAAGAGCTTTGGCGGAGAGAAAACTCTTGGAGCACGGTACCGCCATGTGAAAGTCTCCATGAGATAGGAAGTGCGCGCGGGGCGATGTTATATATAAACTTTGCGCGAACCTTCGAGTTCAAGTCCGAGTCGGATTGAACTGCTGGGAGGACAATTATAAGTTCAGGTTAACTTTAGTTTTAAAGATAATGTCATGTTAATGTGAAAGGACCTTTATATGTTGATTTATTTAGTCATTTATTAATGGAATATTTCCAAAAACATCATCTTAGAATTTAAATATCTTGATTAGTCCGTAAAATCTTTCGTCGATAAAACATGTATATGCTTAGAAACTCAGAATAAGACCATGTGATCGAACTGCACCAAACTGAACTGTGCTCACCCCTACGTCCAATGCAAATGTACACCTAAGGACTAAATCTCAACTAGAATTTTTATCCTATAAATGAGTTTGATTGAAATTACACGGAAAGTGATTTTTAATCATTAACAACTCTGATAGTACACATAATCTCATACATCCAAACATATCTTGTACATTTTTTTTTACTTTAATATCGTAACGAATGAGCTAAAAAAAGAGAGAAGTTCATTTCGTTCTCATTCTTTCATAAAGCGCATATATATATATAAGCAAGTGACAATTTATAAAAATGATTAATTATTTCAAATTTTACATTTTTTGAGATGCCAGAGAGAAGTAACTGAAGGTTAATTATTTTATAATTAATTTCAAGATAAACCAATTTATGGAAAAATTTAACTTGATCACCGAGTTTCTCCGAAATGTGCTTGCAAATTTCAAAAAAAAAGGGATTAACATTAGTGTAGCGTTTAGTTGCGTGTCATATTAAAATAGTGTGCGTGTGACTAATGATATTTTTAGATACTTTTGTATTTCATATCTTTTTAAAAATATATGAATTTGTTCATATTTTTTAATTTCTGAGGACATAAAAATACAGTTAAACACCAGAACCGTTATGTAAAAAAAAATTCTTTGTCCGTAATTATCGCGAGAAAGATATAAAAAGTTGGAGTTAAAAAGTTAAAAGATCCTAAAGTTAAGAATGAAAAGAACCTGCGTTAGTATTATAACTAAAACATGAATATACTTTCTGTCGAACCGGTTCCTGTTCGGTTTCGATCGATCAGCAGTTCGGGCTCGAGCCGACTGCTGCTCGGATCCGAAATCGTCCAGAGTTCATATATAATAACACCGCGCGCTACGACGGCAGCGCCTTTCTCGGTCGTTCATGGAGATTTTTCACCTCACGGCACACGGCCACCGCACTCCGCCGGCGGCGGAGGGCAAAAGCCGGGGAGAGAGTCGCCATCGGCGGTGCTACAAATAGGTCCTTGTGAGGATCGGATTGGGGGTGATGGACTAGCCCCCTTGGCTCGCAAGACGGGTCAAGGGCTAAAGGGCGGCCCTCAATTTTGGTCCAAACCGGGTGCAAACAGTTGCCAAGGCCAAGGAGTTGGAGCAGGCCAATTGGGCCATGAAGACATGAAGCTGACCTTATTGGGCCATGAGACATGCAGTTGGCCCATTGGGTTTTGGACCAAAATAAACTTAAATAAATTCTGAAATGCGAAAGCAAAATTAAATGAGGAGTTAGCACCACATCGTGAGCACTCCACAATTGGGCGGCTAGTTCGAACCAGCTTCCGGTATGTTGACCCAGGCGTATGCATGTGACATGCTCCCACTGCAGATGGACCTTTATCACTATGTGAAAAAGTCAAAAGACTCAACCATGCAGGACAAGTAAATTCTATTTATCGAGAATGGGTCGACAAGGCGTCGTGATGTCGAATTTTATTCTCGATATTATGGAAATTGCCTAAGGGAAGGATAATGACCAAAGTTTAGATTTTCATGTATCCAATATATACTTACATGAAATGAAGTCAATGACATTCAAGTGCTGAAGTGGATCATTGCAAACCGGACATCAATGCTAACCCGACGAACCGGATAAGATGCAGATTGAATATAAATAAGAAATAAAACAAATTTGAAAAATGAACTAAATGAAATTTTATTTGGTTTGGTTCAGTTTGGACTTTTTTCGATTTGGTTCAGTTTGAAAATTCTTCGAACCGATTTAAACCAAATCAAACTGTTTAAACTGATTTAATTAAAAATTTTAAAAACTATTATAGTATTAATAAAATGATATTTTTATAAATTTTATAATTAAATAATATTTATTTTAATTATTTTTAATTTAAAACTTATTACATATATATATAAATAATTAATTTAAATATTTTTTTACATTTTTTGTTTAAATTGAATCAAACCGAACCAAACCGAATTGAAATTGGTTCGGTTCGGTTCAATTTGAGAGGTTGATTCGGTTTGATTCAAATTTGAAAAAAACAATAGTCCAAACTAAACCAAATCGACCACCCCTACGTCCAATGCAAATGTACACCTAAGGAGTAAATCTCAACTAGAATTTTTAGTCTATAGATGAGTTTGGTTGAAATTAGGACGAAAGTGATTTTTAATCATTAACAACTCTCATAGCACACATAATCTCATGCATCCAAACATATCTTGTACTTTTTTTTTTACTTTAAGATCTCAACGAATGAGATAAAAAAAAGAGACAGCAGTTCATCTCGTTAACATATACTATATTGAGTGAGAGTTTTTTGAGTTTTACGAGTCAAACAAAAAACTTAAAAGATCCCAAAATTGCGGGGTGAAAAGAAACTGTGCTCGTATTATAACTAAAACTTGGATATGTCTTTCGTCGAACTGACTACTGCTCGGTTTCAATTCACAGTTCGAGTCGACTACTCCTCGGACCCGAACTCGTCGGAGAAGATCCGAGTTCATATATAATAACACCGCACGTGCGCAGCTCCAGTACGAGTCAAATTAAACGATGATCAAACGTCAAATTATTTAAAATATTAAAATTCATCAAATTTCAAATTCAAATAAAAAATATAATTTCAACTAATTAAAATAAAAATAACTGAAATCAAAATCAAACAATTCAAAATCGGCATAAAATTTAACATTAAAATTCACAATTCAAACTAAATAAAATCAATCTCAAATTAAGTCAAAAATTAACTCCAAAAAAAATGAAATCAACGTCCAACTAAAGCAAATCATTTAAATGGTTTAAACCAATTTGGTTCTGCTTAGAAAGAGGTCTAGATCTCTTCCAATTTGTTACATGACTACTCAATATTTATATAGTATTAAGTAAATACAATAGATGAACTAAAATAAAACTTCAACTCCAGTTCCTAACGTCATAAATTTTATGAAAAAGTTAAAATGAAGTTCAACCCGTGAAACTCGAACTCAAACCAAACTCGTATTTCGATTCAAATTTGAGCATCAGCCAATTATATCAAGCAACAAATATTAGTCAAGCTACATATATGAATGAGATGTTTTATTACAAGATAATTTTTTATATACTTTCATGATAAAAAGTTATATTAAAATAAAGTGTGAGTTAACTAATAACATGAAATTGTTATGTTTGGGAGAAACATAGTAACAAAAAAGAAAGTGTACCAATAAAAATCTGAAGTATATAAGAAAGTGTACCAATAAAATCGTAACATGAGAAAAGCTCCTAGGAGGCAAGACAAATCCGAAGCCGAGTCCGTGAAATTGAAATAAAAATCTCTCTGGGTTTATAAAACACAAAAATCTGCAGGTTAAAGTTCAAGTCTGTCTTGTGCAGAATAAAAAAGAAGCTGAAGGCCGAATGGTTTTAAATCTGAAAACTTGAAGTCTGAAAGAAAAACATCCGAAATTTTATAACCTGAACTGAGATAAACTAAATCTGAACCTAAAAGTACCCAGGTTTGTAACTCAATCTGATATGTGAATCTGTAATTAAAAATCTGAAATCACATCTGAAATCTGGATCCATGTGTAGAACCGCCATTTAAAAAATCTGAAATCCTGTAAACCAGACTTGCATCTGAGATCCGAAATCTGAAATAGATCTGAGACCCAAATCTGAAATTTGAAACAAACCTGAAAATCAAAAGACGGAACCTGCAGAATCTGAAGTTTGACAAATCTGAAATCTGCAGATTTTAAAAATCTAGAACCTGCCAAGTCCGAAATTCAAAATCAGATCACATAAATCTGAAACCTGCAATCCCAATCAAAAATTCATGCTTCGAACCGGATCTGCCAGCTTTGCAGAAATCCAAAAAGATGAAAGAATCCCATCATGTTCAAATCAAACTCAGTCGAATTAAATCTGTTTGAATCAAACTGAAATCTGAATTTCACATTTAAAACAAGAAACCGAAAACTGTAAAAATCTGCAGAATTCCAAATCAAGAAATCTGAAATTCAGAAACACCAATCAAAATTCAATTCCAATTCTTAAATTAAGATCAAGTCAATCTCAATCAAACAAAACTAACCCAAACAAACTTCATCTGACTTGAACAAATTCAAAGCAATTTCACTCAATCTAGATCAATTTCTTAAATCAAACCTTAGAGCAAATTAATTTCAACCAAATCAATCTGAAACAAACTGAAATTAAATCAATTCCTAATCAATTTCCAAACTCAAATCAAACAATAAATAAATTGTCTCAAACTCAAACCAAGTCCTTTCACTTTGTGATTGCAATAGTGAGAATTATCTTGAATTATTTCATGTTTAACAGGCAGCATCTTTTTTGCACATCATCCAGCATTAGTCTTCTTGCTATCCTATAGGACGGCATCACTCACGAAAATCACCTTGCCTTGCCACTCCGTCACTCAATTCAACTACCTTTAGTTCTATGGATTAGATTCGTGGTAAGGTTGAGCTACATCTGAACTAGAGAATGATCTTGGGTATTATGTCATACCAATTGGGAGCTTGATTTGTCTGTGGCCTCTGCTTTTAGCTCTGTGTTTATTAAATATAAAAAAGAAGAAGAACCAGGATGACATTTTTCTTGTGTTCAGACTAAGCGGAGAAATGGGTTTACTGTTTGGCCTGTGCTTTTATCTCTGCTTTTAAAATGAAGCAGCACCTATTTTTCTTTTGCTAGATGACAATTGTCAAAATGAGTAGTTTTAGTGATAATTACAATAAACATTAGTTGATTTTTTGTAACCAAAATTCAAAACCAACCAAATTTTGACATCAAATATATCAAAGGAGTAAAACAATGCACACCAGGAAATGATGTACAGTATTATGTTTGGTTGTCACACTTTGGCTGCCTGTGAATGTTTTTTGGATGACACATCTGCTGGATATAAACCTCTTTGCTTTTATTTATATTTCTTTGTCTTATTTTCGTGTAGTCTTCATCTTCAGCTAATAGACTCTATTTTTTGCAATTAACCAAAACTTTAGTTCAATTTGTGAGCATAGTTAAGTTTAGTTCATTTTTGAAAAAAAAGGGTCCAAAATGGACTAAACAGAACCGTGCACACCCCTAGCCCCAACACTATCATTTGAATTCATGTAATGTGATGCAACAATATATTTATATTCCACTTATTTTATCCTCAATAAATGCATATAGATAGAAGCATGTTCCAACAGTTTCAGTTTATATCGTAATATGACATGGGATCAAGGAAGTAGGATCTCCCGCATTTCAAATCTCTCGATTTTTTTGGGATCCACCATGCTCCTAAACCATCAGATTTGGAGCTCCCTAGCATTTCCAAAATTTTCAGATTGGCAACCTTTTTAGATTTCTCAGAACTTTCTATATTCCAACCATCTGATGACTGGAGTTTTTTTTTAACTTTCAAGTTCGAGCAATTATGATCCTGCTGAAACTTTGACCATTGAATTATCTTAACTTAAAAAAGATATGCTTTTGTCCATGCTCACATTCTGTATATCTTAATCCACATGACTATCATCTCTCTTCTGTGTTTTCAGATTCAAAAATTCTAAGTGTTTCATATCTCCCTTAAGTTATGATAATCGGCTTATTGAAAATTTTCGATTATTACCGAAAATTGTGTGTTTGAATGTTCAATTTTAGATTTCTGATTTGTGTTTATTTCCTTTGAACAGTTGTTGGGGTTTCATGTTTTCTTATTTCTATGTGCATTTCACCAAGTTCATATAGCCGTTCATTCATACTTCTCATGCCATTACCATGTGCAGTAGACAAAAAAATTACATGGCTTGCTCAATTGGCGAGAGAGATATACATATATATATATTTATATATATGGACGGAAGGCATGGAAGCCATAATTCCCATGAATTAGGATTAAATTCTCCGTAGACTTTAATATACATTAAGAAATTTATCATTGAATAGATTTGGTAATAAGTCATCTATGGTCTTTGATAGGCATTAGAGACTACCCTGAAATTGATTTGGGACTACATCCTCTACAGCCTTTGATAGGCACTTTGAGACTATCCTTGGAGTTTCTACAAGAAACCAACTCGGTTTTTGATAGACATATGGGGATAGAGTGGGATGACATTAGGGCTCTGCTCCTTTACAAAGGTTTGGCTCATGTGTACCATTCTTAGAATTCAAAAGGTAGAGTGGTATGACATTAGTTCTCTCCTCATTTACAAAGGTTCAATTCATGTGTACCTCCCTTAAGATCATTGTTCTTTTTTGTTAATTACATGTTCCTTATGGCTATTGAGAGCCAAGTAAATGCTCATTTAGGCCCACAAGCCTTTGTCAAAATCTGCCACCCCATTGATTGGGGTCTTCCAGCTGTCATCTGCTACATAATCTCTTGTGTTCTGCCCTTCTTTTTACTTTTCTCTTGAATGTTTAGTCCAACTATAATTTTCTGCCTTGAACAGGGGATCAAAACAGGTCCCAACATGGCCTGTCCTTCAAATTCCAATGAATCTAACTGTGTAGCATGATAGGAGGTTCACATGTGGTTAAACAGTTAGCGAGATAGGTAGGTTTTAAGATGAATACCCTGGTTTTGTTGGATTTCAGCTAGCAAGATCAACTTGCCTAGGGGCTGATTCGATTGCTTGAGTTGGGTATTTGAATATGAGATGACCAAGCTATATCGTACCAAACCTCAGCCAATAGCTAAACTTGCTCGGGGGCTGTTTGGTTTGGCCAAACATATGCTAAGTCTTGATACTAATCAACTTTGTATGGAATCCTAATTGGAGTGAGATTCCTATTGGAATAGGACATAGCATACAAATTGTAGTGGGATTTGAAATCCCAATTTGGATTAGAGCTTGTTTTGTAATATAATCTTTCATCGGGTAGCTTAGGATGTTTTATAATATAGTTAATTTGAGTTTTGTTATTTTTGGGATATGGATTTTATGAATCTGAGTTTTGATATTTTAGAATTTTTTATTTCGTATCCGAGAAATTTGTGATTTGGTATTTCATAAATTTAAGATTTGATTTTTCTGTTTTCAATTTTGGTTGGGTGCCCTAAATTTGGGATTTTCTATTTGAATTTCATATTTTATAATTTTATAATCAAAGTTCATGTTTGAGAATTTTGGCTTGAGAATCTCTGGATTAAATTATTTGGCTAAGTTTCAGATTTAGAATTTCTTTTTGTTTCAATTTTTAGGTCTTGAAATTTGCAATGTGAGTTGCCAACTTCTGGATTTGGCTTTTTATGTTTCCAACTTTCAAATTTGGTTACTTTTCTTAGGTTTGACATGATTTTGCTGAAGTTTCAGATTTGGCTTCTCTTTAATTTTATTTTTTTTTATTTTAAAGTATATGGTTTGAACTTTCAGGTTTTGAGTTTTCTGAATGGTTAGATTTTCAGGCATTTTGAACCTTTTAGATTTTTTAGATAATAAACATTCTATGTTTGTTTTTTTAATTTTTTTTTAGATGGACCGATTTGTCATTATTCAGGTTTCTGAACTCCTCAGAGTTTCCAAATTTTAGAGTTATTCTCTTAAGATTTTTGGATTTTAGACTTGCAACAACTTTCAAAATTTTAAATTTTTGGTGTCTCCTCTCCTCTTCCAAAATGGTTAAAAGACCAATTTTAGTGATCCAATTTATAGAAATGTCGTGGCAATGCATCCACAGGGAAGCACAACAGGTGTAGCCAGCATGGGAAACCAAAGTGTAAAGGGAAGAAAGAAAATGATCATGAATCATATAATCATAAAAGCTTGTTGTAAAAGCAAGTGAGAAATATGCGAAACAAAGCAAAACGTTAATAAGGTGTAAAAGTTTCGGCATGTGTGGATCGTACAATAGATCATCTAGACTTCTTCGCATTGAAATCATGAGCACCAAGATAGATTTCCCGCAATAGCAACAATCCGATACCAAACACGTAAATGCAAAGCCGGCATAACCTATGGAGCTATGACATCTGAAAACATAAACAAAAGTAAAGTAAAACGTGGTTGTAAGGAGAACGAGTTCATAAAACCGTCCGGATACGCTGCCTAACAGGAAGTAACCAATAACGTTTATTCTAAGAAGCTTACGGCACTGTCGAAAGCGGAGACATGGAAACTATATTTCAATAAACGAGATATCAAAAACCTAAGATATTTCTATGAACGGGGAGATGGTGCACACCTTTCATGGGCACCAATTCAAATAGTAAAATTAAAACAAAGTTCTATATAATGGCATTTCAAATTTAAGCACTTAATTTGCAATATAGATGAAATATATTAAAATAGTAGAGGAGATATAAAATGTAAAGTTAGACAAGTTTGATGCTTCCCGTTTTAATTTACACATTATCATATCAGGAGGTTGGACAAACTTGAGCCATCTTCCTCTGCTATCTATCGACTTGTCTTCGTGTTATGATAATAACTCACTTACAGAATTAAGTAAACGACATTTTGATGATGTACCAGCAGTGGGATGTTGCATTCAACATAAATCTGGTGCCACCAGTGGTTACCTCAAGTTACATACATTCAACGATAATACCTACTTGTCTTAAATGTATGCAGTATCCATGTAATGCATTTTGATAGGTAACTCTAGGAGGAACAACTTAGGACAAAGGACAGCACAATAACTAAAGAAATATGCTCATTAAACTAAGTGCGGACTAAGTGTGAATACATTTGAAGACTAAGTGTTAATACATGTCCGGTGAGCTGATCAGCCAATTCTTTTCTCTAAGTTGTGGTTCCATGCTCAAAAAATTGATAAAACACGGTTTAAGAAAGGCATAAGAAAATACAAAAAAGAGGCAGAAATAATGACCTTAATACCTTCTAAATCACATAATTGTCAAACACGTCGATCATTAAAGAAAGTGCTTAAGGCATAATCCCCTCAAAAACCATGTTTTTCTCTTCGGGGGGAGTTTTTTAAAAATAGCACCCATTTTTTTATTTTTTATAAGAATGACACTGTAACTTTTAATTTTGCAAGAATAGCACCGTTCGATGAAAGTCGCAATTTTATATAACGACTTTATTACAAGTCGTTGTATATAATCACGACTATATACTAAAGTCGTTTAACTACTAAATGACTATTGATCAAAATATCGTTAAAGTTAATTCCCCGACCGTTTTAGTTAAAGTCGTGTAAACATGTTACGACTTTAGAAAATCACATTGTAAAGTCGTTGTACGATACCACGACTTTAAAGTTGGTATATATTTTTACGACTCGCTTTTGAAATGTGTTTTTTTGGAAGTATAAAATCGTGATATTATACAACGACTTTAAGTTAGACTGTTACTAAGTCATTGTACGATATAACGACTTATTTAATAACTCGTTTAATAATATACCGACTTATTTTAGTTTCAATACACTCCTTCTCACGGGGTTTAGATTGAAATCCACAAAGTCATTGTATAAAATTGCGACTTTCACGGAACTGTACTATTCTTGTAAAATTAAAAGTTACAGTGTTATTCTTATAAAAAATAAACAAATGGGTGCTATTTTAAAAAAAAACTCTCTTCGGGGGTGGTGGGTTCAAGGTTCCGTTGAATGAAACGAATCCGATCGGCACTAAAAATAGAAAGACAAATCTGAGTCGTAGTAAATTTTGGGCTATTTTGCATGGTAGCAAAAATTGTATATAACGACAGTACCTGAATTCAACATGTCCAGCAATCTCAGATAGTTCAAAATTTTGGCTTTGCTGTCTATGAAAATTTTTATTTATTTGAAGAAAAGTGATAGATAAATTTATGCCGTTACTCCGCAAGCCCCGCCGTCGAGCTCCGCCTCCTCTTGCTCCGCCGGCATTTCCCAACATCCACGCGACGCCACCCTCCTCCGCCAGCAGTCCCCCGCCGTTACTCCGCAAGCCCCGCCATCGAGCTCCGCCTCCTCTTGCTCCGCCGGCATTTCCCCCCTCACGCCGCGAGACTCGCCGTCCCCCGCCGTTACTTCGCCACCCTCCTCGAGCACCGCCTCCGGTTCTTTCGCCCGCACTCCCCCGCCGTTACTCCGCAATCCCCGCCGTCGATCTCCGCCTCCTCTTGCTCCGCCGGCATTTCCCTCCTTGCGCCGCGAGCCTCGCCATCCCCCGTCGTTACTCCGCAAGCCCCCCCTGGATCTTCGCCTCCTCTTCTCATGCCATCAGTTACCTTGTCGATCTCCCTCCCGTTACTCCGCACTCCCTCTGCTTCCTCTGTTCAACGGTTCCCCCTCTCGTCCGTGTCCATTGCTACCCGTTCCTCATCTTCAATGTCCAACCCGTACCTCTCGCGCCGTTTCTTCCACCTCCCCCTCACTACATCGTACTTACTTCTTCTTCAATGTCCTGGACCTTCATCCGGACGTTACGATGCTCATTCCCTCCTTCAACCTCCGCTTTCCTCCTTTTGTTGCACAATCCAACGTTGCTCACATTCGCTATTGCATCCGCCAACTGAGGTCTCGCCTGTCGACATATTTGTCCAAACTGGGGCGTCCATACCCTTTCGGTGATCAACAGAGGCTTCACAGCATTGCCCAACCTTCAGCGTTCGTCGATTAAAGCAATATTCAGCATTGCCCAACCTTTCACAGATTCACGGTTTCCGGCTCTGCAACAGCTGCTCGGAGAGAGCACTTCGGTGGGATCTCCTCGAGGACGCAGGGGTAAGTCGAGCTTTGGTTGCTTTCCCCGTTGACGCTTCCGTTAATCTTTCGGGAATACTGGGTGCGCCGATGAGCGTCAACGGAAGCGTAGAGTTCATCGGGAATACTGGGTGCGCTCATCGGGAATACTAAATCCATTTTACTAAGAAGTGTAGAGTTCATTACTTTTAGTAAAGTAATCTTGACCCCCTTTACTTTTTATTCCCATACAATGCTCCATTTGATTAGATGCTCCCCTTTTTGGTTTTCTCCAATTCATTTATAAAAGAATGCCGCCCTGTTAACTTCTACGATTTTGCATATTCCTTTGGATCTTAAATAGAAAAAGTAAAGTGAAAGTGCAATAATAGGCAGAACTGTTGACATTTATATCCATCTTCCACCGGTTGTTAGTCATCCTTTCCATCCTAGAAGCTTCGTATCAAAATTTGTGATCAGTAGGTGAGGACCTATCCAAAAATATATCAAGCACTACGACGGGCCAAATGCCATGTCAATTTTAGCTAAACAAAGTGGCATTGCATGTTAACTTGGGAAGAATTATGGCTCTCCTAAACAAGCAGTTTTTTCTTTACCGGGCAATAGTGGAGCTTACCTACATATTTCTTCTCCATTATAAGAATCCCCAAGGGAGTATTAAGACATCAGTGTGGGGAATGATCAAAAAACTGTTTTCCGGTGTTCAACCCGAAAAGTATTGTTTCTATGACGTAGAGTTTATGGAAGTTGGGATTAAAATTTGTTTTTTTTTCTGATGTGGATTCTTTTCTGAAAAAAAAAAATGTTTAGCATGCAAAATATCAAATTCTTGCATTTTAAAAAGTAATTTTTGCCTTATTCTAGCCGCCTCCTGAAGGTGCTGTGACTCCCATCTCTTGAACCCATCTTTCAGTCTTTTCAATTTGAACCCATCTAAGTTTCTATCATAGTGATTTTAAATGTATTAGTATTTGTATTTTTGCTAGGTTGACAAAGCAAAAGAAAAGGAAAGCTGCATTTCTGGTTGGATTTGCTAAAAGATAGCTGGAGATTTCAGATTTGAAGGTATTTCATTTACTTTTTCTGCATTATGTCACAGATTTCATATACGCACAACCTTGCCATGAAATGCATATTGGGGTATTTTTTAATCCATTTATATCTGAAATTTGTTTATGGAAGTTGGGATTAAAATTTCTAGAAAAATGATAAATTCAGATTGTAAAAGAAATATGAGTACAGTGTAAAATTCTTAAATTTTCAGAATGTAAAATTCATAAGTAAAATTGAGTGAAATTAATTTAAATTTGTTCAAGTCAGATTTGGCTTGAAATGAAGTTTGTTTGGTTTAGTTTTGTTTGATTTGAAATTAACTTGAGCTTAATTTAAGAGTTGGATTTGAATTGAATATGATTGATGTTTCCAAATTCTCTTTGAAATTTACAGATTTGCAGATTTGTTTAAAATCTGATTTAAGCTTGATTAATTATTTGACTTTAGTTTAATCTGAATTTAACTTGTTTGGCAAATTTTAATTTGTTTGAGAGTTGGAATTCCAAAATGATTTGAAAATCGACTCTGATTTTTGGTTGCAGATGTGTTTATTTTTGGTTTGGACTTGGTTAAGGAAAACTGACTTGAATGTTTCTGAATTGGGTCTGGGAAATTTGATCTGAACGCTCTTTCTTGTTACAGATTTGTTTGAGAGACAGTTCTAATTTTGAATTAGGAACTGCAGATTTTAATTATGTTTCAGATTTTAAATTTGGTTGTCCATTTGGTTTCGGTCCAGGAACATGGTTTTAAGTTTGTCTTGGAAAATGAATTGGTTTGTTTCAAATTCCAATTTCAGATTTCTGCACATTCCGATTTTCAGATTTGGATCTCTTCAGATTTTAGATTACAAACTGCAGCTTATTTTGTTTGTTTTCATATCTTCTTTTTATTTTCATCTCTTTTTGATGCACTTTTTTTTATTTTTTATTTTTTTTCTTATACTTCACAAACAGGAACAAATGCAATCCAAATCTTGACAAATGTCGTTCTCAGATTCATAAATCTAAAATCTGAAAGTTCCAAATTCTAAAAATTAACTAAATTTCAAATCCAATTTGAAACCTCTCAAAAATACATCACATCTAAAAGATCACATGTTAGCTAAGATGAAAACCAAAACATCTCAAATTGAAAAGGCATTAAGGCAAACATAAGAAAAACTAAAACTTAAAACAAACCTAAAAGTTAAAAGACATCAAGTCTTAACTAAAAAACAAAACTAAAGAAAACACATCTAAAATAAAGTCCTTGTTTGGCATTATTGTTTGTTTTCATTTTTTTCTTTGATTTTATACATTGCATAAATATTGGGTTATAGAATCATACGACGTGTAGATCATCCGATATAGTAGTTTATGATCCATACACATTCTTATCTCTCCAAAACACCATTCTTGATGTTTACCGACCTCTCTCCTGTGGGATTTCCTTCTCAGGTGACTTGGTTTGTATCCGTCAAGACCTCCGTAAATCCCCGTATGTGAAGGATTCCCTCTTCACTGATCGGGTGGGTTGTACCATTTTCTGGAAAACCTATAGTAACACCTATTTGACCGATTAAAGTGGTCATGTTGTCCGTAAATATGTTGCCTAAAATTAGGTTACTAAACACAACATTGAGATGTTAACAGTTTTTAATATTATATATACATTAGATTTTTAGATTTCCTCCATTCCTTACAAATTTCTTATTTACTTATTTATACTTTTAGAAATTCTTGAATTTTCTCATATCAAAAATCTCTAGGCATCTAAATTTTTGGACTCCCATATTTTTGGACCATTAAATTAGAAATTTTCAGATTTTTGGCCTCGGCTACCATACTGATCTATCAAGATCATTACTTTGAAGACAAATTTGACGATTGACTTGTTCATATAGTTCTGATTTTTTTTTCTTTGAGCAATAATTGCTTTGTCAACATGGTGATCTTGGGCCGGCCTTTGAATTTCAATTGAGCCTAATTTTCAATTGATATCTAACCCAATTATCATGTGATATAAGACCTTGCACAAATGGACCTTGATATTGGACCTGATTTCACATGATTCTCCATAACTACGACATTGTACAAGTGAACTTCATAATTGGGCCCAACTTCAAGTAAGAACCTAACTCACTTCATATAACATTTAGATATTGCTCAAATGGGCCTCTCATCTAATCAATCAGACCTAATAAAAGCTGGCCAGGGCAAATTATCCAATTGATTGCCCTTAAATGCCCTTAGTCATTTAAATAAGATTAAGCCCTAATCCTATTAGGGCTTGTAGTGGCAGCACAGCCCCATGTGGGTTTGAGTGGGATCTGGATTCAATAAAGTATCCAAATCATATTAGAACTGTTTGTTAGACCATATGATCATGTCCCTTACCAATTCCGGTGCATGAACAAGCCCCGGTCTCCTCTCTTTCTCTTCGCTTTCTTTCCCCTCTGATGTGATAACTGCTTCTGCAAGCAGATTTATCAGATCTTGCTTCTGCTGTCCTGGGCATTCACTTGGGTTGTTGAGGTTGGATTGAAGGGGAGATGGCCCTCAGCTATTTTGAGCATCTTCAGGACCTGTCGAATTTTGCAGTTTCCTTCTTTGTGCACTCAGCTGTTCACCAATTGATCATGGTGAACAGCTATTGTTTGATCATAGTTAACACAAATTTATGGCATTTCTATGGCAATTCTGTTTCTATGAACAACAGAATTGATCATGGTGAACAGCTATTGTTTGTTCAAATCAAACTCAGTCAAATTAAATCTGTTTGAATCAAACTGAAATCTGAATTTCACATTTAAAACAAGAAACCGAAAACTGTAAAAATCTGCAGAATTCCAAATCAGGAAATCTGAAATTCAGAAACACCAATCAAAATTCAATTCCAATTCTTAAATTAAGATCAAGTCAATCTCAATCAAACAAAACTAACCCAAACAAATTTTTCATAATAATTACATGAACAAAACATGTTCACGTAACATGTTTTGTTACATGAACATGTAACAAAACATTAAGACTACTCAATATTTATATAGTATTAAGTAAATACAATAGATGAACTAAAATAAAACTTCAACTCCAGTTCCTAACGTCATAAATTTTATGAAAAAGTTAAAATGAAGTTCAACCCGTGAAACTCGAACTCAAACGAAACTCGTATTTCGATTCAAATTTGAGCGTCAGCCAATTATATCAAGCAACAAATATTAGTCAAGCTACATATATGAATGAGATGTTTTATTACAAGATAATTTTTTATATACTTTCATGATAAAAAGTTATATTAAAATAAAGTGTGAGTTAACTAATAACATGAAATTGTTATGTTTGGGAGAAACATAGTAACAAAAAAAGAAAGTGTACCAATAAAAATCTGAAGTATATAAGAAAGTGTACCAATAAAATCGTAACATGAGAAAAACTCCTAGGAGGCAAGACAAATCTGAAGCCGAGTCCGTGAAATTGAAATAGAAATCTCTCTGGGTTTATAAAACACAAAAATCTGCAGGTTAAAGTTCATGTCTGTCTTGTGCAGAATAAAAAAGAAGCTGAAGGCCGAATGGTTTTAAATCTGAAAAGTTGAAGTCTGAAAGAAAAACATCCAAAATTTTATAACCTGAACCCAGATAAACTAAATCTGAACCTAAAAGTACCCAGGTTTGTAACTCAATCTGATATGTGAATCTGTAATTAAAAATCTGAAATCACATCTGAAATCTGGATCCATGTGTAGAACCGCCATTTAAAAAATCTGAAATCTTGTAAACCAGACTTGCATCTGAGATCCGAAATCTGAAATAGATCTGAGACCCAAATCTGAAATTTGAAACAAACCTGAAAATCAGAAGACGGAACCTGCAGAATCTGAAGTTTGACAAATCTGAAATCTGCAGATTTTAAAAATCTAGAACCTGCCAAGTCCGAAATTCAAAATCAGATCACATAAATCTGAAACCTGCAATCCCAATCAAAAATTCATGCTTCGAACCGGATCTGCCAGCTTTGCAGAAATCCAAAAAGATGAAAGAATCCCATCATGTTCAAATCAAACTCAGTCGAATTAAATCTGTTTGAATCAAACTGAAATATGAATTTCACATTTAAACAAGAAACCGAAAACTGTAAAAATCTGCAGAATTCCAAATCAAGAAATCTGAAATTCAGAAACACCAATCAAAATTCAATTCCAATTCTTAAATTAAGCTCAAGTCAATCTCAATCAAACAAAACTAACCCAAACAAATTGTTCATAATAATTCCATGAACAAAACATGTTCATGTAACATGTTTTGTTACATGACTACTCAATATTTATATAGTATTAAGTAAATACAATAGATGAACTAAAATAAAACTTCAACTCCAGTTCCTAACGTCATAAATTTTATGAAAAAGTTAAAATGAAGTTTAACCCGTGAAACTCGAACTCAAACCAAACTCGTATTTCGATTCAAATTTGAGCATCAGCCAATTATATCAAGCAACAAATATTAGTCAAGCTACATATATGAATGAGATGTTTTATTACAAGATAATTTTTTATATACTTTCATGATAAAAAGTTATATTAAAATAAAGTGTGAGTTAACTAATAACATGAAATTGTTATGTTTGGGAGAAACATAGTAACAAAAAAAGAAAGTGTACCAATAAAAATCTGAAGTATATAAGAAAGTGTACCAATAAAATCGTAACATGAGAAAAGCTCCTAGGAGGCAAGACAAATCCGAAGCCGAGTCCGTGAAATTGAAATAAAAATCTCTCTGGGTTTATAAAACACAAAAATCTGCAGGTTAAAGTTCAAGTCTGTCTTGTGCAGAATAAAAAAGAAGCTGAAGGCCGAATGGTTTTAAATCTGAAAACTTGAAGTCTGAAAGAAAAACATCCGAAATTTTATAACCTGAACTGAGATAAACTAAATCTGAACCTAAAAGTACCCAGGTTTGTAACTCAATCTGATATGTGAATCTGTAATTAAAAATCTGAAATCACATCTGAAATCTGGATCCATGTGTAGAACCGCCATTTAAAAAATCTGAAATCCTGTAAACCAGACTTGCATCTGAGATCCGAAATCTGAAATAGATCTGAGACCCAAATCTGAAATTTGAAACAAACCTGAAAATCAAAAGACGGAACCTGCAGAATCTGAAGTTTGACAAATCTGAAATCTGCAGATTTTAAAAATCTAGAACCTGCCAAGTCCGAAATTCAAAATCAGATCACATAAATCTGAAACCTGCAATCCCAATCAAAAATTCATGCTTCGAACCGGATCTGCCAGCTTTGCAGAAATCCAAAAAGATGAAAGAATCCCATCATGTTCAAATCAAACTCAGTCGAATTAAATCTGTTTGAATCAAACTGAAATCTGAATTTCACATTTAAAACAAGAAACCGAAAACTGTAAAAATCTGCAGAATTCCAAATCAAGAAATCTGAAATTCAGAAACACCAATCAAAATTCAATTCCAATTCTTAAATTAAGATCAAGTCAATCTCAATCAAACAAAACTAACCCAAACAAACTTCATCTGACTTGAACAAATTCAAAGCAATTTCACTCAATCTAGATCAATTTCTTAAATCAAACCTTAGAGCAAATTAATTTCAACCAAATCAATCTGAAACAAACTGAAATTAAATCAATTCCTAATCAATTTCCAAACTCAAATCAAACAATAAATAAATTGTCTCAAACTCAAACCAAGTCCTTTCACTTTGTGATTGCAATAGTGAGAATTATCTTGAATTATTTCATGTTTAACAGGCAGCATCTTTTTTGCACATCATCCAGCATTAGTCTTCTTGCTATCCTATAGGACGGCATCACTCACGAAAATCACCTTGCCTTGTCACTCTGGCAATCACTTCAACTACCTTTAGTTCTATGGATTAGATTCGTGCTAAGGTTGAGCTACATCTGAAATAGAGAATGATCTTAGGTATTATGTCATACCAATTGGAAGCTTGATTTGTCTGTGGCCTCTGCTTTTAGCTCTGTGTTTATTAAATATAAAAAAGAAGAAGAACCAGGATGACATTTTTCTTGTGTTCAGACTAAGCGGAGAAATGGGTTTACTGTTTGGCCTGTGCTTTTATCTCTGCTTTTAAAATGAAGCAGGACCTATTTTTCTTTTGCTAGATGACAATTGTCAAAATGAGTAGTTTTAGTGATAATTACAATAAACATTAGTTGATTTTTTGTAACCAAAATTCAAAACCAACCAAATTTTGACATCAAATATATCAAAGGAGTAAAACAATGCACACCAGAAATGATGTACGGTATTATGTTTGGTTGTCACACTTTGGCTGCCTGTGAATGTTTTTTGGATGACACATCTGCTGGATATAAACCTCTTTGCTTTTATTTATATTTCTTTGTCTTATTTTCGTGTAGTCTTCATCTTCAGCTAATAGACTCTATTTTTTGCAATTAACCAAAACTTTAGTTCAATTTGTGAGCATAGTTAAGTTTAGTTCATTTTTGAAAAAAAAGGGTCCAAAATGGACTAAACAGAACCGTGCACACCCCTAGCCCCAACACTATCATTTGAATTCATGTAATGTGATGCAACAATATATTTATATTCCACTTATTTTATCCTCAATAAATGCATATAGATAGAAGCATGTTCCAACAGTTTCAGTTTATATCGTAATATGACATGGGATCAAGGAAGTAGGATCTCCCGTATTTCAAATCTCGATTTTTTGGGATCCACCATGCTCCTAAACCCTCGCATTTGGAGCTCCCTAGCATTTCCAAAATTTTCAGATTGGCAACCTTTTTAGATTTCTCGTAACTTTCTATATTCCAACCATCCGATGACCTGAGTTTTTTTTTAACTTTCAAGTTCGAGCAATTATGATCCCGCCGAAACTTTGACCATTGAATTATCTTAACTTAAAAAAGATATGCTTTTGTCCATGCTCACATTCTGTATATCTTAATCCACATGACTATCATCTCTCTTCTGTGTTTTCAGATTCAAAAATTCTAAGTGTTTCATATCTCCCTTAAGTTATGATAATCGGCTTATTGAAAATTTTCGATTATTACTGAAAATTGTGTGTTTGAATGTTCAATTTTAGATTTCTGATTTGTGTTTATTTCCTTTGAACGGTTGTTGGGGTTTCATGTTTTCTTATTTCTATGTGCATTTCACCAAGTTCATATAGCCGTTCATTCATACTTCTCATGCCATTACCATGTGCAGTAGACAAAAAAATTACATGGCTTGCTCAATTGGCGAGAGAGATATACATATATATATATTTATATATATGGACGGAAGGCATGGAAGCCATAATTCCCATGAATTAGGATTAAATTCTCCGTAGACTTTAATATACATTAAGAAATTTATCATTGAATAGATTTGGTAATAAGTCATCTATGGTCTTTGATAGGCATTAGAGACTACCCTGAAATTGATTTGGGACTACATCCTCTACAGCCTTTGATAGGCACTTTGAGACTATCCTTGGAGTTTCTACAAGAAACCAACCCAGTTTTGATAGACATATGGGGATAGAGTGGGATGACATTAGGGCTCTGCTCCTTTACAAAGGTTTGGCTCATGTGTACCATTCTTAGAATTCAAAAGGTAGAGTGGTATGACATTAGTTCTCTCCTCATTTACAAAGGTTCAATTCATGTGTACCTCCCTTAAGATCATTGTTCTTTTTTGTTAATTACATGTTCCTTATGGCTATTGAGAGCCAAGTAAATGCTCATTTAGGCCCACAAGCCTTTGTCAAAATCTGCCACCCCATTGATTGGGGTCTTCCAGCTGTCATCTGCTACATAATCTCTTGTGTTCTGCCCTTCTTTTTACTTTTCTCTTGAATGTTTAGTCCAACTATAATTTTACGCCTTGAACAAGGGATCAAAACAGGTCCCAACATGGCCTGTCCTTCAAATTCCAATGAATCTAACTCGTGTAGCATGATAGGAGGTTCACATGTGGTTAAACAATTAGCAATAGGTAGGTTTTAAGATGAATACCCTGGTTTTGTTGGATTTCAGCTAGCAAGATCAACTTGCCTAGGGGCTGATTCGATTGCTTGAGTTGGGTATTTGAATATGAGATGACCAAGCTATATCGACCAAACCTCACCAAATAGCTAAGCTTGCCCTGGGCTTTGGTTTGGCCAAACATATGCTAAGTCTTGATACTAATCAACTTTGTATGGAATCCTAATTGGAGTGAGATTCCTATTGGAATAGGACATAGCATACAAATTGTAGTGGGATTTGAAATCCCAATTTGGATTAGAGCTTGTTTTGTAATATAATCTTTCATCGGGTAGCTTAGGATGTTTTATAATATAGTTAATTTGAGTTTTGTTATTTTTGGGATATGGATTTTATGAATCTGAGTTTTGATATTTTAGAATTTTTTATTTCGTATCCGAGAAATTTGTGATTTGGTATTTCATAAATTTAAGATTTGATTTTTCTGTTTTCAATTTTGTTTGGGTGCCCTAAATTTGGGATTTTCTATTTGAATTTCATATTTTATAATTTTATAATCAAAGTTCATGTTTGAGAATTTTCGCTTGATAATCTCTGGATTAAATTATTTCGCTAAGTTTCAGATTTAGAATTTCTTTTTGTTTCAATTTTTAGGTCTTGAAATTTGCAATGTGAGTTGCCAACTTCTGGATTTGGCTTTTTATGTTTCCAACTTTCAAATTTGGTTACTTTTCTTAGGTTTGACATGATTTTGCTGAAGTTTCAGATTTGGCTTCTCTTTAATTTTATTTTTTTTTATTTTAAAGTATATGGTTTGAACTTTCGTGTTTTGAGTTTTCTCGAATGGTTAGATTTTCAGGCATTTTGAACCTTTTAGATTTTTTAGATAATAAACATTCTATGTTTGTTTTTTTAATTTTTTTTTAGATGGACCGATTTGTCATTATTCAGGTTTCTGAACTCCTCAGAGTTTCCAAATTTTAGAGTTATTCTCTTAAGATTTTTGGATTTTAGACTTGCAACAACTTTCAAAATTTTAAATTTTTGGTGTCTCCTCTCCTCTTCCAAAATGGTTAAAAGACCAATTTTAGTGATCCAATTTATAGAAATGTCGTGGCAATGCATCCACAGGAAGCACAACAGTGTAGCCAGATGGGAAACCAAAGTGTAAAGGGAAGAAAGAAAATGATCATGAATCATATAATCATAAAAGCTTGTTGTAAAAGCAAGTGAGAAATATGCGAAACAAAGCAAAACGTTAATAAGGTGTAAAAGTTTCGGCATGTGTGGATCGTACAATAGATCATCTAGACTTCTTCAAGATTGAAATCATGAGCACCAAGATAGATTTCCCGCAATAGCAATGTAATCCGATACCAAACACGTAAATGCAAAGCCGGCATAACCTATGGAGCTATGACATCTGAAAACATAAACAAAAGTAAAGTAAAACGTGGTTGTAAGGAGAACGAGTTCATAAAACCGTCCGGATACGCTGCCTAACGAAGTAACCAATAACGTTTATTCTAAGAAGCTTACGGCACCTGTCAGAAAGCAGAGACATGGAAACTATATTTCAATAAACAGATATCAAAAACCTAAGATATTTCTATGAACAGGAGATGGTGCACACCTTTCATGGGCACCAATTCAAATAGTAAAATTAAAACAAAGTTCTATATAATGGCATTTCAAATTTAAGCACTTAATTTGCAATATAGATGAAATATATTAAAATAGTAGAGGAGATATAAAATGTAAAGTTAGACAAGTTTGATGCTTCCCGTTGTAATTTACACATTATCATATCAGGAGGCTGGAGAAAGTTGAGCCCTCTTCCTCTCGCTATCTATCGACTTGTCTTCGTGTTATGATAATAACTCACTTACAGGAATTAAGTAAACGACATTTTGATGATGTACCAGCAGTGGGATGTTGCATTCAACATAAATCTGGTGCCACCAGTGGTTACCTCAAGTTACATACATTCAACGATAATACCTACTTGTCTTAAATGTATGCAGTATCCATGTAATGCATTTTGATAGGTAACTCTAGGAGGAACAACTTAGGACAAAGGACAGCACAATAACTAAAGAAATATGCTCATTAAACTAAGTGCAGACTAAGTGTGAATACATTTGAAGACTAAGTGTTAATACATGTCCGGTGAGCTGATCAGCCAATTCTTTTCTCTAAGTTGTGGTTCCATGCTCAAAAAATTGATAAAACACGGTTTAAGAAAGGCATAAGAAAATACAAAAAAGAGGCAGAAATAATGACCTTAATACCTTCTAAATCACATAATTGTCAAACACGTCAGTCATTAAAGAAAGTGCTTAAGGCATAATCCCCTCAAAAACCATGTTTTTCTCTTCGGGGGGAGTTTTTTAAAAATAGCACCCATTTTTTTATTTTTTATAAGAATGACACTGTAACTTTTAATTTTGCAAGAATAGCACCGTTCGATGAAAGTCGCAATTTTATATAACGACTTTATTACAAGTCGTTGTATATAATCACGACTATATACTAAAGTCGTTTAACTACTAAATGACTATTGATCAAAATATCGTTAAAGTTAATTCCCCGACCGTTTTAGTTAAAGTCGTGTAAACATGTTACGACTTTAGAAAATCACATTGTAAAGTCGTTGTACGATACCACGACTTTAAAGTTGGTATATATTTTTACGACTCAGTTTTGAAATGTGTTTTTTTGGAAGTATAAAGTCGTGATATTATACAACGACTTTAAGTTTGACTGTTACTAAGTCGTTGTACGATATAACGACTTATTTAATAACTCGTTTAATAATATACCGACTTATTTTAGTTTCAATACACTCCTCCTCATGGGGTTTAGATTGAAATCCACAAAGTCGTTGTATAAAATTGCGACTTTCATCGAACGGTGCTATTCCTGCAAAATTAAAAGTTACAGTGCTATTCTTATAAAAAAGAAAAAAATAGGTGCTATTTTAAAAAAAAACTCTCTTCGGGGGTGGCTGTTTCAAGTTTCCGTTGAATGAAACGAATCCGATCGGCACTAAAAATAGAAAGACAGTCTGGAGTCAGTAGTAAATTTTGGGCTATTTTGCATGGTAGCAAAAATTGTATATAACGACAGTACCTGAATTCAACATGTCCAGCAATCTCAGATAGTTCAAAATTTTGGCTTTGCTGTCTATGAAAATTTTTATTTATTTGAAGAAAAGTGATAGATAAATTTATGCCGTTACTCCGCAAGCCCCGCCGTCGAGCTCCGCCTCCTCTTGCTCCGCCGGCATTTCCCAACATCCACGCGACGCCACCCTCCCCCCCCAGCCGGCCCCCGCCGTTACTCCGCAAGCCCCGCCCTCGACCTCCGCCTCCTCTTGCTCCGCCGGCATTTCCCCCCTCACGCCGCGAGACTCGCCGTCCCCCGCCGTTACTTCGCCACCCTCCTCGAGCACCGCCTCCGGTTCTTTCGCCAGCAGTCCCCCGCCGTTACTCCGCAATCCCCGCCGTCGATCTCCGCCTCCTCTTGCTCCGCCGGCATTTCCCTCCTTGCGCCGCGAGCCTCGCCATCCCCCGTCGTTACTCCGCAAGCCCCCCCTGGATCTTCGCCTCCTCTTCTCACGCCATCAGTTACCTTGTCGATCTCCCTCCCGTTACTCCGCACTCCCTCTGCTTCCTCTGTTCAACGGTTCCCCCTCTCGTCCGTGTCCATTTCTACCCGTTCCTCATCTTCAATGTCCAACCCGTACCTCTCGCGCCGTTTCTTCCACCTCCCCCTCACTACATTGTACTTACTTCTTCTTCAATGTCCTGGACCTTCATCCGGACGTTACGATGCTCATTCCCTCCTTCAACCTCCGCTTTCCTCCTTTTGTTGCACAATCCAACGTTGCTCACATTCGCTATTGCATCCGCCAACTGAGGTCTCGCCTGTCGACATATTTGTCCAAACTGGGGCGTCCATACCCTTTCGGTGATCAACGTAGGCTTCACAAAGATTGCCCAACCTTCAGCGTTCGTCGATTAAAGCAATATTCAGCATTGCCCAACCTTTCGCTGCATTCACGGTTTCCGGCTCTCGCAACAATGCCGGAGAGAGCACTTCGGTGGGATCTCCTCGAGGACGCAGGGGTAAGTCGAGCTTTGGTTGCTTTCCCCGTTGACGCTTCCGTTAATCTTTCGGGAATACTGGGTGCGCCGATGAGCGTCAACGGAAGCGTAGAGTTCATCGGGAATACTGGGTGCGCTCATCGGGAATACTAAATCCATTTTACTAAGAAGTGTAGAGTTCATTACTTTTAGTAAAGTAATCTTGACCCCCTTTACTTTTTATTCCCATACAATGCTCCATTTGATTAGATGCTCCCCTTTTTGGTTTTCTCCAATTCATTTATAAAAGAATGCCGCCCTGTTAACTTCTACGATTTTGCATATTCCTTTGGATCTTAAATAGAAAAAGTAAAGTGAAAGCGCAATAATAGGCGGAACTGTTGACATTTATATCCATCTTCCACCGGTTGTTAGTCATCCTTTCCATCCTAGAAGCTTCGTATCAAAATTTGTGATCAGTAGGTGAGGACCTATCCAAAAATATATCAAGCACTACGACGGGCCAAATGCCATGTCAATTTTAGCTAAACAAAGTGGCATTGCATGTTAACTTGGGAAGAATTATGGCTCTCCTAAACAAGCAGTTTTTTCTTTACCGGGCAATAGTGGAGCTTACCTACATATTTCTTCTCCATTATAAGAATCCCCAAGGGAGTATTAAGACATCAGTGTGGGGAATGATCAAAAAACTGTTTTCCGGTGTTCAACCCGAAAAGTATTGTTTCTATGACGTAGAGTTTATGGAAGTTGGGATTAAAATTTGTTTTTTTTTCTGATGTGGATTCTTTTCTGAAAAAAAATCTGTTTAGCATGCAAAATATCAAATTCTTGCATTTTAAAAAGTAATTTTTGCCTTATTCTAGCCGCCTCCTGAAGGTGCTGTGACTCCCATCTCTTGAACCCATCTTTCAGTCTTTTCAATTTGAACCCATCTAAGTTTCTATCATAGTGATTTTAAATGTATTAGTATTTGTATTTTTGCTAGGTTGACAAAGCAAAAGAAAAGGAAAGCTGCATTTCTGGTTGGATTTGCTAAAAGATAGCTGGAGATTTCAGATTTGAAGGTATTTCATTTACTTTTTCTGCATTATGTCACAGATTTCATATACGCACAACCTTGCCATGAAATGCATATTGGGGTATTTTTTAATCCATTTATATCTGAAATTTGTTTATGGAAGTTGGGATTAAAATTTCTAGAAAAATGATAAATTCAGATTGTAAAAGAAATATGAGTACAGTGTAAAATTCTTAAATTTTCAGAATGTAAAATTCATAAGTAAAATTGAGTGAAATTAATTTAAATTTGTTCAAGTCAGATTTGGCTTGAAATGAAGTTTGTTTGGTTTAGTTTTGTTTGATTTGAAATTAACTTGAGCTTAATTTAAGAGTTGGATTTGAATTGAATATGATTGATGTTTCCAAATTCTCTTTGAAATTTACAGATTTGCAGATTTGTTTAAAATCTGATTTAAGCTTGATTAATTATTTGACTTTAGTTTAATCTGAATTTAACTTGTTTGGCAAATTTTAATTTGTTTGAGAGTTGGAATTCCAAAATGATTTGAAAATCGACTCTGATTTTTGGTTGCAGATGTGTTTATTTTTGGTTTGGACTTGGTTAAGGAAAACTGACTTGAATGTTTCTGAATTGGGTCTGGGAAATTTGATCTGAACGCTCTTTCTTGTTACAGATTTGTTTGAGAGACAGTTCTAATTTTGAATTAGGAACTGCAGATTTTAATTATGTTTCAGATTTTAAATTTGGTTGTCCATTTGGTTTCGGTCCAGGAACATGGTTTTAAGTTTGTCTTGGAAAATGAATTGGTTTGTTTCAAATTCCAATTTCAGATTTCTGCACATTCCGATTTTCAGATTTGGATCTCTTCAGATTTTAGATTACAAACTGCAGCTTATTTTGTTTGTTTTCATATCTTCTTTTTATTTTCATCTCTTTTTGATGCACTTTTTTTTATTTTTTATTTTTTTTCTTATACTTCACAAACAGGAACAAATGCAATCCAAATCTTGACAAATGTCGTTCTCAGATTCATAAATCTAAAATCTGAAAGTTCCAAATTCTAAAAATTAACTAAATTTCAAATCCAATTTGAAACCTCTCAAAAATACATCACATCTAAAAGATCACATGTTAGCTAAGATGAAAACCAAAACATCTCAAATTGAAAAGGCATTAAGGCAAACATAAGAAAAACTAAAACTTAAAACAAACCTAAAAGTTAAAAGACATCAAGTCTTAACTAAAAAAATAAAACTAAAGAAAACACATCTAAAATAAAGTCCTTGTTTGGCATTATTGTTTGTTTTCATTTTTTTCTTTGATTTTATACATTGCATAAATATTGGGTTATAGAATCATACGACGTGTAGATCATCCGATATAGTAGTTTATGATCCATACACATTCTTATCTCTCCAAAACACCATTCTTGATGTTTACCGACCTCTCTCCTGTGGGATTTCCTTCTCAGGTGACTTGGTTTGTATCCGTCAAGACCTCCGTAAATCCCCAGATGTGAAGGATTCCCTCTTCACTGATCGGGTGGGTTGTACCATTTTCTGGAAAACCTATAGTAACACCTATTTGACCGATTAAAGTGGTCATGTTGTCCGTAAATATGTTGCCTAAAATTAGGTTACTAAACACAACATTGAGATGTTAACGAGTTTTTAATATTATATATACATTAGATTTTTAGATTTCCTCCATTCCTTACAAATTTCTTATTTACTTATTTATACTTTTAGAAATTCTTGAATTTTCTCATATCAAAAATCTCTAGGCATCTAAATTTTTGGACTCCCATATTTTTGGACCATTAAATTAGAAATTTTCAGATTTTTGGCCTCGGCTACCATACTGATCTATCAAGATCATTACTTTGAAGACAAATTTGACGATTGACTTGTTCATATAGTTCTGATTTTTTTTTTCTTTGAGCAATAATTGCTTTGTCAACATGGTGATCTTGGGCCGGCCTTTGAATTTCAATTGAGCCTAATTTTCAATTGATATCTAACCCAATTATCATGTGATATAAGACCTTGCACAAATGGACCTTGATATTGGACCTGATTTCACATGATTCTCCATAACTACGACATTGTACAAGTGAACTTCATAATTGGGCCCAACTTCAAGTAAGAACCTAACTCACTTCATATAACATTTAGATATTGCTCAAATGGGCCTCTCATCTAATCAATCAGACCTAATAAAAGCTGGCCAGGGCAAATTATCCAATTGATTGCCCTTAAATGCCCTTAGTCATTTAAATAAGATTAAGCCCTAATCCTATTAGGGCTTGTAGTGGCAGCACAGCCCCATGTGGGTTTGAGTGGGATCTGGATTCAATAAAGTATCCAAATCATATTAGAACTGTTTGTTAGACCATATGATCATGTCCCTTACCAATTCCGGTGCATGAACAAGCCCCCGTCTCCTCTCTTTCTCTTCGCTTTCTTTCCCCTCTGATGTGATAACTGCTTCTGCAAGCAGATTTATCAGATCTTGCTTCTGCTGTCCTGGGCATTCACTTGGGTTGTTGAGGTTGGATTGAAGGGGAGATGGCCCTCAGCTATTTTGAGCATCTTCAGGACCTGTCGAATTTTGCAGTTTCCTTCTTTGTGCACTCAGCTGTTCACCAATTGATCATGGTGAACAGCTATTGTTTGATCATAGTTAACACAAATTTATGGCATTTCTATGGCAATTCTGTTTCTATGAACAACAGAATTGATCATGGTGAACAGCTATTGTTTGTTCAAATCAAACTCAGTCAAATTAAATCTGTTTGAATCAAACTGAAATCTGAATTTCACATTTAAAACAAGAAACCGAAAACTGTAAAAATCTGCAGAATTCCAAATCAGGAAATCTGAAATTCAGAAACACCAATCAAAATTCAATTCCAATTCTTAAATTAAGATCAAGTCAATCTCAATCAAACAAAACTAACCCAAACAAATTTTTCATAATAATTACATGAACAAAACATGTTCACGTAACATGTTTTGTTACATGAACATGTAACAAAACATTAAGACTACTCAATATTTATATAGTATTAAGTAAATACAATAGATGAACTAAAATAAAACTTCAACTCCAGTTCCTAACGTCATAAATTTTATGAAAAAGTTAAAATGAAGTTCAACCCGTGAAACTCGAACTCAAACGAAACTCGTATTTCGATTCAAATTTGAGCGTCAGCCAATTATATCAAGCAACAAATATTAGTCAAGCTACATATATGAATGAGATGTTTTATTACAAGATAATTTTTTATATACTTTCATGATAAAAAGTTATATTAAAATAAAGTGTGAGTTAACTAATAACATGAAATTGTTATGTTTGGGAGAAACATAGTAACAAAAAAAGAAAGTGTACCAATAAAAATCTGAAGTATATAAGAAAGTGTACCAATAAAATCGTAACATGAGAAAAACTCCTAGGAGGCAAGACAAATCTGAAGCCGAGTCCGTGAAATTGAAATAAAAATCTCTCTGGGTTTATAAAACACAAAAATCTGCAGGTTAAAGTTCAAGTCTGTCTTGTGCAGAATAAAAAAGAAGCTGAAGGCCGAATGGTTTTAAATCTGAAAACTTGAAGTCTGAAAGAAAAACATCCGAAATTTTATAACCTGAACCGAGATAAACTAAATCTGAACCTAAAAGTACCCAGGTTTGTAACTCAATCTGATATGTGAATCTGTAATTAAAAATCTGAAATCACATCTGAAATCTGGATCCATGTGTAGAACCGCCATTTAAAAAATCTGAAATCTTGTAAACCAGACTTGCATCTGAGATCCGAAATCTGAAATAGATCTGAGACCCAAATCTGAAATTTGAAACAAACCTGAAAATCAGAAGACGGAACCTGCAGAATCTGAAGTTTGACAAATCTGAAATCTGCAGATTTTAAAAATCTAGAACCTGCCAAGTCCGAAATTCAAAATCAGATCACATAAATCTGAAACCTGCAATCCCAATCAAAAATTCATGCTTCGAACCGGATCTGCCAGCTTTGCAGAAATCCAAAAAGATGAAAGAATCCCATCATGTTCAAATCAAACTCAGTCGAATTAAATCTGTTTGAATCAAACTGAAATATGAATGTCACATTTAAACAAGAAACCGAAAACTGTAAAAATCTGCAGAATTCCAAATCAAGAAATCTGAAATTCAGAAACACCAATCAAAATTCAATTCCAATTCTTAAATTAAGCTCAAGTCAATCTCAATCAAACAAAACTAACCCAAACAAATTGTTCATAATAATTACATGAACAAAACATGTTCATGTAACATGTTTTGTTACATGACTACTCAATATTTATATAGTATTAAGTAAATACAATAGATGAACTAAAATAAAACTTCAACTCCAGTTCCTAACGTCATAAATTTTATGAAAAAGTTAAAATGAAGTTCAACCCGTGAAACTCGAACTCAAACCAAACTCGTATTTCGATTCAAATTTGAGCATCAGCCAATTATATCAAGCAACAAATATTAGTCAAGCTACATATATGAATGAGATGTTTTATTACAAGATAATTTTTTATATACTTTCATGATAAAAAGTTATATTAAAATAAAGTGTGAGTTAACTAATAACATGAAATTGTTATGTTTGGGAGAAACATAGTAACAAAAAAAGAAAGTGTACCAATAAAAATCTGAAGTATATAAGAAAGTGTACCAATAAAATCGTAACATGAGAAAAGCTCCTAGGAGGCAAGACAAATCCGAAGCCGAGTCCGTGAAATTGAAATAAAAATCTCTCTGGGTTTATAAAACACAAAAATCTGCAGGTTAAAGTTCAAGTCTGTCTTGTGCAGAATAAAAAAGAAGCTGAAGGCCGAATGGTTTTAAATCTGAAAACTTGAAGTCTGAAAGAAAAACATCCGAAATTTTATAACCTGAACTGAGATAAACTAAATCTGAACCTAAAAGTACCCAGGTTTGTAACTCAATCTGATATGTGAATCTGTAATTAAAAATCTGAAATCACATCTGAAATCTGGATCCATGTGTAGAACCGCCATTTAAAAAATCTGAAATCCTGTAAACCAGACTTGCATCTGAGATCCGAAATCTGAAATAGATCTGAGACCCAAATCTGAAATTTGAAACAAACCTGAAAATCAAAAGACGGAACCTGCAGAATCTGAAGTTTGACAAATCTGAAATCTGCAGATTTTAAAAATCTAGAACCTGCCAAGTCCGAAATTCAAAATCAGATCACATAAATCTGAAACCTGCAATCCCAATCAAAAATTCATGCTTCGAACCGGATCTGCCAGCTTTGCAGAAATCCAAAAAGATGAAAGAATCCCATCATGTTCAAATCAAACTCAGTCGAATTAAATCTGTTTGAATCAAACTGAAATCTGAATTTCACATTTAAAACAAGAAACCGAAAACTGTAAAAATCTGCAGAATTCCAAATCAAGAAATCTGAAATTCAGAAACACCAATCAAAATTCAATTCCAATTCTTAAATTAAGATCAAGTCAATCTCAATCAAACAAAACTAACCCAAACAAACTTCATCTGACTTGAACAAATTCAAAGCAATTTCACTCAATCTAGATCAATTTCTTAAATCAAACCTTAGAGCAAATTAATTTCAACCAAATCAATCTGAAACAAACTGAAATTAAATCAATTCCTAATCAATTTCCAAACTCAAATCAAACAATAAATAAATTGTCTCAAACTCAAACCAAGTCCTTTCACTTTGTGATTGCAATAGTGAGAATTATCTTGAATTATTTCATGTTTAACAGGCAGCATCTTTTTTGCACATCATCCAGCATTAGTCTTCTTGCTATCCTATAGGACGGCATCACTCACGAAAATCACCTTGCCTTGTCACTCTGGCAATCACTTCAACTACCTTTAGTTCTATGGATTAGATTCGTGCTAAGGTTGAGCTACATCTGAAATAGAGAATGATCTTAGGTATTATGTCATACCAATTGGAAGCTTGATTTGTCTGTGGCCTCTGCTTTTAGCTCTGTGTTTATTAAATATAAAAAAGAAGAAGAACCAGGATGACATTTTTCTTGTGTTCAGACTAAGCGGAGAAATGGGTTTACTGTTTGGCCTGTGCTTTTATCTCTGCTTTTAAAATGAAGCAGCACCTATTTTTCTTTTGCTAGATGACAATTGTCAAAATGAGTAGTTTTAGTGATAATTACAATAAACATTAGTTGATTTTTTGTAACCAAAATTCAAAACCAACCAAATTTTGACATCAAATATATCAAAGGAGTAAAACAATGCACACGAGGAAATGATGTACAGTAGTATGTTTGGTTGTCACACTTTGGCTGCATGTGAATGTTTTTTGGATGACACATCTGCTGGATATAAACCTTTTTGCTTTTATTTATATTTCTTTGTCTTATTTTCGTGTAGTCTTTATCTTCAGCTAATAGACTCTATTTTTTGCAATTAACCAAAACTTTAGTTCAATTTGTGAGCATAGTTAAGTTTAGTTCATTTTTGAAAAAAAAGGGTCCAAAATGGACTAAATAGAACCGTGCACACCCCTAGCCCCAACACTATCATTTGAATTCATGTAATGTGATGCAACAATATATTTATATTCCACTTATTTTATCCTCAATAAATGCATATAGATAGAAGCATGTTCCAACAGTTTCAGTTTATATCGTAATATGACATGGGATCAAGGAAGTAGGATCTCCCAGATTTCAAATCTCTGATTTTTTGGGGGATCCACCATGCTCCTAAACCCTCAGATTTGGAGCTCCCTAGCATTTCCAAAATTTTCAGATTGGCAACCTTTTTAGATTTCTCAGAACTTTCTATATTCCAACCATCTGATGACTGGAGTTTTTTTTTAACTTTCAAGTTCGAGCAATTATGATCCTGCTGAAACTTTGACCATTGAATTATCTTAACTTAAAAAAGAAATGCTTTTGTCCATGCTCACATTCTGGATTTCTTAATCCACATGACTATCATCTCTCTTCTGTGTTTTCAGATTCAAAAATTCTAAGTGTTTCATATCTCCCTTAAGTTATGATAATCGGCTTATTGAAAATTTTCGATTATTACTGAAAATTGTGTGTTTGAATGTTCAATTTTAGATTTCTGATTTGTGTTTATTTCCTTTGAACAGTTGTTGGGGTTTCATGTTTTCTTATTTCTATGTGCATTTCACCAAGTTCATATAGCCGTTCATTCATACTTCTCATGCCATTACCATGTGCAGTAGACAAAAAAATTACATGGCTTGCTCAATTGGCGAGAGAGATATACATATATATATATTTATATATATGGACGGAAGGCATGGAAGCCATAATTCCCATGAATTAGGATTAAATTCTCCGTAGACTTTAATATACATTAAGAAATTTATCATTGAATAGATTTGGTAATAAGTCATCTATGGTCTTTGATAGGCATTAGAGACTACCCTGAAATTGATTTGGGACTACATCCTCTACTGACCTTTGATAGGCACTTTGAGACTATCCTTGGAGTTTCTACAAGAAACCAACTCGGTTTTTGATAGACATATGGGGATAGAGTGGGATGACATTAGGGCTCTGCTCCTTTACAAAGGTTTGGCTCATGTGTACCATTCTTAGAATTCAAAAGGTAGAGTGGTATGACATTAGTTCTCTCCTCATTTACAAAGGTTCAATTCATGTGTACCTCCCTTAAGATCATTGTTCTTTTTGTTAATTACATGTTCCTTATGGCTATTGAGAGCCAAGTAAATGCTCATTTAGGCCCACAAGCCTTTGTTAAAATCTGCCACCCCATTGATTGGGGTCTTCCACCGTCATCCTGCTACATAATCTCTTGTGTTCGCCCTTCTTTTTACTTTTCTCTTGAATGTTTAGTCCAACTATAATTTTCTCGCCTTGAACGGGGATCAAAACAGGTCCCAACATGGCCTGTCCTTCAAATTCCAATGAATCTAACGTGTAGCATGATAGGAGGTTCACTGGTGGTTAAGCTGTTAGCAGTATAGGTAGGTTTTAAGATGAATACCCTGGTTTTGTTGGATTTCAGCTAGCAAGATCAACTTGCCTAGGGGCTGATTCGATTGCTTGAGTTGGGTATTTGAATATGAGATGACCAAGCTATATCAGACCAAACCTCAGCCAGCAAGCTAAGCTTGCCCGGGGGCTGTTTGGTTTGGCCAAACATATGCTAAGTCTTGATACTAATCAACTTTGTATGGAATCCTAATTGGAGTGAGATTCCTATTGGAATAGGACATAGCATACAAATTGTAGTGGGATTTGAAATCCCAATTTGGATTAGAGCTTGTTTTGTAATATAATCTTTCATCGGGTAGCTTAGGATGTTTTATAATATAGTTAATTTGAGTTTTGTTATTTTTGGGATATGGATTTTATGAATCTGAGTTTTGATATTTTAGAATTTTTTATTTCAGATCTGAGAAATTTGTGATTTGGTATTTCATAAATTTAAGATTTGATTTTTCTGTTTTCAATTTTGGTTGGGTGCCCTAAATTTGGGATTTTCTATTTGAATTTCATATTTTATAATTTTATAATCAAAGTTCATGTTTGAGAATTTTGGCTTGAGAATCTCTGGATTAAATTATTTGGCTAAGTTTCAGATTTAGAATTTCTTTTTGTTTCAATTTTTAGGTCTTGAAATTTGCAATGTGAGTTGCCAACTTCTCGGATTTGGCTTTTTATGTTTCCAACTTTCAAATTTGGTTACTTTTCTTAGGTTTGACATGATTTTGCTGAAGTTTCAGATTTGGCTTCTCTTTAATTTTATTTTTTTTTATTTTAAAGTATATGGTTTGAACTTTCAGGTTTTGAGTTTTCCGAATGGTTAGATTTTCAGGCATTTTGAACCTTTTAGATTTTTTAGATAATAAACATTCTATGTTTGTTTTTTTAATTTTTTTTTAGATGGACCGATTTGTCATTATTCAGGTTTCTGAACTCCTCAGAGTTTCCAAATTTTAGAGTTATTCTCTTAAGATTTTTGGATTTTAGACTTGCAACAACTTTCAAAATTTTAAATTTTTGGTGTCTCCTCTCCTCTTCCAAAATGGTTAAAAGACCAATTTTAGTGATCCAATTTATAGAAATGTCGTGGCAATGCATCCACAGGAAGCACAACAGGTGTAGCCAAGATGGGAAACCAAAGTGTAAAGGGAAGAAAGAAAATGATCATGAATCATATAATCATAAAAGCTTGTTGTAAAAGCAAGTGAGAAATATGCGAAACAAAGCAAAACGTTAATAAGGTGTAAAAGTTTACGGCATGTGTGGATCGGACAATAGATCATCTAGACTTCTTCGGATTGAAATCATGAGCACCAGCATAGATTTCCTGCAATAGCAACAGAATCCGATACCAAACACGTAAATGCAAAGCTGGCATAACCTATGGAGCTATGACATCTGAAAACATAAACAAAAGTAAAGTAAAACGTGGTTGTAAGGAGAACGAGTTCATAAAACCGTCCGGATACGCTGCCTAACAGGGAAGTAACCAATAACGTTTATTCTAAGAAGCTTACGGCACCTGTCAGAAAGCAGAGACATGGAAACTATATTTCAATAAACAGATATCAAAAACCTAAGATATTTCTATGAACAGGAGATGGTGCACACCTTTCATGGGCACCAATTCAAATAGTAAAATTAAAACAAAGTTCTATATAATGGCATTTCAAATTTAAGCACTTAATTTGCAATATAGATGAAATATATTAAAATAGTAGAGGAGATATAAAATGTAAAGTTAGACAAGTTTGATGCTTCCCGTTGTAATTTACACATTATCATATCGGGAGGTTGGACAAACTTGAGCCATCTTCCTCTGCTATCTATCAGACTTGTCTTCAGGTTATGATAATAACTCACTTACAGGAATTAAGTAAACGACATTTTGATGATGTACCAGCAGTGGGATGTTGCATTCAACATAAATCTGGTGCCACCAGTGGTTACCTCAAGTTACATACATTCAACGATAATACCTACTTGTCTTAAATGTATGCGGTATCCATGTAATGCATTTTGATAGGTAACTCTAGGAGGAACAACTTAGGACAAAGGACAGCACAATAACTAAAGAAATATGCTCATTAAACTAAGTGCAGACTAAGTGTGAATACATTTGAAGACTAAGTGTTAATACATGTCCGGTGAGCTGATCAGCCAATTCTTTTCTCTAAGTTGTGGTTCCATGCTCAAAAAATTGATAAAACACGGTTTAAGAAAGGCATAAGAAAATACAAAAAAGAGGCAGAAATAATGACCTTAATACCTTCTAAATCACATAATTGTCAAACACGTCAGTCATTAAAGAAAGTGCTTAAGGCATAATCCCCTCAAAAACCATGTTTTTCTCTTCGGGGGGAGTTTTTTAAAAATAGCACCCATTTTTTTATTTTTTATAAGAATGACACTGTAACTTTTAATTTTGCAAGAATAGCACCGTTCGATGAAAGTCGCAATTTTATATAACGACTTTATTACAAGTCGTTGTATATAATCACGACTATATACTAAAGTCGTTTAACTACTAAATGACTATTGATCAAAATATCGTTAAAGTTAATTCCCTGACCGTTTTAGTTAAAGTCGTGTAAACATGTTACGACTTTAGAAAATCACATTGTAAAGTCGTTGTACGATACCACGACTTTAAAGTTGGTATATATTTTTACGACTCAGTTTTGAAATGTGTTTTTTTGGAAGTATAAAGTCGTGATATTATACAACGACTTTAAGTTTGACTGTTACTAAGTCGTTGTACGATATAACGACTTATTTAATAACTCGTTTAATAATATACCGACTTATTTTAGTTTCAATACACTCCTCCTCATGGGGTTTAGATTGAAATCCACAAAGTCGTTGTATAAAATTGCGACTTTCATCGAACGGTGCTATTCCTGCAAAATTAAAAGTTACAGTGCTATTCTTATAAAAAATAAAAAAATAGGTGCTATTTTAAAAAAAAACTCTCTTCGGGGGTGGCTGTTTCAAGTTTCCGTTGAATGAAACGAATCCGATCGGCACTAAAAATAGAAAGACAGTCTGGAGTCAGTAGTAAATTTTGGGCTATTTTGCATGGTAGCAAAAATTGTATATAACGACAGTACCTGAATTCAACATGTCCAGCAATCTCAGATAGTTCAAAATTTTGGCTTTGCTGTCTATGAAAATTTTTATTTATTTGAAGAAAAGTGATAGATAAATTTATCAATACAAGTTGATGTACATTATATTATACACGTAGAATTATTTAAAAATATTTTTTAATTCATCCGTACACGTGCGAAGCACGTTATTTTAACTAGTATATATAAAAGCAAGTGACAATTTATAAAGATGATTAATTTATTCAAATTTTATATTTTTTGAGATGCCGGAGAGAATTAACTGAAGATTAATCATTTTATAATTAATTTCTAGACAAAAGTAACCTGTAAGATAATAAACCTTTTCATGGAAAAATTTAGCTTGATCACCGAGTTTCTCCAAAGAATAGATGTGCGTGTAAATTTAAAAAAAAAAAGGTGCAAATGCACACTAAGTCCATTTTACAACATATACTTTCATCGTACGTCCGTTTTCAAAACCACTTTGTCACTCGGTCCATATTTTGAAATTTTCATCACTCCCACTCCATTTTGACTTGAAAATATCTTTTTTACATCTCAACGTTAAGGAAGATGCCTAGCCTGCATATTCCCTTGATAGTAAAAATGAAAAAAGTAAAATAAACATTTTTTTTAGTTGAAAGAGGTTAAAATATAACGTTATTTTAATTTCAAGGAGTTAAAATAAAAATTATTTTAAAATTATTATTTTAAATTAAACGTACTGTATTAATCTCTCTTGTAAGTTTGAATAAACATTATTTTAATACTTAAAATAATAGTTAAACGACGTTAAAATAATGTTATTTTAATACTTAAGAACAAGTCGAAAAGTCATATTTTAAATAATGTTAAATATTTAAAATATGTCATAATTAAAACAGATTAAAAAAGATCGCCAAGAACGACGGAAAGCTACTCGTCGGACACCTCCGGAAGGGGTCGGCTGGACGAGAAGCCACTCAACACCTCCTGAAGGGGTTGCGCGCTGCCGTTTGAACCTCTCTGCTGGACGAGAAGCCGCTAGTCGGACACCTCCGGAAGAGGGTCGCGCGCTGCCATTTGGACTCCTCCGGCTGGATAGAAAACCGATGTTGGACACTTTCGGAAGGGGTCGCGCCTGAGAATCCTGGTTGCATGTTGCCGTCGCGGCAGAACAAGAGGTGGCACCGAGCGCGGTCTAAATGGGTGGGCAAGGGAGCTGCCGTCGCGGTGGAAGAGAAGGATGGCACTGAGCTTGGGCAAGGGCGTGGGGCGTTACTGTCGCGGTGGTTGGGTGGGAGAGAGCGAATAGGCAAAGGGTAGGATTGGAATTTTGGGGCGGAGTACAAGCAAATGGGATCTGGTGGTAAGACATTTCGGGTTCAACGGACTGGAGAGGATGGGAATGTCGTCAACGGACTTTTCAGTAAATCAATTTTCAAAAATGGACCTATTGGTAATTTTCCCTAAAAAGGGGTAAACATTAGTGTAGTGGAGTGTTTGGTTGCATGCCATATTGTGTGGCTAATGATATTTTTTAGTATTTTTGTATTTCATATCTTTTTAGAAAATATGAATTTGTTCACATTTTTTAGTTTTGAGGGCATACAAATACAAGGACCGATATGTAAAAAAAATCCATTGTCTGTGGTTATCGCGAGAAAAACACAAAATGTTGGAGTTAAAATAATCATGTACGTATAGAACGTTAATATATATTATAATGAGTGCAACTTTTTTGGGTATTACGGGTCAAACTAAAAAGTTAAAAGATGCATCAATTTTTTATGGACGATTCCTTACAATTCGGTCCCAAAACAAAGCCGGATCGATGTCAAATAGATGTTTGTTCGGTTAGAAGACAGACCTGGTGCGGTGCTACAAATAGGTCCTTGTGAGGATCGGATTGGGGGTGATGGACTAGCCCCCTTGGCTCGCAAGACGGGTCAAGGGCTAAAAGGGCGGCCCTCAATTTTGGTCCAAACCGGGTGCAAACAGGTTGCCAAGGCCCAAGGAGTTGGAGCAGGCCAATTGGGTCATGAAGACATGAAGCTGACCTTATTGGGCCATGAGACATGCAGTTGGCCCATTGGGTTTTGGACCAAAATAAACTTAAATAAATTCTGAAATGCGAAAGCAAAATTAAATGAGGAGTTAGCACCACATCGTGAGCACTCCACAATTGGGCGGCTAGTTCGGACCAGCTTCCGTATGTTGACCTGTGCGTATGCATGGGACATGCTCCCACTGCAGATGGACCTTTATCACTATGTGAAAAAGTCAAAAGACTCAACCATGCAGGACGAGTAAATTCTATTTATCGAGAATGGGTCGACAAGGCATCGTGATGTCGAATTGTATTCTCGATATTATGGAAATTGCCTAAGGGAAGGATAATGACCAAAGTTTAGATTTTCATGTATCCAATATATACTTACATGAAATGAAGTCAATGACATTCAAGTGCTGAAGTGGATCATTGCAAACCGGACATCAATGCTAACCCGACAAACCGGATAAGATGCAGATTGAATATAAATAAGAAATAAAACAAATTTGAAAAATGAACTAAATGAAATTAGATTTGGTTCGGTTTGGTTTGGTTCAGTTTGGACATTTTTTCGATTTGGTTCAGTTTGAAAATTCTTCGAACCGATTTAAACCAAATCAAACTGTTTAAACTGATTTAATTAAAAATTATTAAAAACTATTATAGTATTAATAAAATGATATTTTTATAAATTTTATAATTAAATAATATTTATTTTAATTATTTTTAATTTAAAACTTATTACATATATATAAAAATAATTAATTTAAATATTTTTATACATTTTTTGTTTAAATTGAATCAAACCGAACCAAACCGAATTGAAATTGGTTCGGTTCGGTTCAATTTGAGAGGTTGATTCGGTTTGATTCAGTTTGAAAAAAATAGTCCAAACTAAACCAAATCGACCACCCCTACGTCCAATGCAAATGTACACCTAAGGAGAAAATCTCAACTAGAATTTTTAGTCTATAGATGAGTTTGGTTGAAATTAGGACGAAAGTGATTTTTAATCATTAACAACTCTCATGGCACACATAATCTCATGCATCCAAACATATATTGTACTCTTTTTTTTTTACTTTAAGATCTTAACGAATGAGATAAAAAAAGAGACAACACTTCATCTCGTTAACATATACTATATTGAGTGAGAGTTTTTTGAGTTTTACGAGTCAAACAAAAAACTTAAAAGATCCCAAAATTGCGGGGTGAAAAGAAACCGTGCTCGTATTATAACTAAAACTTGGATATGTCTTTTGTCGAACTGACTACTGCTCGGTTTCAATTCGCAGTTCGAGTCGACTACTCCTCGTACCCGAACTCGTCGGAGAAGATCCGAGTTCATATATAACAACACCGCACGTGCGCAGCTCCAGTACGAGTCAAATTAAATGATGATCAAACGTCAAATTATTTAAAATATTAAAATTCATCAAATTTCCAATTCAAATAAAAAATATAATTTCAACTAATTAAAATAAAAATAATTGAAATCAAAATCAAACAATTCAAAATCGGCATAAAATTTAACATTAAAATTCATAATTCAAACTAAATAAAATCAATCCCAAATTAAGTCAAAAATTAACTCCAAAACAAAATGAAATCAACGTCCAACCAAAGCAAACCATTTAAATGGTTTAAACCAATTTGGTTCCGCTTAGAAAGAGGTCTAGATCTTTTCCAATTTGGTTCGGACCCGAACCCTTGCGCGTAATTTATATCTAGCATGTTGTGCGCGCGCTCCCTTTCTCGTTGTTGGAATTTCTCCTCCGTCAAGGCGGGCCACATGAGGTGGCACAAGGCCACCGCAATTCCTCCGTCGATGGCCCGATAACGATTAGACACCATCATCCTGTCCGGCCCGACTCAAACTTGAGTAATATTGAAGACGGATAAAAAATCTGACTTGTATTAAGCAAGTTACGGGCAAAATAGTGAAAATAAATTTCCAACTGGACTTTGGAGGGCCTAGTGGGCCCAAATGACAAAACAAGTGGGTCCACGTTATTGTACTGGTCGAGACGTTTGCAAAAGTGTCTTGAATGCCAAAATCTGACTCCAAGTAGCAAATTGACCATTTTGCCCCTATTGCGTCCAATCGACCAATTGTCAGCCCAATAAAGATCGGACATCACCCAGAAGGTCCACTTGACTTATAGATGAACAACGTTAGAGTCGGATCGAAAATCTGACCCATATTTGGGAGGTTATGGAGAAAACACTGAAAGTTAATTTTCAGGCAACTTTATCAGGGGCATATCGGACCCAAAAGACAAAACAAGTGAGTCCATAGGACTGTACCAATCGAGACCTTTGCACCGGTACCCCAATTGTCAGAATCCAGTTTCAGTTGGACCCCGAACGGTAAAATGACCGATTTCACCCTTGGTGGGTACGGGCAATTTGGGACAGACTTGATAACATATTGGCATATCACTGGGTCTGTTTAACCCCAACAAAATGATGTACATGTAAATTTAAAAAAAAAGAGATTGACATTAATGAAATGTTTGGTTGCATGCCATATTAAAATAATGCGCGTGTGGCTAATGATATTTTTAGATACTTTTGTATTTCATATCTTTTTAGAAAATATGAATTTGTTCATATTTTTTAGTTTCTGAGGGCATAAAAATATAGTTAAGCACCGAAACCAATATGTAAAAGAAAAAATTCCATTGTCCGTAGTTATCGTGAGAAAGACACAAAATGTTGCAGTTAAAATAACCATATACAGTCGTTAATATATATTATATTGAGTACTAGTTTTTTGAGTTTTACGGGTCAAACTAAAAGGTTAAAAGATTCCAAAGTTGGGGATGTGAAAAAAAACCGCGCTCGTATTATAACTAAAACTTGGATATGATTTATGATAAAAAATTGTATAATCGACTATTGCTCGATTTTGACCCGCAATTCGAGTCTACTTCACCTCGGATCTGAACTCGTCGGAGAAGGTCTGAGCGAAGGTTTTACATAACACCGCCCTCGCGTGAGCACTTCCTATCTCGGTCGTTCATGGTGACCGTCGCCTGTCATTTGTGCTTCAGGAGCTTCTTCTTTGCCAAGGCGGTTTACGGCCACATGAGGTGGCACAGGGCCACCGCACTTCCGGTGGTGAAGGAGGGCAAGAGCTGGCAGAGAGACAAGTTGGATCCACTTTTTATTACATTTAGGGCCAATGGGCCGAGCAAGCCCAATAAACCTTATTGGGCCCGACCGACCAGATGATGGCCCGATAACGATTAGACACCATCATCTGGTCTGCCCGACTCAAACTTGAGGAATATTGAAGACAGATCAAAAATCCGACTTGTATTTGGCAAGTTACGGGCAAAATAGTGAAAATAAATTTCCAACTGGTCTTTGGAGGGTCTAGTGGGCTCAAATGACAAAACAAGTGGGTCCACGTTATTGTACTGGTCGAGACGTTTGCAAAAGTGCCTTGAATGCCAAAATCTGACTTCAAGTAGCAGATTGACCGTTTTGCCCCTATTGCGCCCAATCGACCAAATGTCAGCCCAATAAAGATGGGACATCACCTAGAAGGTCCACTTGACTTTTAGATAAACAACGATAGAGTCGGCTAAAAAATCTAACCCATATTTGGGAAGTTATGAAGAAAACACTGAAAGTTAAATATCAAGCAACCTTATCAGGGGCATGTCGGACCCAAAAGACAAAATAAGTGAATCCATGAGACTGTACCAATCGAGATCTTTGCAACGGTATCCCAATTGTCAGAATCCAGTTTTCAGTTGGACCCTGAACGGTAAAATGACCGATTTCACCCTTGCTGGGTACGGGCAATTTGGGGCAGACTTGATAACATATTGGCACATCACTGGGTATGTTTAACTCCAACAAAATGATGTACATGTAAATTTCAAAAAAAAGAGAATAACATTAATGAAATGTTTGGTTGCATGCCATATTAAAATAATGCGCGTGTGGCTAATGATATTTTTAGATACTTTTTTATTTCATATCTTTTTAGAAAATATGAATTTTTTCATATTTTTTATTTTCTGAGGGCATAAAAATATAGTTAAGCACCGAAACCAATATGTAAAAGAAAAAATTCCATTGTCCGTAGTTATCGTGAGAAAGACAAAAAATGTTGGAGTTAAAATAATCATATACGATCGTTAATATATATTATATTGAGTACTACTTTTTTGAGTTTTACGGGTGAAACTAAAAGGTTAAAAGATCCCAAAGTTGGGGATGTGAAAAAAATCGCGCTCGTATTATAACTAAAACTTGGATATGATTTATGATCAAAAACTGTAGAATCGACTATTGCTCGATTTTGACCCGCAATTTGAGTCTACTTCACCTCGGATCCGAACTCGTCGGAGAAGGTCCATGTGAAGGTTGTATATAACACCGCCCTCGCGTACGCACCTCCTATTTAGATCGTTCATGGAGGCCGTCGCCTGTCATCTGTGCTCCAGGAGCTTCTTCTCCGCCAAGGCGGATTACGGCCACATAAGGTGGCACAGGACCACCGCACTTCCAGCGGCGAAGGAGGGCAAAAGCCGATGGAGAGACAAGTTGGATCAACTTTTTATTACATTAGGGCCAATGGGCCGTGTTTTTCGTTTTTCTTGGATGACAGTCCTAAACCCAAGTCATCATATGCATATCCATCCATATCAAAAATAAACAAGAAACACAAGTCATCATATGCCCCCTCCGTCCTTTCACCGCCGTCGATTGCACTGTGCCCATCCTTTGGTATCTACCTGACCTTAAGATTTCTTTGTCACGTCATCGATTTCCCGTGCCCTCTCCCCACGGACCCCGCCTACTGCCCCAGTCGGCCTCCATAAGTACCCGGCATCCTCCGCACTGTAACTCTCACCGATTTCCCATCCCTCCGGTTTCTCCTTCCGCCGTCCCCCCCCCCTCTCGCACTCTTTCTATTCCCAATGACGTTCGCGGGTGTTGCGACTGTTTTAGCGCTCTTCACCATGGCCGCCGTGGACGCCCGCATTCCCGGCTTGTACCACGGCAGACAGTTGGCCGAGCAAGCCTAATAAGCCTTATTGAGCCCGATCGACCGGATGATGGCCCGATAACGATTAGACACCATCATCTGGTCTGCCCGACTAAAACTTAAGTAATATTGAAGACGGATAAAAAATCTGACTTGTATTTAGCAAGTTACGGGCAAAATAGTGAAAATAAATTTCCAACCGGTCTTTGGAGGGCCTAGTTGGCCCAAATGACAAAACAAATGGGTCCATGATATTGCACTGGTCGAGACCTTTACAAAAGTGCCTTGAATATCAAAATCTGTCTTCAAGTGGCAGATTGACCGTTTTGCCCCTATTGGGTCCAACCGTTCAAATGTCAGCCCAATAAAGATAGGACATCATCTAGAAGGTCCACTTGACTTATAGATGAACAACGTCAGAGTCGGATCAAAAATCCAACCCATATTTGGGAAGTTACGGTAAAAACACTGAATGTTAATTTTCAGGCAACCTTATCAGGGGCATATCGGACCCAAAAGACAAAACAAGTGAGTCAATGGGTCGAGCAAACCCGATAAGCCTTATTGGGCCCGACCGACCAAACGATGACCCGATAACGATCAGACACCACCATCTGGTTTGCCCGACTCTAACTTAAGTAATGTTGAAGAAAGATCAAAAATTCGACTTGTATTTGGCATGTTACGGGCAAAATAGTGAAAATAGACTTCCAACTGATCTTTGAAGGGACTAGTGGGCCCAAATGACAAAACAAGTGGGTCCAGGATATTGTACTGGTTGAGACATTTGCAACGGTGTCTTGAATGCCAAAATCCGACTCCAAGTGGCAGATTGACCGTTTTGCCCCTATTTGGTCCAACCGACCAAATGTCGACCCAATGTCGGCACAATAACGATATATGCCAAAAGTTCATATATAGCACTGTACGCGTGCTGGCTACTCCAGTACAATGGCAGCGTGCTTCCTTTCTCGCTCATTCATTCATGCAGACCGCACCCAAACAATGTCATGACACCAAAATATGACAAGTTTTGGACAAAATACATAAAATAAAATCGAACAGACAAGTTGGATCCACTTTTCATTGCATTTAGAGTCAATGGGCCGAGCAAGCCCAATAAGCCTTAATGGGCCTGACCGACTGGACGATGGCCCGATAATGATCAGACACCACCATCTGGTTTGCCCGACTCAAACTTAAGTAATGTTGAAGACAAATCAAAAATCCGATTTGTATTAGGCAGGTTACGGGCAAAATAGTGAAAACAGATTTCCAACTGGTCTTTAAATGTCTTAGTGCACCCAAATGACAAAACAAGTGGGTCCATGATATTGTACTGGTCGAGACTTTTGCAACGGTGCTTTGAATGCTAAAATCTGACTCCAAGTGGCAGATTGACCGTTTTGCCCTTATTGGGTCCAACCGAGCCCAATAACGATATATGCCAAAAGTTCATTCATTCATGTAGACGGCAGCGTGCTTCATTTCTTGCTTATTCATTCATGTAGACGCACCCAAAAAATGTCATGACACTAAAAAATGACAAGTTTGGAAAAAATACATAAAATAAAATTGAACAGACAAGTTGGATCCATTTTTTATTGCATTTAGGGCCAATGTGTCGAGCAAGCCCAATAAACCTTATTGGGCCCAACTGATCGAACAATGACCAGATAACGGTCAACCACTACCATCTAGTCTACCCGACTCTAACTTGAGTAATCTTTGAAGACGGATCAAAATTCGACTTGTATTTGGCATGTTACGAGCAAAAGAGTGAAAATAGACTTCCAGTCTTTGGAGGGCCTAGTGGGCCCAAATGACAAAATAAGTGGGTCCACGATATTGTACTGGTCGAGACCTTTGCAACGTTGCCTTGAATGCCAAAATCTGACTCCAAGTGATGATTGACCGTTCTACCCTTATTGGGTCCAACAGACTAAATGTCGGCCCAATAACTATATATTGCCAAAAGTTCTTATATAGCACCGCACGCGTGCTTGCTGCTCCAGTACGACGGCAGTGTGTTTCCTTTCTCGCTCATTCATTCATGTAGACGCATCAAAAAAATGTCATGACACCAAAATGACAAGTTTTGGACAAAATACATAAAATAAAATTGAATAGACAAGTTGGATCCATTTTTCATTGCATTTAGGGCCAATGAGTCGAGCAAGCCTTATTGGGCCCGACCGATCGGACGATGACCCGATAACGATCAACCACGACCATTTAGTCTACCCGACTCTAACTTGAGTAATGCTGAAAACGAATCAAAAATTCGACTTGTATTTGGCATGTTATGGGTAAAAGAGTGAAAATAGACTTTCAGCCTTTGGAGGGCCTAGTGGGCCCAAATGACAAAACAAGTGGGTCCACGATATTGTACTGATCGAGACATTTGCAACGTTGTCTTGAATGCCAAAATCTGACTCCAAATGGCAGATTGATCGTTTTACCCCTATTGGGTCCAACAGACCAAATGTCGGCCCAATAACTATATATGCCAAAAGTTCATATATAGCACTGCACGCGTGCTTACTGCTCCAGTACGACGGCAGCGTGTTTCCTTTCTCGCTTATTCGTTCATGTAGACCGCACCAAAAAACTGTAATGACACTAAAAGATGACAAGTTTTGGACAAAATACATAAAATAAAATCGAACCGACAAGTTAGATCCATTTTTCATTGTATTTAGAACCAATGCGCAAAGCAAGCCCAATAAACCTTATTGGGCCCGTCCGACCAGACGATGGCCTGATAACAATCAGACATCACTTTCTGGTCTGCTCAACTAAAACTTGAGTAATGTTGAAGACGAATCAAAAATCCAACTTGTATTTGGCAAGATACGGGCAAGACGAGTCTTCCTTCTTCCTCCAATATTAATATATTTTATAATAAAATATTATTCAAACTAGATTTTATTTTGAACTTTAAAAGGTTTCTTGTTTTCTATTTTGGTTATAAACTCGGCCGTTAAAAAGCCCTAATTCAATAAAATAAAGAGGGCTTATGTACAAAATGACCCTTCAAAGGCAAAAGAACGGTGTCGTGATGGGAATCGGAGATCCGAGGCCGTTCTATCGCGGAGAAATAGGAAACCATCTTTTCAACCATTCATTTTTCGACTCGAAACCAACCGATCATTAAACTGATTTAATCTAAATACAATATATGTAGTATATTATTAACAAGAATAGTATTTATACGATTTTCACAATAAAATAATCTAAATATGGTGTCGTGACTGGGGTCCTCTTCGCAGTTTTGGCCCAACCCCGCAGCGGCGACTGTCTCCGTTGGCTCTTGCCCTCCGCCGCCGCCGGAAGTGCGGTGTGCCATCTCATGTGGCCGTAAAGAGCTTTGGCGGAGAGAAAACTCTTGGAGCACAGCCGACATGTGAAAGTCTCCATGAGATAGGAAGTGCGCGCGGGGCGATGTTATATATAAACTTTGCGCGAACCTTCGAGTTCAAGTCCGAGTCGGATTGAACTGCTGGGAGGACAATTATAAGTTCAGGTTAACTTTAGTTTTAAAGATAATGTCATGTTAATGTGAAAGGACCTTTATATGTTGATTTATTTAGTCATTTATTAATGGAATATTTCCAAAAACATCATCTTAGAATTTAAATATCTTGATTAGTCCGTAAAATCTTTCGTCGATAAAACATGTATATGCTTAGAAACTCCAGAATAAGACCATGTGATCGAACCAGACCAAACTGAACTGTGCTCACCCCTACGTCCAATGCAAATGTACACCTAAGGACTAAATCTCAACTAGAATTTTTATCCTATAAATGAGTTTGATTGAAATTACACGGAAAGTGATTTTTAATCATTAACAACTCTGATAGTACACATAATCTCATACATCCAAACATATCTTGTACATTTTTTTTTACTTTAATATCGTAACAAATGAGCTAAAAAAAGAGAGAAGTTCATTTCGTTCTCATTCTTTCATAAAGCGCATATATATATATAAGCAAGTGACAATTTATAAAAATGATTAATTATTTCAAATTTTACATTTTTTGAGATGCCAGAGAGAAGTAACTGAAGGTTAATTATTTTATAATTAATTTCAAGATAAAAGTAACCCGAAAGATAATAAACCAATTTATGGAAAAAATTAACTTGATCACCGAGTTTCTCCGAAATGTGCTTGCAAATTTCAAAAAAAAGGGATTAACATTAGTGTAGCGTTTAGTTGCGTGTCATATTAAAATAGTGTGCGTGTGACTAATGATATTTTTAGATACTTTTGTATTTCATATCTTTTTAAAAATATATGAATTTGTTCATATTTTTTAATTTCTGAGGACATAAAAATACAGTTAAACACCAGAACCGTTATGTAAAAAAAAATTCTTTGTCCGTAATTATCGCGAGAAAGATATAAAAAGTTGGAGTTAAAAAGTTAAAAGATCCTAAAGTTAAGAATGAAAAGAACCTGCGTTAGTATTATAACTAAAACATGAATATACTTTCTGTCGAACCGGTTCCTGTTCGGTTTCGATCGATCAGCAGTTCGGGCTCGAGCCGACTGCTGCTCGGATCCGAAATCGTCCAGAGTTCATATATAATAACACCGCGCGCTACGACGGCAGCGCCTTTCTCGGTCGTTCATGGAGATTTTTCACCTCATGGCACATGGCCACCGCAATTCCGCCGGCGGCGGAGGGCAAAAGCCGGGGAGAGAGTCGCCACTGCGGTGCTACAAATAGGTCCTTGTGAGGATCGGATTGGGGGTGATGGACTAGCCCCCTTGGCTCGCAAGACGGGTCAAGGGCTAAAAGGGCGGCCCTCAATTTTGGTCCAAACCGGGTGCAAACAGGTTGCCAAGGCCAAGGAGTTGGAGCAGGCCAATTGGGCCATGAAGACATGAAGCTGACCTTATTGGGCCATGAGACATGCAGTTGGCCCATTGGGTTTTGGACCAAAATAAACTTAAATAAATTCTGAAATGCGAAAGCAAAATTAAATGAGGAGTTAGCACCACATCGTGAGCACTCCACAATTGGGCGGCTAGTTCGAACCAGCTTCCGGTATGTTGTCCCAGGCGTATGCATGTGACATGCTCCCACTGCAGATGGACCTTTATCACTATGTGAAAAAGTCAAAAGACTCAACCATGCAGGACGAGTAAATTCTATTTATCGAGAATGGGTCGACAAGGCGTCGTGATGTCGAATTTTATTCTCGATATTATGGAAATTGCCTAAGGGAAGGATAATGACCAAAGTTTAGATTTTCATGTATCCAATATATACTTACATGAAATGAAGTCAATGACATTCAAATAGTAAAGTGCATCACTGCAAACCGAACATCAATGCTAACCCGACGAACCGGAAAAGATGAAGATTGAATATAAATAAGAAATAAAACAAATTTGAAAAATGAACTAAATGAAATTTTATTTGGTTTGGTTCAGTTTGGACTTTTTCGATTTGGTTCGGTTTGAAAATTCTTCGAACCGATTTAAACCAAATCAAACTGTTTAAACTGATTTAATTAAAAATTTTAAAAACTATTATAGTATTAATAAAATGATATTTTTATAAATTTTATAATTAAATAATATTTATTTTAATTATTTTTAATTTAAAACTTATTACATATATATATAAATAATTAATTTAAATATTTTTTTACATTTTTTGTTTAAATTGAATCAAACCGAACCAAACCGAATTGAAATTGGTTCGGTTCGGTTCAATTTGAGAGGTTGATTCGGTTTGATTCAGTTTGAAAAAAAAAATAGTCCAAACTAAACCAAATCGACCACCCCTACGTCCAATGCAAATGTACACCTAAGGAGTAAATCTCAACTAGAATTTTTAGTCTATAGATGAGTTTGGTTGAAATTAGGACGAAAGTGATTTTTAATCATTAACAACTCTCATAGCACACATAATCTCATGCATCCAAACATATCTTGTACTCTTTTTTTTTTACTTTAAGATCTTAACGAATGAGATAAAAAAAAGAGACAGCAGTTCATCTCGTTAACATATACTATATTGAGTGAGAGTTTTTTGAGTTTTACGAGTCAAACAAAAAACTTAAAAGATCCCAAAATTGCGGGGTGAAAAGAAACTGTGCTCGTATTATAACTAAAACTTGGATATGTCTTTCGTCGAACTGACTACTGCTCGGTTTCAATTCACAGTTCGAGTCGACTACTCCTCGGACCCGAACTCGTCGGAGAAGATCCGAGTTCATATATAATAACACCGCACGTGCGCAGCTCCAGTACGAGTCAAATTAAATGATGATCAAACGTCAAATTATTTAAAATATTAAAATTCATCAAATTTCAAATTCAAATAAAAAATATAATTTCAACTAATTAAAATAAAAATAACTGAAATCAAAATCAAACAATTCAAAATCGGCATAAAATTTAACATTAAAATTCACAATTCAAACTAAATAAAATCAATCTCAAATTAAGTCAAAAATTAACTCCAAAAAAAATGAAATCAACGTCCAACCAAAGCAAACCATTTAAATGGTTTAAACCAATTTGGTTCCGCTTAGAAAGAGGTCTAGACCTCTTCCAATTTGGTTCGGACCCGAACCCGTGCGCGTATGTGCGCGCGCTCCTCCGTCAAGGCGGGCCACATGAGGATTCCGGCGGCGAAGGACGGCAAGAGCCGGCGGAGAGAGTCGCCGCTGCGCGGTTGGGGCAGAACTGCGAAGAGGACTCCGGTCTTTCCCGTTGCCATGGCGGTGGTTCAAGAGACGACGGAGCCGGCGTACGAGGCCGACGGGGAGTCCGGGTCGTCGGCGATTTCGGTGGACGCCGTGGATGGGGGTTCGAAAGAGCATGCCGGCGACTCCGGGCCGGAATCCCAGGCCGGGCAGGTGGACACGCCGCCGTCGACGGTCTCGCTCGCCCGGCCACCCTGCGACGGCGACTGGCGCGGGAGCAAGAGTCCGGTGCCGTACTACGGTGAGGCTCCTGCCGCGGCACCCCAGCCGCCGCCAGCTTACCACTGCGGCCCCTGCGGCAAGTCCTTCTCGTCGCGCCAAGCCCTGTGCGGCCACATGGCGATCCACCGCAAGCAGAACGGCCGGCCGGAGGAGGGCGGCGGGAGCTGTGGGCCGGCGGCCCCCAAGAAGAGGCGCGTGAAGGGACCGGCAACCGGCCCCTCGTCGTCGGATCAGCACCGTTGCGGGCAGTGCGGCCGGGTGTTCGGCACGGGGCAGGCGCTCGGGGGACACATGCGGCTACACTGGCAGGGCCCCAAGGTCTTTTTTTTTTCCAGCACTACCGCCCCTCCGCTCCCTTCTTCTCCTCCTCCTCCTCCTCCAGCGGCGAACCTCGAAGAGATCGTTACCAAGTCGTCGCCGCCGCCGACTGTACGTGATTTCGACCTGAACGAGCTGCCGCCGGCGGGCGCTGAAGACGACGGAGGCGCCCGGGAGATGCCGCCGCTTTTGGTGTAGGATCGATCGATCCTCGCGTCGATTTCTGAATCGACGATAGTCGGCGAGGCCATGCACGCATGATTAGGGTTTAGTTTGTTTTAGTTTGTTTGAGTTTACTTCACGTACGAAGTTGTGCTCTTCTTGATGAAGCAATGTTTTCTGATGTAGTGAAAAAAAAAGGGAGGTATCGTTGTCTAATTCCAATGTAAAATATACCTAATGAAGTGTATCTCGACTAGAATTTCTGGTCTCTATGGACGAGTCTTTGGTTGAAACTGCGCAGCGAAGATGATTTTTAATCATCTCGGATAGCACATATATAATCTCTCACGCATCCAAATATGTCTTGTACTATTTTTTTTTTTACTTTTAGATTGTGACGAATGAGTTTAAAAAGAGAGAAATCCATCTTGTTCTATTTTTTTTTCTGGAAAGCATATAAGCAAGTGACAAATTATAAAGAGGATCGATTATTACCAAATTTTACCTATTTTGAGAAGCGAGAGAGAATTAACTGAAGGTTATTTTGTAATTAATTTCCCAACAAAAGCATCCTGCAAGATAAATTTTTTTTTCTGGAAAGCATATAAACAAGTGACAAATTATAAAGAGGATCGATTATTACCAAATTTTACCTATTTTGAGAAGCGGGAGAGAATTAACTGAAAGTTATTTTATAATTAATTTTCCAACAAAAGCGGCCTGCAAGATAATAAACCCATTCATCGTTTTTTTCTTGTGGTTTGACGATCTTAGTTCAAACAAGTAAATTTCAACAAAAAGAGAGAGAGATTAGTATTAGTAGAGTGTTCGGTTGCATGCCATACTCAAAACCTAAAAATTTATAAAAAAGTATCCACCCATAAAAAATTCCAAAAAAAATATCATTAGCCACGCATTGTTTTATTTTTTTTTAATTAAATGCCCTCTGTAGTAGAGAAGAGAAAAACATAGTGTTAAAAGAGATATTTTTTATAATTATTTAAAATTATTTAGCTAACATAAGTTAGATTCGATTACATGATCTTATTCTGGAGTTTCCAAGCATGTACTTGTTTTATGGACGAAAGATTTTAAGGACTAATTAAGATATTTAAATTCTATGAGAATATTTTCGGAAATACTTCACTAAAAGTCCTTTCACGTTAACATGACATTATCTTTAAAGCCAATGCTAACCTGAACTTATAATTCATTATTTTATGTTCATTGCTAAATGTTACGTGCGTGCGTGCGTGCGTGCGCCTGTGTGTGTACCTTGTTTGTTGCGAGTCTTCTTCCTCCAAGATTAATATATTTTATGATAAAATAGTATTTTGAACTTCAGAAGATCTCTTGTTTCCTATTTTGGTTATAAACTGGACCGTTAAAAGCCCTAATTCAATAAAACAACGAGGGCTTATGTACAAAACAGTCCTCCAACGCAGCAAACGGGGTCGTGATCGAAATCGGAGATCCGAGGTCATCCGATCCCGAACAAAGAGGAAACCATCTTTTCGACCATTCATTCTCCGACTCAAAACCAACTGATCATTAAAACTGATTTAATGTAAATAAAATATATAGTATATTATTAAAAATAGTATTTATACGATTTTTACAATAAAATAATATTTATATTAACTATTGATATTTAAAATTAAGTATATATATCCAAATAATAATCAATTGAAATATCTAATTAATCTTGTTCATTGTAATTAAGACTCTGATTCTATTCTGCACCTCGATATTAAAAATAAATAAATAATTCAACACAAAGTAAAATAAATAATCCGTACTTCTACGCACGAGGCATCTCACCTAAATCCAGTTTGCGTCGATGGGGGAGAGCTTTTGATTTGTCTTTTAATTTAGGGTTGGAATATTTAGTTGTCTCAAGATTTTAGGAATTAATTAATAGTGTTTAATTACTATATTGTATCACGGGAAGTTGTCCTGACGTGTACTCTTCCTTTTTAATTCATTTATCATTTGATGATTATTATTCTTAAAAATTAATAAACGGGATTTAAAAAGAACTAGATGATCGAATTCCTCTCTCTTGACGCACCTTCGTAATCTCTGTTCACAACTTTTGTTTCTGATCATAATTTCACAGAATATTGCTTTATCAACAGAAAGAATAAAATTAAACCTTGCACGTAAAATTATATCCAACGCTTACAAACGAATTAATAAACATAATAATCGTGCATGCATGGTTTCGTCTCGACTGCAAAATCGTCGATCCAGAGATAATATGCTAATAGTCTTTTGGCCTTAATCATCCCGATTAATAAGAATTCGTTGATGAGAGATAACTTGAAGAGCATGCATAATCTTTTATGAGCTTCTTTTTTCCAGATTTTGCTGATTACATCGACTTTACTAGATAACATAATATTTGTCTAGTTTTTCTTGGAAGGTAAGAAGTTTATGTGACCCCTAACGAAATTACAATTGTATTTTTCGATCGCTGCTAATTAAATATAAACTATCACTCTTTAACCACTGACATGGAAAAACTATTTCCCCTTTAACACACACACACACACACACACATATATATATCTATGTATATATATATATTTGTATTTTTCACAAGCACTTGGTGTACGTCGGGGAGCAATATTTTGTGTGTCTCGTGGCCGGGCAAGTCAACCAAGTTTTCCTCTCTTCACACTCAAGGGCACCAGACTAAAAAGGCATTGAAGTGGACGAGCTGTACTGTTTGTTAAACTAAAATCTAAAAAACCATGAAGTTATATACCTTGTTTGGCGAGATAGGATGTATAACTAAAAAAAGAATAGAAAAACCACAAGAAACAAAAAAAATCACTCTTTTATCTAAGACCAATTAATTTCTCTGTGAAAATATTTTTTTGCAATGACTATTAAACATCTTGTTTGCTCAATGAAGCTTTGCGAGGGGTTGATGATATTTTAATTGGATTAGATTGTGTGCCATAGACAAGATCAGTACGGTTATCGTCTCCACCAGTAATGTTGAGATTAACAGCAAATAATAATGCCACACACAAAGTTATAATTTTGTGGTGATTTATTTTATTGTTTGTTTTCAAAAAATTCAAATAAAGAGCGCCACGCCGTAGGTACGTAGTCGACAAAGGGGTTCAGGTTCAGAGATCCGCAGTAAGATAAAGATATATATATATATATATGTATATTATATATTTATTTATGTGTATGTGTGTGTGTATATACGACTTTGCTGATGAAACAAAGCGTTCAAGGCCTACTTTGACAAGTTCATAATTCCACGGAAGAAATTCTTCTCTAACATTAATTAGAACAACATGCATCTTTACATCTTCCAACTACATTTTAGCCTTGGGACCCTCATCATCGCCATTTTCAAAGCTATTTTTTCTACAGGTTCATTTCTCTTTCTAATGAACTCTATATATAAATATAAATATATATATATATGTACACCCAGTTTTGTGGAATTTTCAGGTGCAGTTGAACCGGCTTCTTCAAAGCAAAACCGGCCAACGTCTCATCTGTCGTCACACAATTAATGGCGCTTGGGAGTACGTGTTGGGTAGCGCACAATGATTATTTTTTTTGGGGTACATTTTCATGTTAAAAACTGTATTAAAATAAAATGTAGGCCAATCAAAGAAAAAAATTATCATATATGTTCCCTTAGTTGAGATACCAAAAAAGTGGTAATGTGTATTACTAGAAAATGTGGAGGACCACAATGAAAAAAGAGAGAGCATGATATGATCTCTCTCTCTCTCTCTCTTTTTCTTGGGGTCCAAGAAAAAAATCTTTCTAATTAAAATTATAGATTTGTAGAACGAATATTGCTAACACCCTTTTAAACAGGTTTTATCATGAAAAACTATATTTTGTACGAAAAGCCTTATTCATCATGCAACCCGTCAAATTTTCAAAGCAGGTGCGTTCCGTGTTAAGGCAAGCTTAGAAGAAGAAGAAGAAGAAGAATTAATCCAATCGTGTGGGGGTCTTCTCACGGCATTGACTTCTTCAGCAAGCAGGAGATGTCGTCTTCATGGCGTCTGCCTGATATAGATTAAGATTTTCGACTTTGATATTATTTTTTCCATTGTAAACTTTTGAAAAACGGTGCATTTGTTCAGCTAATTTTATAGTATTTTTAATTGTCGGGGTTGACGTAAAACACGGCATCTCAACAAGCATGACAGAAAAAAGTTTTAAAAATATACTTTTTGAAAAAATTTAACAAAAAAAGAGGTGAGATCTTTTTTTTTTCTTGGTGCCATTTTTGTTTTTCTTTCTTTATATATGACATCCTACTTTTATCGTTATAGATATATAGGTGGTCCTCAGCCTTTTTTGTCATCATATATCTCAACAAGCATGACAATTTTTTATTTTATCCGTCGATTAAACTCTTGTCAAACCGACCCTAATTAAGATACCCTTTTGTACAAGATTAATTAGGGAATAACCAAGCTTTTATCCCTAAAATAAAAGTAAATAATGAAAAAAAACACAGTTGATTGTTGCCTACAGAACACCTTTCCGGCTTTCCCTACTTCCATACCGTTATTGATCATCCTTGAAGCATATACACATCCGAGCATGCATGCTAGTCATGCTCGACTTGAAAGAAAAAAGAGAGAAGAAAAACACGATCTGCCTGATGCATCTAGCCACTACTTTGACACCCAGTCGGCTGCAGAGTGACATTATATATGTATATATGTATGTATATATATAAATATATAAATATATATATACACTGATGGATGATTAGCTTAGAAGAGGAAGCTGCCAGCATCGTATGTTGAGTCTGTGTAGTCGTAAATGAAGAACGGGTCAGCCGATAACTCAACAACCCCCGCAAGTTCATCCCAGCAGCCGTCGTCTCCAAAGGGGAGGTCTTTCGCCGTCGAAGCGGGTGAAAGTGCCTGCGCCGGTGGCGAGCTCCACAGCTGGTCTTCGTACCAGGTGATGGTGGAGTTGTCGTCGCTCCTCTGCAAGGACGACTCGGGCTGCTGCTGCTTGTAGTTAGCCTCACCGTTGGACTCGGCACTGCAGACGGTGGAGCTCAAGCCAGTGGGTTCTTGCTCGGCGGCGGCGGCGGCGGCTGCTGCTGCTCCGGATCTCCAGTTCTGTGAGCGTTTCTTGTAGGTAACTGTGCGCTTGAAGATGCGGCATACCGTCCAAGTTTCCTGACAATAAGGGAGGAGATATAATATGGCAATTTCATTGCGTCGATCTCAGCAATGGCCGGTAATCAAAAGCTCAAAAATTAGTTTGAGAGAGCTGGACATCGAGAAAGACTTCCTTACCCCTTCTTGGAGGCCGCGGCTGCTGACGCCGATGACCTTCCCGCCGCCGCCGCCGCCGGCGGGGGGCAGGCGGAACTCGTGCATCATCCAGTCGGTCTTGGCGCCCTTGCCGGCGCTGCCCCTGTAGTAAACCAAGGACTTCTTAAGGCCGACGCAGTCACCCTTGTGGGCACCGTAGATCGGCCGGTCGATCCCCGTCGCCTTCCAGAAGCCGGAGCCGGTGACTCTGTTCGGGCGGATGCTGTTCCTGTATTTCCGTCCCCGCAGGCAGAAGAAGTACCACTCCTTATCCCCAATGTTGCTCACTCCTGACCCAAGATTAATGGTTAATTAGCTAGCTGTTCACGCTATATATATATAAAGAGATGCAGAAGAGAACTCACTCGGAAGATCCCATGGGTCGTACTTGTAAATGTCGACCTGCTTGATGATCTCCACGCTGAGGGGCTTGCCCTCCGCCTTCCGCCGGAGGTAGAACCCCACGAGCTCCTCGTCGGTGGGGTGGAAACGGAAGCCCGGAAGAATCACGTCGTCGTCTTCCTTCATCACCCGTCCCACCGTCGCCTCGTCCAGCACTCCGCCGCCGCATCTCTTCTCCTCCATCGTCTCTCTCTCTCTCTCGTTCCTCCTCCTCCTGCCGCCGCCGCTGCTCCACGACAGCGCCGCCCTTCGAGAGCAACCGTCCCGCCGTCGACGAGAATGCGGCCGGGGGGGGGGGGGGGGTAGGGGATACTTGGATGGGAGGGGTGCCCCTCCGTGAACCAGCTGCCCCCTCCTTATATATAGGCATGCGACTGGCTCTCGCCCCGTGATGTCGTGTGATGGAAGTCAAAGTCCCGGATGTTGACTCGCGCTCCAGCTCATCGCCCCCCGCTGACGCGAAAACCTGGCAGTTGTTCTTGAAGGATCATCTGAACATCGTCCGACGGCCAACAGCGACTTCGGCCCTGCCCCGGGACGAGCTGGCACGGTACGTGGTGCCGTGGATCTTGATATATGTGAACATACGCGAAGACCTCTCTCTTCTCGGGCAGGCCGCAGAGGTAGGCAGAGAGAGACTCGCAAGTTTCAGCCCGAGCTTCAGCTTTGACGGTTTGTTCTCGTTTCGACAGCGACCTGTCTGAGTAACTTGCATGTTCTAACGGGAGCTGGACTCCAATTCAACTTGAATTCGTGTTCTAACTCAATAAAACCTCTTCAGCTTTATAAAACTTGGACGACTCGATCCAAGTTTATCGGTTAAACTCGAATCTTTGAACTGATGGATCGTTGGATCAAGTATTTAATCGACTTATCTATGAGTTTGTTATGGAGTCAAGAAAAGATTTTGTTCATGCTGGACTCATCAACAAACCAACCTGTTTTCGAGTTCGATTCGAGTAATTTTTTTTTTCATTATTGGAATTCGGATCGAACCCGATCATCTTCGAAATATATATTACATATTAATTCTTATATTAAAATGTCAATTATGATGACTAAAACTCAGAGGTGATTTCTTCAAATTTTATTTTTATCATTTTATACACCATATTTCATGGTATAATTAATTAAATTTGTTTATTTATACTTGTATTTTTTATCGAAGTCTGATAAGAGGGAGCTAAATCGACCGTCAAGATGGTTTATATACAAGATAAAAAAAACATGTCTGGAATCGAAATATTTTAAAGTGTTAGATTTAATCTGCGCAGCAACCCGCCGTGAATCTCTCTCTCTCTCTCTCCCAGCCGTCACCGGTGTCTGGGAGTTTCCCGGCCGGTCCTCGTCGTCGTCCTCCTCCTCCCGGTGTCTCGGTCCCAACTTTCTCGCTTCCAACGTGCAGGGGAAGGAAAAGAGTTGGCGGTGGCCAAATTGACTCCGCCGACGATCGACGACGGTCGCTGCCTGGACTCTGTCTACCCCACCCCATATATTAATTTTTCTCTAACGTGTGCTACGTAAGAATGCGGTAAAAAAACTTCGTAAACAACAGTAATATTCATACTGCCCCGACCCGGTCGACCAGACTGCGTCGTTCCGTGAGTTGCGGCCAATCGATTTCCAGGAGCAAGAAATTAATCGGGGAGCAGATCATAATTAACATGAGCAAATTGTATGTGTGTGTATATATATATATATACATATTATTTGTGCTTCAAGTACGTACATCTGACCAGCCAAGAGCAGATTACCTCACTTTTAAATTCGGGTAATTTTCTTTCATTATCTAATATGAAACTAAGTCATTTAACACATTCTCGCTCTCTCATGTAGCACACAATCACGATTGAAATATATGTAACAGTGTCGAAGAAACATAAGAACGAGTTAAGAAAGATAGAGTCCTAAAACCTCGTGATACCAGTGGTGGATCTTAAAATTTAAGTATTTAGGTAACAAAGACGAGACTTAACAGACATGAAATTATTTTTTCCGTTGTCTAACGCAGGACTAAGGTGGTGTTTGATTAAGCTTAATTTAAAAATCTAACCTCTTAATTTCACCTCTAATCTCTTATCTTGTGGTAAAAAAACTACTTAATTTTATTAAGATATAAGTGATAAGTATGTTTGATAAAATATCTAAATCAACATCTAATTAGATTAATTTCACATTAAATCTTAAGATCATACACGTGACCGTAGAAAATATAAAAATTTTAAATTTGAACGTAACATTTAAAATTTATTATATAATGAGTCAAAAAATATTTTAATAAATTGTATTATAAAAATTTATATTATGTATGTGCATGACGTAACACCAATGCTAGATTTATTATAAATATTTTAATACATTTATCATACATGTGCATGACGTAACATCAACGTTAGATTTATAAATAAACTTTTCACTATTCAAATAAAAATATATCTATATTTTAATTGTCAAATCGATACATTAGATGCAGCTGTACGTCAACGGAGAATGCACCGTCTGAATCAAAAAAAACAATATACAATCACTGAATGGGTCAGAGCAATATCAGATTTTAGAGTTTTGATCAGACCCTAATTAAGCTATATTATCAAACATCATCAAACATCTAATGTCTGACCGCGAGTCACATAACATGACCGCGAATCAGACATTAAATGTTTATCCAGAGTTATCAAACAAGCCCTAAGTCACATAACATCTTCCTCTCTCTCTCTCTTCACCGGTACTGAAATTTGCAGAAAGACACGTTCTTCCTCTCGATCGATCTCTAATGAATGCACGGAGCATGCAATTCTGGTCGCATTATATATATATAAATATATATATATACACACACACGATGCTATATAGAGAGAGGAGAGAGCGCAATACTGGAACGACGTCTCGTCGTCGCCGTAAGCTCGTCACTGTTTGATTGCCACAGGCCGTCCGCCTCTCATATAAATATTGGAAGAGGACCAACGACGCCTGGCCGCGACACTCGTCGTCCTCTCGGAGGTCGCTCCGCCCGGCGGACGTCGTCGGCATCAGAACATCTACGTTGTGGTGGTCACGCGGCCGGCCGGTTCTGGACGGGCGGGTCTAGCTGAGACCCGGCCGTACGTCGACATCGCGCCCCTTGAAGAAGAGAACCACGCTCCCTTTCCCCTATCTGCTCCGGCGAGACTGAGCCGCCCCCTCCCCAGCCTGTGCATTAATTCCGGGTGACACGGGAGATAGATAAAGATATATAAATAAAGAGAGAGCGAGAGATGGAATTAAAGGAGGTGTTGTCTGTGTCCTAACACCCAACCATATCGACGACTACCATGTACTCGCAGACAACTTGATATCAATGTCACGTAGCTACCCGGGGTGGCCTCTTCATACACACTCGCGAGCATCATCGTATCAAAATGGGAAAATTGATCTGCAGTCCGTTTAAGGAAATTGGTTTAATCCCTGATCCGGTGGCTAGGGCTGTTCACTATTTGGTTCAACCCGAAAAATCAGACCAAACCGGGAGTTTGGTTCGGTTTGATTTGGTTTTAACTATCGATCGGTTTGGTTTGGTTCCTAGAGTCCTTCAAACCAAACCAAACCACTAAACCGAATAACCCGATTTAGATTAATATTTTATTTTAAATTATATATAATGCAATATTTATGTGTCTTTTCTTATAAAAATAAACTTGTTTCAAAAGTTTTTAAGAAAAATTAATGAAATGTATAAAAAATACGCTAAATTTTAATAGAATGTGATTTAAAACAAATAAAACGAAATTATATATTGACATATTTACTCTACCTTAATAAAATATGGTTTGAACCAGACCAAACCAAACCAAACCGAATTAATTTGGTTTGGTTTGGTTTGGTTTGAGAGATAGTTTGGTTTGGTTTGGTTTGAGAAAAAATACTAAGAAATCAAACCAGACCAGACCATGAACACCCCTACCGGTGGCAGCTTTTTTTTCACCTGCATTCCGTCCGTCTAAACTTTCTTCACATGCAATCCTTTCTTTCATACGCCGGTTCATATGTAAATTAAAATGTCAAAAAGACCCATGTATCAAATAAGTAATTAGATAGAGTTCCTCACTTACTCCGATATTGGAATATAAATTACAATATTTTATTCATAAAAACTTTATTTTATTATGTCTTATTGATTATATTTGATTTATAATTATAAAATTTTAATATACTTGAAACATAAAAGTACTACATTTGATTTATATCAATATTTAATTTAAATATAAGTTATTCAAATATTTATCTATTTGTTATCTCCTGTTAATCACATATGATTTATAACTATAATATATTACTAATCTATCTACAATAATTATATTTGATTTATAATTTTTTATGTATGATGATTATATTAAATAAAATATAAAATATAAATATATTCATTATGTTTTAAAAATATTATTATATTTTTAGCCAAATTTATTAAATATAATTTCACCTGCTTTACTATCAAAAAAATATTATTATATTTGACTTATATCAAGACTAAATATAATGGTAAATTTACACATGTTCTTACGTATGTCTTCATTGGTGAAATATTATTATTTCTAGAGCATTTGTACGTTGAAATTAAAAAAGAGGTTAGACTGCGTTAACTGCGCAAGAGAATAAGGATAGGAATGTCCTTTTCCAAGAGAGGGTAATAGTTGGCTTACGAGAACATTCGGAAATGGAGCAGAGATGATGATTTTTTAAAAAAAGACGGACCTATTGTTAAGTTGGTTTTGAAAATGGATATAACGTGAAAGTAATCATGTTGTAGCGGATCTAGTGTGCATTTCCTCTATCAAAATTTATGAGTTCGGATCACTTCACTTTTTCGGTAGAAGAAATAGTCTCGGCTTCCAATCAAAGAGGAACACAATCTTCAAATCACTTAAGTGGTGATTCAATAATAGTTCAGTGAAATGTTACCGAAAAGAGTTGAACTATTATCATCGGTGACAAATTGCATTAATTAAGTTCAGCAGCGAGTTAATAAGATATTAGTAATAGTTCAACAACAATTAAACTTTTTTTAGTATTGAATGGTAGATGTTAGTGCATTGTTACTCAATCATTATTGAACCTAACTCACTACTAAACTTAATATAATTTGTTGCTGATAGTAACAGTTCAACTCTTTTCTGTTATAGTTCACTGAATCATTGGTGGATCACCATTTAACTAGTCTAGGGGTTGTGATCATTTCTGATTGGAGATTGAAACTGTTCGCATGTTCTCTCCACCAGAGAATTGAGATGATCCGTACTCAAAAGCTATAGACCAATTCGCTTAAAATTTTTCCTTTTGCCACCACCCACGATGAGTCTAGATTACCTCGTACGGGTGGAGGATAAAGGAACTCTCTCCTCCACCAACGCCGATCTCTAATGAGTATATCCTCGTACTACTCTCTCCTCCACTAACGTAGGACTAAGTCACATAGCATCTTCCTCTCTCTCTCTCTCTTCACCGGTACTGAAATTTGCAGAAAGACATGTTCTTCCTCTCGATCGATCTCTAATGAATGCACGGAGCATGCAATTCCGGTCGCACCTTCGATTAAAATTTCGGATTCACGAATAGCGAAAGGCGCGAAATGGCGCCGTGTCATGAGACAGGTTAGTTTTACCCTACTGATGACCGCGCCGCGATAGTAATTCAACCTAGTACGAGAGGAACCGTTGATTCGCACAATTGGTCATCGGTGTGTCGTGCCCGTGCCGTGTGCGTGCCACTACACGTGTCGGCGCGTGCATCGCCCGTGCATTTTCTGTGCAAAGTTCACGAAACGTTATTGGCACTTGCACATTTCACATTTCTAGTGCCCTTGCATGTGCCACTCGAAAGTGGCACGTGAATGGCATGTGCGTGGCACGCGCAACTCCACTTCACGCGTAGTGCGGAAAGAGGAGGGCGCAAGAAGACCTGCTCCTGGATTCTCGAGGTACTTCGAGTCTCTTCAACCCTCGAGATCTGCTCGTCATCCTTCTGTACGTTTTCTGCGCGACAATGTCCGGGGATATTCGCCAGGTAGTTTCTGTAGGGTGCCTGGTCATTTTCGACATGCACGGAGCATGCGATTCCGGTGACACGGGAGATAGATAAAGATATATAAATAAAGAGAGAGTGAGAGATGGAATTAAAGAGGGTGTTGTCTGTGTCCTAAACACCCAACCATATCGACGACCATGTACTCGCTAGACAACTTGGAGTAATGATATCAATGTCGGAGTTTTTTTGTAAGTAACACAGTTTATTTTTTATTTTTAAAAGTAGCATACTAAAATTTTTAATTGTAAATCTAACACAGTTTCATCAAAATCGAGTTTTGAAAACTCGACATTCCTCCTTAATAAAATTGTAAAGTTTTTAAAACTCGACTTTTAATTGTAAATTTATTTACCTAACGGGATCATGTGGGATTCTTATTAAGGAGGAAAGTCGAGTTTTCAAAACTCGATTTTGACCAAACTGTGTTATATTTACAATTAAAAGTTTTAGTATGCTACTTTTTAAAAAAAAAAAACTTTGTTACTTGAAAAAAAACTCTATCAATGTCACGTAAGCTACCAGGGCGGCCTCTTCATACACACGCGCTGTACCAAAATTTATGAGTTTGGATCACTTCACTCTTCCACAGAAGAAATAGTCTCAGTTCTCAATCAAAGAGGATCATACTCTTCAGATCACTTAAATGGTGATTCAATAATAGTTAAGTAAAATGTTATCGAAAAGAGTTGAACTATTACCATTGGTAAAGAGTTATATTAAATTCAGTAACGAGTTAATAAGATATCAATAACAGTTCAGCAACAATTTAACCTTTTTTAGTATTGAACGGTAGATGTTAGTGAATTGTTATTGAATTATTATTGAACTGTTATTGGGTACTAACAGACTACTAAACGTAATATAACTCGTTACCGACAGTAATAATTCAGTTGTTTTCTGTAACGATTCACTGAATCATTGATGAATCGCCACTTAAATAGTCTGAAGAGTCATGACCATTTCTGATTGAAGATTGAGACTATTCACATATTTCTTTCACCAAAAAGCTGAGGTGATCAGTACTCAAAAACTATACATCAATCTGCTCCAAATTTATCCTTTTACCACCACCCACGTTGAGTCTGGATTACCTCCGACCCGCGGAGGATAAAGGAACTCTCTCCTCCACCAACACCGGCCCACACCATGCATGCACGCCACCTCGTGTGGGGGCGTATTTTTAACCCATGTAGTGGTGGTGGGGGTGCACCGTTGGGCGTTGGGGGGAGGAGGGAATTCCCCCCTAAAGCCATCGGGGACTCATATTATTAATTAGGGTATTGGAGCTTGAAGACGATCCATGCAAACCCTAGGATCGACGACTCGCTCTTTACTTCAAGGTCCCCTCCGCCGGTACCCTACGTAACAGTTAGGAGAACGACGACCGATCGATACGTACGGCGGCGTAATCAGAGACTCTGCAGTCTACTTAAATGCAGACCTCACTCAGTTTCCACGGTGACCTTTGACTTCAAAGTTAAATTTTGAGCGCGCCCCACCTGAGACGAAGTTATACATATATCAGCTATATATATATATATATATATATATCTGGTGCAGGCAGGTTAATGCACAGCCCCAAGGCGCGGCGCCATCAATTTCTCTCGGTCGACTAATTAATTAAATTCACATGATGTGTTTGGCTGCATGATGAAAATCGAATTCTTGAGACAAAAATAATTGTAACAAGATTTGTTGAAAAGAGTGCTGGGCAATTAATATATATAATACTGTGTTCTTATATATAGAGAAGAATTCCCTCTTACTGCAGAAATCTTTTTGTTTTGGTACCGCGTCCTTTTCGTTTAGTTGTACGTGCTTTTCACTCTTTTCACCAAACATTATTAATACGATAGTCTTGCATCTAGTTATCTTTGATTCTAGTTTGATTAGTATATAATTTTATCACAAAATAGTATATACAAATTATTGAGCAACCACCCACCCATTTAGCAAGTTTTTTCTCATAGCATATGTCGTACGTGTATAATAAATAATTGTCATAATGTATCATATAGGGAACATACATATCATCAATAGCGTACGTACGTAATATGCTCATTACAGAATTTTAATTACTTTATAGGACCGGTCAAGTTAATATGTAGATGCTTTTGAAGGAGCCAACATGCTAATTACTCTTAATCCATTAATTTGTTTTTTATCACTTCAAATTATGGCAAATAAATTATATGATGAATAATTAATTATATGAACAAGTGGAGAGAAGCGGCGGCACTGAGTACTGCTATATATGACTCCCCCCTATTATAAGAAGCGGTCAAAGAATTAACAAATCGCCCAGATCGATTCCTCTCTCCGTCATCTCTTCCCGTCAGTGAGATTTCGTATGTACATATATCTCATTCTCATTGGGTGATATGATATATGTATGTATATTGTATGTATGTATATATATATAATATTCAGAGAGAGAGAGAGAGAGAGAGAGAGAGAGAGAGAGATGAAGTTGGATATATATACTTCAAGGCCTGGACGTTGACATGAGATTTGGTTGACGCCATGGGTCTCTCTGTAGCACCTTATTATTAAGCATTTTCACACTGAAATGGTAGAGTGTGCTCCTGGAGCTGCTGAAGATGGCTGTAGTGGTGCCCACTCATCGGTATACAACCCAACTAACCAATTTAACCACTCTGGTTTGGTTGGTTTAAGTGGGTTTAACTGGCTTGGTTTCACATGTGAAATCTAACCGGATCGTTAACTTGGATTGGAAAAAAAAGATTAATTCTGAAATTAAGTCATGATATCAATAAATTAATTTATGATTTTATGTTTTAAATATATATTATTTTTATATTAGCTTTTAATCATGACTTGAATCAAATAAAATTAGAATGGATTCGGATCAATTGGAGCTTGTAAAAGTATCCCAGTTTGAGAATATATATATACACATTAAGGGATTAAATTAATTAGTAAGCTATCAATAACTCCGATCAATCATTTTTTAGAAGTTGAATTGAAAGAACTCCAAAGTTAAGTATTCTCTATCGGGAGTAAACCGATGATGTGTGTGACCTCCAAGGAATGCTACTTATAATTAACATGTTTGTTAGACCAGACAGCTGAGATTTAATCATTACATTTAACAACAGATCATGTCAACCTAGTTGGAAGGTCCACTAGCTATGACTTGCTTGAGTGTGTGAACATGATGTGTGTGGTCTTAACAAAAATGTCAAGTCTTCGAGGAATATGGATTGTAACACTCTTATTTGAAAATATGTTAAGAGATTAAATTTATAGATTACCAACAACTCCAGTTAACTTTTTCAGAGATTGAATCGAAAGAATTTCGAAATTAAGTATACTATATTGAGAATAGACCGAGATTAAATAATCTTTTAACACTACTAATTATTAACATGAATGTTTGAATCATTATATAGCTGGCTATTATTTTCATTTTGGTTTATTTTAAGATGAAGTAGAGAAACCAAACTTAATTACCTGTGTGCACCTCTAAATGGTGCCCACTGTCCAAGCAAATACCCGTCGAGCTTATTTTTAAGCGTGGACTTAAATTATGTGTTCTTGCTTTGGAGCAGGATCACCGACAAGTCCAGATTAATTAATTCTGTGCAAGATCTGCTTTGAGCATATGGCAACGCCCCCATAGTCTTGTTGATAATCTATTAAATACATGGCAATCAATATATTTTATGACTGCATGGGTTAACCATGTTCATGTTCTTATCTTCATGACAACTGAACCCATAACTGATCTTCCGTGGAGGCTTTGAAGTGTGTGGCTCATTCCTTTTGCATTTACACGGTATCAAACATTCCAATGTGGTGGTGTTAACGTAATCCAATATTCAAAAATTTTGATGTATTTCTGATTAAAATTAACATGTTTAAATTTTGTGTTTTTTTTGTATCCTATAAGTTCTTGGAATTATATATATTTTGATAGATTATCAAAATCAGAATCCAAATCAGTTCATTCTATTTTTATGCATTTAATTTTGATAAAAATAAATTTTTAAGTAAAATTAAATAGATTAAGAGAAAATAAAGCGAAGACCCACTCAAGACTTGAAAAAAATTTTAGACACTTCAGTGGTGCTTAAGTGCCCACTTTGACAACATTGAAACTAAGGTGTCTCAGCACATCAGAATATTAAAGTTAGCTTCATCAAATTTAGGGAGGAGATGTAATTTGAGAGAGAGAGAGAGAGGGGGTGCCAAATATGAAGAAGATGGTACCTAATTTATTCCCATCATATATGACTGATAACTTGTCAAATATGTGACTGCAAAATATTGGCCAAAAAAACAACTTTCTAATTAATGTGATTGACACCTATGGGGCGTTTGGCTTCATGATAAATTAAGTGCTTGCTTAAACATATATATATATTTTATAAAAAAACTTGTTAATATATGATCCTCGGGTAGGTGTTCAATGGCAACAGTTTTCCTCGGGCCGTAGCTAACAACCCTTATTAGAGATGGTTTTGTCAAACCATCGTCATTAACATGCCCCTAATAAGGATGATTCTCGTAGTCGGAGTATTTGGTCATCTCTAGAGAAATATATTTTTATAGAAGATTTCTTGTCAGCTAAAAAAAGGGTGAGATCTTTTTCTTCGTGGTCTCTCATCTTTTGTAGTTAATTACTTATAATCTCCACTCTTTTTGTCATTTGTCTTGATTCATCTTAGATTAGATTTTAATATAAATTTTATGAAAAACAAGTGAAGGTATGTATTTATTTATGTATACGTGTAACGCTTCGTTAATTGGCAATTGTTGTCGTACTGGCTAGCATGATAACAACGCATGCAGTCTCTGGTTATAAATGATAAACAACTTTATCTGATCTTACTTATGTGCCTAAGTGATATATATACACGTGTGTGTGTGTGTGGAGAGAGAGAGAGAGAGAGAGAGAGAGAGAGAGAGAGAGAGAGAGACGTATATATATATATGTCATTAGCATACCCTTATGTATGTTGACATGAGATTTGGTTGACGCGTAGCCCCTTCTTTATTAAGCACTTTCACACGGAAACTGTAGAGTAGTTGAGCTGAAATGGCCATATATAGGGGTGTTCACTCCCCACTCATCTCTCCCAGCTAGATTAATTAAGTCCACTGAAACGATCACTTTTCTTTCGGTTCACTTCCTCGACGGAAGTAAGTTGTAAAACATAAATTATTATATATCAACAAATAGCATTGTATGCATATTTTTATTACCAGAATATTGTTTTAAATACTTTTAACTTACAAATTGGCAATTTAAATATTTTGTATGATTTCTTCTGTTTGAGCCTCATAGTGTACCCGATTCGAGTTGCTTAATTATGGGGTTTGAGTTGATAAACAAAACAACCATCATCCATCTGTTACGGTGCACCCAACCAACCAAGAACCTCGGGCTGCAAGTAGAGTTTTAAATCATTTAGTTTTCAGTACTGAATCAGTGTAATTTTTTATTTTTATAAATAAAAGTTAAGATTTTGTGCTTCACGAGAAATTAGATATGAAATTAACATTTTAAACACTTCGTTGAGTCAAATAAAATGCCACCTTGAATTATTTCTTCTTTTAATTTTGCATTTGGGGGTGTGTCCCCGTGGTAACCACTCATTTGACTTAATAAAATGTCAAAAATCTTAATTTCATCTTCAATCTCTCTCGTAAAATATTTATCTTAAAAAATAAAAAAAAATATTAAACCAAAAAATAAGTAATTTATAAAAAAATTATTATTATATTCAAAATTTTATCAAAAGTCCCAATGTCTAATCTCTCACCCGTTCGGAGGTTGGATATTAATTAAGCCAAAGCCAAAGGAAGCCCAAGACATGATATTATATACGAGCACCACGATAAATTAGCACTCCAGTTTGATTAAGTGCTCGATCTCCTTTGAACATGGCAACTATCCTCCAAAGTCTTTGATGATATACATATGTATATTATATCGGACAAAAAACAATCTTTTGACTACAGTATATATCACGGTAACCATGTTGTTTTATCTTATTGAGAACTGAACTGGCCTGCTGTTCCAGGTCTTCCATGGAGACTTTGAACTGGCTCCTTCCTCTGCATTTACTCTCAGCATCATTTACCCATTCCAATCCACAGCATGCGCGTTTCAATTTCCGACTTCAAACAAAAAGCACCCGGGCTGATCAGAATATTGAAGTTAACTTCGTCAAAGATAAGATCATTATCTCATTAATTTATAAAACTCTACACATGAGGGTGCGTCCCCTTGATTATTTCCGTCGATATATATATGCGCTTATTCTTGCGTACAACAACGGTACATCCATTCTCTTAGGCGTCGTTTGGTATCGGGATAAAAATATAGGGGATAGGGATAAGTCACTCCTTATGACTAATCTTATCCCCACTATGTTTGGTTTGACTTGGGATAAATTTTAAGGATAACCTATCCTATGTTTGGTATGTTCAGAATAAATTTGAGGATAACCTTATATTTTAACTTTTATTTTTATAGTCTTATTTTATTTCCTATAACATATTGATAAAGATCTTAACCAACTTACATATTCATATAATAAATATAAAATATAATTTAAAAATATAAATAAGAATACATTTAAAAATATACATTTGAAGATATAAATAGTATAATTTTAAAAATCCGATAGTGCAAATCAGATTTGAAATTTATTTTTAAAATCCAATTAAATTAGAAAATATTGATTTCCGGTCCGCTCCCGCTGTCCTGGTGCTCTGTCTTTCCGTCCCCAGCGTTCCCAAAGGTTCTTGGGCGACCTCGGAGACGCCGCGGAGAGGGCAATCCACGCGGTCCTCCTGCTTCTCGACGATCAGCTCTTCCGATCTTCGCTCCACCTCCGGCTAGAAGACTGGCCTGCGGCCTCCACCCCCCATGGGAGGGTTGGATTTCCACCTCCGGCAACGGCCGGCCTCCGTTCCACCCCCCGCCGCCGGCCGATTCCAGCCACTCTCCGCCTCCGGCAATGGCCGGCCTCCTTCCCGGCTGCTGTCAATCCCAGAGACTTCATCGTCTCCCTCTGACGGCCCTCCACCGTCCTTCCCGCACCATCCTGGATCTCCTCCGTCGCCACACGGTCACCGCAAGTTCACCCCGGCTTCCCGGAATCGTCTGAGCCCCCCTTCGCCTACACCGCACAATTCATCTCCCCCCTTCCCGTCCCGTCTGGAACCGTCTTCGCCATCGGCTCCTCTTCTTCTTCCGATTCCAACGGGGAACAAGTGTGTTCCCGCAGACGGCACCTCCCCCCCTGGCGGCCCGCGAACAGGGGGCCGCGGCCCCACCCCCCTGCCCTGCGGAGGTGGTCCGCCCCACCTTCCTTCCCGGCGGTCCGCCCCCCCTCCTCGGCGGACGCCCCCCTTCCCCCCGCTCCCCCTTCCTTCCCGGCGCTCCCCCCGCCTCCACGGCACCGCCCCCGCCCCCCGGAGCTCCCCCTTCACCCCCCACCCCCTCCTCGGCGGACGCCCCCCTTCCTTCCCGGCGCTCCCCCCCGCTCCGCGGCACCGCCCCCCGCCCCCCGGAGCTCCCCCCCCCCCCCCCCCCCCGCGCGGATTTCCCCCGCGGCGCCCCCTTTCACCCCCTCCGCGGAGCTCCCCCCGCGGCGCCCCCCCTGCGCGCGGATGTCCCCCCGCGGCACCCCCCCTTCCCGCACGTATCCTCAAAATATCATTTTGGGAGTAAGATATCCCAAGTATTAGGTGGGATGATTTATCCCTGTACTTATCCTTAATTTTGGGGATAACCTGGATTAACTTAATCCATGTTAACTTCATTTTTTAGTGTGTACCAAACAAGGAATTAGGGATAAACCAAGTTTATCCTAAGTTATCCCCATACCAAACAAGGCCTTAGGTGATGTTTGGTACTGGAATAACTTAGAGATAACCTGGGACAAACATGAGTTATCCCCAAAATTTTGGGGATAACCCAAGTTTATCCCCAAAATTTTATGGTGCCAAACAAGCCCTTAATGATCTCCCATAAGTAAAGACATTTTACTTGTTTCCTTTCATATATACAGCTTGTATCATATTTTGCTTCTTCGTACTGTTAAAGCATGCGATGCAAATGATCACTGTTACAAACATGATTCTCGTATCGCATAGGAAGAAGATCGACCAGGGCGCGCGTGCACTTTCTTATACTCAATAGATCTTGTCGATTTGGTTCAGTTTGGTTCAGAGTACTTGCATGCATGATGTGTAACTGGCTAGTCTACGCTTAAACATGTTAATTGATAGACTTTCTTGACCTAGTTAAATTCAGACTGAAAGTCTTGTCGTGCATAGCTGCATATGATCATATAACAATATTATTTGAACGGTATACCTTTTGGTAGAAGGTCTTGTGTCATGGCCCTTAACTTTTACCACTACGTTCCGATCGATCAAATCCTCTCCCCTACACGGCATTGACACAGCATAACTTGCGTCAGCATGGGTTGTGCTGAACTTCCTAGGTCTTGCATTTACATGCAAACATCCGTCCTTGACTGGAAAATACGGACGTACGTAACTAAGTTAACAATATTCAAGTGTGTATCATGACTTATGCCTATTTAAGTACATGCACATTTCGGGTATTTTATATATGGTCCCAATTTGTTCAAATAGTGTGCATCGATCCTGAAAACAAAGGGGTTGGATGAAGTTGATTTAAATCAACAGAGACTAGGTCAAAATAGACTATATACATTTAAAGACGTGTGGGTGTTAGAGAGAGAAGGTGGTTAAATTTCAGGACTCTTTCCCTTGATCTGACTAGGTCAAAATAGACTGAATCTAAGAAACTGTAGGGTAGATGTATAGATATGGTTAACATTCCAAAGCCTGTACTAGGACGTATACGTGCTGGTAGACATGCAGAGATACGACTATATATCTCTAAGGAGTACGTACAAGAAAACTATATATACCACAATTTAAACATCATGCACAGATGGTACTTGTGTTGACCAAACCCCAAAACTAAGGTCCCTGCAGATTATTTAAGAAGATAAACTCGATTTATCCCTTAAATTTTAGCGATAAATCCTGTTTAATTATATATCCTTTAATTGTTCTTGTACCAAACACTCTAAATGTATTTGCTCAATCAATTTGGCTGGTCTCTGAACCGGGACATGGACGTCTTTGATCCTCCTCAATATTTTAATTAGTTCGAGTCCGCGGTCTCAAAAGCTTCGAAATCTGAGAGCTAAAATCAAGGTTATAATATCTCAAGTTTTAAGACTTTATTTAAATAATATTATATTTCAGATAATCACTTAATTTACCACACCAGATAAGCTGCTAGGTAGAGTCAAAAAGTACCCACACTGACATGCATCTGAGTAGAAAATGTACCCATAAATGTGCCTTCCTTTCCATGGGTAGGGTACGTAGCTGTTCAATTATCTTTGAACCAGTCCTACTAGCGAGTCCTTTTAACTACTTGTGATCTTGACGGTTTATACATGTCTACGGAAGCGTGTGGACATATAAACTGGGGACACATCACAAGTTGGAAGGAGAGACCTTAATTAATTTACGAGGACTGCCTGCAGGTTCGAGGAGGTGGGTGTTCGTCAATGGCTACTTGTGCGCATTGAATGAAGTCTGGGTGCATAAAACATACATATATATATATACATATATGAGATGATGACAAGACAAGTGCATCAAGCATCCTCCCACTTGAGAATTAGGTTTTTCTTTGTATCATACCGCTTCAGACTCCTCTTCCTGGTTTCACCAACTAGCTAGCTAGGATTACTTGTTTGGATAATATGGAGCTAGGTATGATCAGGAAACCTCTGACAAGTTCCAGAGACTTGGAAGGTGTCCGGCCTAAGATTTTGAAGACCTGTTCAAGTTGATGTAAGATAACATTTCTTGGTAAATGAAGTAGGTGTGGATCTGAACTGATCCATTAATTAGCCAGGGTTTGTATTGTTATGGTATACGAGTTGTCCACCACGATGTCAAAATTAATATTTATGTCCCTGGCCATACAAATTAGTATGAGATCTCATTTTCCTTGTTCACATTGATGGGCATGTGTTGACTTCATCTCATTTTTAATCTAGACAGCTAGTGCAAAATTGACACTGATCGGCTTAAATGGGCAGATGAGGGCCATTTCAAGAAGTGCCAACGGCGCCAACGACGGCGAAGGTGCTGAGCTGTCATTGGCGAGGGCTTGGGATGAAGCCATCGTCGCCAATGGTTTTGCCGAGTCATTTTATTGTGATGCGTTGATTCTAACCGGTTGCAAATATATTTTATTTGCGATGGCTTCATAACTCGTGGTCGTCGTCGTCGCAAGTAACCTTCATATCTATGACGACTCACGCTTTGAAGTTGCCACAAACGACAAGTCTTTACAAATAAACTTAGCAAAGATTGACCATTTTAAGTCATCCCCAATAATACAGTTTTTTCTGTAGTCTCGCACTCCTAATTAGTATTATTTTGTTGTCAATCTTGTAAAATTGGGCTTATCTACTTTGCAAATTGCAAACTAAGAATCCTAGTCCCTACCATTCCTTTCTGTAGTAAGATAATTTTAGTTTTCATGCACCACAAGGTTGTTGCACCACAAGCATGCCAAAACTGAGCACTTCAGTTATCTCATAGATCAGTACAAGTAGAATCTGATCGCTAAGTACTTATCGATGCGGTGACTGGGAAAACAGTAACGAAAAGTAAAAATTGTGGCAGCTCTACTAGAATGGACTTTTTCTTCTCAAGCAGAACGGCAAACAGTGCCGCCCAGCCCAGTGTCTTGTCAAATTGGGCTTATATTTCTCATACTCCAACAGACATTTTATGGGCTTGGATGTGCTGGAAGGACTGTTACAATGCAGTGTAAACTGCTCTCTTTTCTTTTTTTTTGAAATAAGAAACAATTCTGTGTACAAACATTCCCTAGCTACCTTCGCTTAAGTGGTTCTTAACATGGTTAACTTTGACTTAAATGAATGATAAGATAAGATATCACTTTTAATATTGATGGCCTATAATGTTAACGTCAGAAACTGAAATTAATTCGTATAAATTTTGATGTTAACATTAGATATATCAATGTTCAAAATGGTACTGTCAAATATCGAAAACATTAATATAGGTGAGTAATTTTCTATCCAAACAGTGCTAACACTTGACCACCCCATAATGGCTGATTAATTAAGAGCTAACGGAATGTTTGGTTGCCTAAAAGAAGTGGAGGATCACAAGAAAAAAAAATTCCCACCTTATCTTGTCTAATTTTCATAAAATATATTTTTGCAATACTTGTCGAATAATCTTCTTAATAGTCCGTAAATCAGTCTTTCAGTAGAGAGAGAGAGAGAGAGAGAGGGAGGGGATGCGTGGAGGGCGTCTTTCTCTCTTCTTCCCTCAGTCTCGCCACCGTCACCGACCTGCCTGCCTCTCGGCCCCGTGCTTCCAATCGCACCGCCGCCATGACCCTCTTCCTCTCGTTTCCACCTCTGTTTCACTGTCCACCTCTGCATCGGGGGGGCGGAGGCCCAAGAAGGTCTATCACCGGGTTCCCGATCTCGACAAGGTCATGGACCTGCAGAAAAAACCCATTCTCCTCCTCCGCCTTCGTGACCTCATCGTCGCCCGTTACAGCCGCCCCCTCCTCCTCCGTGACCTCGAGAAGGAGGTGGGCTTCGTTCAAAAGTGGGACTTTGTGTCTCTCATCCAGCGCCAGAGCTCCATTTTCCGCGTAGCCGGCGGCGGCGCTGCGCGTGCCCCCGTCTCCGTCTATCTGACCGAAAAGGCTGCCGGAGTCTCTGCGGGGGAATCCGAGGCGAGGCAGCTGATGGAGCCTATCGTGGTAAAGAAGTTGAGGAAACTACTGATGATGTCCATGGACTGCCAGGTGCCCTTGGCGAAGGTCGAGCTCATTAGCACAGAGCTTGGCCTCCCTGGGGACTTCAGGAAAAGTTTCATCCCTAAATACCCCAATTTCTTCTCTCTAAGGAGCATCAATGGCGTGGACTATCTCTGCCTGGAGAGCTGGGATTCCACCCTGGCTATCACTGCCAGAGAGGAAAGACTGCGTCGTGAAGGTACGGAAGTGCCACCCAAGAAGTTGCCCAGGGACGGCAATTACCCCGGCCCCTTCTCCTTCAGGCTGTGTTATCCTCCTGGATTCAGACCAAACAAAAGCTACCTGAAGGAGGTGGTGAAATGGCAGAAGATGGCCTTTCCATCTCCATATTTGAACGCAAGGCGCTTTGATCCGGCCACACCACAGGCCCGGAAGCGGGCAGTCGCTGTGCTCCATGAGCTACTGAGCCTCACCATGGAGAGGAGGCTAAATTCTTCTAAATTGGATGCTTTTCACAATGAGTATCAATTGCCATGCAAACTGTTGCTCTGTTTAGTCAAGAATCATGGTATATTCTACATCACGAATAAGGGGGCTTGGAGCACAGTTTTTTTAAAAGAAGCATACCATGGATGCTACTTGGTAGAGAAATGCCCTCTGTTGAAATTCTATGACAAATTTCTCGCACTGAGTGGTAGAACATGTTCAGAATCAACTAATGGTACGCTGGTTTAAATTTGCTCCAGTGGAAATTTTGAATTATTTTGGTAAGTTTAGGTGATCAAAAATTCATTATTCATTTGAAGGTTGACAAATTCATTTCAACCTCACATGCTCTGATTGTTTGCGAACAAGCGATGAGTAATTTAAATTTTAATTGTTGCCTCAAATAATGTCTAATACAGGCAATCTTGATGCTGCAATCTTGTCGGGAAGTAAATGTATTGTTTTTTGGGAATATGTTTCCAATTCTGGTGATACCTCTGTAGTTCTGTGGAATTTTGAGCATTTCTGGACTCGCATTTCCAGGTTCTTTTTGCATGATGTTCATTGCATGAAATTGGATATTTTACCTCTTTTGTTATATTTGGCTTGTTGCTGCCTATTGGATTTAGCTTGGCTTAGTGCTGTATGAAATCTTCTATAGGAATGAAAATCTGGACACAATTCATTGTGCTTCATCAACATTATTGAGATAATATAGGTCCTGATATCCATAATATAGGATACCTACCTTTGAAGATTCTGAAAGATGTGCCATATGATAACTATGACATGTGCAAATTCTTTGAGCATATGAAAGGTTCCTCGAGAGATGGGCCCTTAACAAGCTGAGCTGAGTCGGGCACTACGTTGCTTGAGCAAGCTCAATCTATGTTGAAGCTCAGCTTGTTAAGAGCTTGATATGCTTGGGCTTGGCTTGTCTACCAATGGTTTGCTTAATTGAGCCAAGCTCAAACTCGAGCTTAATTGAGTGTTTCAACTCGTTTGCACCCCTAGAGATGGCTGCATCAGAAATACGTTAAGATTTTTTTTATTTGTCCATTTTAGAGAGCTGGTGTCGTTCTCACAACCAATTTTTATGTTCAATTTGACGTCCCATCATTACAAAGCATCTGTTTTCTTCAGTAGAATTACTATTGGTGCTTCTATTCACTTTTTGTAGTTGTGAATGCAACAAAGCATCCATTGCATTTGTGGGGTCTTGGCTGGAAAGCTGCGAGACTAACAAACAGAAGGAGAGAGAGAGAGAGAGAGAGAGAGAGCCAGAGAATATTCAAATATGAAGGGTCTGTGAACTCGCTTCCTCTGACTTCTAGAAAGAAGGACAATGGGTCTATGATCAGAGACTGTGGCCAGGAGGCATTCATCTCTATCAGAGAGAAAGGAGACATGCCAACTAGAGTTGCGAAGAATTCAGTCTATTTTTGAACACCATTGAATGTTGACCCAAGTGAATTTACCATTGTAGGAGTTGATCTCCAAAAGCTCATTCTTTAAAATCTAGCTATTAAAGACCGGTTAGGTCTCATATGAGATCATGGATTTTCTGGGGAATGATCTCCCTATCCCAGTCATTGACGTGATCATAATGGTTGATGAGTTTCCGAGGTCCCTACTTCTTTTGAAATCAAAGTTATACCTATGATTTGGGGTTTAACCAAGGTCCTAGACACTTCTATAACACTACTCTTCTAAGCAAGGATGAATCCACCTGACTTACCCATGGTCAAGGAGAATATCATGTTGTCGAAAAACTTATTTAAAGATGATTGGTTCCTCGGTTCTAGCTCCCTTTGAATTTTTTATTATTGGATGCATAGAATATCAAATATTTTGTCATTTGACATTCTGCAGATCCCTGCCACCTCTGGCATTCCTAGTTTGGATATACATTTTAGTTGTTTTTGTCTTTCCCACATTTTTCAATTTGATACCGTTATCTAGGATTTCGTTAGAAAGTAGATATTTAACTTTTCGTTTTCCTATTTTCTCATCTTTTTCCCTGGGCCCCTTACACCCCTACAACTGGTTTATGGAGGAAGGTTTCTTGGAATGCATTACAAAACTTCTTGATCAATTTCTCAGTACCCTCCAGGTCCACTCCCAGCCAGAGGCAAAGTCTCTTAATTGACTCTTTCTTCTAGAAGTTGGGGGAGTCATGAAAAGATGATGTGTACAAAATAGTTGAAGACGGATGACCCAAGCAACGAAGACATCAATTGGACCGGATCTCAATCTCGGGAAAGGGAGATGAAAGGGGGCAGTAGGGGGAGTAGGTGACAGGGTGGCAGAATGGGGAATGTACTTGGAGATGGTGCAATGTTCAGAGGAGTAGGCATGATCTTCCAGAGAGTGACATACTAGAGTACTCATGCAAAGACTTATGCCTCCTAGGGCTTTGGATTGAGGTGATGATTGCACTGCAATGGACAGTGAGGTGCTCTTCGGCAGGCCACCGGCAACTTGTGAATGCTCCGAAGGATCTCTGATCAGCGGATTCCAGAGACAATGATCATCAGCACCCAGAAACATCTACCTTTTGCATGAGCTCCGATCCTCAGGATGGAGGTAACTTCTTTCTTGAGTTCCATCAGAACAAAGACTTGGTTCTGTGATGAGTTCATCCATGACACCTCTTTAGATATTGACTAGCGGACCAAGAGACTTCAACAACTTTCTAACTGTCTCTTCATTTTACTAGTGGAGGGGGCTATCCGAGATGAAACAATGCACCAATCCCAGGAGGGGACGGGGGATGCCCCAAACTCAATAGACCAATGACCAAAAGATAGGGGAATCCCATTTATGGTGTTCAAGGGCTTGCCAATGACCTAATCTTTTGAAGCTTGGAAGCTGTGTGAACCTCTTTTTTACGTCGTCTGTTCTGTAGAAAGAAAGACATCTCCGGACTTTTCTAGAAAAATAGGTGATATCCTAAAAATATTAGGTAGTCCGGTGATAGTTTTAAAAAATTAGAACCGAGGTTCGGGTTCTTTGAAAATTTTGATTTTTCACCCTTCTCCGCCGGATGGTGCGAGTATCCGGCGTTAACTTACATCGAGCAACGGCTCGAATGCCTTTGATTAACCGTCGCGGCAACCTGTTTTCGGAGATATGCACATCCACAAAATAAAGTAAAGAACTCAAAAGGGCAGCGGCCTTTTGGGTCCGATCAGATGCAAACCGATTTGTTCGGCTTTATTTTATTTGTTTGCTGGTTGACTTTGAAAGTCGATTTTGAGGGGCTTCATTTGGGATTCCGCCGAGCCACAAAGGGGCTGGAGTGAATGGATTAAGGTGGGCCAAAATGGGCCTGCGCAAAGGGCTGATTTGGAATCGGTTCTAGGACCTGAACGTGGGCTGAGCAAGGGTAGCTTCGGACCTGCTTAAGGGGTCTGTTCGGATGGCTTTGAATGGACTGATTGGGGCCTGTGTAGGGGTGTTCTGGATGGGGCTGCAGAGGGGCTGTGTACTGCAGGTTTTAGGAGCAGGTTCTGGGTCTGCTTAGCGGGCCTGCAGGTGGGTCGAATTGGACTGGGCAAGGGCCAGACTTTGGGCCTGATATGTGGGCTCGGACTGGGCCTGTAGAAAGGGCCAGCAGGTGGGCCAGACAGGGGCTATCCACGGGCCTAGATTGGGGTCATTGCAGGTGGTTTAAACCGGGTCAGATAGGGACCGGATATGGGCTTAACCTGGGCCTGCATGTGGGCGGTTATGGGCCTGATGGTAGGTCTGGGAATGGGCCTGTTTGTGGGCCTAGTTGTAGGCTGAACTCAGACCGGTTGTAGGATGTCTGCAGATGGACCGAGCGGACCTGTTTTGGGGCCTGAGCAGGGGAATGTTTGATGCCTGCAGGTGGGCCTACTCAGGTGGCTGAACGTGAGCTGGTCAGACCTGGATTAGGGGGCCTGTTGTGGGCACCTGTAGGTGGACCAAATAGGGAGTAAGAGAAAGGCCTGCGTGGAGGTCTGCGAGTGTGGCAGGGGAATCCCATTTCAGAACCTGATCTGTTTCTTTTTAGGTTGCCTGAAAACTGGCTTTGCTGTTTGAATTACAGATTTCTGATTTTTCTGTTTTGGTTTTCATTATTTTCAGTTTGGCGGTTTGCATCGCCTCCGACCCATCGGGCCACCTTTGAATGCCCAGCTTCATGCATCGATATGAACATCAAAGTTTCATTCATCGGAAGTTGGAGTACAAGGAGTACAATGAGTGGTGATCCTTCCCCCAACTTAGGCTCTTCACCGGTTTAGAAAAATTTCGGCATTACGACGGCATGCCGACAAGTTTCTAACTTGGTGAAGTTTACCCGTCCAATAAGGCTAGTCGGTGACTTAGCCAAAATTGGGGGAATGATCGACGGCTACGGGAGCTTGCACGCGCCCTCGTCCGGATCGACGGCTACGGTACATGCCCGCGCCCTTGTCCAAGGTGGAGTTCCTTAATTTAAGTATTGCTTTCGCGTTCTGATTTTTATTTATTTATTATTTTTTTTGAAGGCCACTTCGGGCCGGTCCATTCCATCGGCGTTCAAAGCCGGGCTTCAATCTCTGCTTGAGTTTGGAAGGACAGCTTCTAGGAGGGAAAGCCGGACCCGTGAAAGGGCCGTTGAGGCTCACTCCTCCTTTGATGTGTTGGGGGGAGAACCGGACCCGTGAAAGGGCCGTTGAGATTCATCCCTCCCTTGGTGTGTTGAGGGGAGAACCGGACCCGTGAAAGGGCCGTTGAGGTTCATCCCGCCCTTCTGCTGGACCAAGAGGAGAACCGGACCCGTGGAAGGGCCGTTGAGGTTCATCCCCCGCTTCTGCTGGATCAAGAGGAGAACCGGACCCGTGGAAGGGCCGTTGAGGTCCATCCTCCGCTTCTGCTTTGGCACCAGCCACAAGGAGGCTTCTGTGAACTCATCCTTCCTCACCTTTTGCACTGCTGCAGGGGAGCTGCCGTCGGGGCTTCTTGGAAGCGGATTGGACCCGTGAAAGGGCCACTAGGTTGAGCCGCAAAGGGGGCTAGCGCCTGGCTGCATGGGAGCCGAGATTGAACCTGTTTTCTGGCTGCAAAGGAGCCGAAATTGAACCTGTTTCGGGCCTGAATTGGGTGCCGAACATGGGCTGGAAATGGACCGGTTTGGGGTCTGTTTAGAGTGCCTCTGGATGGGCTGAACAGGTCCTGAATTGGAATGGGCAAGGGCCAGATCTTGGCCTGATTTGGGGACCGGTTGAGGCCTGTGTAGGGGTCTAATTTGGAGACCAGGCAGGGGCCTGCTGAGGTCTGGTTTTAGAGGACTGAACAAGCCCTGTAATAGCCCTGTTCAGCGGGCCAACAATGGGGCAGAAATGGGTTTTTAGGTGGTCCGAACAGGGGCTGATAGGAACCAATTTGTTTGGGCCATGGGTTGCCAATGACGATGAAGGCCGGCTTAGGCCATTGGAGTGGTTGAGAAGAGAACTTAGAAGAGGAGGAAGGGGTGCCCTTAAAGGGCTACATAGTTAATATGTGTATGTCCCTACCTTTTCTTCTCCTTCTCTTCTTCTTTCCTTCTTCTTTGGCCGCTGGCAGGTATGCACGTGGGCAGGAGGAGAGCAACAGCTCTCTTCTTCTTCTCTTGGCTGCTGGCAGGTGCAGACGTACAGCAGCAGGCAGAGGGGCAGCAGCTGGTGCAGCAGCCTGTCGGCGTCCTTCAGCCTCTCCTTTTCTCTTGTGCGCCCTCCTCTTTTTATAGGAGATGGGGGGATGTGAAGAGCCATCTGCTGGTGTACGTAGGATGCTTTTCCCCATGTTCCTTTATTGACTAAACTCCTTGGATTCCCACGTATTTTAAATGCTTGACCAGTCCTTTGATTTCCCCCATGTTGACCTGCCCTTTGGGTTTCCCCGTGCCATTTATTGGTCAAAGATGAGGTGGCAGCTGAGGTGGACTGAGTGGTGGGACCCGCTGAGGTGGAGGCTGAGCTGGACAGGTCGGTTGGGCCTGAATTGGGCCTGCTTTCTTCCTCCCATGGGCTGTACGTAGGTGGGCCATGAGAGGGCTGAGAAAAGATTTTTTTAAATAAGAAACTGGGCTGGGCCAGCTGTGGATTGTGCCTACGGGCCAGTTTATGGCCTGTTTTGGCCCAATTAAGGATTGGGCCAGCTGAAACTTGGTCCAATCATGCCATTACCCCTTTTTTTTGTTGTTTTTTCTTTTGCAAAATGTTGACGCCAACAGAAGCTAATTCATGGAATTGGCCCATTCCAAGATTAGATCAGCATAAGTTGATCCGATTTTGGGGGAAACTCTGATCTCTCCCCAGGAATCCTGCCCAAAGCATCCGAAATTGACTAAATCAGTCTGGATTGTGACTGATCAACCTGATAGGCCAATTCCAGCAAAAGTAACCGGAATTGGCAGCAGAGCCGTAGCGCCTTGGCGATTCTTGTAGCGGAAACCTATAGCATTGTCGTAGCAATGGTGTTGGATCCTAGCATTGGGTAGATATCGAATTGGAATCTTCTTATGAACATGCTCTATTTCAAGGCGTCACCTAGGCGACGCCTAGACGACAAGGCACCCCAAGGCTGGTCAAGGTGAGGGGCGCCTAGGCGACCAGGGGTATTTAAGGTCATTTTAGCTAATTTAATAATAATTAATGATGATTAAGTATTAACATCACTTAATTAAGTGGTTTTGAGGTAAAAGTAACTAGTTCTAATAGTTAATTTGATCATATATAGACATTTTGATGGAATAATAACTAAGAATAAATAATTGTATAAATGTTTACTAATAGTTAATACAACGTAAGTGCTAAATCATCTTATATTCAAGTTATTTAGTCTATGCAAATTTGCACTTGCATATTGTTAATTGATTTACAAGGTGTCATAGTTATTTTGTATTATTTATCACAGATATATTTGTTGTTTTATTAATTTTACTATATAAAAGGTGTCGCTTAACGTGTCGCCTTATCGCATAGGCGCCAAGTCAATATTATGTCGTCTTGGTCATCTTGAAAACCTTGGGAAGATGTATATGTTATTTTTTATGTTTTTAGATGTTTCTTTCTATATTTTGAAGAATCAATCCAGACCAATTCCGGATGGATTTTTCTTTTCTGAAATCAGTCGATTATAAAAATCATAGGTCCCACAATAGTATTAATATCTAATTATATATGTATATGTACATATATACATAAATATATAAACATCTAATGTTATCATCTTCACCGCCTAGGCAATGTGATGCGGGACGAACCGGCTAGGCCGGACTAAATCGAACGAAAACGAAGTAAACCGGCGCTAATCGCCGTTAAACGGACCTAAACGAGCCCAAAATGGAGCAAACCGGCTTCGAACCGGTCCAAACAGTCCCGAACCGGGTCCGGGCCGGGTCGAACCAAGCTGAACCGGTCTAAACCGGCTCAAGATGGCCTGAACCGGCTTAAGCTCGTGCACCGAACCGGGTCAAACTCGGCTTTGAACCGGCTCAACCCGGTTGGACCGGGTCCGTGCGACCGGCTCCGACCGCGGGACCGGCCGGCCGCGTGGCCGGGCGCGAGCCGACCGCGCGTGATCGCGCGGCGAGCACGGAAAGGGGGGTCGTGTCCGTCCGTCCGGTCGCCATCGGGGTGGTCGCGCGGAGGCCCCTCCGCGCCGTCGATCGCCCATCGACGTGGCGACATCGCGGGTCCCGCGAGGCCGCGGGCCGCGACAAAGGCGAGCGGCACGCCTCGCCGCGCTCGCGTTGTCCTCGCCCGAGCACCGTGGCGCCCGCATCGTCGCCATCCGGACAGGGCCGCACGCAGACGCCGTCACCCAACCTTGTCGTCGTCGTCCGGTGGCAGTCGGGTGCAGGCGGGACAGGGCAAGGGCAGTCGGGAGGGGTCCAGGTGCTGTCGATGGCGCCGGCGGCAGGCGGATCCAGCGAGACAGTCGGGGACGACGGCGGAAGACGGCCGGGGGAGGATCCGGGGATCGCCGGACCCTCTCCATCCTTCCCCGTCTTCTTCTTCTTCTTCTTCTCTCCGTCGTCGACTTCGCCGGCCTCCGATGGGAGTGAGTGAGGGCATCGACGCGGAGGCTTCGTCGTGGTCGTCGAACCGAGAAGGGGAAGAGAGGAGGAATGGCACGGAGGCCAGAGGATGGGGAGGAGGATAGGATCGGCCTACCTGGCCGGGCTTGGAAGGTAGAAGGGGGAATGGCCCTCCTGGCCGATCGGGGGAGGAAAGGAACTCCGGCCTCACTGCCGGAGGTGAAGGAGAAGAACGGCACTCCATCGCCGGGGTGGGGGAAGAAGAAAGGGGGCCGCAGCCCCTACGCGGGAGACAGACCCGAGAGGGTTTCCAAAAATTACTGTATATCACTTGTGTTTCGTATGTACATGGGTCCTTCTTTTATAGAAGGGAGGAGACATCTAATTAAAGGAAAAGATCATCTAATTTTCTATTTACAAACTTGTCCTCGTAAGGACACAAGTAAAAAGAAGCCCAAAATATGTCCCCATCATTCTCTCCGACCGGGAGAAAACTCGACCTCGAGTTTTTAAACCGGTTCAGACGTACCCAAGACTCGACTCGTGGGAACGAGTCGATTCCGGGCTCTGATACCAAACTGATGCGGGACAAACCGGCTAATCCGGCTAAATCGAATGAAAAACGAAGCGAAAGCGACTTAAACTACTTAAACGAACCCAAAATGAGACCGACCGGACTTGAACCGGTCGAAAGAGGCCCAAAATAGGACAAATCGGGCTCAAAACGATATGAACCGGTCCAAACCGGCCTGAACCGGCCGGTTCAGGCACTGAACCGGGTCTGAACCCGGTCGGACCGGTTTGGGGGGGGCGGTCTGGGCCATGGACCAACCGGGTCCAAGCCGCGCGGGCCGTGCGAGCGCTTGACCGCGGGCGAGCGCGAGGGGGGGGTCGTGGTGCCTTCTGAGGGGGCTCGCTCGCGGGGTGGTCGCGTGGCCGCACGTGGACCGTCGCCCTTCCGTCGCCGTGGTGACATCGCGGCGGTCCCGCGAGGCAGCGGGCCGCGACAAAGGAGGCCGAGGTGGGCGGGCAGCGCGTCGCGAGTGCGGGCAATGTCCGCGGCGTCTTCGGCAGGTGCGCACGGGACCCGGCGATGGTGGGGGAAGCAGGGCTCTCGGCAGCCGCGGGCGCAGGCGGGCGAGCAGAGGGCGGCCGCCGTCAATGCCTCGTGCCGGCGTCTTCTTCCGGACGCGTCCCGCGGCGAGAGCAGGTGCTGCAGCGACGCGGCCGCGTCGACGCCGGATGGTCGCAGGGGTGGGACCGGGAAGCAGGGCGGCGACGGCCTCAGCGCCTCCGGCGTTGTCCGGCCGAGGCGGAGGAAATGCTGGCGGATGCTGGTGGACTCCCTCGCGGTCGACGGAGGAGGGAATGGCGGTGGGAGGCAGTCGCAGAGGAAGGAAGGGGGGGTACAGACCCGGGGATCGCCGGATCTGCCCCTCCTGAGCTCCCACCTCTTCTCCGCTTCTTCTCCTTCTACTTCTTCTTCATCCGCATCCGCGAAGGAAGGAAGACCCGCCGCCCTCATCGGGGAAGGAGTCCGCCGGCGGAGGAAAACAGGAGGGGAGGCGCCGGCCGATGGGGTGCTGGCGTTGCTATCGAACTGAGAAGGGGGAAGAAGAGGGAGGAACGGCGCGGAGGCCGGAGGATGAGGAGGAAGATAGGATCAGCCTACCTGGCCAGGCTTGGAAGGTGGAAGGGGGAATGGCCCTCCTGGCCGGTCGGGGAAGGAAAGGGGAACGCCGGCCTCACTGCCGGAGGTGAAGGAGAAGAACGGCGCTCCATCGCCGGGGTGGGGAAGAATGGGGCCGCAGCCCCTACGCGGGAGAACAACCCGAAGGCTCCAAAAATTGATTGTATTCCTTCTTGAACTATGTACAGCCGGTTCTCTTTTAAAGAGGGAGAAGAGACCTAATTAAAAAAAAGACCCTCTAAGACTTCTATTTACTAACTTGTCCTCGCAAGGACACAAGTAAAAAGAAGCCCAAAATATGTCCCCATCACAATGCACAGCCGCCTTGTCGCCTAAGTGAATTTGGCACCTTTTGATGTCTTGGGTGCCTTATTGTCTTGACAACTTTGGACATAGGGCAACAACAATGGCGAACCACCACTACCTACTCCGGGTGATGGGGGATGTGGACGAGGAAAAGATGGGGATGTCTTGAAGGTGGGCCGTTGTTGGTAGAGGCAAGTGATGAGGAGGGGAGTGAAGCCTCAGAGGCATGGGGGATGTTGAGAGGGGGAGCAGGAAGACGAAATTGCCTGAACTTCTTTCTCCTCGGTGATCTATTCAAAAAGTTATTTTCTACTGGAAGAATTCTTACCTTTTCAATCTCTCAACTTTGTGAACAAGGTTTGATCAGCATTACATGTACATACCAACTTTAGCATGCTAGTCAAAAATGCTATATAGCCTTTATGAAGATTTTCATTTGGAAATATTCTTAACATCAAGTTGGAAGAGTTCCTATAAGAAATGAGTTGCAGTAGCCAAAAAGACCTGGGTAGATTTAAATTTTGCCATTTGAGCAAATGTATGAGTAGTCCCTACTCCCTATCATATGTTTGAGTGAAACCTTGAGCAACCAGCCAACTCTTGTATCGTTGAATATTCCCATCAAAGTTATGTTTGATTGTAAACAACCATCTCGAGCCAACCACACTCTGCCATAAAGGTGATGCCACTAGTTCCTAGTGTCATTCGTAACAAGTGTATCTATTTCTTCTTGCGACCCATTTTAGATTCTTTGCAACCTCTGTATGAGATGTGGGAACATGATGTTTAGTGATGGTTAGAGAAAAAATAATAAGATTGGGAAATATGGGAATAACAAACATGGTTGGAGATGGAACTTTTGATATACATATATTTGACCTTTCCAAATTGCAATATGAGGATCAAGATGCAAAAGAGTATTTGATATAGTATCATCTAATGGTAAGGATTATTTAATGATGATGCTCTCATATGCCATGTTCCGCCAGAATAAACAAGTGCCTTCTTTTCGTTTTTGTAGAATTGACCTTGATCCAATAAGGGATGAATGATTGATAAACATAGTTTTCTAAGTGTTCAAGACTTTCAACACCCTAGATGGATAAGGTGGTAGTTTAGGTGTCGCCTAATTTGTAGAATTGGATGTTAATATGTATGTGTTGTATATATATAGTGAGAGAGAGGTGAGGAAAAGAAGAGCTAGGGAGGGTATATGAGTAGACTCTCAATGGACCTATATGCATATACATATTTTTTGAATGTATGTATATGTGTGCATGTATGTAAATGTGTTTATATATGTAACTAAATATGTGGTGTGTATATATACATTTTTGGAAAAGGGATAAGTTTGATAGACTGTGAGAGGGAGAGAAAAAGAGGGTTGAGATGAAACTTTATGTGATTTTAAATTGTATATATATGTAATAAAAATATAAAATATATATAAATAATTTAAGTGATAATTAGAACTTTTAATATAATTTCACTATCTTAAAATAGATGTGTACTATTATATGTACTACAATAAAAATCGTAACTCCCAAATTGTTTTTGGAAGATTATGTTTGAAAACAAATGCACGACCAACCTTAAGAAGATGTTTTGCTAGGCTGCTCCACTTTTCTATGGAGTATAAGCACAAAGAGGTTTCATTGATAATTCTAACATCTTCTTGAAGTATTCAAAAAGTAAGCAAAGTACGCTAGCATTATCAGATTGAAAACTTCGATTTTTTTTCTAAATTGATTTTATTATGTAGCAAAACACTTGAACCAAGTGAGAACTTTCATCATGGTCTCCATCAAGCAAACCCAAGTACATCACGAGTGCCCAAAACGAAACTTAGATTCTAGTTGGCATTCCTTGATGCTGAAGGTTGTGGACGCAATGATAGTTCTGCTACTGTGCGTTTTGGGCATACTCTTCTACTCAACCGCAAGGCCACCTAACCTACAAGCTGTATTCATTGAAATGAAAATTGAATTGTCCTTTGCAGCGGAAGTGGAGTCAGCAATGAAGCTTTTCCCATAGCAGTCTGAGGTTTTCACAATTAAGAGATACAGCAAGCTTTCAAGGTTTCAATGTCATATCTACTACAGGTAAAATCTTCACTATTTTTGATGCAATAAATGTTTTATCACAAATAATATTTAAAGTTAATATAATGCTATTAAATGATCACATAAACCAGCTGATGTAACCTCAAAATCTCAAAAGATTTTATTGTTTCGGAAATTCATTTTCCTTTTGAATTTGAATTAGATTTGATTAGACCTTAGCATTGACTTTGTAAGAAAATAGATGATATTCCATAAAAGTACTAGCTAGGGTCAAAATTATATGTTGAGGTTGTTAGGTTCTTTGAAAATTTGTTTTGACCTCTCCCCGTCGGATGGTGCGAAGATCCGACGTTAATTACATCGAGATAACTCGAATACCCTTGATTAAACGTCATAGCAATCCATTGAAATAGAAAACATGCATCCACAATAAACATTCACACATAGGAGAAAACAGTCCCATGAAATAAGTGGAATGCAAGCACTTAATTTGTTTTGAGTTTAATTTGAATTTAAGTTGAAGTGAATTGATTTAAATTTTTGGTTTGATTAAATTTGAATTGTTTTGATTAAGTTTGACTTGGATTTGATTTGGAAAGATTGATTTGTATTTGAGTTGATTTGACTTAGTTTAAATTTAAGTTTCATTTAAATTGGTTGAAATTTGGATTTTATTTAATTTGAGTTGATTAATTGATTTAAGTTTGTATGGAATGAGTTTGTTTGGAATTGATTTACTTGAATTTAATTTGAGAGATTTATTTGGTTGACTTGATTGATTTAGATTGAATTGAATTTGATTGAAATTGAGTTTGATTTGAGGTTTATTTGGAAATTTGATTTTTCATTTGCAGATTCGGTTGAATTGAAGTTGAGTAGGATCTGTTTTAATTGATGGGTTGTGCTTGGGAAATTTTAGTTTAAACAGGTTGGGGTCTCACAATTTTCAGTTTTAATTCTGATTTCAGAGGTTTTACATTTTTTATTTGTTATCTTTGTTTGTTGATCCTCTTAGAATCTTTTCAGATTTTTGCTTAGATCTTTGAAGTTCAGATTTTGAAATGGGCTGACCTTGTACAGATCACAGATTTCGGATCTTTACGGTTCCAGATTTGATTTAGTTGAATTTGATTGGTTTGGATTTCAGTTAATTCTGCAGATTTTTACAGGCTTCGGTTTCTTATTTTAGATGTGAAGTTTCAGATTTTTTGATCTCCTACAGATTTCAGGTTTTTAGATTCCTTGCAGATTCTGCACTTTTCAAAGATTTTCGGACCGCAGGTCCTGATTTCAGGTTTTGTTTCAGATTCCAATTTCAGATTTGAGTGTTTAGATTTTCAGATTTGTGCATATTGTTAGATTTCATTCTCTGGATCCCAGATTATGGACTTTTCAGATTTTACAGTTTCTGGACTTTTGTTTCAGTTGAATTACATATTTTACGGGTTTCAGAGTTTTTTTATTGTTTTGCTTTCCAAAATTTCATGGTGCAGTCCTCTCCTTGTATCATAAACATGTGCTCCAAATATGAATTTTCATTTTGTTTTTCTCAACATGAGACAGGATTTACAACTTGACCAGCAATCCGGTTTCTTGAGTTCTTGATGAACTCGTCATTTCATGGGTGGCATGTACCCGGTCTTGACAGACTTATGGGCATCCCCCACTGTTTTGATGATTCCATTAGTATATGACCGGCATGACGGCATATTGATTATGCTCTAGCCTTGCATAGCTTGATGGACTTGGTAAGACATTGGGATCTTTTATAGACCTTTGTATGTCTACCTTAAGGACGTAGGGGCGGATGGTTAGTCGACCCCCCAATTAGTCCATATTTTGAATTCTTTTAAGTTAAGCCGAGATGTAGGGGCGGATGGTTAGTCGACCCCCCAACTAGTCCGGTTTGTTGAATTAAATGTAGATTTTTATTTATTTTCATTGGATTGTTTGTTTTAAAACATTTCTTCTTCTTTTTTTGTTGAAGAAGCCCCTGCGCAGAGCGCAGGGACTGTTCTGGCAAAGGGGGGGCTTCAGCTTTGGACCGGCCGGCTTGGTGTCCCGGACCGGCGGTTCATTCCGCAGGGACAGTCTTCAGCGGAGGGAGAGAGCCGGCCGGCTCCGCCCGGTCGCGTTTCTCTTCCTCTCTCTTTTTTTTTGCGCTTTTTCCTCCCGGTGGGCCCCACTTGGTTTTCCACGCTGGCATATGGTCCGGGGGACATATTTCCCCCCTGCTACAGTCCCGCGCGGAGCTCTCCGGCATCCCGGCGGCACCTCGGCAGCATCCGACGGCGTTTTCGGCTTTGCTCGACGGCGGCGGCTCCGGAGGAAGGAAGAGGAGGTCCCGACTCCCGACGGCCCTAGGGGAAGAGGGGGAGACTCTCTCCGGCGGCGATAGGGTGGTCTTCCGGCGTCTACGGCGGTCGAGGTGGCTTGCGGAAGGCCCGCGGCGTCCGGAAGAAGAAGAAGAGAAGGGGAGGTGCTCCATGCGGCTTCAACGGGACTCCCGGGGATCGGTAACTCCCCCTTCCTCTCCTCTCTCTGCTATTCTGCCTTCTGCGACCTCTCCTCCCGCTCCTTTTTTTTTTTTTTTTTTGCGCGGCGGCACCGGCAGTCCTTATAGGCCTCGGGAGGGCTCCGTATTTAGTCAGGGAGGTGGTTCCGGGTCCGAGAGGGACTCGGAACTTGCCGCCTTCTCCTTTTCCCCTTCCGGCAGGAGATCGAGCTTCTTTAGCACCTCAATCGACCACTGCCTCCATTGTCTCCGAGTAGGACTCGGGACTGCTATAATGTTCAGAATCGTACATCGATCGAGACTTCATGGCAGGTCAATATCCTGATCCGGATTTACTCCTTGCTCCTATTTTCTTGCCTTGTTCAACAAAATCTCCCCTCCTCCTCCTTTCTGTCGAGCCCAGGTCTGAGCAGGCCCGCGGGCGGCTTCCTTGGCCCATTTAGAAGACTGTCCAGCCCCCTCCTTTGAGCAGGCCCGTGGGCCTTGGAGATGGCTTGCAAATGGGCCCCTCCAGTAGGCCAACTTGAGTTAATTGAAATGCCATTTCAAGCTCTATCGATGGGCACTTCAGGTGGACTGAATTGGGCCGATCAAGGTCCTGTTATGGGCCTGTAGATGGACCGAATTGGGCCTGTTTGGGCTTGTGTATGGTACCTGTACATGTTGTACACAACCCGAATTTTAGAGAGCCGAGCCTGCCTTCTCTTTTGTTTTCTCTTTTTCTCTTTTTTTTCTGAAAATTTTCGGTTACAACACCAGCTTACAGTGTTAGGTGGCTATGTTTAAAGGGCCATCTGATATTCAAACATTTTTATAATTACTTACAGTTATAGGGTAAAAGTAACGTTTTCAGGCACGTACAGTCAACTCTATTTACACCCGAGCTGGTATTCAAGAAAGTTTTGGAAATACTTTCTGGTTGAAGTAATATTTTTTTGTACGGTGGTAACCATATTTACACCCCTACTGAAAATTGGTTTTTTAATAAATAGTGGCATGAGCATGCAATGAGTTTTGTGTCACAGAATATTAATCTTAACAGAACTAGAGTTGGATGTCATTGCGGTATTCCTTCTTGGAAGAAAATACTCTACAATAATCATTTATCTTAGATCTACCATTCTGATCACTTTTCTTGGGAAAAGAATTTAGCTATTTGAACATAACCTCCATTTGCACAGATTAGCAACATATGAGATTAGCCATATGGAAATAACAGTTTCATTGAGCTAGTTGCTTGATAAGCATGAACTATTCTTCCCTCCCGTTTAGCATATATAGTGACCTTGGCTTCTTTTTTTAATGTGCTGATGCAGAATCTCACTCCTTTAATGTCACTGAATTTCTGGCGATTTTTCAGTGTATATGGCATTTGAATCTGCTATCATCTGGCAATTTTGACATAAAGGTAGTAACATGTATTCAGTGACACTGAAATAACCACCTCATTCAAGGAGCTGGATGAGTCTCTAATCATACCTGTATTATGGGATTCTGGAACATTTCTGATTGTGCCTGTCATCATGTAGAGCAAGCTTGGCATCCATTACGTGCTTGATCATGAGCCTTTGAGATACCTCATGATGGTTGGATAAAACGTGAAGATTTTCTTGAAAGTAACATAATTCTCACCTTGGGTTCTTTTGGCTTTAATGTCTTTAACTTGATGTGGCATAAGATGCCATTTCAATCTTTATGTGTGTACAGAAGATGGCGGCTGGACACAACTGATATGCTTGAAATTTGTTTCCGTGTGTCTATGTTTGTAAATGCATTTTACCTTTAGCCTTACCTTCTTGAGCTTGTTGATTGAAGAATCAATCAAACCCCAAACCTATCTTTACAGCTTGTTCATGTCAAATGCCAATAGATCACAAATTACAAGGTGTTGGCAGGTAACTTGCCTGGTAAAAATGCTACCGTATCTGATGATGTTGATGGTTGAAGTGGCATAAATAGCAGATATGGCATGTTTTTTCATTCCATCGCTATAGGAATTAACAAACGCTTTGATCTATGAAGATCATCTTCGGGAGTTCTAGAACTCACTTCATTGTCAGGTGTGAATTACTCGTTTTAATCCTGAGCTGGCAAGTGAAGAGTTCACAATCAGTTCTTCCAATGCATTGATTAACTAACAGCATGCAGAAGTTTCATCGTTTTGATCCATAACACGTGAGGAGGTGAGAATCTGATGCCCATCCTTCAGAAGAGTCCTGGTTGCCAGACTGCACAAAGATCAGACTGCTACGTTTTGAGGCAGATTGATAGCCTTCCTAGTGAATTATGAACATTTTGCTGACAGCTGCCCAAGAACAGTGTCTCAACATTAATTTCCGCTGCCACTACTGACTGGAGAGAAACAATAACTTCCTGAAATCATAGCAGGTGGGCTTGGATGGTTTCATTGCTAGCTTCATCAAGCACATCCTCAGCCACCCAACCAGGATCGGCAGGATGGTAGACAAGCTATGGTTGCAGGACAGGGTGATCACAACCAGCCAAGAGAGTAATGCCCAGGAGTGCTGTTTTCTGAAGGACAGTTGGGTTGGTGGTGATGACCTAGATAGGCGACAACCAGCACGGCGGAGGACAACTGGGCATCGGAATCGGTCCCATCCGCATTTGATGTTCTTATCAGTGCAGATCCATCCAACACAGTGCAATAATTGAGAGGTGCTCGGGATCATATTTGGTATGCTTTTACTGCCACCTGCCTTTGGTTTTCCCTCCCCACAATCCCTGGTGGTTGCCGTCAACTGTAAAACCCTTATTTTTCATTTCTCTTGCCTTGACAGTTTCCGCTGGTTTCCACTGGGTGCTCCCTCCTGTTATTGTCCTTGTGCTGGTCCCCGGCCACATGCTTTCTTGCCCCCATCGCATTCAGCTGCTTTCCTGCATGTCAGGGTCCTCTTTCTGCGGTACCCTGCATCATCTGTGGCCATACTTCTCTTCGTCTTTTAATACTGGTTGCAAGCTTCAGTGTTGCACCTGCACGGTCAAGATGAAACCTTCTGATGCTATTTATCCATGTCTAGCCTGACCCACCATGTCTTTGGGTCTAAGCAAGCATTGGTACAATAGCTAGGGAAGGTCTTTGGAATGAGAAAAGAAGGGGCTGTGACTTTGACAGCGTATCCACATAGTTACTTTTGAAGATTGCTCTTGCTCGACACATTTGCCACCGCAAGTATCGTGACAGGAAATAACTAGCGTGTGCCCGTGAAAATGGCACAAGCACAACTACCGTTCGTAGGGCATATTGCAGCATGAATTTTAGCTGGTTGCCTCGGCTCGGACCCACAAGTCCATCATTCTCATTTGGAAAGATAAAAGATAAAGTGAGAGCAGGAAGGGACTTATAAGGGCGGAGTAAACACCACGATAAAGTGAGCATGGGAATGGCCATTCAGAAAGCCTTGTAAAGTTGAAGGGGATGAGGAGGAGACCTTGGATGCACAAGGGTAGTCTAGTTCCCTAATAGAAGAGAGTGAGAGAGTGAGTGAGAGAGAGAGAGAGAGAGATAATGATGATGCCGGAGACCAAGTCTCTTAACGCGGTAGAGCGTGGAGTTGCTCTCTGAACTAACTATGCACTACGGGCAGAGGGAGCCTGTTGTGTTGGTTTGTGGAGAATATAATACCGGCTCAGCCTGTTCACACCAATATGATATGCCGTATGATCATCTCTTCTTTAACATTGCGTGTACACCCCAAGTGCAACATGGCATGCATAAAGAAAAGGGGGGGAAGGGAGAGCGTTCAGTGAGATTCTTCATTGATGGGAAAAAAAGGGCAAGAAAACATATGTTTGCAAGGAGGGGAAGGGGGTAAACACAGGAGTATAGGATTCAACTTTAGGCTGAATGGGGAAAAGGGAAAGGATGTGGATGTATGTGCCCACAACTCAAGGTGCCTGCCTACTCACAGCTCCCTAAAAAGAGGGGAGGAGCACCGATTCATGTATGTACCTTCCCATCCTTTTTCTCCCCCAAGGTTCTTTCAGATGGTCCAGATTCCATCGGACAAAATACAGCTTCATGGGTCTCCATCCACGATTAATCATGTCGTTTTCTACTTATTCTCGACCCCCTTATGGAGCTATTGGTGGAGCTGGATATCGGACCAGTTGCATTCAGACGTCAAACCTCTTCATCTTTTTTCCTGATGTACAAGTAACCTTTTTATCATCAGTAACTCCACACCCTACGTGGTTTGGATACTTATTAGTGGGATCTTTGGTGGGTTGGGGGTGATCTGATCTAGGCAATAATAGAGGGAGGAAGGGGAAAAAAATGGGGAGGTGAGAGGTCAGGAAGAGAGGGAGAGGAATCACATGCAACAGTCCATAATCCATATGATGGTGGCACATACTCTTCTCTCACCCCCCCCCCCCCGCCCTTCTCCTCCATTCTATTTTTCTACCTTTCTTCCAATCACGCTACTCCATCCCTGGGGAACATCAAACTCTAACTCCCTGCCTTAATGCTCCATAATAACTTGGTTGTACGGACCATCCTCCGAACTCGATGCTGGCACTACTTTAATGGCATTTGGTCGACTCACACTGCATTAAGAAAAGCCCAGTAGATGGCGAGCTCTCTCTATTCGTCAGACCTCAACGTGACAACAGAAAGTTGTATGCTTGTCGATAGGATCTCTTGGTATCCTTAAAAAGCGGTTATCAGATTTGGATTGGGGGGGTTGGACATTGAGGAAATCTTATTTAATTGAATTATAGCAAGACAAGGTCATATAAGTACTCCACCCCCCCCGCCTAACCTAACTAGAAGCCTAAAGCCTCTGCTCTATTATATTAAAAAGACCACCTAGCATCTGATGCCTTCATGCTCGCCCACATCTGGTCATCTTCATGCCTTTACTTTCTTTCCCTCTTTCCAACATGCCTTCACATGTCATGGCTCATGAGCACCCTCAATCCTCCCCGCCTCCTTATCAATGCTGGCCTGCAGATGTCAGGAACTATTCGGAGGACAAGGGGGGGTAGGGGCGGGGTTGAAGGGTATTGTATTCCAGACTGGGTATGTGTTGGATGGCAGACTCCTCCACGCTGCCCAGCAGGGTGCAAACATGGCCTTGATCAATCTTCTGTGCGCATGTGATCATCTAAGATGTGAGACCCAGATTCTAGATTTGCCGGTGTTTTAAAAAAGGACAAGTTTTAGGAGTTAACTGATGGGGTCATTCCCAAGAGACGTCCCAGAGGAAGAAGCTGGCTCAGATCTCTTGTATTCTTGAGTCAATCTCAAGACAAGAAGAAAAAAAAAACATTGTTTAAAAATGCACCTTGGCGTTGGGTTACTGACTATTTTGGAGTACACATGGATGAATTTGATCAAGAGCGTCTACAGGAGGATTAAGTGAATGAAACATGTGGATGAACAGTGAGTCTTAGTCAATTGACATCCTAACAGGCACAAACATCCAAGAACCTGGCCTAGCTACGCGTACAAGCAACCACCTCAATTACCCACCCGCTCTTCTCTCTTTAGGTGTGGGACTCTCTTTCACTGGGTTAGACTGAGATTCGGAAACAGATGAGGTGGTGAAGAAACTCAGTTGGAAGCAGTCGGTGGTGTCATTTTTGTGCGTTTATATATATAGTGTTGATGTTCAATGGACGAATTATATTGCGAGAAGAGTTAGTGTAGTCAATCTCAATTATCATTTAAGAACAAGACTTTTGAGTTTTGAGTACATACAACAGTGATGCTCGATATTTTAGAGACGGTTTGATTGGGGTATCGAAGCTAATTCGGTAATAATTTTGATTTTGCACCAAAAATGGTACCATCACACGCCGAAAAATACTATGATGTTTGTGGTTAGTAAGGTAACCAAATAAATCTGTATGGGGTGTTGGGTTGCACGATAATAGAGATTTTTATTTTATTATTTAAAAATTATAAGAAAACATGTAAAAAGAGGTGTTTGGTAATTATGATAATTTTATGTTTTGAAAGTGATTTTCTTTTTAAACAAAAAAAATTACCTCTTTTTTTTCTTGTGGTCTCTCACTTTGTTTGATGATGTATGATAGTTACTCTTTTTTATTATCACATCTATTTAAACATAATAATTTTATGTCATGGGTTAGTTCATTTTTTATTTTAATATAATTTTTTAACATAAAAATATATAAAAAATTATCATGCAACTAAACATCCTATTAAAATTTAGATCCAACAGAAATTAAGCAGTCATGGAGAGAGAGAGAGAGAGAGAGAGATAACAAAGTTTTTTATTTTGTTTGGACACGATAACAAAGTCTTTTTTTTTTTTTTGGTCACGAAAAACAAACGCGGGAGAGGGAGTCTTGCTAGTGCTACGGAGAGGGAGAGGGAGACTTTATTGTCACGTGGGCCCACTTGTCGAGTACGGTCGGATCTGTCCGTTGGGTTCGCGGGCCCCACGCGTGGCGGAGGTGGGTCCGTAACGTAGGCGGTGCGCCCTTCTTTACCACACGAGTGAGCAGATGGGGGGGGGACCACAGTGGGCGTATCTCCTGCGCCAGAAAAGCCTGACGACGCCTGGGCCCCACGTGCCTGCCACGCCGGTCTGACTCAGACCGTCCGAGTCAAGACAGACGTTTCGCCGAAAGACCTGTGCCGACCGAATTCACTCGGCCGCCACCGAGTGGGAAAAGAGGGGAGGGGGAGGGATTGATGATAGGTTCCTTTCTTCTTCTTCTTCTTCTTCTTCTTTACACAGTAATAAAATCGGAGGGATAAAAGTAAATAATACTCGGAAAATCGGGTTCATTGTTTAAATAATCTGTCCTGCTTTGGTTTTGATTCAGATGCTTTTTTTTTCAAAACTAAACCAAACTAAATATTATATGCGGCCATCTTCAGTTGAATCAAATTAAACTCGATTAATTCAAATCCGTGTAGTTCGATATGATTCGAGCCACATTGCTTCATTTGGTTTGTTTTAAATTATATTTTACTAAAATATAATACGTAGTTAATTATATACATCTGATAAGTTTATCTTTAAAATATTAAGATATTTAATTCTGGAGGGGAATTATAAAATATCATTAATGTACATAATTTAGGATAATTATTCGATTCATCAGCTTGATTTACTTCGAGTGCAGTAAATATCAAACGGGCAGGCCCCCTCCCATCCCCGTTATAATTATTTCTGCAGAGAAAAATAAAAAACGAAATAAACGACCGAATCGCGAGCTGCTCATCGTGTTTGTGTCGGACACCAGCACCGTAGTTGGAAGGTTCTCGCACCGAAGGGTGACGATTCTTCTAGGGTTCTACCGATCGCCATGAACACCAAACCCATGTTGCTGTTGTTCACCCGAAGCTCCCCCTTCTCGTGTCCTCCGGAGATCATCACATCGCAAGGTTAGCTGACCCCCGAGACCGAGTCCTGCTCCTCTCTCTCTCTCTCATATGTGTATATATATATTAGGGTTAGAGGTATATAAATAGGATGAGATCTGAGAATCAAAGCAAACCCTTATAAAAGGAACCTCCACCTCCTTCCTCCCGTTCTGCCCGTTAGAGACTGCAAGACACTGATATCGCATGCCCTTGAGTGTGCCCTCTTCACCCTTCGGCTTGCCACTCCCTCCCCGAAGCAGCAACAGAGGCCCTCCGGCCATGGCCGTTGAAGCCCACAATCTGCGCCTCTTTCCTAGCAGGTGCGTGCGCAGCGCGACCCCCCACCTCTCCTCCCCTCTTCTACCTCTCTGTTCGATCCGATTAATTCTCCTTCTACTTCTAGTTCTAGATCTGCGCACAGGTGAACTTCTCGGCCCCTGCTTTGACCGGTTTCTCGATCTCCCACCTTGCAGAGCGATTGCCGGGTCCATGGAGGATCTGCAGGCGGCGGGCGTCGTCTACGGCGCCGGTGCTGCCCATGCGGGCTTCTACTCCACGCCCTACGGGGTGGGCTTCCCGGCGGGTGGCGTCGTTCCCTTCTGCAACCCGGCGGCCGTCGTCTCCGTCGACGCCTCCGACAGCGGGCTCACCTTCAACGACCTCTCCGCCGCCTCGTCGTCGCAGTCGAGGAAGCGGCAGCGGGCGGCACCGTCGGCGGAGCAGCTGCAGGTGGCCCCGTCGGAGTCCGCTACCTTCTCCTTCCTCGGCGAGGACATCACGTCCACCATCCAGCAGCAGCAGCTCGAGGTCGACCGCCTCGTTGCCCAACACGTACGTAAGATTAATAGATCAAACCCCCCCCCTTTGATATCGGTAGGGTACGTACGCATTGGCCGCGAGCTGATCGCCGGCGCGCGGGTGTGGGTGCAGACCGAGAAGGTGCGGCGGGAGGTGGCGGAGAGGCGGAGGCAGTTCTCCCGGCGCGTGGCGGCGGCGGTGGAAGGGTGGGTGGTGCGGCGGATCCGCGCCAAGGAGGAGGAGATCGAGAAGATGGGGAAGCTCAACAACGCCTTGGAGGACCGCGTGCGCAGCCTGTGCGTGGAGAACCAGATATGGAAGGATCTGGCACACACCAACGAGGTGGCCGCCAACGCTCTCCGCTCCAACCTCGAGCAGGTGCTGGCGCAGGCCGCCGCCCGGCCACACCACCCGGCCGGCGACGGCGCGGACGACGCCGAGTCCTGCTGCGACAACATCGCGGGCGGTGGAGGCCGCCGCGAGGGGGCGGCGGCGCTGTGCAGGAGGTGCGGGGTGGGGGAGCCGTCGGTGCTGCTGCTGCCGTGCAGGCACCTGTGCCTGTGCGCCGGGTGCGGACCGGCGGTGGTCTCCTGCCCCGTTTGCAGGGGCGACAAGAACGGCAGCGTAAACGTTAACCTGTCATGACTTACGAGAGGTGGGTGGCGGACGTCGCAGATTGAACAGTTCGGCGCATCAGAAATATAAGAGTGATAATTAAGGAGGAAGACGATCGACGACCAGGGCGCTTTCTCACTGCTATGTGCATGCAGGTCGGTCTTGTGCATCTCTCTCTCTCTCCCCCTCAGCCTGCCGTCTGGTAATCAGGCAGCTGTCGGGTAGTCTTCCACGATGAATACATATATCAATCGGATTAAATGGGTATACATCAGCGTCGTCGTCAAGGAGAACCAAGATCGAACTCCAACCCTATCGGCTAAAGAAGAGAGTTTCTCGATAAAAAAAGTGATTTGATGATCGATTAGAATGAGATTTATCATCAAATTATTTCTTTTCGTGAGTGAACCGAGGAACTCGTCGAACGGGATTCGGTCTCGTCGGCACAGTCGGTGTCATAACAGGCCAACTCCTCCTCTGGGATCGCCGCCGGCGACGATTTGTCTCGGTGTCGCGACCTGGGAAGGAGGCTGAGAGCATGCCGCCGTCGATGTACGTAACGAGATAAGACGGTTGATGGGGCCGCGGCGGTGCAGGTGGACCGTCTCCGGCTAGGTTAACGCGTTCCATCACGGTGACGGCGAGGAGGGGCAAAGGTCGATCAGATCGAGAGAAGGGGGGAGGGGGGGCGGCGGGCAGAGCGCCGGCGGTGGCCGCGGCGGCGGTCGTTGTCGGTGGAGGTTTCTGCTCTGGCGTGTCCTGTAGCGGCGGCGCCACGTGATACGGGGTGTCCTCACGAGCTCCACGGCGTACGGCGAACACCGGCGGTGTCCGCCACGTCGTGGAACAGTGACGATCTGCCCGCCTCCGCCTTATCCCCTGTTCTCTGACCGTTGAGGAAGATGAGAAAATTTCTGGGATCTATTTAGGGATCATTTCCGACGATAATTTTTTTTCAAATTTTTACTTGCAACCAAAGAGACCCTTTGGTGGAAGCACCGGATACATCATGTCACTGAGGAGATGTTTGGTTGTGTGGCAAATTGAAATTTTTGTTACAAAAATAATTTCTTGTGCAAAATTTATGGAAAAAGATATCTGACAGTCACTACAAAAATAATATCTACGAAGATAATTATTTCTTGTTTCTTTTTTTTATTTGTGCATGGCACCCATTCTTTGTTGTCGTATCTCGTCAAATAAGAATTTTATATTCTGATTATATTATATTATATTTAGTATAAATTTTTCATAAAAATATATAAAAATTATTGTGCGCCTCAACGGCCTATAAGTACATTTATTTTCCTTTGCATTCGTTCGAATATGAACAGATTATTAGATCATCAAATAAGCTAAAAGCTCCTTTGGGTTTGCTTATTACTTATATTATTATTCACGAGAAGTCTATAAATGGGTGGTAGATTCTGCAACAATCTAGAAAAATGTTGTGATTAAGAGAGTTAGCGAACCTTTTTTTATATACACAACATTTGGGGTACATGTACATTTCATTTACCGGACCCTGTATTTCATTTGCATTTGCGGTGTAATTGTAATTTCATTTTGTGCCCATTTGGCGGTACAACCCTACATAAATAAGAAGCGCCAAGCGCAAGGGCAAGTGCGCCCAATTTCCCGCACTGCGTCTTCTGCCTTCTTGGAGCTCCTTTCAGGTCTGCGCCCCCCTCCTGCGATCGTCGCCTCCGTGGGTGATATTCAACTTGGTATCAGAGCGTGGTTCTCTCCACTCTCATGGAAGGAAGCTCTTCACCTGCAACGCCAGTCTCTGGCATCAACGGAGGAACACTCAGCAATGCGATCGGCGAGATCAGCAGCCCCTACTACCTGAATGCATCAGACAGCCCCGGATCCATACTCGTTTCTGCTGTTCTCACCGGGGAGAACTACATTCCCTGGCAACGAGGTATGATCGTTGCATTATCCGCTAAAAACAAGTATGAGTTCGTCAATGGGGAGATCCTGAAACCATCAAACACAGATCCGGTTTATAAATCCTGGGAACGGGTAAATAACATGGTGATTTCTTGGATTCTAAATTCCATTCATAAGGAGATTGTCAATTCCGTTTTATACATTGATACTGCATATGGGATCTGGGATGATCTTAAACAAAGGTATTCACCTGCAAATGGACCTCGGATTTACAGTCTAGAACGGTCGATTGCCAATATCAAACAGGGGAATGAGCCTATAGCAAAATATTTTAATTGTCTGAAAGGTTATTGGGACGAATTGGTTCAACTTGAACCAACTGTCCAAAGTAGCTACAATGAAAAGAGATGTCTCATCCAATTCCTTATGGGACTGGATGACGTTTATGCTGGGGTGAGAAGCCAGATCCTTCTTATGGATCCGCTTCCTCAAGTAAACAAGGCCTATTCCTTAATCCTGCAAGATGAAGCCCAACGAATGATGCATAATGTCAACATCACAGAGCACTCGGCTATGTTTTCAAGGACCAATCTAAGAGGGGAGAAGAGAGCGTGGTGCTCTCATTGCAACATGACAGGTCATACGAAGGAGAACTGTTATAAGTTTAATGGCATAAAATGCTCACACTGCCAGATAGTGGGACATCCCAAAGAGAAATGTTATAAGTTGAATGGGTATCCGCAAGGATTCAAAAAACCTCAAGGAAAGAAGTCATTCCAGCCGAACATTACTGAAGAACAGTATGCTAATTTGATCAAATTGCTTGAATCGGGTAACAGTATTAACAGTGCTAACAATTTTGATCAACTGAAAATTGGACACTCTGACTTATGGATACTTGATTCAGGTGCCACAGCTCATGTCACTAATGCCATTCCAACGGACACAGCTACCTCTTCCACTGGCCAGAATGTCCATCAGGGTAAATCAGAAATTCAGCTACCGGATGGATCTTCCACTAGAATTTTCAGCACTGGTTCTAGGCAATTGAATGAAAGAATCAAGTTATCTAATGTTTTTCATGCTCCGTCTTTCAAGCATAGTCTGTTATCAATCAGCAAGCTGACAAGAGAGTCTCACTGCTCCGTTACATTTTATCCCTCATCTTGTGTATTGCAGGATTTGACAACCAAGGCCTTGATTGGTCGGGGCCTTGAGGCCGGTGGGCTGTACTACTTTGCGGACAATATGATTCCTCAGGTTTGCTTGACATCTGAAGATACCACCACTTCTTTTTGGCATCTACGGTTAGGACACATTTCAAATAGAAAACTAGAGGTATTGTCCAAACAACTACCTTTTAAATTCAGTCATGTACAGTGCCTTATATGTCCCAAGGCAAAGCAAACTCGTCTTCCATTTAAGCATAGTTTTAAGGTCAGTGAACATCCTTTTGATCTCTTGGCCTGTGATACTTGGGGCCCCTATCATATTGAATCAAAAACAGGGGCAAGGTATTTTTTGTCTATTGTGGATGATTGCACTCGTTTTGTTTGGGTTTTCATGATTCGGTTCAAGTCTCAAATTCCTGAAATTGTCAAAGATTTTATTTCACACATTTGGACACAATTTGAGTGCAAAGTCAAAAAAATTAGAACCGACAATGGGTCAGAATTTTTCAACAAAAATCTTCAAACTTATTTGTCCACGAATGGAATCATTCATGAACACACTTGTACCTACACTTCTCAACAAAATGGAATTGTGGAAAGAAAACATAGGCATATCCTTGATGTAGCTAGGGCCCTAAGATTTCAAAGCAACCTACCCAAAACCTACTGGAACTACTGTGTTATGACAGCTGCATACCTCATTAATAGGCACCCTTCAAAGAAGCTACGGAACAGAACTCCCTATGAATGTTTGTTCAACAAACCCGCTGACTACAGCACCCTTAAAACTTTTGGGTGTCTTGCTTTCTCATCTACCTCTCACCTAGTTACTGATAAACTTGAGTCAAGAGCTCGGCCATGCATATTCCTTGGTTATCCACCATACCAAAAGGCCTACACACTCATGGACCTTGAGTCAAAGAACATATTTACAAGCCGGGATGTAGTCTTTCATGAAGGTTTCTTTCCATACAAGTATCAGAAAGAAATTCAACAGAAGATCCCTGTTCCTATACCCCCTCCAGAAAGCCATGAGGAATCCTCTATGAGAGTTCATCCAGTCCCACAACAAGCTGAACATTTGATACAACCATCTTACCTGCAAACTGAAGATGAGGTGGAAACTGAAGAACATGAACCGGGACCTGAACCAGATTTTAGTCATCAAAGAACCAGTCAGAGGGCAAGAAAACCACCAAGGTACCTTAGTGATTATGTCACTGGGTTCACAGCTACTACCAGCCAGGATAGTTTCCAGGGCAACTTAAACGGATCATCTTCAGAAAATCAGACATTTGATAAGTTTGAACCTGTCACCTTTCAGCAAGCCAGCAAACTTGATGTCTGGGTAAGGGCCATGGGGTCAGAACTAGAAGCTTTGGAAAAGAACAAAACTTGGTTGGTCACCACACTTCCGGTAGGAAAGAAGGCCGTGGGATGTAAATGGGTGTATAAGATCAAATACAATGCTGATGGATCGATAGCAAGGCATAAAGCCAGACTGGTCGCAAAGGGGTATACACAAATAGAGGGATTGGATTACCATGACACCTTTGCTCCGGTAGCAAAGATGGTAACCATTAGATTTATTTTCTCTATGGCTGCTAGGCATGATTGGAACCTTCTACAACTTGATGTAAATAATGCATTCTTGCATGGGAACCTAAATGAGGAAGTCTACATGGAACTACCCCCTGGACATGTGAAACAGGATCAAAACTATGTTTGTAAGCTGACAAAGTCCATCTATGGATTGAAGCAAGCTTCAAGAAATTGGTTTGAAAAACTTACTTCTTCCTTAATTAATCTTGGTTTTAAACAATCCAAGGCCGACTACACCTTATTTGTCAAGAGAGAAAGGGAACGGATAGTCACTGTTTTGATATATGTCGATGACTTGCTCATTGCTGGAAATGATGAAAATCTGATTGAAATCTTAAGAGTTGAACTGTCCAAAAGTTTTCATATGAAAAACCTTGGAAGACCAAAACTCTTCCTGGGAATTGAGGTAGAAAGAAATACAAAAGGGATTTTCCTTTGCCAAAATAAATATGCTTTGGACATCATATTGGACACTGGACTGACCGACTACAAAACAGCCAAGGTACCCATTGAACAAGGCAAGGAGTTATTTAATTCAGGTATGGAGTTGACAGAACCCAGTACCTACCGAAGATTAGTTGGCAGATTAATGTACCTCACAGTTACCCGGCCGGACATACAATTTGCAGTGAATTTACTTACTCAATTCATGAGTAAGCCAGCTGAAAAACACCTTTTTGCAGCATTACAAGTAGTGAGATATATTAAAGGGAACCCTGGAGCAGGGTTGTTCTATAATTCACAGTCGCCATCTAATGTCAAGGTCTACACGGATGCTGACTGGGCATCATGCCCGATCACCAGAAAATCCACCACAGGTTACATTGTCTTGATAGGTGATCACCCAGTAGCATGGAAAACAAAGAAACAAAACACCATTTCTAGATCTTCCGCTGAGGCAGAATACAGGGCCATGGCCTCTGGAACAGCCGAAGTACAGTGGTTAAGCTATCTGTTTGATGATACAGGACAAGATGTCAAAGGGATAAAACTGGTTTGTGATAATAAGGCTGCTATCCACATTGCACAGAATCCGGTCTTTCATGAGAGGACCAAGCATATTGAGATTGATTGCCACTTTATAAGGGAAAAGGTGCAGTCCGGACTGATAGAGCTGGAACATACAAGATCTGGTCAACAATTGGCAGACATATTTACAAAGGCATTGCCAAAGGAATTGTTCAATACACACATCTCCAAGTTGATCTGGAGTCCAACTTGAGGGGGAGTGTTGTGATTAAGAGAGTTAGCGAACCTTTTTTTATATACACAACATTTGGGGTACATGTACATTTCATTTACCGGACCCTGTATTTCATTTGCATTTGCGGTGTAATTGTAATTTCATTTTGTGCCCATTTGGCGGTACAACCCTACATAAATAAGAAGCGCCAAGCGCAAGGGCAAGTGCGCCCAATTTCCCGCACTGCGTCTTCTGCCTTCTTGGAGCTCCTTTCAGGTCTGCGCCCCCCTCCTGCGATCGTCGCCTCCGTGGGTGATATTCAACTAAAAAAAAATTCTCCAAAGAAAAATCATTAGGTATAGACACTTAAAAAACGATTTACTGTGCAAATACACACATGAAGGTGTCAAGTGAGCAAATAATTAATGTATCTAGGTGATATTAGAAGGGGGCTGTTCCTCCTGATACATGTGATTACCTTTTAATTTCTAATTTCGTAACCAGCCAACCTTTCTTGTCTGCCGGCAAAATTATATTCCACATCTCTATTACGGTCGATGAGAAGATGTCCTTCGTAAAGTATATCTGATGCCCCAACGTTAGATGAGTCAAAGATTTCGGTCCCATTTACGAGTTAAATATTGAGGTTTTTTGTAAAAATATCTAAATATAATGATACCTTCTTTATAAACTATTTAACTCCTTGATAAATTCCTTAATTTTAAGTAATTTACTTTTAGAGTTGGATAACATAGATTAAATATTTTATTAAGTCAAATCAAACACCGTTTAATGTCACCGGACAAGTGTGCGGTTTTCCTATCCATCTTTCATTCAAGGAGGAGAGATGCAAGCACAAGCAGACAGAAGGTTACAAGGATGCGAACACGCTTGGGATTATTTTATCCATCTTAAGAGGTATGCATGGGGAGATAAAGAAGCAAGAGAACGTGATGCCTTTGCCAAACCTATCTCACTTGGATGTTTGTGACGGAGACAACCAGAGACGCCCATACAGGCACAAACATGGGGAGAGAGAGAGAGAGAGAGAGAGAGAGATGATGATGATGATGGGGAATATGAATGCACAGTCTAATCCCTGCTCTTCTCCATCTCTAGCTAATCACACATGACATGTACCCAATGATCCGAATAAGACCAAGACCTATAATTAATCATACACATGAAAGTTTCTTGGCATTTTCTTTGCCAAGAAACAACCCCCCCCCCAATAATTGTATGGTGCAGCTGCAAGGCTCCTTTGCTTGAGATATGCATTCCCCAATCCCTCGTCAACCCCAAGGCCGAATCTCATTAGACCCATTAAAGACGGGTCTCCGTGGAGATCACATTCGACTCTAAACGGGGCTCTTTGTTGCTTCCCAAGCTCACAAACTAGATAGCTAAAAGAAATCAAGAATTCTTCTGTGGCCTAAATCTCAGTGCAATTCAAAGCTCTCTCTCTCTCTACCTCTCTCTATATATATATTTGCACGCATGGAGCTGATATCTCTCATGTAGGCGACAGCATATATGCGTGCATTGTTATTTGCTTGCGTTTACAAAAAGTCGAGAGGGAGGCTAAATAACCAAAATTTAAAAGAAAAAGAGGGTAACGTAGGGGAGGGGGCTGTGGATACGACGCGTGGTGTGCTCAGAGATCTTATCGTCGTATTTGACCGATCGTCGCAAGAACAGGAGGAGCGCCCCCTTTATTTCTTAATATGAGAAGACAGAGAAGTGACGACGGACTAGACAGTCGGGTGAAGTGGATTCCACCCCCAAATCTTGTCTGCCGCACTTCATGATGCTGGCAAACAGAGCCGTAAAGCAGCCTCCTAACTAAGATCAGGAGCATGCGCACGAATTAATCAATATATAAGACGTGGAAGAAATTATTACAAGGCGCAACATATAATTTGATGATGCTCCCGGCCGGCGACAAATCCAAGTGGGTGATTACTAATCAATTGTGCGCATCTACTAATTAAGAAGGGATCAGGTACTAATCATATTTTTTACGATGAATCGGTCATCATCACATACTCACTTAAGCAAGTTGCACTACACATAAGATTGATTGTGTGCCAGCTAGCTACATAAGAGCTGCACGCTGGCTAGAGAGGACGAGTATTTTGTATTCATCGAGGAGAAAAAAAACTGGCTGTATCCTTAATCTAGAACGCATCTTGACCTCTTTGCGGATGTGATTCTATTATCAAAATTATGCAAGGTGTAATTGTGAGGATCAAGAAAACATATCTATACCTATACAATAGAAGCGCGAGTAGCCAATTTTTCGTCTTTCCTTTTTCAACCGTCCGATTTTTTATTCTTCCTGTCGCAGCCATCCGATGGAGCCTTCAATGGAGATCCGTTACGCGACCTCATGCCTTCGATGGAGCCTTCAATGAGCAGTGGCGTCTGATGCGTTCTCTCCGCCGGCGACCCTAATGCGAGCATCCCACAGCGGCAAGTGGCGCTCATCCCGTTCTCCTCCGGCAACGGCAACGGCAGCGACAGGTGGCGCCTCATGCGTTTTCTCCGCCGGCGACCCGTTACGCGAGCATCCTCGTCTTCAATGTCGAACCCGTTCCTCTCGCGCCGTCTCTTTGCTCCCTTCTTAATTCCCCCGGTCGCTCTGTTGCTTCTTCCACCTCCCCGTTATTACTAACGCTTCATCCGGACGTTACGATGCACCTTCCCTCTTTCGGCATTCCTTTCCATTGTGCCCTGCTTGAATATCCCAGGTCTAAAGGCCTCATCACATTTCCCTTTCAGGCCTTTCCTCCTTGCAGCGTCGCTCTCCTCATATTTGCGCATTCCATAGCCTTCTGTCGACCCATCAGTAGCCTTCGCCGCAGCCTTACGCAACGTCGCTCTCGTCATCGTCCGTTCGTTGAATACACCGTACGATAGGTTGATTACACTAGACGATAGGTACTTCGCAGGTTGGTGTTTTCCTTACTGCATCTTATATATCACGATGAATTAATTTTTACTCCACTCGATCTTATCCTATGCGGAAGAACCGACATTATTATAGGCCACGGTACCTTGAGCATCCTCTGATGATTTGCTGAGAGGTATGTTGTATTTCATACACATTTTTAATAGAAAGTTAATTTTGTTATTTTTATTTAACGCTGTGCACTTCTGTAGAATAGACAACGGCTGTGTTAATTTGTTAGAACGTTAGCATCTTTTGTTTTATAGAACTCGCTGAATTTCTGATCTATGTTTTATCTACCTTCTAGCTATACACGTATAAAAATTCATTTGTATTCCTTGGTTCTAATTTAGGAATTTTAAGTTGAGAAATGTAACAAAAGACAACTATATTAATGTGATTTTTATAGTTTAAGGAGTGCCTGGAGTACGTATGAAATTGGTTCAGAATACGTTTGAATCAAATTGATCTAATCTGACTTGCCCCTTCTTGATTAAGAATAAGATAACTATATCTCGAAAACTCGAAAAATGTTAATTCTCATTATAAACTTAAAAATCTCAAAACTAGAAATGAAATAATTAAGGTATCATATGAGCTTAATTACAAATAAAATTCTCAAATTAAAATTCAAAAAAAACATGGACTGATATTCATTTTAGTTGTCCCTTGATATCAACGTTATTTATTTTTAATATTATTTTTATATGCCTTGTGCATATATATAGAAGAAGGAGACTTTTGATTCCCACATGTGATTCTCTGTCGCAAATCATATATCCTGATTCTCTCGCAATTCATGTGATTCCCATCATGATATTCTCATGTTCTTATATGCACATACATTCTCTCTTTTTTATAAATTGTAACAAATGATATTATACGTAATGTAAAACTGTAAATAAAAAAAGTAATAAAAAATTAACAAAAATGATAAGTTCAGATTGTAAAAGAAATATGAGTACAATGTAAAATTGTAAATAAAAATAATAATAAAAATTGACAAAAATGATAAGTTCAGATTGTAAAAGAAATATGAGTACAATGTAAAATTCAGAAACAACATATAATCGACATTACTCCGGGACGTAACACGAGCAAAAAAATTTTATTACCTATCTCTGTGCATTGGAGAATTAAAAAGACCTGGTTTTAAGTTTGTAAATCTGAATTTTCGAAAAGTATAGAATCTCAAACCTGAACCTAAAATTGAAAATGGGAAGGAAAGCCTAACTCAAGCTTAGATAAATCTAAGTCCTTTGAACAAATATTAACCCAAGATAAATTTAAAACAAAATTCATCAAAAATAAAAAATAAAGAATCAAGCAATTGAAGTCCGAATCTGAAAATCCCAAATCAAAGGCTTCAAACTCGGTAGAACTGCATTAGAAAGTGTCAAGCTGAAACCGAAACAAAAATGATTAATGGATGAAGGCAAAGGAAAATCAAATATGAACATGGGCTCCCAAGACCCACATTTCAAATAAATAATAATACTAAGTCCTCAAGGCAACACAAGGAATTCTCGTGCTCTTTAAAAATGGAAACAAACATGAATCCACAGACTTAAAACGTGCTTTAAAAAAATCTCAAATTGGAACAAGTCTCAAAATCTGTAAATCAAAGAAATCCAAAAGAAAACATTATGTCTTAATCAATTAATCAAACACTTGAAAATTGGAATGTTGAATATAAAAAAATCTCAACATGAAACTAAAACAAGTATAAAAAATCTGAAGTCGGATCGAATTTCTTTAAATGACAAACCCGAACCAATGCAATTCAAATATTGACAAACCTCGTTCTCAGATCCAAAAATCTAAAATCTGAAAGTTCCAAAATCTAAAAATTCACTAAATCCCAAATCCAAATTGAAACCTCTCAAAAATACATCACATCTGAAAGACAACAGGTCAAGTAAGATGAAAACAAAAACATCTCAAATTGAAAAGGCATTAAGCCAAACATAATAGAAACAAAAACTTAAAACAAACCTAAAAGTTAAAAGACATCAATTCTTGAATAAAACAACAAAACTAAAGAAAACACATTGCAATTAAAGTCTTTGTTTAGCATAATTGTTTGTTTCCATATTTTCTTTCGATTTTATACATTGCATAAACAATAGAGGTTAAGACATTCCCCTTTCAATTCCAATTAAATCAAAATCATTTTATTCCAATTTCAGTTTGATTTTGATTTCATTATCAAAATTTAAAGTGAATTATATATTATATTTGTTATTTAATAATAAACTAATAAATCTCATATAACTACTAAAATTTTATGATTTTTGTTTTTTGGTACACCCATGTTTTCAGATTTTTTAGACTTTCAGATGTTCATATTTTTTAAAATCCCCGTGTTTCGTAATCTTAGATTTTCTCGTTTTTCCTTGGGATTTTCAGTATTTTTGGATTTTCCAGTTTCTCGGTTTTCATTGGTTTCAAAATTTTAAAAGTTCTCTTAACTTTCGTAGTACCCGCATTTTTGATGTTTTAGAATTTTCATAACTTTGTTGACTTTTTAAACTATGTTTTCAGGTTTATTTAACTTTCTATTAAAAAGTCTATTTTCATATAGTGCCCAGATTTCTATTTAACTTTCTATTAAAAAGTCTATTTAAACCAAAGTAAAGTGCAAATGCCTAAATATTTATGAAGAAGTAAGGTCTTAAATATTTGTGAAGAAGTAAGATCAAAATAGTAAAAATAGTATTTGTAAGAGGTTATCATTTATTGGTAATAGGAGTTGATGAGATGTTTGATTACAACATAATTTTTTATATATTTTCATGATAAAAAGTTATATTAAAATAAAGTGTGAGTTAACTAATAACATAAAATTGTTATGTTTGGGAGAAACATAATAACAATAAAAGAATGTGTACCATTTATGACCACACAATGTGAGAGATCACGACATAAAATTAGAGGTGAGACTATTTTTTTTTGATCAAGAAGAAGAACTCTTTTAAAACATAAAATTATAATAGTTATCGTACAACTCTTTTAACAAGATTCATTACAAAAACATAAAATTGTAATAAAAACTCAATATAACATGTAACCAAACTTCTTATAAGTGGTCTTTTTGCGATCATGATAGTGACATCTCGTTTCGGTTTGTTTGGAGAATTTTCATGTAATATTTGTTGATAAATATATAAAACTATCTTTATTATGTATATTTTAATGATTTCTTGAAATTTTCTTCCATCCCACCCCAAATATAGCCGACGAAATTCCTCTCAAATGGCATATAGCTCCAAGAAGGCTCGCTTGAATATGGGGAGAAGTTTGTCCGACATTCCTGGACATGTGAGGGGTAGAATAGTAGCCGGTTTGGTATGATGTATATTTTTATTCAAAATGTTCGAAAAATATCAGTGATCTAATTGAAAGGTAAATTGTCTTATTACGTCTTGATTTGACAATGTGATTAATCTTTTAAAATACATAAACTTAAAAATTAATGTTTACAAATTTCTTATAGATATTGTTTGAGATTAAAAATTGGTGACAACATTTCCAATTTATGGCTCACAATTTTCAATCAACAAGCTGAAGAAATACTTGGAATGTCCGTACATTTGTTGAAAGAAAAAAGGTTGTATTAAATACTTTTCTTTCAGTCTTTCTATATTATCAATTTGTCTGATTCTATTTCTATACAGGACAAAGATGTGACAGCATATATGAGTATTCTTGAGAACTTGATGTACAGAAGATATTTATTCACTGTGAAGTGTGTCAAAAGAAAAGATGATAAAAATATCAATTACATGATGTTGATGAAGTCAACGAACGTATCTCGAAGAAACCAAGAGTTGAATAACAAATTCAACCATTGTATTATTTGTTTTCATTAGATACATGTGTCTGAACAATTTTAATATTTCAGTTTATTCATCGCTTCATATTCTATACTTTGAACAATTTTAATAAATAATTATTTATTATTATATATAAAAATATTATAATATATAAATTTATAATTAATTATATATTTATTTGTTATTCGTACACGTGCGAAGCACGTTCTTTAACTAGTATATATATATACAAGGTCACAGATGCAATCTTATTGGAACATGGTGAGACTAACAAAATTTATATTATCGAGTATTTGGATTGCATCTCTCTCAATCTCGATCTTGATCTCGAATGAACGAATGAACGAAGGGGTGGAGGAAAGGACATGAGAGAAGACAGACCGAGCTACAGCTTCTTGATTGATCAAGTGTGGTCCATCCATCTGTTTCGGCTGGGCACAGAATCACACATCACAGTCATGTGGGGTTCACCAGTACCCCCACCCCCACCCCCGCCCCCAACTTGGCACTTCCCAAAAAGTGATCAGTCTCCTTCCCCGCTGATCTTCAAAATGAGTGCAATGACCAAGGATTTTATCATCTTATTCACGGCTCTAGTGTCGACATTTCTCGAGCAAATTTTAGTCTTGTACAGAATTGAGGTGAGATCCCGTCTGGTTTTTTGATGAGTAACGTGTGAAGATCAGACCCACCCAGGAGTAATTCCAAGCTCCCTGCCCGGGCAGTGTCTGGCCACGCAGCAACCGCCATTGAAGAGACGGCAGGGGCGGAGGTGATGACCCACCACCCACTTTGTAAATGCACCCCCCCCCCTCGCCCGTCACGCGGTGCAGCGCCCCGCCGGGACGACCAGGCGCCACGCACCGTGCCGACGCCGAGGCCAGGACGGCGACGCGCCGACCGATATCATGCTCGCTCCTGATTCTCGTCGGATGCTTTCATTTGTCTTCGGGGGGGGGACTACTGCTCCCTGCATCTCGATCCACGCTTCGCTGTGCAGCGCCGGCTGGCATCCTAGCTTGCATGGGGTCTCCATTCAATACAAAGCGTTGAAAAGATAATTAATGAAGCAGCAGCCGTGCAGAATATAAATATAACATATATCATGCGCTATTGAATTGACAGAAAACAAGACAGAGAGAGAGAGAGAGAGAGAGGGAGATCAAAATTTCTTCGTATCGGCAGACAAGTAATATTGGGACAAAAATAATGGTTTTTGATGCCTGGGATTCTAGCTAGTTCTGGTGTTGATTAATTACTTTTCTTATTGCCTTCCTGTGCCTCTGATCCTCTCTATAATGCTCAAGACAGCTGATTTGCCCATCCCGAGAGGCCACTGTGCTTGTCCATTGGAGACAAGGATAGTTGAAGACCATGGGCTCAACAGTACCCAAACAACTAGCTAGGAAGGGAGAGAAGCACACACTACCCTCAGCAACCCCACCATTAGCACCTAAATAATATCTTCACTCTCCAACACTCCCTCCCCACCAAGTTGGTAGCCCCCCCCCCCCTTTGGGTGGAAATTTCAAAGCCAAACCCTAATGGGAGGGAGCATGACTGCCTCCACATCTCTAGATATGATACCTTATCACCTTTTTGCTTGAAGGCGTATGATCACATTGTGTGGGGAAATTTCCTGCACCTCTACCCTCTCGAGTTCTCACTTTCTATGGAGAGGATTCGGTGTAAGTGGTAGAGTAGGGCCGAAGGATTGAGGAAGGAATTCAATCATGGGCACAGTTGCTATAGAACCACCAAAAAGATGGGCTTGGAAAAGGGGGGGAACTAAACCACAAGTGAACGTTGACAGACTGCTCTAATTCCATGTACTCATCAGTTCCACCCACTAGCAACAGATACCCAAAGAAAGCCTCCTCTCTCTGCTTCCATCCATTTCTAATGGCAAGCTCCCCAAAGGCGACAAATCAAAAGAAACCTAACTCTCGTCTTTAGGTGGAATGATTCCGCCCTGCCATTGTTTCCCACGACTTCTTTGCAGGATTCCGATAGAAAAAAAAAAGAGCATAAACAAAAGTTGCCCATCGTAGTCTTACTCGGTTTATCAAATCTCTCCCTTTTGGGGGCCTTGAGGTGTTCCGTGATATTGCTCGGCTAAGCAAGCTGGGCAAGAAAGCGTCCGAGAACATGGTATTTCTCCCTTTGTTAAAACCAGCTACTTCACCTCATAGTGCGGGAACTTCCTTTTAGCGACAGAACGAGACGGCTCCATCCGTAGGCAATGATCCAAAGGGGCCTAACTTGCGAGAGAGAGAGAGAGAGAGAGAGAGAGAGAGAGAGAGAGAGGGAGGGAAGGGGAGGCCCATGATGGCCGACGGGTCATTTTCCTGTCCCTTACCCTTTTCATTCGCTTAGTTGATAACTCCCCCTTCTCTCGGTGAAAGGAACACACATAACAAGGGCCGGGTTTGAGAGTGACCCTTCTACAGTGTGTGACAAGAGGCTGAAAGCGACCCATCTTAGAATCTATTTTCTTGCTTGGACCACTCCAGAGTCCAGCCATCCAGTGGGGGGGGGGGGCTCCCCTCCCCTGTGCATCAAACATCGATTTCCATGGCGCGGCAATCCCTCTCAACGTCGTCCTACTGTATATCAGAAGCCACATCTTGGATTGCATCCCCCTTTCATATTTCGAATATCAATATCCTCCTTTATACATATATCTCGAAGATATATATCGAATGCAGAAGGGAAACCTTCGTGGTAATCGGACATCCCAGAAAGACCCGACCCCCTAATTTCAGGGTCCTCCGGGTAGGCAAAGAACAAGATGCGCAGGCAAATCCTTTGCCTTAGAGCGTGTGGTTCAGGTACTGTTGGGTTGGGTAGGAGTGGAACCTTGATTTAATGCAGAGATGCACCCATGAGAGGGAAACAACAGTGTTGATAGTGTTTGAATTATCTCATGATTAAAAAAATAACCTGTTGAGTAACACAGTATATTCAAACACAGCTCTATCTACAATTGTTGATATCAAAACTGATATAATATTATTTTTTATACATTTCAACACACGTAAACAAGAGTTAATCAAAAGATGGATATAGGTGCCTTCATACAGTAAATGTCGCATCATTCATGTGTGAAAAGAACAAACGGCGGTCATCTTGATCGACGAAAATCTTTTGCCCGGAGAGATTGGTACGTACAGCGCAATTGAATGTTAATTATATAGTTTCTGTGACAGGCATCTACTTAATTAATATATTTTGATTGACTATATTATCATATACTGCCATTCTAGCTAGTACCATTTTATATGACACGCGACCACGCTAATTTGTCGTCGAACATGAATTTGCGTCTGCGTCATTTTTTATTTTGTTTTGTTTTAAAAAAATATGACGAAGATACAACACTCGTAACTATACTGTTATTTCATGAATGTTTTTGTAAGTATTTCTAATACAAATTCACTTTCATATATTTTGATTTTTGTTCTTTCCCTAATTTTTGTTCCTTTATTTCAGTATATTAGATCATTATGCAAACATCCACTAATATATATATCTACCGTTAACCATTTTTAACGGGTAGTGTTCAAAACAGTTCATGCAACGGATATATCCGTTATTAAAGATGGTCAGCGAAGAACAGATGGATATATATGTACTTAATAAGATCTAGAATAATGTCATTGTCTGGCGATTAACATATAATTAAATGATCCTCAGCTGCGGCCACAATGATGAAGGTGAAACTTAGGGGTGCAAATTAACTTGTTTGAATTCCGTTTATTTATTTTACCCGAGTTTGAATTTCAACTAAGTTCCAAAGGCTATTGTTAAACTCCGGTTCGAGTTTGATTTATTGTTCAAAGTAAGTTGAGTTATAACAACTCATCTCATTATCAATTCATTTATAAAACATAAAATTAATTAAAATTTACTTGTGAAACTTAGTCTATGAAACTCAGTCAAAATTTAAAATTAAATTAAATTTTGACTTGTTCCATGCATTTAAGTGATAATATAAAAACATCGCCACTCCTAATTTAATCATTTAAAAAAATATTCAATCGAGTTTTTTTTTGGACAGTGACGCAATGGTCTGCGCACGCGAAAAAGCCGCCCTCGACGGGGCGGGCGTAGTTTGAGACCGCGAGCTGTCGCCCCGAAGAGGCAGTGAATATTTTTAAAAAAATATTCAATCGAGTTACTCGCCATTCTTCTCGTTGACCCGGTCAAACTCGACTTATTTGATGAATCCAATTTTACGTTCTTGTCAAAATTTATTTGTTTAACAAAATAAACAGAGTTCGGTCAAATTTTTATCATGCCAGTCGACAAGTTTTTTGGTTCGATCATTAGTAGTAGTTCTCACGGCTCACTGACTCGTATTTAATTTTAAAAAAATAAACAAGGTGAATAAAATTGAAAGAGATTGACGCGAAATCCCTTCGTTTTTGTTCATGGCAAGACCTGAGACGAGCCCAAGTTCGTCGTCGGCCCAATTTTGGCTTTTCGGTCATTTCAGCCCATCAACTCGAGCCCTACGTCGACATGACATTCTATCTTTTGGCTTTTACACGATAAATAAATAGCTAGTGGCTCGAAAGTAGAATCTTTCTAATTTTTTATTTCGTTTTTATGGAATTAATAGATTCAGAATCCTTTATACGTGTTATACTTCATCAGCATCGCATACTCTGCTAGTGTATTGGAATGTGAATTAATTAGTTATGTAGTTTCATTTTATAATCTTGGTGGGATACGAATAGATCTATTTAATAATAATATTATGATGTCAAGTAAAAAATAAATCATAAATACATGACTCGTAAATTGAAAATAAAAGCAAGAAAGTATAATCTTAAAGGGGTTAATTAGATCAGACCTTTTTTAGTAGCTATCGAAAGTTTGTTGGCTTATTTTCAAGTAAAACACAATGTATGATCTATATTTGAAAATATCGATCATGATTATTCCAATCATAGGATTGGAATGGGAACAAAATATAAATATGAGAGAAGTGGTCCGTCCGATTCAATCAGGATCAAATTTGGAATGCAACAAAATCAGGGCCATTGTTTCCTGTTCTTCCTGAGCTCACAAATGATCGATGTTTCTACTCATTCAAAAAATATGTTGTAATTTTGGTTGTTCATGTTGTTACTTTTAAAGATTAACTTTGTTTGTATTTAACATTAATGTGTGGTTATAAGATAAAAAATTTATTGATTTTTTTGAGGTTAAAATGTGATGTAGTTACCAAATAATCTAACTATCTATTAGAAGTGCCAGTAGCCATTTCGTTGACAAGCACCCGGATGATTTTCCGTCTATATACATTCTTATACGTAGCATCCATCGTCCGCCGTCCACGTCATCCCAACAGCCATCGTCCGCCGTCAATAGGCAGAGTGAACAGCATCCTTTCCGGAATAATCCCAGCCTATTTTGCCGTGCCAGCTCGTCCGCGTTATCCACCCCTCACCCGACGGATTCGCAGCACACCGATGCTTCCGCCCTCCATGGTTCCCTCGGCTTCCACCCGACGAATGCGCGTCCCTCTACTCTCGGCCGTTCGCTTCATTCCTAGCGGCCGTTCCCCCCTGCTTTATCGCATACGACGGCCTCCCGATGATTTCTCCCTCTCGCGCTGATCGATCCGTGCGGATCCGTCCTCCGCAGTCCGCCATCAGCCCTAGGCCCTATCCATCCACCTTCCGCACTCCGCCTTCCGCCCTGTCCTCCGCGGCCTCCCGATAGTTTCGCCTCTCACACCGATTGATCCATCCTCCACACTCCGTCATCAGCCATTCCCTCTGCCCTCTGCCTCCCGATGCTTCCGTCCCCTCCTCCGCGTTCTCCCGATTGTTTGGGCTGTGTCATCGGCCGCATCATGGCGCTGGGCAACGACTCCGCCCTACTATGATTAGGGATCGCCATCCAGTTATTTGCCATCCCCGCCGCCACCGCAGCATCGGGCACCCGCCGGCAATCCCCACAACATACACCATGAATGGGACGTCGACAAGCGCCAGAGCCCGCCGCCTATCCTTTCTCCAGCTCGCATAGTGGCGCGGCCCGGCCCGCATCTCTACGGCAACCCTCCGGTGGAAATCCGATGAGGCTCTCTTCGTCCGTTACTCCCGCGGCCTCCCGATCATTCCGCCTATGACATCGACAACTCCAAATCCTCCTTCCCGTTGCTAGCACCTACCTGATCCTCGCTTGCGTTTGGAGTTACGTCACCGTTGTCCAGATGGCCACCTCCGCCGCCGACGTCTACCACTTCGAAGCGGTCAACACCCTAGCCAACCTCACCCTGGACAACAACCGCAACAAGAAGATTAACGTGGAGGAGAGTGGGGGGCCGCCCCTTCTCCCCCTCCTCAGCGACGCCGCCGCTTCCCCCGAGGCCCGTGTCACCGCCGCTACCGCCCCGTTCAACCTTGCCGATAGCCGGGAGCGTGTCCTTGTGATCGTCACCAATATGGGCATTCCGATCATCGTTCAGGTGCTCTCAGAATCTCCGATGAGGCTACAGGCCCGCCTTGCCTCGCTGGTAGCGCGCATGGCCGCCCTCGACTCAGTCGCCCAGGAGGACTTCGCCAGAGAGTATTGCGTGCAGCCCCTTGTCACCCTGCTCTCTTCCGAGGTGACCCTCGGCGACCCAACCAGACCTGCTCCCAGCAGAGCCACCAGTATCCATTCCCTGGTCCAGGCCAACCGCGAGCAGCATCATCTAGCAGCGGCGGCGGCAGGTCACAATGGTGGTGCCAATTTACGTCACCACCATCTGCAGCACAACTCAGCTGGCATTAGGAACAACTCCTCCTTCAATAGGGAGAGAGAGAGAGAGAGAGAGAAAACGAGGGCCTGGAGATAAAGCGCAAGCTAAAGACATCCTACGCTGAAGCACTGCGAGGCTTTCTATTGGGGCACCGGGGTCGAAAACATTCAGAGAGGCTGGTAAGAAGAATCCAAAAAAATCTATGCTGCAGGATTCCGAAAGAATAGAAGTCTAACATGTTAACCGTTTTCAGCTCGAAGTCAATTCAAAGATAGCCAAATAGTAAGTATTATGCTTTATTTAGTGTAATAATTTTATGTGCCTTATATGGATCATTAATGAAATTATTTTGACGGATCTTACTTAGGTGTAGCAATTTGTTTATGAGATGTTAAGTACATGGTACTCAATTTTAATGAAAAGTAGCGTGGGATTTAAACAAATTGTAATCGGACCAAAATGACCGATTCAATTTTTTTGTTGAAAAGACGTAGACAACCTTCGAACTGTATACGATACAAAAGATTGTTTGATATATCATGTTAGGCAAAGGCATTTATGGCATTGTACTTGCTATTTGCTTTTCTTTTGCATCACAATACATGAATTGTAATTAGGGTTATAAACGGGTCAGATTAGGTAGCGGTAGAATTTGATTTCGATTCTGATAAGGGTAAAGAGGTTATGATTCTGATAATTTTGGAATCACTATGTTCCGATTTCGATTTCGTTATCAAAATTAGAACTTAATTTGATAATTTTCAAAAAATATATTAAATATTAATTTTTATTCAAAAATAAGTTAATAATTAACATATAATTACTAAAATTTAATATAATTTCTTTAAAAAATTATTTTTATCATATTATATTTAATATTTTATCATTTATTTAACTTTAGTTTATTTAATTTTATTTATATATACTTATTTTTTATCGAAATCAGATTAACAAAAATGGAATCAACTGATTTCGATTCTGATAAGCTACCAAAATATCTGATTCCAATTCCGATAGCTTATAGGTACAAAAACAAGTTCCAAACCCATTAAGTTTTATCGAAATCAAATTGAAATATTAGATTCCATTTACACCCCTAATTGTAATATGATGTAATCTGCACTATTTTATCTTTAACCCACTGAAAGATGACACGGATTATGTTGATCCTAAACCAATTCTACATGAAGGAGATTAATGAAGGAATATCTTTAACCCAATACTTCTGAAGCAGGTGGAGTCCAAGAGCCAGGTGAATGGCGGGGAAGACTCGAAGAAGGACCCGTTGATTGTGCTCCATCCAACAGCAGGGTTAGTTGTGGTAACTTATTTTTCTCTACTCACTTTTTCGCTTTCAAATTTTGAATATTTTTTTTATAGTTTGTTGTCTTTCGCATTGTGAAGGAATTGATTCTCTTCCATGCCATCCGTCGGAATTAGATGGACGAAATTGATGGAAACAACGAAAGCAATTTAGAATGTTTCTTGTTGTTTCTATTTTGAGGCGTTTGTTTGGTCGTGCTACTTCGCAAAATATATTCTCTCGAAAACTTCCAAAATCACGGTTTTGGAATATATTCCGTTTCACGAATTTTCGTTCTCTAATCCATTTCGTACAAAGGCCGGTTTTGGATAGAGCTAATGAAGGAAGCATCTATCCCAAATAGGGATGTCAACGGGTCGAATACAGGTCAAATAATAGTATTATCTGTATCCGTATCCTATAAGAAAAAAGTGTATTCACTTGTTGTTTGTTAACTATTGGTATCAGGTGTATTCGCGAACCGCATTGTTCTATCCGCTTAAAAATGGTTTACGGTCGGATAACGGACGGTTATCGAATATATAAAGAGATAACATACGTATAAAACAACCTAGCAAAATAAAGAAGTAAAGATAAATTTACCGATAAAGACACACATAAAAAATATATATATTACGATTAAAAGTATCTATTTATAGCAATAAACAAAAGAAAATTCTTAATTATATATCTACCACAAAACATGAGATATAGAAAAATAATTTACAAGTCCATAGTAAAATTAATTTTTGAGTCTCAGATAGTAAATAATTAGATGTGCAACACAAAATATGAGATAGAAAAAAAAATCGTAATTACATGTCCAAAATAATACATGTCCAATATAAAATATGAGATAGTCGATTTGCAGCAAAAGTGCGTACGTGGATTGCACCATCAAGAAGTAGAAGATGATGAAAAGACAAGGTTTATCCAATGTTAAGATCTCAAGGAGGAGGGTGAACCGGTGAGTTAAGAACAATAAGATTTTCTAGATGGGTCATATATACTTAGATGTCATAAATTGTGAGTTATATCATATTATGTATTAGTTAGCGAATACGGATAACGGTTTTCGGATTTGGTTTATGGTGTATCCATGACCGCATCCGCTAAGATAACGGTTAATCGGTAAACGAATGCGGATAGCTTATTCGGAAAATTTAAACTATCCACTTACTGTTCGTTAACTAACAAACGGGTCGGATAATCGGATAATCGGTAACCATTGACATCCCTAATCCCAAAGGATGGAACTGCACATATTGTCGCACAAACGTTCACTTTTTGTGAGCTTGCAACTGCGACAAAGAACTTTATCAAGATCGCCTTTGGGGCAAAGCGGGGTCGATCATGTATATAAGGGTCGGTTGGAGAGCACTAGGCAGGTTAAATTTTGAATCCTTGCTGTTCAATTTCGTTGATTGATTGAACTATGTGAGTTGGTATTCTACCAACTATTTAGTACGAAGATTGAAACATTCAATATAATTTTTTTACACAGGACGATGGTGGATAATTTTTATTTGTTTTAAAAAATTTCAAACTAGATTGGTTGTTTTTGAGAAGTATCAGCAATATATTTTTTAACTTTGTCGGGTTGTTATAGTCAAGCAACTTGATAGCAATGGCCTCCAGAGAAATCAAGAAGTTTTGGTCGAGGTGTTAATGTTAAGCCTATTGCAATTACCGACTTTTTATTTGAATGTTTTTCTAAGGCATTCTCGAACAACCAACACTGCTTTCCACATAGGTGAGGAAAACATCTCATGTTTAACAACACAAAATTCTTACGTAGAGAGATATTTGACTCGTAACAGTTAAGTCCGCGGAGCACCCTCTTCTTCTAGGAACCTCCAAGTCATTTTCAATATTTGAGTTTGGTTAATTAGAGAGAGATCTATGATCCTCATACCTCCTTGAAAAAGTTTCTCAAGTTGATTTTGTCCCAACTAGGTATTACAACGGTAAATCTATATAATGTCTCAGCATGTTATAATCTTGAATTTTCTTTAATCAGAACAGTTAAATTCATGTAAATGTCTCTCAAATCAATGTCAGTATATAAACGACACATTACAATTATAAATATTTGTTGGACTTGTTCCATATACCAAATTCTATTAAATTGGTGGTGATAAAAATTTTGAACTTAAGCATAATCTATTGGAAGAAACAAAAATCCGATTATGATTATTGATATATGTGTATATTTGAGAAATAAGATATAACATTTATTATCTAACTTAGTTTTATAATGTATTTATCATATATATGTCATAAGAATTTATCTCAACTATGAATTTATATATAATCGGTATATAGTGCATTATCCGAACACGTGCGAAGCACGTAATTTGACTAGTAATAATAAAAAGGCTGAGTCGAGCTAAAACAAGTTCGGTTAAATTTACCTGTGGCTCCAGGCCAGATGGCCCAAAAAATAGTGTGGCCCGGGTTGACTTGAGCCCAAAATGTCGTAGATCTCATGTTTACCGGGCCGGGCCCAATCCGGCCAGCTGGATGTCAGATGCTTGGGCGGATATGAGACCGGATCATAGTTAGTTAAATACGGGTCGGATATTATACGGTAAAAATACGTTCGTGTATAATTCGCTTAAAAATTTTTAGAGGACGGTCAAATATTCGGTCAAACATTCAGATACTTTTAAAGTTCGTTATACTAGACGTACGAAGTATAATACAATCATATTTTAACAATACGTACCAAACATACGGAACATACAAACTTTCAAATACAACCTAAAAATCATGTCTCTACAATGAAAACAATTACAAAAATACATAATACTTAAAAATACATGGTAAACACTATTTGAACAACATAAAATTGATAATAACAAAAAAGATCACATAATCATCAAAAGTCTCTAAAGATAATAATGATAACTATGTATCTAAAATAGAGCATACATTAATAAACTTAACTTCATTCAAAATAAGCAACACAATTCTTTCGTAACTAAATAAATGAGTCAAGAAAATAATGTTCATCTTGAGTTTCCTCTTAGTCTTGAGTTGAGTCTTCATTTAGACTATTATTGATCAAGATATCTTCTCTTTCGTGTGTTTCAATGACATAATCGTCAACAAGTATATCAATCTTGTCAAGATCAATTGGTTTCAAATCTTCTTCTTCACGATCTTTAAATTTTGACATCATCAAAAAATTCATTCTCACATAAACCAAATCTTCAAGCATTTGGAGCTAGTCTATTTCTTTTCTTTGTTTAAGCGACTTCCCATGCACTCCAATTTCGTTCACAAGCCGATGAGCTACAAGGTTGGCTAAGAATTCGTATAGCAATTCTCTTGATAATAGAAAAATTTTCATCACTTCCCATGTAATCTCATAGAAAAATTCTCTTGATGGCAGCGCTGCAGAAGGTGCAGTGCTCGATGGGAAGAAGATGCTGGGCGAAGGTGCTCTGCGAAGCTTCAACCTTTCGTTCGGGCGCCAGAGCTTTGGTACAGGACCTATGGGTAAAAGAGATGGTTGCGCAAACTAAATCTGCGATTAGGGCATTTTTTACAGAGAATAAATTAGTAGGAAATCAGAAATAAAGGCTGCGTATTAAACGTGCGTTTAAAACATTTTTTATTCCGTACGCGTTTTATTCGGGTGACTGTGTAAATTCGCGTATAAAACCGAATGTTTGCATTTTAGACGGAAACGATGCATTTTATTCATTTGATACGGACGTGACGTATCAAACGCGTATAATACGCGAATTCACTAACTATGGACCGGATCCTCTCTGTGCACTACGGTGTGCACCTCAATGCACACCATTTCAATAATTAATCTTATATTATACTCAAAATAATTTTTTTAATATTGTTAAAATTGTGAATATAAATAAATATCATCTAATATTATATTCTATAATATTAAAAACATAATTAGTAATTTATTTGAATTAAATGCATAATTAACTTATAACAAAGTATAAATGTTAAAAATATTTGATAATATTATATTTTTATTGATATATAAATAATATTTATATTCATAATTTTAAAAATATTAAAAATAATTATTTTGAGTATAATATAAGATAGATTATTGAAGTGATGTGCATTGAGGTGCGCACCGTAGTGCACAGAGGATCCGGTCCGGGCGGATATTGGGCGGCAATTGCCAACACTATTAAACTCGGAGACAATACAGTAGGGGTATACCATACAGATGATGGGGGCAGCAAAGACCAGCAAAAAAATTACATCCATGGAAGAACATGACATCTTACAAGAACGTAAGATGAAGCAACCTGACAAGGCGTTTGGTTAAGTTGTTTCTTCTCCTTTTTAACATAATTTTTAAAAATGAAAGAGTACAGATATTTATGAAATGTTTGGTTGGACGATGATAGAGATTTTTATTTTAGTTTTTAAAAATTGTAAGAAAATTTGTTAAAAGAAGTATTTTGCAAGTATGACAATTTTATGTTTTGAAAGTGATTTTCTTCTTAAACAAAAAAGAGGATTTCACCTCTCTTTTTTTCTTATGGTCCCCCACTTTATTTGATCGTGTATGGTAGTTACTCTTTTTTATTATCACATCCCTCCAAACATGATAATTTTATGTCGTGAGTTGGTTCGCTTTTTATTTTAATATAATTTTTTATCGTGAAAATGTACAAAAAATTATTATACAACCAAACACCCTACTAGTTATTTTCTTTAACTTCTTTCTCTTTTTAGAGTGAGATAACTCATGAATCTAATCTTTTTCAAAATAACAGCAAGGCTCAACTTACTTTTTTTTAAGATAGACGCTGACTAGACATGAAACAAGGACGCAAGAAATGGGATGTTAGACTCTCATATCTCCTCCTCTCTCACTCTCTCTGTTCCTCCGGTAACCATCACTAGATGTTGAGCAGCGCCTTCGACGAGTGCTGGTAGGAAGGCGGATCACTGTAGTTCTCAAGTGGAGGGAGTATCCTCAGTTTCCAATGGAAAAAAAGTCATAATACCAGCCACTTAAGAGATGGGTAGTGAGTTAGTAAGGCCCCGGTAGCGATTCAATCCCGTCAGTAACGAGTTAATAGGTCAGTGAACTGTTACTGAACTGCTACCGACGCCTTACAAACTCACTACCGAGCTTAATACAACTCGCTACCGATTGGTAGAAGTTAGTAAGGTGTCGGTAACGATTCAACACTTTTCGGTAGTAGTTCACCAAACTTGTTATTTGAACCATCACTTAAGTGAGCTGAGGTCGTAATCGATTTTCATTAGAGATTGAGGATATTCCCTCTATCGGAAGGCTTAAGGTGATCTGAACTTGTGCTAGCGGTGCCCTACCTCTAGGGATGGAACAACTTGAAGCCACCGCCGTCCCTGAGAAACATCGAAGGCCGCCCCTCACCACGAGCTACTATACTCCTCGCAGGGCTCGAACACGAGGTAGGGCTCAAATTCGACCACCTCATCCCGCCCTCGAGTTCTTCGAGCCTCGTCCCACCTCAAGTCGGTGCTACCTCCGGTAGCTTCTTCTTCCTCGGCGGTACCTACTAGGAGACTTCCGGGAATCTCAACCTCACCACCATTAATCCTTGCTCCATAGCAAGCCTTTCCACGGGCTGATGCAAACTTCCGTCAGAACTTCCGTCAGAGATGCAAAGAACAATGCGAACTCCTCTCCTTCCGCTACGGCCACTGCTGCCGATGCTGTTGCAAACTTGTTCAGCCTCAGCTTCTTCTCCAACAGAAATAGCACGAGTAACATCACCGGCAGCAACAACAACATGCATGGATGACGTACGATAGCATCCAGAGCCCTCACCTTCTAATTTCAAATCAATTCAGTAGCGATAATGCGGCGGCCACCAAGCAGGCAACAGCGATCTTCCACAGAAACTTGATGAACAACGACATGGCCAGCTCCAATAATGGCCACCCTTCTTTCTAGAGCACGCCCGTGAAGAGCGATGCCGTGCTCCCCTTAGACGTCGATGACGACGTTGCTTCAAAAAGCCGCACAAATATACAGGTGCCGCCTCAAGCAAAGCAACGGCGGGTCATGTTGCCAAATATACCAGCAAGTAATAACTTTAAAAATTCGTGATAATTTTGTCGAACACAAAAGGATTGTGTTCTATAATTCTAAAATTGATGATAAATTATGAGATGATCTTAATTACGAAAATAAGATAACTTAATGCCCTGTTTGATTAGAGTTTTATTTTTGGTACTATATCGATATTGATATTAGTATTTTCAAATATTAGAGTATTAATGTCAAAAGTAATACAAGTGGACACTCGTATTACATAATAATACGTTTTGTTTACGTTATAAATTTTAAAATTAAAATAATTAATTAAATATCTCTTAACAGTTCTTATCAATATCAAATATAAAATTGATAGTGACAGATATACCAAATGAACATAAATTAAGAAAGAGAACAACTTAACGTTCCCTCCTATCAAAGCTTAGAATTGGTGCATATATAAGCCGTCACACATGAACAATGTTTCGGTTGGGCACGTACCTGTGTACACATAAAATAATATACATAAAATGGGGAGCGCAGGAGAGAGAGAAAAGGAAATCTGATATCATAATAATATTTTAGACCAATTCCCAGAATTAAAAAACTTGGACCATACTGTCATATCCTCTAAGTTATCGAAGTGAGAATTAGATATAACAGTAACTCATTAGAATTGGGATCAAAATAAAAATAGACAATTTATATATATTTATTTGATTTAAGTAAACAACAAATACATATAATTTAATGTTATAAAAAACATTGATACAACCAAACAAAACTTTTGCCTTCAACGACCACGATAGCCGACAGACAGAGATCGATACAAGAATTGACATAGCTCATTGTAAATCATTAAGACATGCTTTGGGTTAGACCAGTGTGTTAATCATGAAAGACAACGTCTAGTTTGTCGAGGTCGTAAGACATTCTTGAGTTAAGAAGAAGAAGACCTATTCCGGATAATAGTTTTCTTCAAATATGCATACGGAGAAGCAGTCATCAAAATAAAAAACTTTACCGCCGTCTGTGGGAATCGAACCCACGACCACGTGGTTAAAAGCCACGCGCTCTACCGGCTGAGCTAAGACGGCTTCTCTGTCTTTACATGAAGACAACCTCTCACAAAAGCCACATAATATTAGTTTAATGATCCTTTATAATGATATTAAAGATATCAAAATTTATACTATATTAATATTATATCGTTGTGGGCGCCGCGGCTCTCCTCGTGGGCGTCCTGCCGCCGGCGGTACCTGCTCTCCAGCTCACGGAGGTCGGCCTTGACGCCCTCCACCTCCTGGAGGAACCTGCCCAGGTCGACGGCCTCCTTGCCGGCCTCGTCGACCGCCGCCGCGGCGGTGCCGGCCTCCTTGCCGGCCTCGTCGAGCGCCGCCGGCCTCCATGTCGTCCATCCGGACCTGGTGCTTCAGGTCCGTGTACCCTTTGAACGAGGTCGTTCATCTTCTCGTCCCTCCTCCATCCCATCGCGGCGGACACCCGGACCGGAGACGGCGGAGAGAGAGGAACCCGTAGCCGGCCGCTTCCTTCCTGCCACCGCATCCGCGTCTTCAACGGCGACGGCGAGCCGGCCCCCGCATTCCGGAGGGACGGGAGCTCCCGGTGAATCGCAGAGCGACGGCGTCGATCGGAAGAAAAGATGATGGTGGAGCAGCTTCTTCCGGTCGCGGAGGAGGATCGATGGGGTCGGGAGCTGCGAAAGGATCCGGCCGAGCGGAAGGAGGAGACGAGGATGAAGACGACGTTGACTTCGTCAAAGTATACTCTGAGGACGACAGGCCGTGAAGGGGGCAGGGCAGGGCCGCCCCTGAAATTCAACAGGTTCTCCGAATAGTCAACCACCCTTATATGTAATTAATTTAAAAATTCACATTTATAGCTAATAAAAAAAATCTAGTAGTATATTTCGTTAACTCTATCTATCCAATACTCTACTAACTATTTTTATTTTTATTCGTCTCGAGTTATAAAGAGGATAATCTCCTCCATGGTGACTGACGGAGCAGCTTCTTGGTCAGTAAAATTATAATAAGAGCTGTTAAAATAAATGAATTAATGGAATGTAATAAACATAGTGAATATAAGATGAGATTAGTTAAATATATTATTGGACTTCTTAATAGTCTAAAAATTTAATGATAAAAAACATGTGGTTAAAAGCCACGTGCCCTGCCGGGTGTGATATATAAAACGGCTTGGGAAACGAGAGAGCCGCCAATTTGTAAGTATTTATCACAGCATCTTTGCAATCCCTAGTTATTATAGTATACGTATAAGTAATTGTTAAATGTTGATTTTATAGTATACCTATAAGTAATATTACCGTATTTAATGTAATATTAAAATGTTATTCGGATTAGCTATTTGATTCCATTTCAGGTACTCTTTAAAACCAAACAACTGTCCGAACCATTAACAAATTAACGAACACCTCCTTCTCTATTTCAAGTATATTTAAATGTAACGGAATCACTGGCATGCTAATAAAAATATACTGTAATTTGAAATATATTTGGATAATATGTTTCTCCCGACATTTGGTTGAAATTTCTTTCCGTGGTCTTTAAGGTCCAAGAAAAAAGAGAACATTTTTCTGTAACAATCCTACGCCTTTCGACGCCAAGGGCGCGGGTAGCGATCGCGGGGCGAGCTTTTGAAAAGTTAGGGTTTGTTCTTCGCTCCATCTCAGTCTTCGTCGGTAGGAGGCTTAGCCGTGATCGATGGAGCGAGGAACTTCCGGCCCCGGCAGTGAAGTCGCTGGGACGATCAAGCTTGTCCGCTCACCGGGGGTTGCGCCGCCACACAATCTGACAGGCCAGGTCCACCTCCTTCCCTGCTGTGTCAAGCACGACGGGCCCTGCCCTGTTTCTGACTACTTCAAGCCCAAGAGGACAGGTCTTAGCAGCTACAACTTAGAAGGAAAAAGAAATTATCTTTCGCGTACCATCGTCTCTTGAATTATTTCGTGTCGTTAACTTTTCCCTCTTCTGATTTTTCCGAACGTTTCGAGGATCAGGGGTCGTGTCGGATGGACTAAGCGTGGAGGAGGCATTTTTCAGGGGGAGGAAGCTTCAGGGAGCCACCATCCCCTTGCCGGATGGGTATTGCGGTATTCCGCGAGCTCTCCGTTTCTCATGTTACCATCTATTATGGGACGCTGTTTTTCTTTCGGAGAGGGGGAAGGACGAGGAAAGTGGGCTACATCACTGTTTTACTAAGGTGATACAGCCGGGGTGGATTGGGGACTAAATTCATCCAATCGTCATAAGCTGCAATTTAGGATATTTTTTAAGAAGAAAAGACTACCTGTGTCCTTCAACAGGTAATGGACAATAGTTCTCGATGCCAGACAAGTGTGTAGAAAGTAACCGACACCAGCTACAGATAAGACATTGAGCTCGTAGACAATTTTCCAAGTAAATGTGATTTTTTGAAAATTGGTTACTTCTTTTCCCTCCAAATGAACTAACATGTGGCATGGTAGAAGAGAATGATTTATTCCTAGGTATTTATCATTTAGTTTCTGTGGAGATTGTCATTTCAGCATCTCTGAACACTTCAGCTGCAATAATTCTGCCTTCTAAAGTGGTCATATATTTCCTTTGCTTTTCCGCTTGTTTCATACTTGTAAACAGATTTTCAAGATCATCCTCGCCATCTTTATGCACAGTACTTTTGAGATGGTTTATTTGAAGGGAGGAAAAGAGAGGGCTGGATCTTCAATATTCATCTAAAAATGTCTTTACCGCATGGCAGGTTTTGTGTTGGCTAAAGAAGGTAGCTTGAAAGATGATTACTCAAAAGGGGATTCTAATAATTGGGTGGCACAAGCAGAATTCCAGAGTATGACTTATTGGAATCACGATAGTCTTCCTTGTCAGGATGACCTACCGATACGGTGTTTCCACTGGTTTTCTGTTGCCAATGCGGTCCGTCACACCTCAGATCCTTATTGTTTTATCAGTGCTCTTGTAATTGTTGATTCCATTTCTACTCGTCCGGCATTAGTTTTGTTATTTTGAAGCATCATTTTTGTTTTGGAACATTTATTGATAGTATGCAGATCTTGCAAGGGTTTTGCATAAATTTTGCTTGAATGTTGGGCTTGACCTATTACTTTTATTTGAATTAATTAAAGCATGGTGTTAACTATCACTTGTAATATATATATATATATATATATATATATATATGCACACACACATGTTGCATATTGGTTGAATGGTTAGGTTTAAGCATCCTTTTATTTATATGCAGGATCCTGAAGCTGCTATGTTGATTATTGATTTCATAGCCCTAAAGCAAGGAATTACATCTAGTGTCAATAAAAAAAATATCACATGCACATGCACATGCACAATGTAGATATGAAGGCATTCATATTATTTTATATTTGTGGAAGTTTGTTTAGCTGTTGTCTCATCTGTTTCATCATTTTCTATTCATGATATTATGCCTCCCAAAGATATTTGTAGATACACTGTGATTGATTTGTTTTGAGGTTTAAACATTTTCCTTGGAAATCTGTTTGTCTGAAGGTTTTTTTTTCCATTCTTTTAGACATGTGCTTTGTATCTGCTTAAACCTTGAGTTCATTGTCAATTTTCAGAAAGTAACTTGTATACCTTATTGTCCTGTCATAAAGCTCCATGTCATGGCATCTGCCATCTTAATGTATGCAGTTGCACAAGCCTGTGACACCAGAGGAATTGGCTTCTACTTCAGCAAACATGGAGAAAGGCAAATGTACAGAGAGGTGAAACTGGCCTGGTTGCATCTTGTGATAAAGGTAGGTTTTAGCGGAGCTCTCATTGAACCTTTCAGCAATGCTGTTTTACCCTATGGTGAAACAAAACAAAATATATTGGTGTTCTCCAACTTTTTTCTTAGATTACCGTGGGTGGGGAGCAAAGATGGTTTACGGGTATAGGAAACACAAGAAGATGAAAAAGTAAAGTTCTTGGCTAGCGATTTTCAGAATGATGCACTATAGTAGGCTGTAGTATTATAAAATTGAAAAAGATATAATGAGCAATGGTAGTACAATGCATCGATATGTTCTAACGGGTTCTATGCCTCGATCTGCATGTGCTAATGTACATGATTGTCTACCCTGTAATCACACGTTCCGCGTTAGAAGATTTAAATGTTTCTTTGTAAGATAGTCTGCTTCACCTAAAAGGTTAGTTTTGATGAAGGATGGCCTTGGGAAACTTTGCCACGTTCTGTGGAACCTGGAAGACCCGAATCCCCTTTCTAATTCTCGGTTGGGCTGTAACTCGGTCAAGGTTCTAATTCTCTCTTGGTGCCATCTCGTGCATTTTCAGATGTCCACACAGAATGAGATCTTGTTTGCTGGCTTTTTTTTATCGGCTGTTTGGTTAGCTCGCAATGGCAGTTTTTTCGATGACTAGCTCACCGTTGGCGAACATCTTCGTCTTGGCTTCACGGTTTACTCAAGACTGGTTTGGATGAAGTAGCGGCTCATTTTGTTCGTTTATCGATGTAATCGCTGTGTCCTTTATGTAACTGTGACGTAATTAAAATGTATGTACGGGTGGATCTTGATAGATCATCCCTTCCTTCTTTGCCTTCTATTTCTCGGTTCTTCTCGTTCACGTATCCTTTTTTTTTAAAATCGTCATAAAAAAAATACATGCTGAAAATGCTGGAGGACATTTCACATGTATAACCCCTTGACTCCACCCTGTTATTCTGTCATCTACCGATTGGTTGTCTTCATGCTGGGGCGAAAGAATAGTTTGTTCCTTTAACCATTTAATTTATATAAGCAAATACCTAATAAGTGTTTGGTTGCATGATCATGGATATTTTTATTTTAATTTTTAAAAATTGTAAGAAAATTTGTTAAAAGAGGTGTTTGATAACTATGACAATTTTATGTTTTAAAAGTGATTTTCTTTTTAAACAAGAAAAGAAGGTCTTTTCTCTTTCTTTTTTCTTGTGGTCCTCCTTTTTTGTTTGGTCATGTATGGTAGTTACTTTTTTGTTATCACATAACTCCAAACATGATAATTTTATGTCATGAGTTGGTTCACTTTTTATTTTAATATAATTTTTTATCATGAAAATGTATAAAACAATATCATGCAACCAACACACCCCATTGTATATTAACTAGAGTTTTGATATTTCCCTGGTACTTGGCATGATGTTATAAAACTACATCATATACAGGGGGTGGATATACAATGTCGAAATGGAAGGCTCCTAGCTAGGGATGCAAAAAAACTAGAGATTCTGATAATTTGATTCTTTTTAATGATAAAGTAACAAATTTTTATTTTGTATCCAGCACATTATTGGAATCGAAATCGGGTATTTGGAAAGTTTATCGAAATTAAAACGGAAAACAATCGGCTTCCTGCTATTTTTTGGATTTGATAAAAATGATATATATATATAAAATATTATAATGATAAATGATACAAAATTTATTAAAAATATACTTGAGTAAATTTCATTTAAAAATATTATACAAATGTTAATTAAAACTGAAATAAAAATGCCTGCTCTGCTTGAGCGTACGTAAGTAATATGTATATATAGCTGTATATTCAGAAGTATTCTATTTGAGAATGTACTTGAAAATTCTGTAAAATATAAACTAACATAATTCGTTGACATTTACGAACATAAATATCATAAGTTCTATACTTTTAAATTTAGTTCTCCGTACTTGTTAAAATCTTAAGACATATAATATCTGTAATCCCTCTAAATTCAAAAATCAGAGTATTCAATCTGCATCTATAGCTGGCTTAGCACATGAATTATCTATTTAGCATAAATGAATCCGGAGATGTTATATGCATAGGAATATTCTTGAGAAATTTTTATATAAGGGCGAGTAACTTAATTTTTAATTAAATTTTTTCTCTGACGGTTAGTCTCGTAAATGATTATTATCCAAATAAACATCTATATGCTCGGAGCAGAACCGATTAAACCCGGGTATGTTTATAGTCACCCCAAAAATATCATTTCATTTATATAAGATTTACAACTATACGAGTGTCTGATCTGGTAACAGTTCATACATCACAGGAGAATTTCTCCTGTTTGTTGTGGCTTCAAAATGTTCTAGAGAAATATGTAAATGCAGTCATCTGACGTTGCCCTAAAACTTTTGTTTGAGTATCCCAAAAATACAGGCAGACGTAAATTTACTATTTTTTCGTATTTTAAGAAATAAAAATAAAATGAAAAGCCATTTTTATTTGTTATTAAATTTTAAAGCAAATAATTATATTTGAAATTTAGTTCAGGAACAACTTTTTAAAAGACGCTCCTGTTTCTAGTGGGATGCTCCATGATTTGCTTAAATATATATATATATGAAATTATTTCCTTATATAAGTTCCAGATATATATAATATTGCAAATAAAGATATCTTGATTTGCCCTAGTTCGGAGTTTCCGCCCGGGGGCTGTGTGTGCCCTCTTGCTCGTCCGGGCAGTTTGAGCGTGCGAGCGAGCGAGCGATCGAGAGAGAGAGAGAGATGTCGGCGGAGGAGGAGGCTAGCAGGTTGTTCCGGATTCGGAGGACGGTGATGCAGATGCTGCGCGACCGGGGTTACTTGGTGGGGGACTTCGAGATCGATATGAGCAAGAACCTGTTCCTCGACAAGTTCGGCGAGAACATCAAGCGCGACGACCTCGTCATCAACAAGACCAAGCGCGGCGACTCCTCCGATCAGGTCCTTTCCGTCCCTACCTTCTTTTGCTGCGATTATGGAATATCCTACGTTTGCCTTCAACTGCTTCGTCGACTTGACTGTCCCGAGTCGTTATTGTCTAGAATACCTGAATCTGAACAGCGTGGTGGATTTTTTTAACCTCCTCTGATGATTGCTGATGATTTTACTGATCACATTTAGTGGGTCGCATGAAGAATTTATTCAGACACCTCTTATTTATGCAGTAAACTGCCCCGTAATTTCCGTTATAATATTCAGCATCAAGTTTACTGAAATTGTTACTTGCAGTCCCCACAAGGTGGCTGTTCTCTTCTTGATCGGCGGTAGAGAGTCTGAAATTTAGTCCAACTGTGTCAACCATGTATCCTCCTTAGTTTTCATCTCCATTCAGCTTTTCTAGTATTCAATGTTATTGGCTTCTCAATACGGTAATTCGTATTGATGCCACCTTGCAAATTAACTTCATTATGTTTAAATTTCTGTCAGATATATGTGTTTTTCCCAGAAGAGCAAAAAGTTGGAGTCAAGACCTTGAAGACTTATGTCAATCGTATGAAATCAGAGAATGTCTTCAGAGCAATATTAGTGTGTCAACAGAATCTGACTCCATTTGCAAGGTCTGCTATCCAGGATTTCTCACAAAAATTTCACTTAGAAGTTTTCCAGGTCAGTGCTCTCTTTCGGCCCCATTTACTTTTCATTAAGATGAAATTGCTTGCAACTTCTACTAGATACCGAGCATCTAAAAGAGAAATGTGAGAACCTCATATTTTAATTTTAAAAAAAAAACATGATTTTCGTATCTCCGTTGGACTACTTAGGAAAATAGGTGATAAATCATTAAAAGTACTAACTAGTCCGACGATGCATTTAAAATTATCAGAACTGAGGTTCGGGTTCTTTGAAAAATTTAATTTTGACCCCTCTCCGTCGGATGGTGCGAATACCCGGCGTTAACTTACATCGAACAACTACTCGAACATCCTTGATTAACTGTCATAGCAATTTGTTTGGTAGAGAGTGCATGTTCACACAAAACAAATAAACTAGAGGGTCGTAGCCTTGCAGACCCGATGAGATGCGAACACATTGCGTTATGTTTAGTTGAAATATTTTTATTTGATTAAGATGTAATTTTCTCATATTCTTAAACTTTGATTTGCATTTGATTGATTTTCTCAAGTTGTTTATTTTAATTTGATTTTTATTTAATTTTTTTATTTAGTGAATTGAGTTTGATTTTTTTTGATTTGTTGAATTTCAATTTGATTATGATTTTTGTTTTGGGTTTAAAGTTTGATTAAATGGATTAAATACCTTATGATTTGAGATTTATGATTAACACATTGATTGATATTATTTAATTTTTTTGCTTATGTTGCGATGTTAGTTTAAGTATGTTCAACACATTATAATTAACTTGTGACTTTGATTAAGTTGTTTAAATATGTTTTTGATTTTTTTTTTCATTTAATTTTATGATCTGATTTTTTTTTTGATGTTTAAGGATTGTTTTTATGGATTTTAATACATTGGAGATTGTTTATTTAACTCCCTTTGGTATTATTTAATTATCATTTAATTAAGGAATCTAGTTTCATATGTTAAGTATATTTTAGATTGATTTTTGGGTTGTTTAAAAAAATCTGATTTTATACTTTTGGATTTAATGAACAATTTTATCGTTGTTGTTTTGTTTTTTATCTTATTTATTTAATTTGGGTCCGCACCTCATCCGGTCTATCGGGCTAACATTGGGTGCTCGGTTTGAACATCTATGTTGACACTTGAACCGTCTTCATTTCATTTCAAGGTGGATTACATAATGTTGTGCCGATGTCAAAGGTTTGAGAGTTTGTCCTGCCCTTGCCCGCGTTCTCATAAGCTTGGAGGAAAAATTGGCATTTTGGCATCATATTGGCCGATCCTCAATCAAATGAGATCGCTTCCAATGTGACCAAGTCTTTTGATTTGTCGCACGAGGGGAAGGAACCGTTGCAACGGGGGTTGGCCATCGCCTATGTCCAAGAGCACCTACCCGGGACGTAGCCGAAATAGTCATCGTAGGGCACTCAAATTTTGAGTTCACCCTTTATTTAATATGGCATTTCGCATTTTCAATTTTTATTTAAGTTTATTTTGTGTGGTGAGGCTTTTCAGGCCTGTTGCGAGTCGAGTTGGCCGAGTCGAGATGGTCCGACAGTTCTGGTAGCTCCTGTCAGCTTAATGGCTACCTCTCCTGGTCGGTCCCACCTGCTCCTAACGGGGACTGAGTCTTTGCTAGGTTCGGCCCAGCTCCTCGCCGCATCCGCGCGCACGCAGTTGTGCCTCTCTTTTTTTTTCCGACACCATGGCCGCGTGTGGGCCCCACCACGGGCACAATGGTCCTCGTACCATTGCCCAACGGCGAGCATGCGATTAGGCAGCAACCCCTTTCACGTGTTCAGCCTCCTTCCGGGCATGGATGACCATCGTTCAGGTGGCTGTAAGCGCCCCACGGCAGGCCGGTGACCCATTTCTGTAGTTGGCCTCCTTCCAGCCGTGGATGACCACGGCTCAAGCGGTCACGAGCATCCCGTGGCAGGGATTTCCCAATCGCAGCATCCATTCCTCCGGCAACACCTCCCCGCCAAGTCGCATCAACACCACCGTGGCGATTCACGGATGAGCCTGTCGTCGCCACTGGAGCCCTGTCAATAGAACCTCTGCCGTGGCTGCCGCTGGAGTTGGCTCTCCTTGCGAGAGTTCCCACTGCTGGACGGACTGCTTCTGAGGGGTGGCGGCCCTCTCTGCCATCGGATGACTCACGGAAGCCCCAAATGAGGCTTGCTGCTGCTGCTGTGAAGGGATCACTGTCTCCCGCCAAGTCTGTTCTTCTGCCGCTGAAGGAGCATGAAGGCGCCGTTGGGACCTGTGGATGCTGCCGGTGGAGCCACGAGGGGTGGTCGGCATTGTCGACGGCTCTGTTTTGGAGCTGCCAAGACCACCGTGCAGATCAACTATGGCAACTGCTGAGGTCATCCGCTGTCGTGGGAGCCATTGCCGTAGGGTGTGGGGGAGATGATTGAGGTGTCGTTGCGGTTGAAGGAAGGACCGAGATGCTCCCCCCCTGCCTTATGCACTCGCTGCCGCTATCCAGCCCATCCGGGCTCCACGGATATCGCCATGGGAGGGGAAGGGGAAACATCAGTTGGAGATGGATGTCGCCGTGTCCGAAAGGGGTTGCCCAGGCCAGCCGGGACTAGACGCCCTCCGCAGACACCTCCTCCTGCCGGTGGAACCTGGAGGCACCGTCGGAGTTTTGGGGCCTCACTGACCAGACGTTGTGGCCAAAGGAGGGACGAAGACGTCCCTTCTCCGCTGTATACAGCTGCCGGTGCCATTGTCCAGTCCGCTCGGGCTCACAGAGATCATCGTGAGAGGCGCCGACCGAAGAAGAGGGTGACCGAAAGGGGAGGAGTTGAAGAGCACACCGTTGACTTACCCTTTTTTCTTTCTCCTTTTCTTCTTTCTCCTCGGTTGGAGATCGCTTCTACCTCATATCCCCCCCCACCCCGCGCAACCTCTTCTTCTCTTTTTTTATTTTGCGTTCGCTGCTTCTCCAAAACCGGGAAGGCCACTGCTGGCTCTGCCCCAACCTTGCCACGGCGCCCCCTTTCTTCTTTTTCTGGAGCTCCAATTTTGGGGATAGAGCTCGAACAAATCTCTTTTGGCCCATGAATTCCTCCGAGATTGCATGGATCCAATAGGGTGATTGGAGAGGGTCATGCAACGGCGGCAATGATGCTCGTATGTGGGGGAGGCTGGTGCAGAGGAGCCGGCCACAGCCAGCTCTCTCAACGTTGCTATACTTATTTATTATATTTTTTTGGAAAAAAAGACTGGTTAATCGAAAATTTAGCCATTGATTACGCCATCAGTGCTGCCGCTTCCGATTGGGCCTTGTCAACACGGATGTGGGGGGTTTTTGTGAACTGGACAGTGGAAATTTAAATAATCAGTGTCCCTACGGAACTGAATTGTGGTGACAGTCCTTTTCCTTTTTCTTTTTATGAAATTGAGTGTCCACAAGAGACTACCTAGGAAGCAATGAATCATATTTTGCAACTTTTCTATTTTTAGGATAGCTTTCCATGTTGACGTAGCATCATTACTAACAAATTGATTTTAGTTATTTGAAAAAGCACTGGCTTTTATGTCACTGCCACACAAAAGACACTTCACTTTGCACTTGTTGGCTTTGTGCTTAGTACATCCAACTATCTCTGAGTATTAAAAACAAACAATGAGGGCAGAATATTTATTCATATTGCTTTTTCTCCGAATCCAAAGTGGCAAGGTTAAGAAGGTGCTTGTAGAACCTGTCCAAGTGGCAGGGGTGGTTGTCGTGATCATCTATGCATTTTGGCTCTTGTTGATGCAGCAACCGGCTGCCTTGTTGCCAAGGTGGTTGCTTCAACCACTTTTGATAACATTGGTTTCAATGACAAAAATAGAAGATATGCTCGAAAATAGGAATTTAAACTTATACAAAAGAAGAGTATTAAAAGAAAGACATTTCTCCAGTTATAGATCTTAGAGAAAAATGCATCAACCTATGTTATCAGAAACGACTGCTTCAGGTGCCTAGGCACTGAGGCAAGGTGAGGTGAGGCCTTAGTGCCTTGCCTAGCCTGCGATTGTCTCAAACGGTCATTTCTACCTCAACTGCCTCAAACTTATATACTTTTCCATTTTTTATTTTCAGATTTATTTTTGATTTTTGATTTAGTACAACTTAAGATTTTATCTTATATATTGTATTTCCTTTTTTTTAAATCAATGAAATAGTGATCTCGTGTCACATTCAAAAAAAAAACTCCAGCTCATCGGATAGCGGTTTGTAACTTACTGAGAGAGTGAGAAAGTGAGAGAGAGAGAGAGTGATCCTTTACCATCTTCCGCATCTTCTTCAAAGTTTTTCCCCCCTTACTATATTACCCTTACCATTCTCTGTTTTTTACCCTATACCTAGGGCTGTTCACTGTTCGGTTCAACCCGAAAAACCAAACCAAACCAGTACTTTGGTTCGGTTTGGTTTGGTTTGAACTACCGATCGGTTTGGTTTGGTTTCTAGGACTCTTCAAACCAAACCAAACCGATAAACCAAATAACCCGAATTAGATTAAATATTTTAATTTAAGTTATATATAAGATAGTATTTATGTATCCTTTCTTATAAAAATAAATTTTTTAAGAGTTTTTAAGGTAAAATTAATGTAATATATAAACATATACACAAGATTTTAATAGAATATGATTTAAAAAGAACAAAATAAAATTATATATTGATATATTTACTATACCTTAATAAAATATGGTTTGAACCGAACCAAATCAAACCAAACCGAATTAATTTGGTTCGGTTTGGTTTGGTTTGGGAGATGGTTTGGTTCGAGAAAAAATACTCAAAAACCAAACCAAACCAAACCATGAACACCCCTACCTATACCAGTTCACCTTTGTATACCAGTTCACCTTTGTTCTTATGCTTCCTCATTAGTAGGTTTGGCATCCTCACCTTGTTGCATAGTTGTCGAGATGACAAGGCACCCAAGGCATTGAAGGGTACCACTTCTACCTAGGCGACAAGGCAACTACTTAAGCATCACCTAGACGGTCAAGGTGGTATCAATAGATGTTTATACATCTATATATAAATATATATACATATATACAATCATATATATAATTAGATGTTAATGCTGTATATATATTTATGCATATATACGAACATATATACATAAATATAATTATATTTGTATGTGTATGTTACGTGTACGTGTGTAAATGTGATTTTTATATGTAATTATGAATATGTTGGTATATATTTTTTGGGAAAGAATTAATCTTGATAAACTAAGTAAGAGGGAGATAGAAGGGAGTTAAGAAAGAACTTTATAAATTTAAGTTAAGTATATAATATATAGTTATAATTACAAATCTTAAATATATGTGATGATATAAGTAATAGTGAAATAGATTCATAAATTCACATTATCATTAAATAGACACCTATCATGGGGGAAAATCCCCAAAATATTTTTTTTAATCATGTATAAAGACGGGTGTCTAGCCTGGGTACCTTGGATAGACTTCTAGGTGGGCGCTTCGGATGTCTTGGGCACGATCCCCAAAAGGCACTGCCTTGACAACTATGCATTGTTGTTAGTCCCTCCTTGAATTTGAATCTATCACAACCTCTCCCCCTGCTCTGTGCCCCGCTCACCCCTCTCTCCCCGCCCCTCTCTCTCTCTATATATAGCCTTTGGTTTTTCTCGACTGTCGGCTAAAAGCCTTAACCTGAATCCAAGATTCCATTCCATTTGGGTTTACTGAAAAAAGCTAGGGCCCTGAAACCTGTTTTAGTTTGGTCCTGGTTCATGAATGACGAACAGACTTTTGGTTACTCTTGCATATACGTATCGATTGCTTATTCTCTGACAACAATTTTGGTAAAGTATATTTTTAAATGATGCACAACTTGAATTTGACTGGTAGCAAGCTATACATGTCAGATATATAAATGGATTCATTCCCATGTCACTGAAAACTGTAGAAGATGTAAGAATCCATTGGCAGGGGACTGGGCTGGTTTCTATTTTAGAGGTATAATGGAAGTTCATTTTGAGATATTGACAGGAAGATTATGCATTTGGTGCTCAAAGCCTAGTTTTTGAAATATCATCATTTTACATCCTAAACACTATTGAATGTGTTTAAATATTCAGACTATATTCTTGTTTGCCACGTCTTTAATCAAATTCTAGATAATCTTGTTCAACCTGGTCTTTTTGAAACTATTGAAGGCAAGCAAATCTGATAGCTTTATGTTTGTCCCTGTTCAGGAGGCTGAATTGCTGGTTAACATTAAAGAGCATGTCCTGGTTCCTGAGCATCAACTGCTAACAAGTGAAGAAAAGAAGACTTTACTTGAGCGTTATACACTAAAGGAAACTCAGGTAAGCATCTGAACCGCATCTATTTGTGCCCTCTCTTGTAGATTTGTACCATTCACGCCATTTTGTAAGCCCCCCCAGGTCACTCGTCAGTACTTTTTGGCTGTTAATGTTTGGATAGAGTTGTATCACGTTACCTTTGACTTTAGGCACTGTGAAATCTAACTCTAATATTTATCTACTAGAAATATGAAAAATACTATATTAGGTTCATTATACTGACTGGACAGGCCCTTAGCACCTGTTTATACAGGGATTTCCTGGTTTTGTCGGGGATAAAACTGGATAACTTGCTTCTATGCTTTGACCTTCGAGAAGGCGAATCAACTGGTACATTTTGGGTCACACTTCGTCGTGGGGGGGGATCCAGTTCTTGTATCCCACCTCTTCAGGTGGAATAGCTTTATCCGGATAAAGGATCTCCAAAAGATGCTATCAAAGTATAAAAGTAGGACAAAATGGGACATCCATGCTGTGTTCCATTTCTGTGTTTTAGGTGATCCTCAAAAAAAAAATAAAAAATAAGGCGGTTGATCAGGAGGTCAGCTATTATTTGGAACCAAGTTTATATCGTTTTCTTTTTTCTTTGCTCTATCGGATTTGGGGATGCTGGGTTGGATGTTACCATACCTTAGTTGTCATGCACAACTATCCATAATCATATCACCGAAACAATGTCAACGAAAAGGTTTTCAACGCAAGTCCTTCATTCTCTCACTGTTGTCAAAAGTCCTGTCACATTTATTAGTACTGATCTTCTTCTTTTTTTATTTCTGTGCTTCAGCTTCCCCGCATTCAAATTACCGATCCAATTGCGAGATATTACGGGCTCAAGCGTGGGCAGGTTGTGAAAATCATCCGGCCAAGTGAGACGGCGGGCAGATATGTCACCTACCGCTATGTGGTCTAACGGAAGATGTGTATATATATGCCATTGCCGGCAGCTGCCTCGCCACTTGAAGAGGCATTATTCTGTTACGCGAAGAAGAAAATAACCTCGACGATTCCTGTCTTGTTTGGAAGACTTTTGGGGATTACGGCTAAAAATCCTGTTTGACTGCCCAACTCGGTTGCCGGTGATGTTCGCCTGTTATCATTATATGTATCTTTCAGTCTACGGCCTTTGAAGATCCATGTGCGTTGCATGAACTATCAAGGATCTCTAGGGAAACGGTTAGTGTCAGGCTTTTGCATGGTATTTTCATTAGGAGTTGCATGATTTGACGGGAAAGATCAGCTTTCCCAGGATGGGAAATGATTGTCAAGCAGAAATCTAATATTTCGAAGAACGTATCTTGTGGCATTCGTTGTGAATCTTTAAAGGTTTTCTTGGGATCTCTTGGATATGCAAGTTTTAGAAATGCTGTTAAAAATAATAACATGTATGTAAGGATGGAGAGATAGTACGGATAATACTTCTCTGTAGAGTACTACTTCTTAAAGGGAAAAAAACTTTTAAATTACTTTGGTTGATTGGATGCCTTTTTTTTTTGAACAAAGGGCAGATTAGATGCCAAAACAAGAATTTTCTTGACACAACCACTTACTCCTCTTGTTTTATTATTTTTTTAAATCAAGCAAATAAATCGATTCAGAAGGTCAGAACTACATAAAAACAAAAAGGCGTAGGCGACAAAAAATATTCGCAAAATTAATTGGTACGCCGGCGCAATCATTGGCGTGGATGATGAATAAACATCCCGATTGGAAACAAAATCAAGATTTATCAACATATTAACATCAACAAAGAAGGAAAGAAAAAATGCACGTCAATGCAAATGGATGCTACCAGAGCACGCATGGGCAACTTCGAGCCGGTTCAAACCACATACACATTTTTTGAACATATATTTTTTTGAGTATTGATCCTTTTAACTTTTTTATATTATACACGTATCCTGATAAATTATCTAAAGAAAAAATTTATTCAGTTGCAAACTAAGTGGAGCTGTCTATAATAACCTACAATTAGATCAGTTTTTGACAAAAGAACTCTTCCACCTCTCCCGCCTCTTTCCTTTATCTATCAACCTGTAAATATATGAATATATTTAAAGACTGCTAACAAACATTCAATCTGTTTGTAATGGAAAATTAAGAAATAATAACAATTTAAAAAGTATTTTAATAAAAATATAAAAGTTTTTTTTGGTCAGATGGCACAGTGGCCATGGACGCGTGCCGGCGAGGATCGAGCCCCAGCTTGATCCCACACGTCGCCCCCCCATGGGAGCGCCCGACTGTTGCTGCCGTGAAGCGTACCCCTCCCGGCGCCCCGCCCCCCGGGCGCCGGGTGATGTCAGCAGAGCCACGCTCGGCCGGCAAAAAAATATAAAAGTTGACGATCGATTCTTTGAGTACTTGTCAATGATGTTGCTTTATTTTACGGCAGAACAAGTTCCAAGTGCTATTCCAGATTTTAAATTTCGGAAAAGTATGTTCAGATGTCCGTACGATTACCAGGCCTGGTATTTTTTGGGGAACTAATAAAATATTTATGGGGTGTTTGGTTGCATGATAATTGAGGTTTTTATTTTAATTTTTAAAAATTGTAAGAAAACTTGTTAAAAGAGGTGTTTGACAACCATGACAATTTTATGTTTTGAAAGTGATTTTCTTCTTAAACAAAAAAAGATGGTATCACCTCTTTCTTTTTTTCTTGTGGTCCCCCCACTTTATTTGGTCATGTGCGGTGGTTACTCTTTTTTGTAATCACATCCCTCCAAACATGATAATTTTATGTCATGAGTTGGTTCACTTTTTATTTTAATACAATTTTTTATCATGAAAGTGTACAAAAAATTAATGCAACCAAACACCCCATTATATTCATATAACAAGATAGTACTGGTATGAAAACGTTTAAAGTTGACAGTAAGAAAAAAAACATGGCACTATTCTCTAGGGAGAAAAATGAAAGAAAAGCGCTTGAACTTTTTGAATCGAGTCCATTCCACCTCTTGCAGTCGATTTTTTTTTTTTTAACTTTCAACCCTGGTAAACTGGTTTCTTTTACCAAGAATAAAAGACGTAGAGCACGACCGGGAAAAAGAAACAATTAAAAGAGCCAATACGTCGCTGTCGAAGCGATGATCTTTTCGTTCCTGTGACGGTCTGGCTTACACGTCCGACGGAGGCCCTCGCCGGGGTCCGGCGGCGCGCAGGCATCTTGCCGTCGTTGTCGTCTCCTCCACAGCAACCGCGCTCCCCCGGCCCTGGCCACGGGCCGCCTCTCGTCCCTCGCCCGCCCCTCGTCGGACACATCATGATCATTCGTCCGGGACTATTCCTCAGAGCCCGCCGATTGGCGAGACGCGTGTGAAGTTATCTGCGCGGCGCGACTTGCCGCTGTCGGCCTTCCCAATCGCAAAGGCTGTGGTCCTTCTCCCCGGGTTACCCTTTTCCACCTATCGGCCGCCGTCCGTGAACCCTGGATTCCTAGATCCGCGCTGACTGGTGATCTGGAGGCACCCTCCTGCTGGTTATTACCGCTTCGCTTGCTACTACTGCTGCTGCCGCTCCTATAGATGTATGGAGGAGCAGACGTACTGGAGAAACGAGTAGGATTGGAGGTAGGATATTCTGGCACTGCGCAATGGTCTTGAAGTATCACTGGTACGCCTTTTGCCCTCAGTTTTGTTCCTCTGTTCCTTCTCCGGAAGAATGGGGTAGATTGCTTCCTTCTTCCTTCTTCCTCTTCCGGAAGGATGGGGTGAATTTCTGGCGAACTGGAGCGGTGTTTAGTTATTGGAATTTGATGGTTTAAGTTAATAATGCCCGCTTGGGGGGCGGGGGTGGGTGGTTCTTACTGGATTTTAGTAGCCCATTCGATCTAAAGCTCCGTTTGATTGCCTGACGAGAAATTTATAGACAATCACGTAGTATCAACAACAATCCTTTTGATACAAAAACCTTGTTTTCTTCTCACCTTCAAGGCTCATCGATAAGTTTTAACTTAGATATACTCATATAGTACACATGCTCGTTCTCGGGTATTTACTTTGTTTTATATTTCCGTTTTGTGTTTTTAAGTATGGAAGAATGAGAAAACACATTGCTTCTCAGTCAACTAAATGATGTCAATTTTACTCGTTCACTAGAAAGGTGTACATCTTTTTCTGAATTTACTTATTTTTGCTTCTCTGGTGTCAGATTTTTGACATGCAAAAGTATGATACGATGTTATTAGCCTCCGCCATTATGTTGAATTGCACATTTCTTTCTTATTTTCTAGGCTATCTTCTATTGCAGCTACCCAGGGTCAGTAGTGCTTCTTCCCCACTGGGAGGTTTCCGCTTCCTCAAAATTTTGTTTTGGCCATTTTTCCCTGGAACTTGTAACCTTTTTCTATAGTGTTATTTCTTTCAATTTTAAAATAGAACCATTGATACTTGTATTCTGTTTCCATGGTAATACCATAATACAGGAACTCACCTCTTGCTGATGCTATTATATGATGTCTTTTTCTTATCTTTAATGGCATTTACCTTTTCCCTGCCAGACACTGCAGTCAAGGATTTCTGGATTGGGGTCAGCCCCTGGATTGGTTAGGCTGATCTTGATCTGGATCGGTATTGGATTGACTGATCCACCAGGATAAAAGCTGACCTAGGATCAGCCTGGACTGGATTCGTCCTTCAAAAAAAGAAAAGGTCCTAAACATTATCTATAATAGTGAAGAGTGGCTGATCCCATGCAGATCATCGCCATTTGGTGCCACTGCCGTCACTTGTTCCCCCACCCTAATGAGCATGGAGGAAGATTGTATTTGGTCAGTCTGCAACTTTAAGTTATCTGATCGTTAAATATTGGATCTATAGACTCGATGTACCAAGATCTAGTGGCTCACAGTTAACTGGACCTGGCTGTATCTGGTCCTTTGAACCTGATATGATCTATGTGCAGGGAAGAATCAGTAGCTTGTCACCCAATGACCCAAAAGACATTTTAACTGCTAGTCGCTCCTTTGCTAAGACCGGTTTTTTGCCTCTTCTGGTTGTGTTCATTTGGGCTCTACATTCATCTCCAAAATCAACTGGAGACCTTTTTTGGTCTCTGACATTCTCTTTTGTTTCTATAGCTTTTTTTCTTTTCCCTGTTTCTTTCATCATTATTTTGTTTGGTTTTTTCTACTATTTTGGTGGAAGTAATCTAGTCGTCCTTTTCCTCTTTTGTTTTCTCATGTTTATGCATTTTTCTCCATTTCTGAGCATCTTCAAGAAAAGGGTTTAAACAATTTAGGGGACAACTTGCCTTGTGGAATCTGGGGTTTTTTTTCCAGAACATTTGTTTGTTTGCTTGTTTCTTAAAGAGTATGTCAGCAAACCTTTGGCAAAGTTGGCTTGGAAACTACATATTGTCTCTCATGGACTTCCTTGGATGATTGGATTTATCTCCAGGAATACTGCAACCCCATGGATGATGTTTCTTAAATTCCCAATCAGATTCAGTTATTGACTATATTTCCTCTTCACCTTTTTTTTTCTTCCTCATCTGTTGTCATCAAAATTGAACTTTATCTGTCTATTATCATCTGGCAAATGGATTGATCAGATTTGATCCTATCCTCCTCTTTTTAGGTGTCATATTATCTTTCTTTTGGTTTCGTAAAGCCTGTCTATGCAATTGGCTTGTGCTCAGCAAAAGAAGGAAAGACATGCACTATCTTATGGTTTCATTTATGAATCCATATATTGACTTTATTCATACAAAATAATTATGTATGTTAAGGGATATTTCTCTCTCGAATGTGGATGATTGTGTGCTGTTTCTTGACATTTTTTCCTTTTTCTTCCCCTGCATCTATGGATGGATATTTGCAACTTTCATGATGGCTTTGTTCTGTTTAGTCAAATTACAATTTGTGTATGCTTTATGTGCTTTTTATTACTTTTCTCTGAGAAGTGCCTTTTATGAATCTTGTTAGGTACGGAATTGATTATCTTGTGCCTTATAATGATTCATTATGCACTCATGCTGGTTTCTATTTGATGCTCATTGAATGAAACTTGGTATGAAGAAATCTTGTGAACCAAAGGGAAATCAGTCTGGATCAACTAAATCCAATGAGTATGTTTTGGATATCGAGCAAGATATGTGTTGTCAATCCAATTCTTCAAATCTGCCTTCAAATTCAGTCTCTCTTCAAGAATTTGCATCCAGTGGCCAGCTTTCTGAAGGCAATGCTGCTTATTTCTCATGGCCGATGCATAAACGCTTAAATGATTCTGCTAAAGGTCGAGCAAATTTCTTTGGGAATCTTCAGAAGGGGGTGTTGCCAAGAAATCTTGATCGACCACCGAGAGGTCAACAGGCCTCCACTTTACTTGATGTGATGACGATAAGAGCATTTCACAGCAAAATATTACGTAGGTTTAGTCTTGGTACAGCAATAGGCTTTCGGATTCGAAAGGGAGTAATCACAGATATACCTGCTATTCTTGTCTTTGTTACTCGAAAAGTTCATAAAAAATGGCTCAACCACATCCAATGTCTCCCGCATGCTCTTGAGGTAGAAATATGCCTGCTTTTTATGAGAGACCATTACTTTTTTAAGTTTGCAGAAAGATGACGAAATTATTCGGTGCAATGTGTATTATGTAAACTTCTTTTTTCATGTGCAGGGACCAGGAGGTGTTTGGTGTGATGTAGATGTAATTGAATTTTTGTACTATGGTGCTCCAGCATCAACTCCCAAAGAGCAACCGTACAATGAGCTTGTGGATGGCCTACGTGGAAATGACCCATGCATAGGTCCTGGTTCACAGGTGTCTATAATTTGTACTAGGTTTAATCTTGTATCCTTGGAAATGCCATCAGCCATATATATCATATGTTTTGCTAACAGAATTTTGTGAACTATTACAATATGGCCATTATTATTCTGTTCATAGTTATGCGGTTGGTATTGTTTGGTTAGTATATTGTTCATTTTCTTTTTTGAATAAAGACCAAATATGACAGCATCTTGAAACAGAATAATGCATTACTCTTAACTAACTAATGTTTTTGGCAGCAGATTATGGTATGGTATCAGGTATCACCAAGATTTGATTCTAACCAGATCAGTCAGAATCGTGCCAGGCATAACCTTAGTCCAGAATTTGCTACAATATCTAGTTTCTTACCAATCTGTCAAGTCATTTGAACAACATTGGCTTGGTAAAATAAAAACAATAATGCACAACTTATATCAGCATATTTGAGTAGTGCAGTCTGTCTACCCACATCTAAGGGCCTAGAGTTTGTCTGCTAAGGGCGTGAGGAGAGGAGGGCCTTGCTCGCCTCAAGTGCTTGAGGTGAAGTGTATTTATATATGTATATTATTTTACATGTAAGATTATGAATCACTAGACATCATAAGTTTAAAATTGGAATACAAAATATTAAAGAAAAAAAATGCAGCCAATTTTTATTACATAAAAAAGGAAAAAAAGTTGAAGGTTGGCAGGGACTGTCAGAGAGAGTGAGAGGAGATAGAGGGGTCCATACTGCAGGAGCAAGGTTGTGGTAGAGAGAGAGAGAGAGAGAGAGAGAGAGAGAGAGAGAGAGAGAGAGAGAGAGTGAGTGAAGGACAATGGGTCAATAAGGGCTGAGGGAAAAAGAGAGTGATGGGATTGAAAGAGTGGGGATTTTCAAGAGATAAGAAGCTATAGGGAGAGTACAGGGTGGGGCAAGGCTGAGGCAAAGTTAATAGCCCAGGTTTCATACCTGGTTCAGTTCGGTCCGGTTTCATACCTAGTTTGGGTTGGCTCTGAGATGAGTAAGGCGGGTTAGGCGTTTGCCTTGGTGAGCTAGGCAAAGGAGGCAATCACCTCATGCAATAACAGCCAAGGCAAGGCACCAAGCCATCACCTCACCTCGCCTCATCGCTTAGGTGACTGAGGTGATCACCTTTGATAACATGGGTTTAGTTAGACCCATGGTTCGCCGGGTCGGCGACCCGGTCGGCCGGGTCGCCCGACCCGGTCGCTTTTTGGGCCGACCGACCCCGACCCGGCCCCGACCCCCCGACCCGATTATTATTTTAAATTGAGTTTTTTATTATATTTTTTCCCGACCCCGACCCGACCTCGACCCGACCCAGGTCGCGACCCCAACCGACCCGGGTCGGTTTTGGGGCCGACTGACCCGGGGCCGACCCCCGACTATTCCTTCCTTGGTTAGACCAAGTAAACCAAATTTCAACTAGGTAATTGAAACAACTAAAAATGATATATACGTAGCCCAAAATAGTAACATATGTGTAGAACTAATTGTTTTAGCTGTATTTTGCAAGTTGGCCAGAGTATTTTTGTTTGAAGTACCTTTTTTCTAGAAGTCACTTCAATTAGAATGCCTTCTTGCTTACAGTAGGTGAAACTGTTTGGTTGTATTTTTTTCTCAAAATAAGTACTTTTATAATAAAAAATAAACATTTATGCAATACTTCTCTTCATTTCATTCTGTTCATGCCACGACCAAAGAAGAAAATGTATAGCGATCAATAAGCTAAGCTTCATGGAATAGAAACCTCTGCTAATATGATAAGGATAACCTCCGCATAGCAGAAGCAAACATGGGTCATCTTTACAAAAGACAATCTGAAGCGACTATCAGCAATAGCAGCAAGAAACTGTTGACATAAGAACACGGGAAAGAAAGGAAGAAAAGTTACCTGGATGGCCTTGTGGAGACGGATGATATTGGGGTGGGAGATGTGGTGGAGGATGTCGACCTCCTTGAAGATGATGTCCCTCAGTTTGTTGCTCACAGCCACCTCCACATTGAGCAACCGATGCCTCACCTGCCAAACCACCACAAACGATCCCGCCCCTATCTTATGTCTCTCCCCGAAGTGAAAGCCGTTGTCACCGGATTGTGACAGAGTAGTCTATTGGCTATTGCCAGAGAAGTTGCCGCAGAATCTTAGAATGAAAGGCTTTGTTGCCGGATGGTTGTAGCCAGAGAATAGAGCCTACATAGAAGCGTAGAACGTCGATGGATGCAACAGTTGGAAGAGTGTAGAGGAGCGTTGCTGGAGAACAGAGCCTGCGTCAGGGAAGAGAGATAACATGTTTAAAAAGGGTGCCCTCTTGCCTGTGTCTCAGAATAGGACTCGCCGACAGCAGTTATTGTTAGCAAATATGTCGGTTAGAGGAGTTATTTTTCCCTACTTCCTTCCTCCTCTAGCGAGTGCAAGAAGTGGCGCCAGTTATGTTCCCAAATGCACCCTGATAAATCAGATTTAATTTTTCAAGGAGAAGAAAGTAAAAAAAAGAACTTCTAGATGGTTCCCAAATGGATCTTTAATATTTAATGAATTCTTCACTCCAAAAAGCCCATATTTTGTCTACTTTGGTTTTTGGAAATGCCAAGAAATGAACCATCAAGAACACTAAGCTCCTTGCTGTCTGGCCATCCCAATGTTTGTCCATCGCCTGCCAGTGCATTATGTGGATTTGCTTTTTATCTTTTATTCTTCAGTTGCTGATTTTTTACTGCTTTTAATTTTTACCTTTTTATGTTAATGTATTTTTATCTTGGTTGATCCATGCTTATATTTGTTAAGAGTATGTGATTAGTTGATTTTATCTGTCTTCATCTGAGTCATGCTTGAATTCTTGTTTTCGTACATTCCATTCTTGTTCTTCCTTGCTTGGTCCTGCTTTGTTGATCTTGAATATTCTTGTCCTTGTATAAGGTTACAAAACCCTATGTTTAAAGGCTTGGTAACTTTTGCTGACGTTACTTTACTAGGGTCTAATAGTAGGTTTTGTGTTAAATAATTATATATGTGCAAAATTTGTTACTGTATATGCACTTGACGTATGCTTATGAAAAAACAAGGATTACCTATCCAGTTGTTCTGAAATTATTATTGTTTCAGGGAATATAGTAAATTTACATGCTTTTTTGGTAGACCTGAAAGGAAATTAAAGTATCTTTTTCACTGTGGTGCACCAGGTCAACTTTGTGGCAGTGCTTCACACATTGGTTTTCTATTTTACTTGAGTAAAGAGTCTTAATGGAAACATGAAAGAGGATTGTCATGGACCACCTTGCTAATTAGCCGAATCTTCTGTCATTGTGAAACCTGTTTGCCTTTTAGACACTGAAGATGATGGAGGCATCTACATGGAAAAGTGTGTTTGAGTTGTATGAGTCTCTACTTGAGACCTCAACTCCTCAATCTTCCTCCTCCAACCCCTCCATAGTCCCTATGAAATAATAGTAATAATGAGACAAGGAGGAAGTTTATTATTTGCAACTAGCAATTTAATGTATCTCTCACTTACAGATTTACTTGTCTCTTTTCCTTTTAATATTTGTCTTAAATTGCCTGCGATAAGTTGTCCACATGTGGTCTCATTTTCATTTCATCAATACTATCTTTTATAACCTTATTTTTTAGAATATTTCTTGTAATTTAAAATCACAGTCATTTGTGCAAATTTAGGTTGCAAGCCTAGAAGCATTTGGGACTTTGAGTGCTATAGTAAAGAGTCGAACAGGCATGAGGCAAGTTGGTTTTCTCACAAATCGGCATGTTGCTGTTGATTTAGACTATCCAAAGCAAAAGATGTTTCATCCTTTGCCTCCTAATCTTGGCCCTGGGGTTTACCTCGGTGCTGTTGAGAGGGCAACATCATTCATCACAGATGATCTTTGGTATGGAATATTTGCAGGAGCTAACCCAGGTAATATGATTTCTGAATTATTCTGCACACATATTAATGCATATGAAGAGAATAAAATTTTGTTCGTATTTCTTATTTTGAACAAAGAGACAAGTATAAATTGATACCTGAATGTTTTCCTGCTTAAAATGGTAGATGCAAGGATTTTCAGGTTGGGATTGGCCCAAGATATTTTGGATTGGATCAGCCAGCTTGGGCTCAGCCAATCTGGTGGAAGGAAACTGATCCTTGATCGGCCTGGATTGGTCCTTAAAAATTTTTAAAAAAATAAAAATCCAGTCTAGCTTGATCCCCAGTGGAGTGGTTGCCCCAATCGTATTGGGTTGCTGCCTCCCAGCGGTGAAAATGCAGCCGAACCTTGCACCACCGATATGAGTGGTGAGCACTCCATTCCCGGGATATGTTGATCCAGGCCAATCCAACCAGATCTGACTCAATCCCAGCAGAAATCAACCAGGACTGCCCTCCCCCTTCTGGATCAAGTTGGCAAATTGGGTTTGCACCTGCTGATCCGGATTCACGAATCCTGCAAACCATCAATCGGATCAGATCTGCCGGCTTGGCCGATCTGCCAAAGGAAATTTAATCCAGGGTCGGCCTGGATTGATCATCCACAAACTGAAAGAAAAAACATAACAGACCCCAAACATATCTGGTGTGGAGGGGCATCTGATCCCCATGGGATTGCCATTGTTTTGCGGTGGAGGGGTGGCAGCACCACTGCCCATGTCTTTCCTGCCCTAACTTAACTTAAATTACCAGATTATATCATCTTAGGTCCTCTGGACTTGATAAACCAGCTACTGGATCAAGCTGCTTTATCTACCCTTTACGGCAGGGAAGGTGCAGGGGCAGTGGTGTCTCCACCAGCTACAATCTTCTCGCAGTGATCTGACCCCAATTGCGCCAGATTGGTCTGGAATCAGCTGATCTGGCAGTCGGGATTCTGGAGTCAGTTCTTGGTGGAAGCTCTTTCGATCCCAACCCACCACTTGTACTGTTGATTGCATTTCCTGGAACCAGGTTGTTTGACACATGAAATTCTTGTTGTTGCCAATTTCTTTACATTTCGTCCTTACCCTTCGACTGTCTGCATATAGTGTGCTGATTCCGAAATGTACTTGTTAACTTCAATTGAATCTTCAGAGACATTTGTTCGAGCTGATGGAGCATTTATCCCATTTTCTGATGATTTTGAGATTTCAAGTGTCACCACCTCAGTAAAGGGGGTGGGTAATATTGGGGAAGTCAGGCGCATAGACTTGCAGTCTCCGCTCAACATGCTTATTGGAAAGCAAGTGGTGAAGGTTGGAAGGAGCAGTGGTCTGACCACTGGGACTGTAATGGCATACGCACTGGAGTATAACGATGAAAAGGGAATATGTTTCTTCACTGATTTTCTGGTAGTTGGTGATAACCAACAAACTTTTGATCTTGAGGGGGACAGTGGAAGTCTCATCATTTTGACAGAACAGGGCAAAAAGCAGCCACATCCTATTGGGATAATATGGGGTGGAACAGCAAATCGTGGTCGATTAAAGCTTACAAATGGTCTTGAACCGGAGAACTGGACAAGTGGTGTTGATCTTGGTCGGCTTCTTGATCTTCTGGAGCTCGATCTTATCACAACGGAGGTGTCTCTCCAAGGTATCTATTCTCTCTGGAGCATAGCTGAGGAATCTATTTACGCGGAGTTGCTTTTCTGCTTGGTTTACTTCTGAAACTGATTGTTCCTATGATCTGACTATTATTTTTTGTTTTTTAATTATCATATCGTAAGAAGCGGTGCAAGAACAGAGAAGTGCAATGGCAGCAGCTTTTAATTCCACCACATCCCAGGCAGAAGAGACGCCAATAAAGGAAACAACAGATGACATTTTTGAACCACTAGGTATCAACATCCAGCAAATTTCTATTGATGCCTCTGGCACGGAAATAAATGCATGCTTTGGACATGGTGAGTTTCATGTGGATGGCATTGAGATAGGCCCAAAATTTGAAGAACATCAATTCATTCCCAACTCCCCAGTCCATAGAAACCAGGGAGGAAATCCTGAGCTGAGTCTTTCTGCGTTGAGAAGTGCATCAGATGAGGATGGTTCTGTCTCATTGCATCTAGGGGATAGGGAATCTAAGAGACAACGCACTGAATCTACACTTGACATGGAATCCAGCAAATGAATGAGGACCAACTTGAAGCTAGCTGTCTTCACTTTGAAATACTTGTTTTCTGATAGCATGGTTCATGATTTATAGACAAGTCAAAGAGCTATCATTATAACATGGAGTTTGCTGGGACTTTTAAATGAATACAGGCTTAGTAGAATTCCCGACCGGTATATAGATTCAAAGGTCGTGACAGTGATTTGAAGGCACTTTTTTTTCATATCTTTTACAGATCTGCAAGGTGCTTACAAGTTACAAGTTACACATGAAGAGCTTCCAAAGGTTAGTTGTTGGAGAGCTTTCAGCAACCGTGTAGGCTATGTATATTCAGTAATTTGCGAATATCCAACTCTGGTGTTGGACCACTTTGGTTTTATCCTAGTTATAGACATTTCCATTATTTATCATCAATGCCCTGAAGGATACGAGTCTTGCTGCTTGTGTATTCCCCAAGGATTGTGATGGTTGGGGCATACGATGTTTCATTCACCTTAGGAGTTTTGGCAGAAATAAAAGTTTTGAGGTATTTGGTTTTGCTATGGGAGTAACTTGCATTTTTTTTGTCATGCCCTTTGCAGTTGGGACCTGTTTTGTCTGATAATGTTGATAGCTAATAGGGTTTCGATGTTAAATCCATGGAATGTCGGGTTAGGGTCACCGGCTTACCCTAGGTGAGTTGGTACCTGTGTTTGCCCGGAGGGGGGGGGGTGGGCTCCCGGGTTCGAGCGGCAGCCAGGACGCTGTTCGGCTGTCCGCTCGAATTCCTGCGACCGCTGTGCCGACCTGCCTGGGGCAGGTGAAATCGGGTGGCGATTGAGCGGGGGCTCAAGGGCTCGATCGCTCGCTGCTCATGGCGCTGTGAGCGTCTCTGGCCACTGTGCCACTGTTGATGAAAAAAAAAGTCAGGTCAGGGTCGGGTCAGCGGACCTGGTTAGAGTTGGGCCGACCGATACGATCGGGACCCAAATCAGCCAATTCACCGTGAAGTCAGCTGGATCAGGCCTAGGCTTCTCCAGGTCAGCTTGGTCGGTGATCCGGGTGGGCCGAGTTGTAAAAAATAAAGCCGTCCATCCCCTTAATTCCAAACCCCAAATTTCAACAGGGGCATGGGTGTTCTAGTGCCATTTTTTTTTCTTAACATACGGCCTGATGGGGAGTACACAACACAAGCAGGTATATCTTTTAATACTAGATTCAATAAATAAATGAATGTTTTTGGGAGCGTGTGGAGAGAGACATGCATGACTAGACTTATTCCTCACGAATGTTTTGGTCGTATTTGGCTAAAGAAATAGCCCACTTTGAAATATTAATGTACTGTTTTCTTGCCGCAGTATAATTATATATATGCATGTACGTATAATGCAAACTTCACGGATGTTTTGGATGGATAGCTGTTACACTATCTTGATGATGTCTGGATAGGGGGCTAAGAGAAGCCTACTTTCTATTATATCAATGGTCTGCTGTCTAATTCCGTTTTTTTTTTGAAGCAGTCTAATTCATTTTTTAATCTCTTGAACTAGATCTCATATATATATATATGTATACAGTCCTCAAGACTTGTCATCGTGTGTTCAAATTATACGTGTGATACTTACATATACAAATCTCGACACTTGCAGTGTATCTAGAATATTTGTTGTCGCTCATGAATCTTGAAAGTAGAGCACCAAACTTAGCTTGGTTATATAGTTTAGAGATAGAAGGTATAGATTCATAATTTGATTTTGTTTCAATTGGAGGGATATTTTCTCTGAATTAAGGACCAAAGTGTGCATTCACCTCTTAATTAAATCAAGCACCTTAATTAAGTAGGAAGAGACTGTGACTAATTAATTGAGAGGGTGATTTCTTTTCTCAGGCCGCGAACCACATCACATATTAATATGTATCTCCTAACATGATGCATGATCTTTTGGGGGTTGAATAAAATAAAACTAGCTAGCGAATGCTCATATTTGTTTGGAAGCTGGTCGGCATGTCAAACATTAATTTGTCCGCAATGGTAGAGAGAACATCACATGTATCAAAAGCGTTAAAAGTTCTCTTTGTTGTTGTTTTTTTCCTTCTATTCAAGACTAAAGTTTGTGGAGACATATAATAGTAAGCACAATATTGTTAATTAATAAGGTATTGCATTTATTTCTTCAATTTCAAATCGATGCACTACCTTGATCGGTTATAATTATGAAATATATGTACGATGTCATAACGTATATTTATCGATCAACTCAAATGTAGGAAACAGTTCGCACATATATATAATAATTGCCCCAGTGCTAAAGTGAGACACTACACTCTCTTCACAGGCCAGATGCCAATAAATTAAGACATGAACTAACATGGAAATTGACATTAAACTCAGGACCATGTTCTAGCTAGCTTTTGATAATTAACTGATAATATATAGTTAATACATCTGGACAGATGAAGTTCACCACTATGGTTAAGCAGTCGCCAATAACCCTCGGGCTACATAAGCAGCCCACCAAAAATCCATCTCTAATGATTATTGGTGACAGTTTAGTCGGTCGCCAATAGTTGTATTCAGGGCGGGCTGTCCCTAAAAGGCTTTCTCCTCTGTAGTGCGCCCAAAATATTTAATTTATGATGAAAGTGGTCGTCTTATGTCATAAAGTTCCAATACACACACTTGTCAAAGTTGAGAGCCTCACGTATCGCTAGATAGAATATATATATATATATGCTGTAAAGTGCAATTAATATTATCAGCGCTAGCTGATTTCTCTCTATTTCTTACACCCTCTAGCTCGTGGTCAAGACAAACTCATGCCATGACTAAGTAAGTGGAGGGTACAGATCTCCGGCGATGAAGAAACGATGAGATCAAGAGAAGAAGAGGTGGGAAGTCGACAATCAGAACCAGCGGCGGGCCAGAGATCATCTCCCGCCGGTGGCGGACTGAGGCGATCTGGCCGCGGAGAAAATAGTCTGTCTGATCCTTCAATTCTCCTCCCCCAAGTGTTGAGTAGAGTCCCGCCCGGGACCGGATCCTCTGTGCACTACGGTGTGCACCTCAATGCACACCACTTCAATAATCTATCTTATATTACACTCAAAATAATTATTTTTAATATTTTTAAAATTACAAATATAAATAAATATCATCTGATACTATATTCTATATAAATTAATATCAAAAATATTTTTTACATATTTATTTGAATTAAATGTATAATTAACTTATAACAAAATATAAATGTTAAAAATATTTGATAATATTAAATTTTTATTGATATATAATTTTTATTTATATTTACAATTTTAAAAATATTAAAAATAATTATTTTAAGTGTAATATAAGATAGATTATTGAAGTGGTGTGCATTGAGGTGCACATCGTAGTGCACAGTGGATCAGGTCCCCGTCCCGCCGCAGGCGGAACCGATGCACACAGAATACGTACAAAGATTAAAACAAAATTATATTACGATGTACGTACACACCATATTGTTTATGCATGATATAATTAATAAATGTTATTCATCTCGGCAAGCTTTTTGAGAAAAATTTCTCAATCTGCCGTTCTCATAGTTAATTATCTCCCTGCTCAACACGCCCTCCCTGTGTGTGAGAGAGAGAGAGAGCTGCAACAAGGCTTGACGGGTTTTTTTTTGAAGTAACGCAGTTTTTTTTGTTATTTTTAAAACTAACACGGTAAAAGTTAGTTTTGTAAATCTAACGCACTTTGGTCAAAGTCGAGTTTTCAAAACTCGACTTTGACCCAAAACAGTAAACCCGCCTCGACTAATGACGGTGAAACCGGATTAGCTTAAAGTCGAGTTTTTACAACTCGACTTGTTAAAGTCGAGTTTTAATAACTCGACTTTAACCCGTTACAAAACATTGTTTAAAGTCGAGTTTAGGAAGTTCGACTTTAAAGTCGAGTTTTTTAAACTCGACTTTGCTTAGTTTACCCCCCCCGCGTTTCACCCCCCGATTTACCCTGCGCATTCACCGCGGCGGCGCTCGTTCACCCCGGCTCCCTCTCTCGACGGCGGCGGCTCTCCTCGGCGGCGGCGGCGGCGGATCTGCTGGACAGTGGATCGACGGCGGCGGCGGCGCGGCGGCGGATCTGCTGGACAGCGCATCTGCTGGGCGGCGGCGGCGGCGATTCTTCTGGGCGTCGGATCTCGTGGACGCCGGCGCCGGCAACTTCAAATTTTTAAGCTGCGGTGGCAGCAGTTTTTTTTTTCAGTTCTGAATCAAAGTCGAGTTTTGAAAACTCGACTTTGACTCAGAATTTGTTCACAAGTCGAGTTCAGAAAACTCGACTTGTGAACACGGTTTTTTCTCAATCGGCGAAAACCAGTTCTGTGGGAAAGTCGAGTTTTGGAAACTCGACTTTCCCACACAGTTTTTTTCTCAGTCGGCGAAAACCAGTTCTGTGGGAAAGTCGAGTTTTGGAAACTCGACTTTCCCACAGTTTTTTTCTCAGTCGGCGAAAACCAGTTCTGTGGGAAAGTCGAGTTTTGGAAACTCGACTTTCCCACACAGTTTTTTTCTCAGTCGGCGAAAACCAGTTCTGTGGGAAAGTCGAGTTTTGAAAACTCGACTTTCCTACACAGTTTTTTTCTCAGTCGGCGACAACCAGTTCTGTGGGAAAGTCGAGTTTTGGAAACTCGACTTTTACACTTTTCACTCCCGTAAGTCGAGTTATTAAAACTCGACTTTAACAAGTCGAGTTGTAAAAACTCGACTTTAAGCTAATCCGGTTTCACCGTCATTAGTCGAGGCGGGTTTACTGTTTTGGGTCAAAGTCGAGTTTTGAAAATTCGACTTTGACCAAAGTGCGTTAGATTTACAAAACTAAGTTTTACCGTGTTAGTTTTAAAAATAACAAAAAAAACTGCGTTACTTCAAAAAAAAACTCCCAAGGCTTGACACAGGCATTTGCATGCGGAGACGCAAGTGATATAAACGATCGATATAAACGTGGAGTGCTCTCTACGTTCCAGAGCGGAAGAATGACGAGTACTCAAGAATGATACATATCGTGTTTCGGGGGCGAATTTTGCAAGAACATACGTATATATTCTCTCTCTCTCTATATATATATATCTATATATAAAAGCTACCCTACACAACAGTGAAGCCCCTGTGTCGACGAGGGGCCGACGGCACAACAGTACAGATTAGAAAGACATAGCACCACACAGTGTGATCGTTAATTAATTAACTAAATTAAATAGGCCAGGGGCTCCCCTTCAATGCAGTGTCGCCGGCCGAAACATGCATGCATGGCAGTGCAGTGGCGGCGGACCACCTTGTCCTCCGATGCACAAGACAGCTGCATGAGCAACGACGGAATACTACAGTATGATCGTTAATTAATTAACTAAATTAAATAGGCCAGGGGCTCCCCTTCAATGCAGTGTCGCCGGCCGAAACATGCATGCATGGCAGTGCAGTGGCGGCGGACCACCTTGTCCTCCGATGCACAAGACAGCTGCATGAGCAACGACGGAATACTACACGACGAATAAGCAGTAGCGATTGCTGTGCACACATGTAGTGCTTCTCGTGGCATATAACGCTATCTAGTGACGCGTTATTATTGTTGTATACATGCATGTGTGTGTTTCAGCTAGGGTTTCTGTGTTGCAGACAAAGGCTAATCGAACAGACTCACAGTAAAGAGATGGTGGTATAATTGTTCAAGTCCTTTTGGATCGATCATTTGCATGGTATAATGAGCGGATGAAGCGTGGGATAATACTTAAACAAAAGAGTACATATATGTATATATATGCGCATTGACGATCAGTGGAGTCAAGAAGCCACTATATATGTGTCAGTGTGTGTGTGTGTGTATACCTTGGAGCTTCTTCCTTTCCCACTTCTGTCTGAGAGTTTAAATACTAAATGCCATATATTATCATTTAGATATATATGAAATAATAGAAATAAAAGTTGACCACTGTTTAAACTTAGATGGAGTTTTATAAATTAGCTAAATTAGAGTTTCAGGGATGATTTCACATCTGCTGTGAGTTTCAATGACGAGTTCACATATAAGTCGTGAACTTGAATATGGACTAAACTTGAGTTATTCAAATTTAATCTAGTCTACTATTTAGCTTTGCTTAGCTCCACTGGATTGCACCCTTACGAGCATCATTTATTAATTAATACCCTCTATCTCATCTTAGATAAACTAGACCTCATCCGTGATGTGAGGAGGTACATATGTTTTTTTTTTCACCAGTTGGTGGAGAGGATGATCCGGTCTGGTTCGGATATCACGATATGGATAGTCCACCTATGGGTCTATTATGAATTAAGTAGGCTTTTAATTGCAATTTTCTCTCATCCGTTTGCTCCTCTGAGGAGCTATTTTCAATTTAATTTCTAACCTTTTTTATTCTCATTTATGTTGCAGGAGTAATACGCAAAAATGCCTTTCAATTTTTATTTTATTGGATAAATAACATGTCTCTTTCGTACTATTAAAACAAGAAACTACGTATATGAGACTACAAAAAAAAAGAGTAGGATTGAAACTCTCGAACAAGAACATGAAAAAAAAAACATGATGTAGACAAATAAAATTATAGTTTCATTGGAAGTCATCTCCTCCAACACTCTCGAACATGACCACATAGCGACCTTCTCATTGAGATGCTTCTAAGGTTGACTTGTAGAGATAAAGACTCTCATGGAAGAGTTGAACAATTACTATAAGACCAGATAATCACACCAAGAAGAGGATGTGAATATTGTCCACGGTCTCATTGGGAAGAACATGCATGACTATGAATAAGATTTAGGAGGATGACAAGATAGTCGGACCACAAGACATAAGGGCAACAAACAAAAACAAAATAGGCACCAATTTAGATAGGCCAAGCACCATCACTCCAGAGCACAAAAAAAGGATAAAATTTCTAAATGCACATTTAGACGAAACACTAAAATAGGGGCAAAATTACATGAATAAAATTTTAAGGAGGGAGGAAAATTACGATAGATCGATCTTCCTGTCACTCTGAACTGAAACTAGCTTAAAATTATTCCATGATGTGCATGAGGGTTATGTGGCTTCATGGCCATAGGAGGGTTCCGTGGCTCTGCAAAGTGCAAGCCACAAGGGTTTCCACAACTTGAGTGAGGGTTTCAGTGGCGTGCGGCAGTAAGGACTTCTAGCGGCGAGTGAGAGGCCTTCTGTGGTGTGTGGCCGCAAGGGCTTCCGCTTCAGTTGATACCATAATCAATTCTTCAATTCAAGAAACGTGACAAATGGTAGATAAAGTAAAGATGTGATTCTGATGTCGAAATTAATTAATATTATTATATAAATATTCAAATTTGTATCGTCATATTACATATATTTACGAGATTCATATATTGCATCTGTTGGTGAGTGTATGGATTGAAATTATTTCCCTCAAATTTTTTAGGAAAATGATTTCATCTCAAAAGAAGTTGTGTAAAAGAGAACTAGAAGAACATGAAACTAAATACCGTGAAGAACATGAAACTAAATACCCTGATATCAACTAAAGTTATTAATTAAATAAAAAACGATTCAGTAATTGAAGGAATACAACTAGCAGGAGAGAGAATTTAGTACCAGTTCAAGATGAATGCGTAGCGTGGCATCCGGAAGAGCACGCAGCAGGTGAAGTTGATCGAAGAAGAGATGACGTATAGAGCTGCACGTATGCATGCTTTGAGAGAACACACAGTTGTTGGAGACTGAGTGGTTGAAGCTGCCAGAAGATCTGACAAGAACAGATTAACAAACGCCGGCCGTACGTGTAGCTTACGTCCTATAGCCAGATTAATTAATTTGGGGATAAACTTAACTTATACCCAACTTAATTTAGGGGATAAACTTCAAAGGTTAGTTAATTAGTTGGAGTGTACTACAGTATGCTATTATATGGCGCAGGTTAGACAGGAGGAGGGCGCTAGCTCCTAACCTTATAATTCTCTGGTACACAGTGTGTGAGAGAGATTCAGAGACTAGACAGCCATGACTACGGGGCGGAACGGATGATATCATCACAGGTGTCTGCCTGCCTGCTTCCCTCACCAGATCATGCTGGCAGCTTCAACCTCTAACCACCAACAAAGATACATATAGAGGTGTAAATGGATACGGTAGACCCGTAATCCATCCTGAATTCGACTGTCAAAACAGTATATCGGCATTCAATGGGTGCTCCGATAAGTCCCGACGTCGGGTTTCAGTATACCCGATATTAAACAGGCCCGAATGCCATGTATCGGGTTCTATTTTATAACCCAATCGCGAAACAGAGGACCCGATTAGCGATTGCTCCCTTTGTCCCTCGGCTTCTCATCGCTCGGCGGCTTGGCGCTACGACAGGTCGACTCTGCCGTGGTATCCGGCGGCGGCATGCCCTACCTAGGGTTCAGTTCGCATCAGCAGTCCAGTCCCTGGGCTTCTCATCGCTTGGTGCTTCGACGGCCTGTGATTTCAAGCTCCTACGGCAATGGTGATTGGATCTTCCCCTTGCTTCCTCTCCGCGCCCTTGTCCATTTTTTTGGTCATCTGTTACTCGAGAGTGCCAACCTTCGCAAACGGCAGACTCCCAACCATTATTCTCTTGTTTTGCGTGGCCTCCCATCCACCCCTTTCACCGGCGGCAGCATTTACAGTGCTATAAAATTTTCTGTGTTTCGCAACTCTGTTGGGCGATGCCGATTCTAGAGGAACTTAGAACAAAACCCTCTAGGTAGTCAGAAAATAGGTGGTTTTTATTGTTTACCTATCGTAGTTGTATGTTTGTTTTGGGGAAGAGCCGAAGCAACTCGGATCTAGCGCATGCCGAGCAGATCTAGCGTAGTTGGTGCATGCCCGCTCGTTTTGCCGCACCTCCGAGGAGAGCTAGCACAACTGTATGTATATTCATTCTAGGGAAGGTGTCACTTTCTGTTAATCTCGTTCTCATATGAATATGATGCTTTTCAACTTTCAGTTTGGTTGGCACATGAAGGTCTATGATATTAGAAGTACATCCTGATCGAGATAAGGGTATTCTCTTCTCATTGAAAACTGCGTAGGATAAAATTCTGACTAGATGGATTTCTGACTTGGACTCAAGTTAATTGTTGTTTATGCATTATTTGTAAAGAAGTAATGTAATATCTTTTTATTCACTTTGGCATAGTTTTATTCAAAGCGCCTGGTGTTAGAGAGGAAAATCTGTTGCGGTTTTGTTTACTGGGTGGAAGAAGTTTAATTTTTGTAAGGAGGAAGGGAGAGTTTGCAGATCTTAAAATAAATTATAACATTGATAAATGGTATTTGTTTGTTTGTTTTCATCGTCAAAATAGTGACTTTTAGACATTTTAACTTGTACGTTGATATAGATACATATGTATAAGTTATTTATTATTTATTTGAACTGAATCATATTGAATTAGATTGTGTCGGATCAGATTTATCGAACTATTGGGCTCGATCCGAAGTTGAGAAAAAGATAAACTTGAATTGAACCTGACTCTTATTCACCCCTAGTGATAACCCTCCCTTCTTTGTTTACAGTTGAATTAACTTCTAACCATTTAATTTCTTTTACCCAAAATTTTAGATCATGTGTGTTTGTGTATTAGAAATCATGTTTCAGACAATCAAAGTGAATCTTTGTTTAATTTTATATCTTTATTAGTTTTAGTACATGCAGGTGCCCTTCCTATGAATTTTCTCCTTAGAAACATAGAAACTTTCTAATCATGAAGAAAATGTATAGAATCTTCTTCTTGAAGCAACTGTAAAAGAATATGAGGTATTCAAAGAATATAGACCTAGTATACCCCTAATTTACTTGTGAAATGTTATAAATACATATTATGGTTAAGAGTGTCTCTTAAGAATTTGTGATTGATTGTTATTAGCTAAATGTGTATGGTACATGTAGGTGTTTCATAGTTTCATGCTTCGAATTTTTAATCATCCATGCATCTAGTAAATCCTAATCTTTGACTCTAACTGCTACCTGATTGGGTAGATAGGAACTTGTATGTTGTTGGCCCCAAATAGATTAGTTGCTTTTGCTTGGTTGTTCATCCAATTGATGTTTACTCACCAGGAAAAAAATAATGATCACTTAAGCTTTGAATGAGTGATAAAACAGTAGAAATGCTTGAGCTACACTACACTGATGAAAAAAGTTAGATTTTTTTTGTTGAGGCCAATTCTGAAATCATATATGAAGATGCTCCCTGCATTTATTTCAAGCGTATGTTTTGGTTTTTATTTTATGTCTGTCCTTTGATTCTTAGCTAGTTCACTAATCATGAATTTGTTTAGCTCAAGACCGAGATGAACCCACGTAGTGAAATCGAAATGTACTACTATCGCTAAATGGTTAAGTCTCTTCTTTTGATTTATTGTATAGTTCATGTACCACTATTGGCTAAATGCTTAAAATTTGTGACTGATGCAATGAACATTTTAGGTATCTTCTATACGGTTACCTCTTTAGTTGGAAGATATTTACTACTTACATTCTTTTTCTTTGAAACAGTACAAAGAAAAAATAGTTGAAAGTGAAGGAAGAGATCAGGTGGTTGTGAAATCTTTTGATTTTGTGCTGAGATGAGAATTTCTAAATTTTGTAATTTTTATTTTTATTTTGATTTCAGAGCGTGATCTTTCATATTTTCATCTTTATTATGTAATTTTTATTCTAAAAATTTTAATGGTGAACGCTTTATAGACTCTAGTGGATGTATTTTTTATTATGTAATTTTTAATGGTGAATGGCTGAATGCTGTAGTAGATGTAACTTTTTTTTACGCTGCAGCAGATGTAAATGTATTTAATGGTGCAGTGCGGCGTATGTAAATTTTTTTTAATGGCAGATGTCATGTAGCGGATGTCTAGTAGGCTGTAGCGGGCGCTACGCTTCCTGTAGCAAAGTTTAATTTGCATCGCAAATGGATTGCACGATGGGTGTAACGAGTTGACCCGGATCCGAAAGTACTTTCGGATTCGGGTATGGACTTAGACCCGAAATCCAATAGCTTATTAGATATACTATTGGATTCGGATATGTCTTATTGGATTCAAGTTTGGATCTTAAAAGATCCGCCTGATAGTGACCCGTTTACAGGTCTAGATACATAGATAAAAAGGCTGGAGAGCCGGCGACGGCGCAGCTGCACATCGACGACGGCGAGGGGGAGTTGTAGATGCCGGCATATGTGTGTAATAATGCTGCGGAAAGGAGGATCCTGCAGGGAGACTACGTACGGTCGATAGACTTCTCCGTGACTCCTCTGGGTCTTCCTTGAAGGGAGACTGCCTCTGCTTATATATACATATACTTGACATAGAATGATAGAGAGATAGATAGGATGGATATGCCGTTGCCACTTCTGTGTATAGTTTCCGACCGTGGTTTTCGGTCGCTTTCTTCCACAGCTATTGACAGCCGGGCAGCCCCAGCTGTGACGGATGATTGACGACGTGCCTTGATTAATTTCCAGCTGATCTCGATAGCTAGCCATTGTCAACAATTAATTAACCATGACTGCCTGCGTTCAAGCTTGTAGCAGTTAGAATTAAGCTCTCTATCTGTTGTAAGGTCGCCGGAGAAGAACAGGAGAGACATATACAGGATCTAACCGAATCAAATAGCAACAAATACACTCCTTTACACAACCTGCAGTGCGCACAGCCAGCACGTTGAGTCATTGTACAAGTAAGGAGAAACAAAACTGATCACATTTCTTTCTTAAATAAGGGCAGGAATAAAAAAAAAACAAATTCCCATCCCGTTCCTAAAGTCACCTCGCCGACTGACAAAACATCATCCAACCTGCAAGCCCTGGCCTGTTCTTACCCAGATTAAGAGGGTTCTCAGAAGACAACGGTGGACACACACCGGACATCTGAGAAATGGCTCACCCAAAACTCACAGAAGAAAGCAATCCTTCCCGCGTAACCCCATGCGGAGGGGCTTTATATTCACCGCCGCCTCTCCCAAGAGGCAGCAAGAATAATGGCAAATCTGAGAGGCAATATTAACAGCCGCAAAACAAGCCACACTAGTATCGCTTCCCGAGAATAATGCCGATAAGCATAGAAACCAGAGCAACCCCCAGAAAGAACTTGAAGGCCATCGCTCCTGTAGGCTCCATGGAGAAGGTAACCGGATTTTCCACCGCCTCTAATGATGAGGGATACAGCTTTCCAGTTTCGTTCTTGCTCTTCCTTTTTGATGGAGTTGTTATACTAAAATCTATGTCTCTGGATTTCACAACCACCTGATCTCTTCCCTCACTTTCAACATTTTCTTCTTTGTACTGTTTCAAAGAAAAAGAAATGTCTCGTAAGCAGCAAATATCTTCCAATGAAGTAACACAGACGTAATTAATTATCTAAGATAAAATCAAAGAGAAACTCTAGTCCATGATATCCTAGAATCTATGTGAATGGATCAGAAACAAATATTTAATTTTTTGGAAACATGATATTGAATGAGGGAATATCTGGAGGAGAATTTTTTTGCTTAAAGACGATATTTTCATAATATGCATAATCTTTCCCAAAAGAATATGATATGAAAAGCACAAGAAAAGAAAATTGTGGCAATCTCATGGGAGAAACCAAAGCACCCAACTATATTGCATAGGCAAAGGTTCAATCGACGATAGATAACAGGTAGATATACTTTGGGTAAATCCACAACTGAAAGCAACGATCATGTCAACAGAAAAGAACTTATTATCCCTATAATTTTTTATAGCAATAAATGACGCTTGCCTTTTCAGATTTATCACATGCAACGTGCAGTTTGTTCTCAAGAGTCACGATCTTCTTTCTCAGTTCTTCATTGACAAAAGCAAGCTTTGTTCTCTCATTTTCCTGCACATATTGTTGCAACAGCAATTGGTATTATTAATATACGATGAGAGCTATCATCCAAAAAGGATATACTACATAAAGTTGATGAACAATCAATTTCGAAGTTCTTTCTGGTTTGAGGTCAGAAGCAATTTAACAAGGATTTGGCTTCAAACCAGAAAAAAAAAAGAATTAACAAAAAATAGGCCATGCAATGCACTTTGAAAGAAAACTAGAGTTCAAGGATTGAAGCATATTTGGAAATATCCTGGAAACAAACAAATATATCTGCAGAAGTTAGAGTAGACCGTAAGCTAACATCGATCATTTAATGAATTTGTTAAAGCATTTTTCTCCAAGACACCACAAGATTTTCAGGCTAATGAGGTGAAATTCTATGTAGAAAACTCATTATGCTCATCTTCTCTGCATCAAGAATCAGGATTTGTTTACTGTGTCAAGAACCATACAAGCCATCACAAATAAGGATCATAGGATCATATCCAACCTTAGTTCTGCCAGGGCAAATATGAGCTGGGCCAGCATCAGACTGGCTGATCCAGGGGAAGCCAAGAATCATCTGCAGTCAGATGAGAATCAGTCTGACTCCGAGCCTTGGCTGGAATCAGCCTATCCTGACAGGATCAGCAGATCCGGGCCAACACATGACAATCTTGGGCTGCTGGGCTGGTTCAGATGGATAGGTCAACCCCTAAAAATGGATCCTGAATTGGATCAGCTAATATTGCAATTCATAATACAAACATCATGATTGAATAGGGAGTCACGGATTCGTGAAAAGTACACGAGGGTTTCGGTTGAAAAAGTTCCTGTCAGAAGACATGTTCTAAGTTATGATGTGAAGTTGTAAACCGAGAAACTACTTTGTTACTTGTTTCTGCAAAGTGAAGTATGTATTCTTTTAGTTCAATTAGATGTACTCAATGTGGTGGTTTAACGGCCAAGAACCTTAAGTAAAACTGCAAGGTCCTGAATTCTGCACTTCTGCATGAGCAGGTTTCCTTGTGTTATTGATCCTACGCAGCAAATATGCCTGTCTAACAGTGTACAGATTAAAAATAAACCACTATTTTCTCTGACTAGGCAGCAAAACCAGGAAGATTCGGTGAATTTGTCGCCACCTCAGTCAAGAGGCAGAAACAAGACGGTTCTCCACGTGCACAGACAAACAGAATGATTCACCTGAATGTTTCCCCATTATGCAAATCCCATTACTCAATTACAGTACCGTATGCTGAATCTCAAACTAAAGGTTTGTAGCTAGGACTGCCTGACAAAATAGATTAACCATCTCCCTGAAGGGATGTCACAATAGAGTACAACATGGAATTGAAGTCCATAGTTATGACATAGGACTGGACAAGCATGCCATATTTGTTGTGTATGTGTACGGATTTAAGTAATCCAAATTCCAAACACAAGGTGATATGTCCAAAAATTGACAATAATTAATCAAAGTATATTATAATGCCCTACCCACTTGGTTCTGAAAGCTAGATAGACTCAACATAATCTTGCTAGAATAATAGAATTCTCAGGAAAAGCAGCCCAAGGTATCCTTAAAATTGAGAAACATAAGATTATGATTGACCATAATAGCATTTCCACTGTTCCACTGCACTATCTTTGGATAAGCAATAGCTCCAAATTACTTATTTGCATATGATAAATTCTAAAACAAAACTGCTGAGTAAAAATACATAAATGCAGTCTTTTACATTAGAGAGAGCAATCAGATGTAAGAGAACCACCTTGTGACTTCTCTATGCATGATTGAAACATCTTAATTCAGAAATGAGCACTTCAACTCATCTAAAATTATCGTATGCTGGTGTTTGGCTTTAACCTTGTTAAGTAATTATTTGACAGCGGCTTCACATTTTTTGTTTTTATTTTTGCTTAATAATTATTTCAATTCAGTAACTAAATTGTTTATATTGTGTCAGCATCATTCAAGATTAATATAGCAATCTTTAGCCAAGTACAAGGATGACAAAAAACAGAAGCCCAAAAAATGCAGAATAGGAACAACTTTAAGTTGCCAGATTCAGTAGAGAAACATTCCAAGTTAGCTATTTTGGCTTTTAGCAAGCATCTATTTTGTATAAGTTAACACATATGATGCTGGAAATATATGAACAATCGACTATCTAGGATGAAAAAGTTATGGATTAAGATCTGCAGATGGCTCTTCAGGAGCTACTGATTTAGGATGAGCTCTTGCTGGGGGGCGAGAGAGAGAAAGAGAGAAAGATAACATAGAAATAAGCATACAAAATTTTTAGCTATTACATTGTTGTAAAGCATGAATAGATGCCTGGCAGATTCCATGGTAAGCAAAACAATTTTTTAGAGTTATGAAGATGGTCGTGCATAGATTAATGAACAAAGACAAAATCTAGTTATCACTAAACACAGTAAATATACCTGTTTTGCGATGGTGGTATGTGCAAGATTGAACTGTCTTTGCAGTTGTTCCAGTTGTTCATGCAACACAACCTTTTCCCTAAGCTCTGTTGCATGCTCTTCTAGTTTGGACATCAGTTCTGCCTCTTTAGCATCGGATGCTGCCCTGATGCTTTCAATCTAGAATGACAAATAATTAATAAAAGATGTCCAATAAATGAAATTTAAATGATACTATCAATTTGATAATTTTCTACCTCTTCCCTAAAATGAATATCTGAAGACAGTAATTTTTGTTCAAGCTCTGTAGCTTCCATTTGTATCTCTGATCTAACTTTTCGCTCAGCTTTCAACATTTCTAAATTCTCAATAAGAGAAATTTCTTTGGACTTGTGTAAGTTTAGTTTTTCTTCCATTTGAAAATTTGCTGCTTCAATTTCCTTCCTTGATTCTATATACATTTGATTGAGCATATTTTTCTCCCCTAGTAAAGTTGCAATCTGATAAAGCCAATTTTGTTTAGGTATGAGAAAGAGAACAATGTTATAAAAAAATACAACCTCCACACAGTATGAAAATAGCATAGTTGATATAATACACTAAAACAGGACTAGAGACAGAACAACAAATTTAGAATCCCTCAAGTTTTGACAAACAAATATAACCAAGAAGTTGAAGTTGTCAAGTGGATTGAAGATAGTATGACTGTGATAAAAAGCACCTAACCTGTGAATGAAGTACGTCTCCCTCAGAAGAAAGCATTTGTACCATATTTTCATTTTCTTCCCTAAGTAAGTGAATTTCTCCAAATGCATCTTCTTTCTCTGCCACAATCATGTAAAATTTTTCTTGGAGATCATTGATCTTTGTTTTGTTTTCAAACATTTCTTGATTAAGTTTCATGTTTGTCTCTGCTAGAAATTCATTTGAAGACTCAAGATGATGTATTTTGTCTTTCCCTTCTTCAATTGTCCGCTCTAAAATGCTTAATTGGGAAAGAGCCCCATCTAATTCAACTGTCCGGGCTTCTACAAAAGCAGCAGCGTCATGAAGCTGTCCTTCATAGGATTTCACCTGACTTTCTAGGTGATTTAGTTTTTCTCTCAATCCTTTGGCTTCATAATCTCTTTGTGTCAACTTTTCAAGAGCTTCACTCAGTCGGTTTTCTATTTCCATCTTACTAGATTCAGCTTCAGAGTGAAGTTCCACAACTTTAAAATGCTCATCTCTTAATTCAGCAAGAGATTTTACGTGCAATGTCAATTTTTCAGCAGTTAAATCATTCTCTAATTGAACAGAACTCAACCTCTCATGAAGATCAATGATTTTATGTTGATGTGCTTCTAGTTCTTCCTTGAGATCCATATTTGCCAGAAGCAAAGATTCTTTTACAGATTCCAGTTGGCTTACCTTGCCTTTTTCTTCTTCTAGTACCATCTCCAAGTTGCTTAGTTTGGATATAGTCCTATCTAAATCAGCTGTCTGATCTTCTGTAGCAGCAGCAGCCTCACGAAGCTGTTCTTCATAGAGTTCCAACTGTTTTTCAAGGTGATATAGCTTGTCTCTCAGTGCCTTGTTTTCAGAATCCCTGTGTGTCAATTTTTCAAAAGCTTCATTTAATTGGGTTTCTGTCTCCTCCTTACTAGATTTAACTTCAGAGTGGAGTTCCATAACTTTCATATGCTCATCTCTTAAGTCAGAAAGTGCTTTCACATGGAATGACAACTGTTCAGCAGTTAAATCCTTCTCTGCTTGAACGGAAATCAAGTGTTCATGAAGATCACCAATTTTTCCCTGATGTGCTTCTAGCTCTTCTTTGAGCTTCATATTTACCTGCAGCAAGGATTCGTTTGCAGATTCCAGTTGGTTTGTCTTGCATTTTTCTTCTCCTAATATGCCCTTAGAAATGTTTAGTTTGGACAGGGTCTCATCTAACTCAGATCTCCAAGCTTCTTCAGAAGCAACAGCCTCGTGAAGTCGTCCTTCATATAGTTTTACCTGGCTTTCAAGGTCATTTAGCTTATCCCTCAATTGCTCAGCTTCATAATCCCTCTGTGTCAATTTCTCAAATGCTTCACTCAATTGAACTTCTCTTTCCTTCTTAATAGCTTCAGCTTCAGAGTGGAGTTCCACAACTTTCAGATGCTCATCCCTTAACTCAGCTAGTGACCGCATATGGTATGCCAACTTTTCAGTAGTTGAATCCTTTTCTGTGTGAACAGAAGTCAAGCTCTCATGAAGATCATTAATTTTGAGCTCATGCGTTTCTAGTTCTTCCTTGAGCTTAACATTTGCCTGCAGCAAGGATTCATTTGCAGATTCCAGTTCGTTTGTCTTGCATTTTTCTTCTCCTAATAGGCTCTCTGAAATGCTTAGTTTGGACAGAGTCTCATCTAACTCAGCTCTCCAAGATTCTGCAGAAGCAACAGCCTCATGAAGTCGTTCTTCATATAGTTTCACCTGACTTTCAAGATCATTTAACTTATCCCTCAATTGCTCAGCATCATAATCCCTCTGTGTCAATCTCTCAAAAGCTTCACTCAATTGAACTTCTCTTTCCTTCTTAATAGATTCAGCTTCAGTGTGGAGTTCCACTACTTTCAGATGCTCATCTCGTAACTGAGCTAGTGACTTCGCATGGTATGCCAACTTTTCAGCAGTTGAATCCTTTTCTGTGTGAATAGAAGTCAAGCTCTCATGAAGATCATTAATTTTGAGCTCATTCGCTTCTAGTTCTTCCTTGAGCTTAACATTTTCCTGCAGCAAGGATTCGTTCGCAGATTCCAGTTGATTTGTCTTGCATTTTTCTTCTCCTAATATGGTCTCTGAAATGCTTAGTTTGGACAGAGTTTCATCTAACTCAGATCTCCAAGCTTCCTCAGAAGCAGCAGCCTCATGAAGTCGTTCTTCATATAGTTTCACCTGGATTACAAGGTCATTTAGCTTATCCCTCAATTGCCCAGCTTCATAATCCCTCTGTGTCAATTTCTCAAAAGCTTCACTCAATTGAACTTCTCTTTCCTTCTTAATAGATTCAGCTTCAGAGTGGAGTTCCACAACTTTCAGATGCTCATCTCTTAACTCAGCTAGTGACTTCACATGGTATGCCAACTTTTCAGCCGTTGAATCCTTTTCTGTGTGAACATAAGTCAAGCTCTCATGAAGATCATTAATTTTGAGCTCATTCGCTTCTAATTCTTCCTTGAGCTTAACATTTTCCTGCAGCAAGGATTCGTTCGCAGATTCCAGTTGATTTGTCTTGCATTTTTCTTCTCCTAATATGGTCTCTGAAATGCTTAGTTTGGACAGAGTTTCATCTAACTCAGATCTCCAAGCTTCCTCAGAAGCAGCAGCCTCATGAAGTCGTTCTTCATATAGTTTCACCTGGCTTTCAAGGTCATTTAGCTTATCCCTCAATTGCCCAGCTTCATAATCCCTCTGTGTCAATTTCTCAAAAGCTTCACTCAATTGAACTTCTCTTTCCTTCTTAATAGATTCAGCTTCAGAGTGGAGTTCCACAACTTTCAGATGCTCATCTCTTAACTCAGCTAGTGACTTCACATGGTATGCCAATTTTTCAGCCGTTGAATCCTTTTCTGTGTGAACATAAGTCAAGCTCTCATGAAGATCATTAATTTTGAGCTCATTCGCTTCTAATTCTTCCTTGAGCTTAACATTTTCCTGCAGCAAGGATTCATTCGCATATTCCAGTTGATTTATCTTGCATTTTTCTTCTCCTAATATGGTCTCTGAAATGCTTAGTTTGGACAGAGTTTCATCTAACTCAGATCTCCAAGCTTCCTCAGAAGCAGCAGCCTCATGAAGTCGTTCTTCATATAGTTTCACCTGGCTTTCAAGGTCATTTAGCTTATCCCTCAATTTCTCAGCTTCATAATCCCTCTGTGTCAATTTCTCAATAGCTTCACTCAATTGAACTTTTCTTTCCTTCTTAATAGATTCAGCTTCAGAGTGGAGTTCCACAACTTTCAGATGCTCATCTCTTAACTCAGCTAGTGACTTCACATGGTATGCCAACTTTTCAGCTGTTGAATCCTTTTCTGTGCGAACAGAAGTCAAGCTCTCATGAAGATCATTAATTTTGAGCTCATCCGCTTCTAGTTCTTCCTTGAGCTTAACATTTTCCTGCAGCAAGGATTTGTTCGCAGATTCCAGTTGGTTTTTCTTGTATTTTTCTTCCTCAAATACCCTCCCCAAAATGCCTAGTTTGGATAGAGTCTCATCTAACTCAGTTGTCTGAGCTTCCGCAGAAGCAGCAACTTTCTGAAGTTGTTCTTCATACAAGTTCACCTGGCTTTCAAAGTCCCTTAGCTTGTCATTTAAACCCTTTACTTCAGAATCCCTTTGTCTCAATGTCTCAAAAGCCTCACTCAATTGGGCTTCAACTTTCAGATGCTCTCCTCTTAATTCAGTAAGAGTCTTTACGTGGACAGCCAACTGTTCAGCAGTTGAATCCTTCTCTGAACAAACAAAACTTAATCTCTCATGAAGATCATTGATTTTGTGATGATGTTCTTTTAGTTCTTCCTGGAGTTTCATGTTTGCCTGCAGCAAAGATTCCTTTTCAGACTCCACTTGGTTTGTTTTGCATTTTTCTTCTTCGAATACCCTCTCCAATGTTCTTAGTTTGGATAGAGTGTCATCTAACTCAGCTGTCTGAGTTTCTATGGAAGCAGCAGCTTGCCGAAGTTGTTCTTCATATAAGTTCACCTGGCTTTCAATGTCCCCTAGCTTATCATTTAAACCCTTCACTTCAGAATCCCTCTGTCTTAATGTCGCAAAAGTTTCATCCAGTTGGGCTTCCCTTTCCTTCTTATTAAATTCAGATACAGAGTGGAGTTTCACAACTTTCAGGTGCTCATCTCTTAATTCAGCTAGGGTCTTCACGTGGACAGCCAACTGTTCAGCAGTTGAATCCTTCTCTGCATAAATAGAACTTAATCTCTCATGAAGATCATTGATATTGTGCCGATGTTGTTCTAGTTCTTCCTTGAGTTTCATGTTTACCTGCAGCAAAGACTCCTTTTCAGACTCCACTTGGTTGGTCTTGCATTTTTCTTCTTCGAATACCCTTTCCAAAATGCTTAGCTTAGATAGAGTCTCATCAAGTTCAGCCATCTGAGCTTCAGCTGAAGCAGCAGCCTCCCAAAGTTGTTCTTCATAAATTTTCTCCTGGCTTTCATGGTCACTTATCTTATCACTCAATCCCTTGACTTCAGAATCCCTTTCTCTCAATCTGTCAATAGCTTCACTCAGTTGGGCTTCTCTTTCCTTGTTACTACATTCAACTGCAGAGTGAAGTTCCACAACTTTCAGATGCTCATCTCTCAATTCAGCAAGAGCTTTTACATAAACAACCAATTGTTCAGCAGTTGAATCTTTCTCTGCATAAACAGAACTTAAGCTCTCATGAAGATCATTGATTTTATGCTGATGTTCTTCTAGTTCTTCCTTGAGCTTCATGTTTATCTCAATCAGAAGTTGATTATGTTTAAATGATTCCTTAGATCTTTCTTCAGCTTCCAGGAGCTTTGTCTTGAGCTCCTCAACAGTGCTTTCAAGAGACGAGAGCTTATTTGAACTTACCTCCAGTTCTGCTTTTGATGAGGCCAGTTGACTGCTTGCTTCAACAGCTCTTTCTTTGTAAAGTGTTGTTTCTTTATCAAGAGACTTCAGTTTCTCCTTTAATTCTTTAGCCTCCAAATCCTTCTGAGTGGAACTTTGAGTTGCTTCCTTAAGTTTCATTTCTGTCTCCTTGGATAAGGCTTCGTGTAACAATTCCAACTTTAGGCTTCTAGCATTAGCACTTGCCACTTCTCTTTCTTGGTGTTCTAGGCGCTCCTCAGCATATTTAAACTTTTTCAATATCTCCTTCTCTCTTACCCTTGAAACCTCAAGATCTTCCAAGACATTCTGCAATTTTTCCTTAGTGGTACTTAAGTCAACCTGCAATGTATTGACAAGATTTTCAGCTTCCAAAAGCTTATCACCTGAGTTTATGGATAAGTCTTCAAATTTCTTCTTTTCATTGTGGACTTCATTCAACATATCTAATAACTCTATTTCCTTGTTATTTGCAGCATCCATTGCTGACTCAAGGCTTGATGACTTCACACGGAAGGCTTCTAGTTCTGCACAAAGTACAGATACCTGGAAACTTTTGTGTTCTAGTTCTGCTTCAATGTTCTTCTGTTCCAGCTGGCTGGTGCTCAACTGCTCTTCAAGTTCCATAACTCTTCTTTTCATATTTTCCAAGAGATGCTCTAATTCACCCACTCTGTTTCCTGAATTTTCTGCTTTAGAATGAGCTAACTGAATCAACTTCTCCAATTCAATATTAGTCTCATGCACTGAAGCTGACCTACTTTCATGCTCTCCACATTTCTGCACCAGTTCCTTCAGTTCCATTTCAAGTTTAGTGTTCCTCGAGACTGATGTCTCTAAAGAAGACTCTAATTGGTTTGTTCTATCCTGATGAGCTTGGATATGGCATTGGGACGTTGCATTTTCCTCCTGTGATGCTTTAAGTAAGCTAGATAGCTCAGATGCCTTGCCTTGGAGTTCACTTATCTCCATATCTTTATCTCTGTAGTTCAACTCCGCAACATTATGCTCCTTTTCGAGCTCTGAATTTCTCTGCTCCACAGAGACCAGCATTGTTTCCATGTTTCTTATCTGAGCCTTGACATCTTCCAATGCAGCATTAGATTCCTTGATCAAGTCTTCAAGTTCAGTGTTTCTTTGGGACAATATCTCAGCTGTAACACCTGATTCTTTTAAACTTTCTTCTAGAGACCTAACTTTCTCCTGAAGATATGCATTAAGTGACAATGTTTCTGACAGAAGTGAATCTGTTTTGATGAACTTCTGATTAGACAGAATCAACTTATTATCAATATCTGCATACTTCTTCTTGAATTCTAGCAAGTTAACATTTAGTTCTCCAATGGTTGTTTCAAGCTTTTCTTTCTCCTTGGATGCTACATTTAATTCTTCTTGCAAATTAAGTACTTGGGATTCAAGGACTTGGAGATCTGCGCCCAATGTCTCTCTTTCTGCCAGCACTTTCTGTAGTTTCATTTCATTTTCCTTGAGAATGTCAGTCTTTGTCTGGAGATCTTCTCTGGATGCTGAAAGTGAAATTTCTATGGATTTCATATCTTCTCTAAGCAGCTTTTCAGAAGCTTTCTGCCATTTTAATTCTTGTGTAAGGTCCAGAATAGCAGCTTCCTCAGAAGCAACCTTCTGCTCCAATTCAGATACTTGCAACCTTGAAAGTTCTAATTCTTCATAAACCATAGAAAGTTCTAACTTGGTCTTGTTGAATGCTTCCTCAGTTAGTTTGTTATGTGTGACTTTCTCATACAAACCTTTCAGTTCTTCCTGCAAGAGACCCATTTGGTTTTCCATCTCCTTGGCATTGAATTTTGAAACTTCTAACATTTTTTCAAGCTCCGAAGCCTTTTTGGTCTCTAAATCTGCACATATATCTCTTTTACTGCGAAGTGCCTCCAATCTTCTCACCTCATCAGTTGATGAAAACAAGTCTTCTTCTAGCTTTTCCACCTTTTTTCTAGAAGATTCAAGTTCGGATTGAAGTCCATCAAATGCTTCTTTACCTCTGAGTAGTTCTTCATGTTTTTTCTCTTGAGCTTGAAAGGCTTTTTGGAGTGATTCTAGCTGTGATTGGTGTTTCAAGCCACTCTCTACCATCTCTTCCTTTAATCTTCTGAGATCATTTTCAAGTTGTTTGCATTGCTTCTCACTAAGTTGCAACCTCTCATTTGCAGCAGACAGTTCTGCTTGAAACTTGGCACCCTCAGATTCAGCACATTGTAGCTCCTCACATAGAGTATCCACTTTAATCTCAAGTTGCTTGATTATCTGTTGTGCCTTCATTAGTTCATTATTGTGTTCCAAGCCATTCAAGTTTACCTCTGCAGAGCATGACTGTTCTTTTACTACAGTAGTTGATTTAGGAGTTGCAGAGTTTTCTTTCACATCTACTGGCACCATCTCCACCTTTATAAACTCATTTTCCAGGGCATTTTCATCGACTTCCTTTTTAATTTCTTCAATCTGCTTTCACATATAATGTTCATATGTCAGAATTTATTAATATTTGTGCCACCCATAAGATAGAAAAACATGCTAATAGGAAGATATTGTATCTATTGTTCGTATATTCAAGTAAATGTGTCAATGACAAAATATATTTGAATTATAAGTGAGACTGGAAATGGTCAGATAGATTGAATCATAGAAGAAAAAGGTATGCTAGTAGCAAGAATTCATATATGATCCATATGCAGTATAACAAGCATGAACTATTGATGTATATTCAAACAAGTATAAACTATTGATGCTGCGAATCAGCAAAGCTCAGTGCCAAAAGTATGGCATAATATTCACATTGCTCCTTTACAGGGTATACACTATACAGTTCAGCAGAAATTTAAATGAGAAAGAAATTTAGAACAATTTCTGAAATTCAACAACTGTATTTTAGTTACTCAATGCTAACAGAGATTTCAGATAAGATGGTGTTTATTTGGAACACAATTGAGGTTTTGCCTGTCAAGTCTGCCTTAAGTGCCTTTCAGTCATTTGGCACAATGTGGACTGGCATGAGAAGGTTTGAAATAAGGCCATTCCCATTAAAAGTCAGATGCTTTTGTGGAAAGTCGCATGGAAGAAACCTCCTAGCAGTAAAAATTTGAAATAGAGACAGAGTAAGAGGAAAAGCAGTTGTTTTTGTTCCTGGTATCAAAAACATTTGCTTCTGAAATGAAGCACCAGCCATGTATTGTGAGAATTGATTAGTGAAGAAATGGATATACTTTATAAAAAATGCCTGATTGTATTTCACTTACGCGACTTTGGAAGGAGATGAACAAAGGAAAGCAGGAAAAGTTTACATAGGATATGATTTTTCTGGCAGTTTTATGGAATATTTGGAGTGCTAGAAACAAGAGGATGTTTCAACAGTTCTTTTCAGTGTTGGACGTTCGCCATGGAACAGAGGTCACTTGTTTTCTGGATGCAAGATGATTGAACTATCTAGCAGTTCAATTTTTCTGGCGCAATTAAGTATGTTCTTGTCAGTGCACATTTTCACTAGTTAGAATGTGAGTGCTATCTGGATTTCCTGGAACAACATATTATTCTGAAAACAACTCTTGTATCAATAGGTCATATATTCAAAATGACGATCAGTTTATATAGGACTGTCAATTACTGCAACCTGAAACAGAGGATGATTTCCCTCACAACCTGTCGCTTCATAATCTTTGGAAGCGAAGCTGTTTTCTTTAATTGTTGACTGTATCGTTGTATTGTGTCTTATTATTTGTTTTCTACGGATATACGAACAATATATTGTGTCTTATTATTTGTGCCTTATTATTTGCCCATATATCATTTGACGGTATCGTTATATTGTGTCTTATTATTTTCCCACCATATTGATAGAGGTTTGCGCCATGTAAATTGTTTTTTACATTATAAATGATATGTAGCTTTGCCCTCCTTCAAAACAAAATATAACATTTCTCATCTGATCTGCTGCAGGCATGAGGACTGACAACCTGGCAGTCTGGCACATCCTGTAGTTAAAAAATGTTCAGCAGGTATTCGTACTGCTTTTTGCAATTATCAGCATGCTTTATACTGCTCATCAGAATTTTCATTTTTAGTCTAGATCCGGTTGCTTATCTACATAGCATAGTTAGCCATGCCACATATTCAGCTAACTTACAGAATCAATAAAAACTGCCAAGATAAAAATAAAGGAACAACTAATCAAAGATGAAGGCAAACATATGTATCAAAAGGAAAGGAATAATGTTTACTTTAGTGTCCAGCAACTTTTCCTGCTCCCCAATACTTGCTTGAGTGTCTTCTTCCATGCCTATTTTTTTCTAGAAGAGAATTTTCCTGCAATTTATATGGTTGCAATACTTTCTAGTTAGGGAATTATTTAAATAACTTAACATTGCCTCAAACTCAAGTAAGCAGTTATTCATAATATAACGAGAATCAACATATTACCTGGTCATTACGCACTTGCAAGAATGGAGAACAAAATTTTATCTGATTATTGTAGAGTACCAACCTATTCAGACAAAGCCTATTTAGAGTTGTAAAATGCAATATTTGCAATCAACAAACTGACAGTAGCGCAAATAAATATGAAAACAATCATCCCATCCTGATTAATCGGTGAATTTAAGCAATTTAAATTATGTTAGCCGTGCAACTAACAGAATATAAACTAGTGGACATGAGGCATGTAATGCATGATGCTCCAGATATTAGGGTGCATCTAAATAAATTTTAGATGATAGTGGCACCTCTACAAGATTCTGCCATCAAGCATAACGCAATAAATTTTAGCACCACTGAGTTTCCACACAAATGACACCAATATGCAGTCGTAGTTCATCCACAAAACCCCAGCGTATCCCGAAGGGGAAGTGGTAAACCTTTCCTCTTTTCTCTCTGTTCCCAAGAAGAAGAGGACATAACACGCTGAAGACCTCGTGATCGTAGTGGAGTTCTACGGTCTACCAGCCAATTAAGTTATGTTGTGTCGCAATATTAACAATTTCCCGCAGGGGAGATCCAATTTACGCAAAAGGCTCCCGAGCCTCGTAATATTCTCCGTTCTAATCGACCTGGGCGGTGTCCGCTATCGGATCTTACAGCTTAAAGCCAGCTGTTCTGCTATATCGGAATAGCAACAATCTCATGCAGGGGACACAAACAATTTACGCAAAAAGCTCCCAACGCCCGAAAGATTCACCATTCTTATCGACCTGGGCGGGGTCCGTGCGTCGGATGTTACCGCTTAAAGCCAGCTCCTAAAATCACGGCAAGTGATCATCAAACGCAAAGCTGATTGGTGCACTTAAAGCCACCAAGCCATTTGAATTTTGAAAGACTCTGGTACACCTCAAGCGTAAAGACGGGGATTTGAATCACTAAATCTACGAAGCAAATGGTCGCGAATCTAACGAACGGCGATATCTGCCTTCCCGTAGAAGAAAAAGAGCGATTGATTGGAATGAACCGAAATGGAATTTTGACGGTTGTGATTGCCTAAAAATTGAGTCCGAGAACCTTTATGAGACATTTTGGGGTCAAACTCGCTTCAGCCCGTCCATTCCACCCAAGAAATATTCACACTTCAGAAGAGCCTAGTCCTTCCGAGGAAGGACGAAGGTATTCCTCTTCTCCGAGAACACCCCCACTACACACACACAGACACACAGAGAGACACGCGAAAGATAAACTTAGTGGTAGATGAGGTTGGATGATCGAGATTGCGACCGGGAATGAGATCGAGAACCAAGAGGGGAGAACAAGGTGGCAATCAAAGAGTTCGAACCGACGGGACACCACCAGAAAGTTCATCCATGATACTTCAAGATGTTGCCCCTTCACGTCGGAAGATAACGACAATGAAGGATCGAGCTGACGCGAGCAACCGACCCCCGATCGTCGAGCAAAGCGAGCACCAGACAAGCGAAGCGAGGAAGGGAGAAGAGAACCCTGCCTCCGGTGGAGGAGATCAGGCATGTCAGCATCTATGCACGTTAGCAGAAATCCGGCACAACAGCGCATGCACGTCGAAATCGCCCGGGCAGATCAAAATTTAAAACCACAGAAAAGCAAGCGTTAAACCCGCCAGACGCTTCAGATTCACGAACACGAAGAACAACACGGGACAGCAACAGAGTGAACCCCGCCGGCTTTGAATCAGCAACACGAGGAAGAAGGAATCGAGAACAGAAAACTCACGCGAATCCTCGGACTCGAACCCCGAGACGATGCACTCGAGGGATCTCTCGCTTTTCCGGCGATGAATTCTCCTCCTCTAGCGAAGGAAAATTGAAGTGCGGTATAGCTGAACAGGGGGGGGGGGAGAGAGAGAGAGGGGGAGGGAGGGAATCTTGTCTTTTATATTTCCAACAGCAAACTGGAAAGACCGGGGTCCCGTAAAAAGGTGACGGGCAGCTCTTACAAAAGGCCCCCGCTCGAATCATGAATTACAGAAATACCCTTTCCGTGGCGGCTGAACCGGAGGTAAAATGACACAAATAACCCCGCGCGGAGGAGGGAGCCCGAGAGCGCGGGTTCCAAGCAGAATATTCGAATTACTGATCTTTTCCCCAAAAATAAATAGACGGTGGATGCGGCATTTGGTCCCTTCTTTATTTAATTTTATTTTCGAATATAGTTATCATGATTCATGTTGTACTAACGACATGAGCAGTGATCACCCAAAAATAAAAAAAATAAAAGAAAAACACCATAAAGCCACGGATTAATTCCCGATCATCAAGTATCTCGAGTAGGGCGTGAGGAAGAGACGCTGGCACATTAATATGAATGAGCGGGGCCACCCGATCGAGTCTGTTTTCCTTTATTTCGTTGTGTGCTATCTATTAAGAAATAGTTAATTGTGTGTTAAAAATTAATAGTTAATAGATAACAACTTTGTTTTAACTTTGATACAAATTGGATGTGTGTTGAGTACTAAGATGTCCTAGAATAATCGTGGACCGATGACATATTTTGATTAACAACCATAGTCATGGGATAATTGACAGGTTCAGTTTAATATTTATTTCGTTGTGTGCTATCTATTAAGAAATAGTTAATTGTGTGTTAAAAATTAATAGTTAATAGATAACAACTTTGTTTTAACTTTGATACAAATTGGATGTGTGTTGAGTACTAAGATGTCCTAGAATAATCGTGGACCGATGACATATTTTGATTAACAACCATAGTCATGGGATAATTGACAGGTTCAGTTTAATATATATATATATTCGTTAATTTGATGAGCTATATTGATCACGAATGTGTTAAATCTTACCAACCCCAAAATCATGGTGCTAAAGTAGAAGGGTTCAGGATATATAAGTACTATATCAAGTCTCAAATAGTCAATATGGGACTATTCCCACAATTCTAACATTAAATAAAAAAATAATCTAATACTATCCATATCCATGATCTGCATGAAACGTTAACACGTGACTTGTAAATAGCATCGCATCGGGAAAACTCAAATCTTAAGACTATGTCCGGTACAGGGATAATTATGAATAAATTTGGCTTAAAATTAATTTTAAACCATAATAGAGTAGTCTAGTGTATTTAGAACGTGGATTGTAAAATTATTTTTTATCATGATTTTTGGCAGAGTAAGCGTCAAAATCAAAACTTAAGAAACGAGCTATTGTTGTTTTTAAAATAGTTTGCTTGGAGTATTTAAATTTAAGAAAATGTCAATACTCGACCGATTGAGGTGGCTTAAAATTATTTACAATGTAATATCAATTCGTAAAGTGATCAAGACTATTTTTTGTGAAAATTAGGACAAACGAGATATATAAACACACACAATTCGACCGGACGTACTTCACACCTACGGCAACGGTGACTCAAATTTCCAAAACTGGAATTTAGATCACCTCAAGGAAGAAACTTTCGTCATCTCCGACCAGAGAGGAAGTCATCTGGCACATCTAACTTTTAGATGCTCCGTAAGATCCAAAGACGAGGAGGAGAAGGGATAACTTTCGTCATAAATGTTGTCAGCTCCGCATTAACATCGTCAAATTGCCATAAATATTAACATGTCACTGAGAGGGGCCATATAATTATTGAGATATGACATATAGCTAGTTAGCGAAAATGGCATATAGTTTATTAAGACAAAGATTTAATTGTTGAGAAGGACGTACAATTACTTAGTGGCATATAATTATCGAGGTGTGATGAATAAAATTACCGAGGAAGGTATATAGTTATTAAGGGATATATAGTTACCGAGGGCATATTGTACTGGTATGGGGCATATAATTACCGAGGGGACATATATATAGTTAATGAGAGAGGCATATATATATTTACCAAGGTATGACATATAGTTACCGTGAACATCTAATTACTAAGAGAAGACATATTATTACCGAGACATGTCATATAATTATCGAGGAAACATATAGTTATCGAGTGGGTCGACATATTATTTACTGATGGCATATAATTATTGAGGGAATATATATTTAATAAGATGTGGTATATAATTGCTAAGAGGGCATATAGTTATCGAGAGGAGGGGTCTTAATTAGTAAGTAAATATCCCCCTCAATAATTATATTAGCAGTTTAATAGAGGATAATTGTTAGCAACTATATGCATGGTATAATAATTATACGTCCGCGTGAGTGAATCGGATAGTGATTATACGAACGATTTGGTAAGTTAGGAGATTAATAATTACATATGCGGTTCAATATGTACACATCATCTTTTTTTTTTTTTAGAAAAAAAAATCGGAGGAGTGAGGGTGGCGCCTGCTCAGTAGAGATGAAGAGAATTTTCTGCTTGGGGGTGTTTGAGATGATATGACCTCCCAGAGTTGGGTCCAGCGCCGCAACGTGATCGCCCCGGTGGTACCCCTGTGATTTGCAGCCATCGTCGAGGGCCTATCCGTCAGATCGGAATATTTTGAGGGAGAAGAAATGCGGAGAGGAGGCCATTCTCGCCTCGGTCCGAACTGCCGGAAGCAGCCAAAGCCCCCCGACCAAAGCGGGCACATCAGCCAAAATACAAGTTAAAACACCGAGAGACAAACATGAAAGAGCAGAGGTCCACCGCTGCGCTCTATTCGCCCGCAACGCCCACCTCGCAAGTTCGTGAGCTGCTACATTGGTTTCTCTAGGGCTGAATGTAACGTTACTGTTTTTAGGTTAAAAAAAAAAGAGAAAAATTAATTATTACATTTATTATTACTATTTTCTTCCCCCTCCCCTGCTATTTTTCCTTCGGTTACGCCCCCCCTCCCGAAACCTCCTCCGCGAGCGCCCTATCCCTCTTCTCCTCCTTCTCCGTCGCCGCGACGTTCCCTCTCTTCCCCCCCCTGTCGACCTGGGCCGCCTGCACCCGCCGGAGCCACCGCGCGCACCGGCCACCGCGGCCACCCCGCGCCACCGCCGTCCCGGCCACGCCCCGGCGCCCGGCCACCGCGGCCACCCCGCGCCACCGCCGTCTCCCGGCCACCCCGCCATCGCGGCCACCCCGCGCGAGCCCGCCGCCGCAGCCACCCCGCGCGCACCTCAGCTCGCCGCCGCCCGGCCACCGCGGCCACCCCGCGGCGAGCCCGCCGCCATCCGGCCGCCCGCCGGCGCCGCCCCGCGCGCACCCAGCCCGCCGCCCGTCCGGCCGCCCGCCGGCGCCGCCCACCCGCGGCAGCCCTCCCCGACCGCCCGCGGCGGTGCGAGCCCACCGCCCGCACCGCCCGGCCGCATCAAGGATGTGCGCCGCCGTGCGCCCCCCGTCCGTGGTACCCCCTCTCTCTCTCTCTCTCCTATCCTCTCTCTCTCATATCGCAAAGCACTATATCATTCTTCTTATTATTATTCCCCTTGTTTCAACAGATTTTTTGACACCTATTCGGATCGATTTTCCAGCCGTCGTGGCCAGGATCATGCAAACACACTCGTCATCCGGATCGATTCCGTTGAAATTCCGTGCGCCATTCGTCGTCGCCGTTAAGGTAGGCGTCTCGGCTATTCTTAGCACTCCTATATATTTGATTAAACCGTAAAAATTTGTTTAGATCATCATGATTAGTATGGTATAAATTGTGGGTTATTTCTGGCATATTGTCATGATTAGATAGAGTTAGATTAACTTAGATTAACTTGTTTAATCATGCATGTTTAGGTTGATTTAATCATCCATGTACGTTAATTGGCTTGTTAGGTTTTATTATGTTTGAGTCTAGTTAGTTTAACCTACTTACATTACGGTGATCTTTAATATGTATATTCTGATTTGTTAAAAAAGCCGACGTAAGGTTTAGGCTTAGTGAGGTTAGAGTTTAGTTTGGTTTCATGTATGTAGTAGGTAGTAGTGACTGTCTAAACATGTGATTGACATCTTTAGTTTGTAGCTTGCATAATCTTATTTAGATGCATCATATGATAGACCTGTTCTGGGTTTATTAACCGTGATATGGTATGCAAATACGTGGTGCATAGTAAACCGCTGAGTGTGCATCTATGTATTTCATGTTTGATTTCGCCAATTAAATGTTCATGTTTTACCGTCCGAGTTAATTATATGCTTGCATGGTGTGGAATGTGGTTAGTGCTGAGCCGCATTGTGATGGAAATGTATCACCGACTATAATTCGGTCCCGTGGGCTAGATGAATTAGAACAGCCTGGAAAGCATCCGTCGATCCCGGATACCGCGTTTATCTTAAGTACTCTCTGCCTACGGGGTACTATGAGATTTAGCTACTATATGTTACTTCCTACTATATGGTAAATCTGGTGCTAGTTTTGTGATGTGACCGTATTTATCGATATGGAGCATGAAATTTACCTGTACAGTGTCTAGTTGTATGGATTGGCATAGATGGTAGTGTTATAGATGTGTCATTGGTTTTATGTCGTCCGTTTCCGGGCTTACCTAGAACAACATGGTGTAGGTTATGTTGGTTTTAATGCATATAGAGTTCTAGTCATCATACGGGTGTAGTTGATTGATTCTTTAATCAATTAATTGAAGATATATAATTAGTTTACACCCTATGTATTAAATCTGATTTTAAGCTTAATATGTATTGTATACCACTAGAATCACTAGTATAGTGGGGTAGTTCGGGTGTAAGTCCCATCGTTCTGGCTGCGACTCACCCCTTCCGTTGTTAATATTTTCGGGGAGTGCGTTTAGCGCAGTTAGGTTGCGTAGTGGTGTTTTGAGTCCGAGGAGCCAGTGATTCAATTGTTCAATGTTAGTATTTGTTTTGTTTAGATTAGATGTTTAATTCTATGTTATTAAGTTGTAAAGTTGGAATTATGAATTTGGATTATGATTTTAGTCTGATATTTGGTTCCGAACCGATATCCTTTCCCGTTACGTCGCCGGATTATCTTCCGCTGTACATGTTAAAAATCCGGGTCGTGACACTGAAAGCTACGGAAGAGAGCGAGGAGCACAAACGGCGCTGGCATCGGGTGATAAAAGTGTCCGCTTTCCAAATAGCCGGTCCTTGATTGTTGATCGCATTCACCACCAATAATGCATCACTCTCTATCACTGATGGTCAACAGTCAAGAAGCTCCCACGAGCAGGATTCACAAAATTGCTTCAGTCTCCAAAATTTGAGGATCCGTAAAACTTGACAGGTGCGTCTTCCAGCAAGTACCCTTCCAACATAGTCACGTACCAAAATACCAATCGCTCCTACATGAGTTTCCACAGCTGCATCAACATTAATCTTAACATGAGAAGAAATCGGAGGAGTCCATCTAGTAGATGTATTTCCCAGTATTATATTAGATTGGGACAGAACGAAATTTGCTTCATACACCGCACTATGGAGTATTCATTTAGGATCTCTAGACAGCCCTCTGAATTCTGTATCACATCGATGTTTTCATATGTGCCACATGATGGAAATTCTCAACACACCCAAAGATACAACATCAGTGTCTTTAGCACGAACCTAGTCAAGAAAAATTTTAATAATATGTTGAGAATCTTGAGAGAACCACCTATCATTAAAACCCACGGTAGATCCGAACCAAACGGCCCGACTACGGGAACATGCGAAAAGTATATGTTCAAATGATTCTCCAGATGCCCGACAAATATTACAACTACTAAGAATTTGTGTACATCATTTAGCGATTGCTTGATTTGTCGGCAATGCCCCCAGCAAGACTTTCCCAAAAAAAAAGATGATTTTAGCGGGAAAGATTAAATTCATCCGTGGATGTCATAGCCTTTTCCAATCAAAGAAAGATGAAGGGCCCGGAGAAAACCGAGCTTGATTGAAAAAAGCATATCCTGATTTTGTGTTATAGATTCCATTTTGAGCTAGTCGCCGCATCAGAGTATCCTGCTGATCTTCGTTAAAAATTGGAGTCCTCGTAATTGTAGCCGGAAGCCTCCGGCATGCCTCTGCCTTGGCGAAAAAAGATCTAGCTTTATTATAATTTATATCTAGATTTTAGATATAAATCAAGATTATATTCAAAATTTAACCGTGTCAATCGTCCGAGGGTCGATCAACTTGTCCGGCGGCCGCCGCCCATCGCATAGGCCCAGGCCAGCGCCGCCGTGCGGGCCGCCACAAAGCCCGCCGCCGTCCACCTCCCGCCGGCCGCCGCCCTCGGGGTCGTAGCCGACAAATCTTGGATACGAGGAGAGGGGAATTCATTCCATTCCGTCGAAGAAAAATATTAAACAGCACAACGGGACGCGGCTGCCACACCCCACGTGTCGTGGGGTCCACGTCATCGGTGAGACAAGATTAGCAGCTGACATCCCCCTGGACAGCTCGGCGTCGGGCGGCAGGTCGGCACCCGACGTCTTCTATAATTATCTGACAGATATGATTGTCGATGACTTGATTATTTTAGCACGAGCTAATCTGTTGTGTCAGCAGATAATCATACGAATGATATCAAGACATATTTCGCTGTATCAACGAGCTAATCTGTTATGCTCACTTAAATGGGTACGTATATATATACATAAGGTGTGTGGTATATATACATCCACTAGATTAATTAATATCTGAGCTGTAACTATATTTTTGTAGTGTAGCCCGTCAACTTTAGACTCTTGTTTAGCTGACTCTTTGTAAAACCGTTTAACTATCTGGTGACGGCCGGTAATATAAAAATATTTGATACGTACATCCATTATATATGGACAGTTAATAAATAACAGACGGATATAGTACTCTTCTTCTACAGAATATGATGGTGGCGCTATCTATCTATGCGGTGTCCGACTTATTTACAATTTACATCCCCAACGTTACAACTCAATGGTAGGTTCTAAATATGATTGATTTTAATTTAATTTAGTTTTATCAGTCTTGTGTACTCTGGAGGATACTCGGAAACAAACAAGCCAATGAATTGAATATAAAGATAGGTTAGTTTAGCCCGATATATGATATCGGACGATATTGATATTATTTTACTTTTTTATACGAATAAGATAAACCTAGATATATCATGGTTAATATAAATTAACACGACGTAATTTTTGCACCAAAACTATTAGTTTTTGATAGGATCTGTTTTTGTTCCTTGACACACTACTTTAGTTTGATTTAGCCTTACTAAAAAAAAGAAATCTTGAAACCAAATAATATTTTCTGTGAACAACTCAACCAAGACGGATAATCATATGGATTGAACTGCGATATCTGATATCATGTTTGCGAGAATAAATTATTCTAACAAGCAAAGTAAACATCTCAGACGAATATGAGACTATAATTCTAAAAGCTCGATTAGTTTGAATAGACATCTAAGCTCAGGTGCTTATTATGTTGTTAAAACCATAATAAATCTCTCATCTTATGTGCCTTGATATATATCTTTTGAATCCAAAGCAAAATTTTAGTTTTATTGTTTTAAACAACTGACCGCTTCAAAACGATTACATCAGGTATCATTTTCAGTAAAAAAACTAATTAATTAAGCTAGTAAATTAACTAATATAGTATAATAAAATTAAATTACTGAGAAAATAAGAGCTTCCTAGCTTGACACGTACGTTGGGGGGGGGGCGCAGTCGATTTACTTCGTACTGGAGATATATTTCTTTCAATTCAAATCAAATAAAAAGTGCAGTCTGATTCAAACCACGACTCAGATAAAATTTACATAAACTAAAATAAATATATATACTTAAAACATTGAAATTTTCTTCAGCTTCCATGCGGAGTGGAGCAACTCTTTTAAAACCTCAACGTATAGTATAGATGTATATGGATAATAAAGACAAACCTAATTTTCTAATTTTCTTGACTTGACACGTGTACGACGTCGTGGATTGTAGCACGTTTTGAACGGGTGGGATCGCCATTTTGCCTCGATCGGGTACTTTCTTTGGTAAACTTCACACGTCATCCGAGATCGTCGTATGAGGGAAGGGGGGAGCGGGTGCCACGTGGCTGGCCATCTGGACGGACGGGCTTTACAGGTAGGCGTGGGGTCGTCCGAACACGCTTGGGCGGCCGGTGGTCCCAGCCAAGCCCACGCCGCGGAAGCCAGAAAACGGCGGCGCGTCGGCCCGGTGCCCCTATCTGCCTGTTACATCTGTACCCTTTAGCATTAAGTTATTCGCGTGCATGCCCACGTTGGTGCCTAAAACCCAGGGGGTGCAAATCAACCGCTTTAACCTCGGCTCAACGAGGAATGTGAGCGGAGTCTCTGATTGTGTCAAATGAAATAGCTCCAATAAAAAAATTAAAATTATAAATATTAATAATTTTTTTTCCACATAAATATATAAAATAAGTCAAAGATAAAAATCAATTAAAATTAAAAGTTACAACTGAGCTGAAGGCAGAATTTCACATATCGCTTTTGATTGATTTTAAATGTTATAAGCAAATTGGGGTCGATTCTGAACTTAATGTGAATTAAAGTTGAATTTAGCTAATATTCATGTTTGAGTTCGAATGCGACTCAAATTAATCAACAAATCAAACAATATTTCAACGTATCATAAAATATCTGAGCTCGAAATCGTGCGAAATAAATAAATCAAACTTAACACTGTACAATTTGCCTTCGACTCGCTTACATCTCTGCCGACCGAGCGTGGCTCGGTTGGCACGACGCCACCCCCGCGGGGGGGGGGGGGGGTGGCAGGGGTTCGACCCCGGCGGTGGACTGCCGGGGCCACCTCCCCAGGGGGAGGTGATCCAGTGGGGATCGAGCGCTGCCGGTGCAGCGCTCGATCCCTCGCCGGCGTTGCGCTGCGCCATGAGCCTGGCCACTGGGCCAACGTGTCCAAAAAAAAAAAAAAAGACTCGCTTACATCTCTACTAAAACTTCTCCTTCTGTTTGTCATCACCTGAAGTGGTTTGAATTGGAATTTTGAAATTTGACATCAAACATTAATAGCATATTTGTTCGCACGATACATTTTTGTACATTTTTATCTTACAAAATCATAGTAAAATAAAATATTTTAACTAGCCAATGTGTCACGACCCAGATTTTTAACATGCACAACGGAAGATAATCCGGCGACATAACGGGAAAGGATACCGGTTTGGAACCAAATAAGACTAAAATCACAATTTAGATTCACAAATCCAAGCTTTACAACTTATTCACGTAACAATCAAACATCTATCTAAACAAAACAAATACTAACATTGAACAATTAATCCACTAGCTCCTCGAACTCCAAAACATCACTACGCTTTTGCTGCGCTAAACCTGCAATCCTGAAAATATTAACAACGGAAGGGGTGAGTCACCACAGACTCAGTAGGATTTACACCCGAACTACCCTACTATAATAATATTTTTCTGTTGATATTAAAGATATAATAAGCCTAAAAATCAGATTATAATACATAGATCTTAAACTAATTATATATCTTTCATTAAATAATTACAATGTCATTCAACTACCCCATATGATAACCAAACTATATATGCACTACAACCAACATATCCTGCACATTAGGCTACTCTAGGTATGCTTATTACACACATAAACCTGACATAAAATCAAGAACACATTTAGAACACTAATATCTATGCCAAAATGCACAACTAAACACCTGTCTGAGTAAATATCATGCTCCATCTGAATAATGTAGTCACATCACAAAACTAGCACCAGATTTACCATATAGTAGGAAGTAACATATAGTAACTAAATCTCATAGTACCCCTAGGCAGGGGAGTACTTAGGATAAACCGCGGTATTCGGGATCGAAGGATGTTCCGGATTCAACTAATCTCCGCTGCCCACGGGCCACTAACATAGTCTGGTGAAGTACATTTCCATCACAATGTAGCTCACTTTATTAGCCACATTCCACACAATGCAAGCATATAAATAACTCAGACAGTAACCATGAACATGTAATTGGCAATCCAAACATGAAATACATAGATGAACACCCATAGTTCTATGCATTACATATTTGCATACCACGCCACAATCTAGCACAAACTAGAACCAGTCTATCATATGATGCATCTAAATAAGATCATGCAAGCTACAAACTAAAGATATCAATCACATGTTTATATAGTCACTACTACCTACTGCATACATGAAACCAAATTAAACTCTAACATCACTAAGCCTAAACCTTACATCGGCTTTTTAACAAATCAGAATATACATATTAAAGATCACCGCAATGCAAGCAGGTTAAACTAACTAGACTCAAACATAATTAAACCTAACAAGCCAATTAACATACATGGATGATTAAATCAACTTAAACATGCATGATTAAACAAGCTAATCTAAGTTAATCTAACTCTATCTAATCATGCCAATAAATCCAAAACAGCCCATTAATTAAATCATTCTAATCATGGTGATCTAAACAGGTTTTTACGATTTAATCGATCATATAAAGGTGCTAAGAATAGTCAAGACGCCTACCTTTACGGCAATGACGAACAGCGCACGGAACTCCAACGGAATCGATCTGGGTGACGAATATGCCGCGGTCACGACGACGACGAAAAATTGATTCAGACGGCATCTTGACAAACTGCTGAAATGAGAAGAATATTGAGTAAAAGAGAACGATAGAGATAATAGGAGAGAGAGAGAGTCGATTGGAGAGAGAATAGAATAGAGAGTGGAGTACTACCGGCGGTCAAGGGGAAACGGAGCGCGGCGGTGCACGGGCGAAAGTGTAGGCGACGCCGATCACGACGCACAGGAGATGGCGTGGTCCGTGCACGGGCGTTGGAGGCGGGATCGATGCGGCGGCTGCCGCGGGCTGATGCAGGAGGGAAGGGGGGCGATATGAGAGAGGAGAGAGAGATCGACGGTGGGAGGGGGGTAGCAGAGGCCGCAGGCACAGAGAAGGGCGGACGGCGGCGGCGGCTGCCGCGGTTGGGCGGCGGAGGTGGCGCGGGGGTGCCGAAGGCGGCAGAAGCCGGGGGAGGGTGTCGATGGGGCTGGCGGCGGATGGCGGCCGCAAGGGGGAGTCGAGTCAACTGGGGGGTGAGCGGTGGGAGGCAGCTAGGTGAAGATGGCGAGGCGGCCACGTCGCGACGGCGACGACGTGCGCAGGTCGGCGGCCACCATGCGCGGGCGAGGCGGGTGGCGCACGGTGCGCGGCACGCGGGGGCATCGAAGGTGGCAGGAGCCGCGGAGGCGGGCGCACAGGTGAGGCTGCTGGGCGCGACCGAGGGGGGGTTGGCGGGCACGCGGCCGGCGGTGGCTGCGTAGAGAGCAACCGGGGGGGGAGAGACGGCGGGCGGACGGCAGCGCTGCTGCACGCGCGCGAGGAGGGCCGGCCAACGGAGGGCGGCGACCTCGCGGCGGACGGCTGGGTGACGCGGCGACGGTGGCCACGGCTGAGGCGGCGCGGGGATGGCCATGCGGCGAGGCTGCGGGCGTGGCCGGCGGCGGCCGATCGCGCGGAGAGAGGCGGTGGCGGTGCCTGCGCGGCCGAAGGCAGCAGGCGCAGGGTGGCGCACGCGCGGGGAGACGTTTAACCAAGGGAGAAAAAGGAGAGCGATGGAGAGGAGAAAAAACGGCGCAAAGAGGGAGATAGTGGACGCAAAGGAGAAAGAAGCGGCAGTTACGCTAGGTAATCGGGAGGAGAGGAAACCGAATGATGATAAAATGGAAAGGATAAGAGGAGAGCACCATTAATAATATTAATCTTATAATAAATATAATATCTATTTTTTTAAACAATTTTTAATCGGTAACGTTACACAATGACAAAAAATTGACATGTTTGGAAGAATGTGGTAACAAAAAATAGATATCATATATGACCGGACAAAGAAAGAGGCCACGAGATGATAAAAGTGAGATGAGACTCTCTTTTTTATTTTTTATCTAAGAAAAAAATCACTTTAAAATATAAAATTTTAATAGTCGTCAAATATCTCTTTTAATCAATTTTATTATAAAAATATAAAATTATAACAAAAATGTAATTTATTATGCGACTAAACACCCTCGTAAAAATTAACGGCATTTATAAATAAGGTTTTTGCGGTGTCTTTTTACAGTGTCGATCACCAGCAACATATATAATACATTGCTGCATCACACGAATATACGTAAAACTATATCCAATTAATGGGAATCCATAGCAGATTCCCAGATATTGGTGGTGCCTTTGGCCGGGATTACAAAAGAAATAAATTATAAATTAATCTTTATCTTTCTCAACTTTTCAAAATTTTAAATCACGTAACAATAGATAAACCTTATAATTATCTTTTTTTTTAAAAAAAATCCAAACTCAGTTATCGCTATTCAAAAGTAAAAAAAAGTTAAGCATATTTATATGAGATTATGTGACGTCATAAAATCTGTTTCATAACCCCAGACAAACACATTTCTTACATCTGATGGCATTCATCACGACGTGGGCTCGGGCTTAGACGCTTAGTGGGCCGCGTGATAGCCCACGACACGCACGTGACAATCACCTGCGGAAGACGAACCGTTATCACTCGCCGGAGATATTTCAACTCCGCGGCTGCCTGCCTGGCGCTTCTTCAAGCGTTGCCGCCATTATCCAACCATCCGCAGGAGCGTTGCTCCCGGTTAGGAGGGCTACCGGAGCCTCCATTGAGAACGTCGGCATCATCTCCGGCGGCCCAGATGTAAGTTCTCGGCTCTCTTCCGTTCTCTCGTGGCCCGCGATCTTCGTCTGCTCTTTGGAAAATTCTTCATTCCCTGGCTTGTGCCACTTCTGTGGTTTCCTTATGGCAATGCGTGTTTGATGTGCCTTCTAAATGGCGTTGAAGAGATTGTTCCCATTTTTTGCTAGAGAATTTGTCAGCATTTCGTTTTTCTTTTGTGCACACTAGGAAAAATACATGATTATATTCGCGACCTGCAAGTGGATTCTCTCTGGATTTCTCTCGGTTATGGTTCTAGAAGAAGCACGTCGTGGATGCATACAGTCGCTGTGTTGGTGACTTGAATGATGTTCCTTTTTGTACATCTACCATCTTTTCCTTCTGGGCACTTCTAGATAACCTTGAACTTGGTTATTAATTCTGTAATTGCGTTATCCATTGTTCAAGACAATAAGAATAGTTGTTTGTAGGTTTAAATTGTTCTGAGTACGATGCCAAATTTTCTTCTGTCTCTTATTAACTTAATTTCTCCCCGATAGTGTATTATCGTATTACTTGGCGCCTAGAGAAGGATGAGGATTTCGTACACCAATGCCAGGTTGGTTTGTTTTGAAGAAGTCCTGGAAGGATGAGAACGGAAACTTCCTGCTCGTTCACTCAGTCAGGAAAGATTCTTGCTTGTCAAATTTGTTTCTAAGGAAAAGGTAAGATCAGCGAATTCCTATGCTAGCAACGTAAATTCAACTCACCTAATATCAACAAAGCCTTAATCCCATATTATAGGATTAAGGATTTGAAGTGTGTGCACCCATCCAGCCTCCCTTGTCATTTGTCTTGGAGACTCACATGGTATGTCGGGACATAGAATTTACCGATTAGGCCCAACAGCTCTATTATGAAATAATAATTTCGGGGAAGTTGTTCACATTTACTCATTCCTTTCAAAGTTTTCTCTTCCTTCTACAAGTTCTTGGGTTGGGCGAGAATGGATGAGCTTTGCTTCCTAACCATTAATCTGATTTATATAACTTACAATTATTTTTCATGGTTGCCGGATTAAGTGTGCCCACAACCTGGTGATGATGAAGTGTCCAAACTGCCAAAGGGTGCCCACAACCTGGTGATGATGAAGTGTCCAAACTGCCAAAAGGCTATCTATCTTATTCCATGGATGTCTTTCTGCACCATTCTATGGAGCCATATTCATGCTCACCACATGTTCGCTTGATGGCTTCTGCACATCCAGGGTCCCAAGCTCTTTGCCTTGCGCTTGTGTACCACCTATGCAATTTCTCAGGTCTCATGTATGTTGATACCTAGCTGCCTCTTCTGCATGCTCACATTCACACGACTTTCTTTGTTCTTCTCCACAACCTTGCTGTGTTCTTCAGTAATGCTGTCACTATTTTCAAGTTGAGCCACCTTACCATTTCCATTCTTGGAGCTGGTTTGGAATGGGAGTAAGTTACACTTGAATAACTATTATGGAATGAGATACCCCTGATTAAGGAGGTGCTTGATTTGGTAACGGAGTATGGATTAAGTGGAATAAGCAAAAAGCTACTTCACTTATTCCATAAGGGTTTGGATGTGGTTTATCTTGTTATTGAGTTAATAGAGTAAGTTTTGACTTATTAATAACTTATAATAGAGTATAAATATATGTTATAATAGGGTAGAAATATAAATTATACAAAATATTACACAATTAAGAATTAAAAATTATGTGTCTAATATTATGACAAATATTAGTTTGAAATGAAATTAATTTAAAATTATAAGTAAAATTTTAAATAATATATATTTACAAATTATACAAAAAGTAAAATATGAAATAATAGTGTGAAATATATAAAAGTGTAAAATATTTTTAAACCATATATGGTATATGATAAATTAGTTAGTATTTAAATATATTGTTTAATATGCTATTTCTATTATATTTATGTAATATTTAATAAAAATTAATAAGTAACCTATAGTGTCATGTGTATAAAATAATTTAATACATAGTTTTTAACATGTAATATAAGACCTAATGTAAAATGTCGAAGGCTAATACATAAATTTAATATTATGTATAATATATAATATTTATACATAATAATTTTAATTTAGTATACAATAGACAAAATATTTAATACATTATATTATCATATTTATGTAATATATAATATAATTAAAAAATTAAGTAGCATATAATATACTATTAAGTATAATTTTAACGTATATAAATATTTAATATATTATATTATAATACATTTAATATATAATATAAAAATAAATTAACTCGTAAAATAATACAGTACAAATATAAAAATTTGAATTTTAATACATCAATTTAATATTACATATAGTATATAATATTACTATATAATTATTAATTATTAATTAAATATATGATATTAATATACATATATTAGCGTTATATTTTTAGTAATATGTACTATACTTCAAAGTAATTAAGTGACATGTAATATATAACATGCATTGCAGCATTAAATAATAATATAATTTATTATAATACATAATATAAGGAGATTAAGGGGTGGAGTAACTTATTCCACCCTTTTCTGTGGAGTGAGTTGCACCCAATACTCCACTAGATTAAGTGGAATAGGGGGGGTGTATGTATTTTCCATTGCCAAACCACCTACCACCAGAATAAGGGGAATAAAGCACTTAATCTGTTTCCAAACCAGGCCTTGGTTTCTTTTGGATAAGCAGTTGCATCACCTCCCTACATCTCCTTTCCTAGAATGCATTATTTTTATTGTAATATTAGTATTTTTATGTAGAAGCTTTTGTTGTAGTTTTTCTGCCAGCTAGTAACTTAGCTTAATGGAATTTAGTGGAAACTTTTGCTTGCTGTAAATTGTAATAATGAACTTCCCTTCATTAGTGTAACTTGATGCTTATGTAGAATTAAATTAGCAGGAAAAATGAAAGTAAGAGATCACTATTTTTTTAGTTTATTCATAAAATGGATTGTACACATTGTCAGCTCAGGAGCATTAAGCAAATGCGTTGGAATCATAATATCAGTACAGACTAAATGTTCTTATTTTGTGTAAATATGTCATTTATTCTTTACTCCCAAATATGCAGGCTGACGGTTGAGCCACCCCTATGTAGCCCAATTAGAGTATACAGATCCTGTTGCTGTGGAGAACATTTGAAGGATAAGAACAACATTTCTTCTTTTGTTGTTTGCATGAGAAAACGTAAGAAACTTTTTCTCGACAAACATGGGAGAATAACGAGATACGATCCCAAAAAGTTGTCTAGGAAGAAAGGTATTTCTTATTTTCTTTTCTTTTCTTGTTTACCAGCGCCATGTGAACTTTAATACATACCAATATCTTTGTATGGATATTTAAATCATGCAAGAGGTATGTATTTTGGTATCCTTTGGATATCTGCTTAATCATTAATATTATGTAGTGGTGCATATTCAAAACTTTGTTTTGGGTTCCTGCAGCATTGTGTACACTACGTGAAACATCATCACCTTTGCCATAATTGCTAATTATTCTGTTAGACCTCCCATTTTTCCTCATTATATTTTCTGAGTAAGGATTAATAGAGATGGTAGTGATAGTTTTAAAAACTTATAATTAAAAAAATTATTATCTGCTGATTCTGGGTGTACCTGTCCAGCCTCCAAGTACAAGGATTCCTTGTCTTCTGTTAAGCCTAACTTTTTCACTTTAATGACAACTACATCTAGAGGACTGTAGTTTCATATTTTTTGATGAAAAGGAGAATATTGGTCCTCGAACTATGGGTCAACCGGAGGCTTGTGTCATCTTTATTCTTACATAGGGAAGGCTGGATTTTAACTCCGTATCTATGTAGTCAGAGGCGAGAGGTGACCGAGGCGGGTGCCTCAGGCGCCCGAGACAACATTTTTTTATTGAAGAACTTTTTAAAAAATATATATCACATTAAAACTTTTGAAGAAGAACATAAAAAAACACAAAAAACTCACTTCTAGGGCCTATAATGCATCAAGATATCGGATCTCAAGGTGGAAGACTGGGCATTGGGGGTTTCGGGGTGGGGAAAGAGGATTTAAGTTACCAAATTTAACTTTCACAGGGTCTTGACCTGGGCGAGGCGAGATCTACCGAGGCGAGGCATTCAGCGCCTAGGTGCCTGAGGCGAGCGCCTCAGATAACGTAGCTCTGTATTAATACTCGGTTAAGTAACCCAAACTCTTTTAGTTACACCATGATCAGTCAGAAAAAAATTACAATACAAGCTATGAGTTAGAAAAAGTTAAAATACTATACTATTCAAGAATACGTGAAATAGATTGCAATCAGTTAATTATGACTAGCCAAAATGAGAATTATTTGTCTATGACCTGATTAACCTCAGAATGAGTAATTGCAGCCTAGGTGATGATTCTTTTTCTGTTTTGTACTTTCCTTACATGGTTCATTCTTCTCTGAGTTAGGCATGGCAATCTACACCAGATGACATATTCTTGGGAGGAGGAGGCAACTTATTTGTACACTCAAATGGGAATCGAAATAACCATATATGTTAAACCTTTTATCCTCTTTCACTCCTCTCTTTTCATTTTTATGACTACTTTTCTTATCTTATGCACTTTAATTGGTTGGGCCATTAACTTGATGTTGCTTATCCTTTGGGGTTTCTTATTCAACTAGGTGGCTCTTTAAGAGGACATGGGTGGAAGTATGGCTCTGGATTTGTTGATGGAGTCTTTCCAGTTTTGAGCCCTGTTGCTGAGCAAATTCTGAAGTTCTTGCTTGACGTAAAGGATCCTGACAAAGTCTGGCGGTCACTAGATACGCTTCTACCTACTCATGATATGTGGGATGACCTCATCAATGTTGCTGTTCAACTTCGTATTAACAAACAGTGGGATCCAATTGTGTTAGTAAGCAAAACTTTGAACAATACTTATCCTTTTCCTTATTTAGATAAGGCAAGATTGCATGAGAACTTAATATTGGGAGTACTGAATGCAAAACAGGATCTGGTTACATATTTCTCAAGCATAAACAGGAAGCAGATATTAACTTCTGATCTGCTTTATACGGTACAATTTTTTGCATGATTCTTGTCATAGCATGAGATGAAACTGCTTTGTATTAACTTTTCTGATTTCATTTCTTTCCCTTTTTTATTTCTTGCCAGCAACTGTCAGGTACCTTTAACAATTCACAGCTCTCTAATAGGCATCCATGATAATAGACCTAGTAAATTAGTCTTCCCCTTGTTTACCCTTCATTACCAAACAACCCTGTGGTGACTAAGTGCCATTCAAAGGTAACATTGAATCCTTCATAGATAGCAGTAAAGATGTTTTTTTTTTGTAGGTGGATTCTCAAGTTTAGTTTTCTTCTTTGATACTGTAGTGCAGCGGATGGTTTCACAACTGTACACTCTACGTATTGAGTTCCACTTTTGCTTTTGGTAAAAGATGCGGTAATGTGTATCACGTCCACCTATATATATGATCCATGGGAAATAATAGGAAGATGAGCATGTAACTAGAGAACACTGCTGTTGGTTGATCCCAAAATCTATTAACTTCCAGCACAAAAATGTAATTTTTCATTGCCGTGATCCTTTGAATTTGTCCAGCTCTGTGAGTGGATATTGAAGAAAAGCTCCTTCAAGCTGGATGTGATCTGTTACAATGTGCTGATAGATGCTTATGGTCACAAATCGGAATGCAAAAAAGCAGAGTCCGTTTACTTGAAACTATTGGCATCCCAGTGTATACCGACTGAAGACACCTATTCTCTTCTGCTACGCACATTTTGCTCTTCCGGGTTGCTGGAGAAGGCTGAGGCTCTTTTTACTGAGATGCAAAAGAATGGGGTTGCTCCAAGTATATTTCAGAAATTACTTTTGCTTCTTTCCTGGGTTTATCTATTGTAGTTCATCAAGAAATACACAAATGTGGATTACTAATTTTCAGCCATGTTATTTCTGATTCCTTAGTAAGCATTTATTGTTTCCAGGTGCTATTGTATACAATGGATACATTGATGGGTTGCTTAAAAGTGGAAACACTGAAAAGGTACTAGAAATTTTTCAGAGGATGAAGAACAATCGGTGCCGACCATCCATTGAGACATATACAATGCTAATTAACTTATATGGAAAGGTACCATTGCCTATTCTGTTCAGTCACTTCGTCAGCACCACCCTATAAACATAAAAAGTGCATTTTGAATGTTTCTTGACTTTATTGTTGTACATATATGTTCATATCAGGCAAGGCAACCTGAAATGGCCTTAAAGATCTTCAATGAAATGTTGACTATAAAATGCAAGCCTAACATCTGTACTTACACGGCTCTCATCAATGCCTTTGCAAGAGAGGGTCGTTGTGATAAAGCAGAGGAGGTGTTTGAAAAACTGCAAGATGCTGGTCATGAACCTGACGTGTATGTTTATAATGCTCTTATGGAAGCTTATAGGTCACTATCATTCCATTGGTCTATTTTTAAATGCTTGTGTAGTGCACATCTCATAAATGATTAAACTAATTACCTCCATTACTACAGCCGTGCAGGTTTTCCATCCACATCATATGAGATATTCTCTCTTATGCAACACATGGGTTGTGAACCTGACAGTGCATCTTACAACATTATGGTTGATGCATATGGAAGAGCTGGTCTTCAAGAAGGTCTTTCCCTTCCACTTAATTAGTCTTGTTCATTCGGATCGTGTTACTCTTATGTTGAATAAATGTAGAAAAAGCTTATATAGGGTGAGCAACCATATGTTTTTAAGAGAAGTTAATTTTTTAAAAGCTAATGTTTGTTTGGTCTTTTTGCTTTTTAGTTGTTTTGCAGTTTAGATAAAATTCGTTCATTATGAGATTGTATTAGATATGTTAAGTGTTTTTTTACTGCCCACCACCTGGCCAACTACCCTTGGTTAACTATCATGATAGCACCTTGAAGTAATTTTGAGTTACTTAAATCATGCCTTATCTTGTTGAAGCTGATTTTATTTCTTTTTTTTATGAGAATTGCAGTTTTAGAGTTTTGATTTTTGTCAAGTTTTTGATGAAGAGTGGCATCAGATTGGGAATGATGAAATTCATGTTTATAATTTTATGATACAAAAGTTTATATTTTTATGATAATAAAAACTTTATCAAGTGTCTTTGTTTTGTTCCCTTTGCTCTTTTATCTTCTTATTTTCTCTTTTTTCAGACCTCCTGAAAGCTTGAGTTCTTCTCGTAGACATGCTTAGAGTTCCTTTCTAGTTTATCCTTTAGTGCCTACAAAGAGGATATGAAGGGCATCCTATGTCCAAGAAAAGGGTATTTACAGCCACTTTGGTACCTCTTTGCATTCCAGACACTTCAGATATGGGGCCTTTCCATAAGCATCCTTTCTGAGTTTTTCTTCCTTGTTTGATTGGGCACCACCCAATGATCACCGAATTAGAATGGGGACCTAGATTGGCGAGTTCCCATTTTGATCCTATCCGAATCTGATCAGCAGAATCAGCCGATTCTCAGGGAGGAATTCCGATTTGGAATCGGTCCAAATCAGTTTTTTAGAAATCTTAAAAAACAAAAAAAAGAGGGCTAGATTGGATCAAATCCAATCTTGCCTTTTTTGGGGCCAAAAGCAACCCCAAAATGGGCAGGGAATGGCTGCCACAGCGTCTTCTACGCCTTATATATCGGGTGGGTAAGATGCACTTACTTGGTCTGTCGTGTGGGATCTGGTGATTTCCTGCCATATCGGATTGCAGATTTGGTGACTTGAGTCACTGGATCACAAACTTACCAGGTCCGATGGACCTGATAAGAACAAGCCCTATCGGTAGGGCTGTAAACGGGTCGGTTTCGGTAGCGGAATCACCAGAATCCGATTCCAATTCCGATAAGAGTTAAGGGATTCCGATTCCGATTCCGATAATTTCGGAATCACCATGTTTCGATTTCGATCTGATTTCGATTCCGTTACCGAAATCGGATTCGAATCCGATAATTTCCGAAATATATATTAAATATTAATTTTATTTAAAAATAAGTTAATAATTCATATATAATTACTAAAATTTGATATTGTCTTTTTAAAACTTATTTTTTATCATTTTATCAAATTATATAATATATTTTATAATATATTTAATTTTGTTTTATTTAATTTTATTTATTTTTTATCGAAATCGGATTAATGGAAACGGAATCAACTGATTCCGATTCCGATTCCGATAAACTACCGGAATATCCGATTCCGATTCCAATAGCTTATAGGATACAAAAACAAGTTTCAAACCCGTTAAATTTTATCGGAATCAAATCAGAATATCGGAATATCGGATTCCGTTTACACCCCTACCTATCGGGCTTGTAAGAGGCCATGGCGGCTCGGTCGCCTTTTCTGTCGATTTCAGCGAAAAATCACCAGAATCAGTCCAAAATCGGCTGATTTGGTCTTTTCTTGTCCTGATCCAGGCTGATTCAACCGTTTTCGGTCGACTCCGGATGGAGATTGGCTTGGATTGGGTCTCCAAGCCATAATTTGATTGGAAGGATCTAATCCAATCCCGATCAGTCGATTATGCAAACTATGACACCACCCCTCAGTGAGATTACTTATTCTGAATTCTTACGATTGATACTCTCTCAGCATGAGTCTTTTCATGTTCCAAGTACCTGACACTAAACAAAGTTTTTTTCACATTTCCATCTCTTGGTGCCTCTTTCAAGGGGTGGCCTCTGCCTTTTGTTTGATGGGGGCAATCCCTCTCAATAAGAGTTCTGCACGTTTCCAATTTTGCCAACACCCCTTACACAATAGGTGCTTCTAGTTTCAAGCTTTAATGACACTGTTTACAACAGCTCGTACATTAATAAAAGACTACAAAACTTGCTAAAACAAATGCATTGGATGGCTTATAATGGTTAACATAATTAACTTATGACTCATGCAAAATTTTTCATCATGACAATAAACAACTGACGAAAATTGGAAATTAGGCTGGTCATGGATCTGGCAAGTATATTATTAGTAATTTTACAAGGTGAAGCTAATGTCACAACGTACTAAAACTAAAAGACATTGTGGATCATCATCCAACATCTTGAATTCTTATAAATAAATCAGGACTCCATGGGAATTTCTATCATGTCAACAAAAATTGGAAGTTGGGCTGGTCTTGGGTGTGGTCAGGATTTGACAAGGTGAAGCTAATGCCACTTTATTACAGAACATTGTAGAGCATCATAAAAAATCCTGTGATGTTGATCATTGTAGAACGTCATAATCCTCCATGAAACATCATGAATCACTACAAATTGTGTCTAACTTTGAGAAGCATCACACATCATCACAAATACATCATAAGCCCTTGTAATTCACTGAGAATTATCTTGAAGTATAATTTTTTATCATTAAGTACTGAATGATATTGAGAATCATTGTTGGTTGGTAAAAATCATCATAACATGTTGTACGTTACTATTGTTTGTTGGAAATTCTCATAAATTACTGTAAATTGCTATTATCTCCGTAGCAGGTCATGAATCATCATTAAGTAGCTTTAACCATTTACTATCATATATAAAATACGTTCAAAAAACTTTGTGAACTGACCAATCATCATGCTCAACGATCTTATCTCACGATCAATAGCCAGAATGGTTTGGCTTGTAATATAAGAAAAGTATAATTAAATTTTTTGAGAAGTATGGAACATATACAAAATAGAAATCATATGCAAATGTGTGCATTGTTTTAACCATTATGTAGCAGACATTTTATGACATTATGAGTACAGTCCATTACTTCATTTAGGATTTTGGTTACTAAGAAATTATTAACATTGATTGGAGGTAAAAGAAAACGAGAGTTTAGAACTTGATTGGGAAGCCAAATGCATATATGAGATCCCAATCATGGAATATAAAATATAAATGTTGGTAGCCTCTACTTGTTTCCAATTATTATCAGCAGGGATAGAAGTGAGGAGACAAGGAATGGACCAAATTTTAATTGGGTTAAGTTTTTCTCAACCTAGTGTAACCAGACCTGAGTAGGTGCTAGGGAGCTTGTTCGATTACCATTTTATAGAGGCTCTATACTTTTGTATCTTGTTTATATTCTACAGTCCCATCTGCTACTTAAAATGTGTTTTCTTAGAGCCAACCTTATCATCTGAAAGTTCCTTGTCTTGATTCTTGGCCTCTGTTTTTTCCCTTGTAATCAGTTTTATATGTTTTAGAGAGCAACTAGCTATAATTGTTGTTGTTGTCTCTGCTTTTATCTATTCCAAATTTTGTCCTCTAATGAGAACAGATGAAGTCACCTGTGTTATGGCATGGAGTCTATATGTTTCTTTATAGTGGTCATTGAAGCCAACCCCCCTACGAGGTCTTGTCCCTGTCTATCTGTAATTCTGGGTGTTGCTTCTCTTGTCTCTCTCCCCTTTGTAAGCTCATTGCAGAAGAACAGGCATGCGAAGTTATATTATGGTTTTGGCTATAGAAATGCGAACTTTTTTTGTTATAATCATTGGGCACTTCTTCAGATTTAAGCAAATACCCAACTTTTACCTGTGGCTGGGTAGATGCTGATTATGGGTCAGAAGTTGGACTAAATAAACCATAACCGTCATTTTTGTTTAGTGTGCTTGACCATTTACAACCCATTATTTTAGTACTCCTATTTTGTTATACAAGCTGTCTATTTGTGTTGTTTCATGTTGATACAATTTCGATCATACTAGGAATAAATAAAAAAAGAGGCACACCAAAATTCAGAACAGCTGAGTAAATATCATCGTTCACAGATGAAATGAAAAGAAATCATTCTTCTGCATGTTTCATTTATTGTTTCACAATAGAACACTAAATTATCGTGTGTTTGGTTACACAATAATATTTTTTTATACTTTCATGACAGAAATTGTATTAAAACAAAGTGTAAACTAACCATTGACATAAACGTGTCATGTTTGGGGAGATGTGATAGCAAACAAAAGTGAGAGACATGTATGACCAAAAGAGGTGGGGGACCACTAGATAAAAAAAGAGGGTTTCACCACATTTTTTGTCCAAAAAAGTAATCTCTTTAAAAACATAACTTTCTAATGGTTGCCAAACACCTCTTTTAACAAGTTTTATTACAAAAACATAAAATTGTAACAAAAACTCAATTTATCATGCAACGAAACACCCCATTATTCATGATAGTGTCTTGTTGATTACTGCTAGTCTTATTTTGCTCATCTAATGTAGCTACTTGATTATAGATGCTCATGCAATATTTGAAGAAATGAAGAGGCAAGGGATGATTCCAACTATGAAGTCTCACATGCTTCTCTTATCTGCTTACTCAAAGAGTGGTGACATACCCAGGTGTGAAGAAGTCATTAATCAAATGCACAAATCTGGTTTAAAACCTGACACTTTTGTTTTGAACTCGATGCTCAATGCATATGGAAAGATGGGTCAGTTTGCAAAGATGGAAGAAGTATTTAATTTGATGGAAAATGGTCCATATGAGACAGACATCAGTACTTACAACATTTTAGTTAACATCTATGGGCGAGCTGGTTTCTTTCACAAAATGGAAGACCTATTCCATTCCCTTATTCACAAGAAGTTGAAACCTGATGTTGTGACGTGGACTTCAAGGCTTGGTGCTTATTCTAGAAAGAAACAATACAGAAGATGTTTGGAGATTTTTGAAGAGATGATCGACAATGGTTGTTACCCAGATGGTGGGACTGCAAAAATGCTTCTTTCAGCTTGTTCAAGTGACGAACAGATTGAGCAGGTTACCACAGTGCTTAGGACAATGCACAAAGAAGTGAGAACAATGTCCATCAGTGGATAATGACATTGTAATTTGTGGTTTGAAAAGAATGAATGGTTCTTTTTGATAATGCTCTAATATTTTCTCATTTTGTCAGCCTAATTCATCACGTGCAAAGATTGTTCAAAATGTTTGCTTCTGTGCACAGGGATAGTGTGGATGTAACTTGGATAGTGATCCTTGAGGAACTAAAGTGTTTATCCGAAGTGCATGGACGATTGTGATTTAAGGGTTCTAACAACACACCTCAGTCATGTCAAGCGTGATAAGTGGAAGGGAGCTCTCCTCCTCAATTTTGCGGAACATGTCGATTTGAAGCAACAGTGAAGATGCCCACAAGTTTTAGGTGAACATTGCTGGAGATAATATATTCTTACCAACCTCTGACATCATTGATTGGTAGCCCCTCCTCCCTTCCCAATTGATGTTCATGCCCATGTGGTTATTGTTGAATGATCATGTTGACCACTTGAAAAATGCTCTTAAATTTGTCTATGAATTGTTGGGTTTATGTTGGCTCGAGACACTTGGACTTTTATGTGCATAGCGCTTGTAGGTTCGCGAATGTGCAAGGTAACATGAAAGTTTCACATATAGGCTTGATGTATCATTCTTATAGTTTGCTTGCTTGCCTTGGCTGATGGATTTGTTTTTGCATACAACATTTTTCCAACCTGTAGTAAATGTGTCTACAAAATCTACAGAGTTTGTTTAGAAAAATACAATATTGATTGATATTGAGGATTCAAAATTGTATTTATGATTCAGCTTTTATTTTTAAGAGTTAAATATGACCAACTTATATGGTTGAAATTGCTTCTGCTAGATTTGCTTGTTGATTAAAATGTAATGATCAAACATTTAATACACGGCATCTGAAATGCCAACCATTGGGGTTCTGACTAAACTCGTTGTTGGGCGACAAATTAGGGGGAAAAATCCTAGAGGTGTTTGATTGCATTATTAAGTATGTTTGTGTTTGGTTGCATTATAAAGTATGCTTTCTTTTGAAAAACAAAACTTGCCGAATTGGTGATACTCACCAGACTAGGGAGGTATAACAAACTATTCTGCAATTAAATTGGGTAATACACGACAGACTAGGGAGATATTGGTGTTTTATTGAACTTCTCGAGTTAAATTTTTGCACTCGGTTCTATTTTTTGCAGTTTTCTACATAGCCTATATTTATGTGCTTACAAAGGATTAAAACTATGTTTCTTAGTTACATTTTAAGAGTATATATGCAAAACAAAGATTTGTTTTGGTACGTTAATTAGTACTCATATCATATTATTTTTTATTTGAAAGTATCAAATTTGACGTTGGTATATCTAACAATAATAGTAAAATTGGCGCTGTGTTGATTTCAATACTCTTAAGTCGCCGCTTGATTAGCCTGGACATTATCTTACCTTTGACTTGATCAGAGAACTGCACACTTTCATATTATTTATTTATTTATTTTATTCATTTATTATGTATATGATATAAATAAAAAATAGATTGCGTGTGAGATTTTCACAAGTAAATAACTAAATATTCATCTGAATTAAATCCGTATCATTCGCTTGGAATGCTAGGGGCTATGGACCTATAGTCACAATTGATTGATCATCATTTTTAACGTCATTAATTCAGGCCTCGCTAGGCATGATTATTATTTTTTTGGTTTCCTTCGGTTCACATGACCCCAGTTATAAAATAAGTACCACCAGCGACTCCTCTATTTCACACGTGTTGGCTAAAATGAAGGAATAAAAGTGGCAGCAACAAAAAAGATAGAACCAAGCAACCATACCAACATTTTTTGTACATTACTTAAACAGTCTTTTCTATCGATCTATCCATCTACCCATCTACATTTATTTTTAGGTTGTTAAGAGTATATAGTAGTGCAGTATAAGTAGAATTTTTAGGGATTTTTAAACATCCATCCCTGTATGTATGTATGCCTGATAAGTCCCATATGTCTCTCTCTCTCTCTCTATCTCTCACTACCCCTCTCTATATCTCTATGAAAAAGTAGAGGGTATGTTGTCAAAAAAGAATGACTATATTTTGGGAGATCCTTCGACCAAGTGGCATAGTTTTTAATAATACAAGATTTTTCAAAACTTTTCAAGGCTAAACTCTTTTGGATACATTTACGATATATAAGACATTACGAGGACTCAGATAGAAATAACCCACCTATAAGGCTATAACAGTGATCTTTGTGACGCTTTGCTCGGATTTAGCTCTGTAACGCCAACCCAACGTCACTGCCGCCGAGCAGGGTTGGTGGAGCGGGGAATGGGGAGGACCAGCGCGACGCGGTGACGGTGAGGAGTTGAGCGAGTGCTCCGAATTTCTTCTTTCGAACGGAATAATAATTTTCATTTGGGGGCTGTTGTCGCCGTGGTCCCGAAAAGCTTTGCCTTTTAAAGCATCCGCAAGGTGGTAGTTGCTGCTTGTGACGGTGGAGGTTGGTGCGATCAAGACAAAACCTTGGATCTCATGGCGGCTAGGGCGTTGTGGGCGTCGAGGGTCGCCTCCTACTTGAGGATTTCCACCTTTCACAGGAGTTTCTCCTCAGGTAGATCTCTTGCACTGCCCGTTTCTAAGTTGGATGCGGGGAAATGCTGCTCTTCCTTGGACTTTGTAGGAGAGATCACAGGTTTGGGGTCACATCCATCGAATCTTTGCCGTATTCTGCATTGGACCTTGAGAAATCGGTTCCTGTAGATGGGCGTTGCTTGTTTTTACGTGGTTTTGTAGTGCGAACGGAGTTCTGTGTTGGGACCAGTCCTCTAATATTCTGGATTTGATTAAACTGGGCTTATTTTTTAGTCTTGGATTTTTTATGACTGTTTCCATTGTTGTGCGGGAAGATATCAATGTATCGGGATAAATTTATGGTTCATGCGCCATTTGACAAGCATTTTTTTGCTGAAGCAAGATTGTGTCCCGTTCTTTTTCATTTCGGGCAGACAAAGTTTTTGTAATCTCTGTTAGAATCACGATTTTATGATTTACGACCAGATTTAACGTTGAGCAGATTGAACTGGTGTTCTTGGACGTCAAACGGGAAAGTGATCAATGCTTTCCACTTATGTGCATTAACTTTCACGGAACCCCTCTTAAGAGTATAAAAAAATGTTGGTAAGCTCACCCACTTTGCCACCTCTACCCAACACATACAGCTCTTTTGATGCAACACATCAGAATGCCTAATTTGATCATGTAGATGTAGCAAAGAGAAAATAACAACTTTTTATTACTCCCTATTTTCTATTAGGGTCTTGCAAGCTGCCATTCATGAGACAGACTCTTGTTCTCCTCACACAAGAGAAAAAATGTTAAACAATTGGATCTATCATTTTTCTATATTTTAGACAAGCTAATGAATTTCCTGGGTACCTATTGCTAAGGCGACTGACCAAAACCAAGCTACAGCAGTTATAAGAAACAAGATGAGGTACCCAAGGGGTGCCTTGCCAGAGCCTTGAGGGTTTCTTAGGCATTTAAAATAACAATGTACTCAAATTCTTGAAATTGTTCTGAAATAGAAGCAACATGAGAGTGTGATCTGTATTTATTGGTTTCTTTGTTTATAATTTCTTTGTATATTTTTTTGTGGTTATCATATTGTTGTGATATAAATGATAGATGTAAACAACAAAGGCATAATCAGTTTTGGATTGTTAATATATTCAAAATGGAAGCTGATGATTTCATGTTTTTATGATTTCAGTTGCCCTGTATATTTTGGTACCTCAGACTGCATCTCATATTTAGAAATAAGCTTTATGAAAATGAAAAACAAAAATGGAAAGGGTGGGAAGGTAAACTATTATAGCAAATAATACAGGTGGATGAAGTTTTGTTACACCATTTGTTCAATTAAATGTCATTTTCATCATATCCTTGAAAATCAAGCTTTCATCTTTTAAATAATACAGTTGAGACATATATTCTTGTATGGTTATGGAGTTTGTCAAACTTTCATCTTTTCTAAGATCTTTCATTTTATCATCTGCAGTTCTGAAGGATTTGAAATATTCTGATTCCCATGAATGGATTAAGGTCGATGGAAGTTCTGCGACAATAGGAATAACTGACCATGCTCAGGTATGTAATGCTCATTCCTAGTATTATGTTTATGCAAACAAGTCTCAGAGTTCCTTTTTTTTTCATTTTTCATCTCAATGATCATAGACATTTCTATTGGCATTTGGCACTGTACACTCTCTATTAGTCTAGTGAAATTACTCAATAGACTTATTTTTAATGCATATGGGTTCCTATGTTTTTAAAGAATGTCTCTCCAAATTTCCAGCCAGTTTATAGCATCTTACGTGTCTTCATATTATTTCTGATGTTAAATCTTATCATATTCAATTTCAGGACCACCTAGGAGATGTTGTGTATGTTGAACTACCTGAGGTCGGGGCTCAAGTGACTCAGGGAAATAGTTTTGGAGCAGTTGAGAGTGTTAAAGCAACAAGTGATATTAATTGTCCTGTATCAGGAAAAGTAGTTGAAGTCAATGAAAAGCTCAGTGAGTCTCCTGGCCTGGTGAGTAATTTTGTGCCAACTTTACCTTATGGCACTACCCTGTTTTTTTAACATGGCTTGTTATGGAAGGTACATACTGGATGGGATGTGCTGTCAGTGTTCAATAATAACTTTAAGTAAAAGATAAATACCTTGTCATAGTATAGGTGAAGCATGGGTGCGTGGTGTGGTGGAGATTTCAAAAGTTGTTACAGTTTTGTTGATGCTTCTCTGATTTTAGCTGACTGTGCCATTCCTGTTTACTTCGTGTCCAGACTTAGGCAGAATCATATCTAACGGTCTTGTCTTTGAAGAAGAGGTTGGGTGTTATCATTTTTCTGTTCTGTTATCTGTGTAGTTAAAGCAATAGCTGTTTAGTCGGACAGTTATTCGTCAGCAGTATTTTTTTCTGATTCTGATGAGGGTATAAAAACTTAAAATTAAAGTGTAAAAAGCAATGAAGGAAACTCATGAACATATAACCTGATTATTTGCTAATTCAAAATGCCATTTGCTGCATTTTATTTTTTACTTTTAAAAATAAAAGGTTGTTTTAAATATTGATCCCTATAATTGTCCATATTTCGTAAATGCCCTCATAAAAATTGAAAACTTAGTAAGTCCCTAAATCTTCAGTTGCTGAAAAAATTAGTCCCTGCCACCTGAAAATTCCTAAAATAATTCTAGTTAAGTTTTTTTTTTCTTATAACAAAAGTTCTCTCAACCAAGCCATGTCCAGGAGGCAGGAACCAAAAAAGCTTTTGTTAGTTTCTTGCTATTAAATGAGTAATGGAACAAGGATCAATCGACAATTGACTGGTCTTATGCTGATCCAACACATGTTCGCTTGGATGATCTGGCAATCTGATTGTGATCTTCAATGCTTTGGGTGGCTGTTTTAAAACATAAAGTATAGCATTGATTAATCTGATTCTGAGCTGATTCCAGCTAACCTGGACAATCCTGACTGATCCCACTCAATGTCGTGGATCATGTACTTGAATGGATCAATTTTGGAAAATCCAATCTGAGAAGCTGATCCAGACCATTAAGATCAGATCTGATAGAGCTTGCCTTTGCCATGTCGTTATTTTGTTTCTGATCCGACTATCTCAGATTATACAATAAATTGGGCATCGAAGTCCAATTTTACGTTGGGAAAGGTTTTCAGTGTGATGTCTGCCTCGGTGGCACAGGGGATTTTGCCTATCGTGTATAGGAATTCATGATTGCATAGAGTATTTACGTCTCCTGGAAGGGATTCATCGTAAATCTTGATGTTGCAGCATCTTCATCGGGGTAGCACTACTCTATGTTGTTGAGTCGCGAGGCACCCGAGACAAGACACCCCCTTGTCTCACCCCACGTGCTTAAGGTAACATTTTTTAATATATTTATTATATATTGATTATAATAATACATATAGTTATTCAAAATGAAAAAATGCAAGAAATACTTGCAAAAATTAAAACGAATGAACCAACTTGATGACTATGTTTGCAATCAAAAACATAAAAGACAGTAACATAAAAAAGAAAAATAGAAAAATACACCCTTCTCCAGCAAGAATGGCTTCTCCAACGAATTCAAACGAAGCGGAACAAATTGTTTTTTTAATAAAAAGAATATTTTAGAACAAGAATGTAAATAGAAAGAAAAAAAGAAAATAAACCGGAAAAAAGAAAAACATACCCTCTGGAGAAATTGACTTCTCAAACCGATCATTTCAATAAGGACAATGTGTTAAAACAATAATGAAAACCGAAAGAAAAACCAAAAATAAATTAAAAAACTGGAAAAAATGGATAATCACCTTCTCTGCTTCTCTGGCAAGTTTTGGTGAGCTTTGGCCAAGGGAGCTGTGCCGGCAACCTTCTATGGTGGTGGCGGCTCCTCCGGTGAAAGGGGGCAAAGGGCTCCTGTGCATTGTCGAGCTTGTCAGGGGAGAACAACAGGCGCAGAGGGGAGAGAGAAGCCCCTATGAGGGGCTTAAGTTCACGGATCTGGGCCCTTACGGGCGTGAGGCGGGTGAGACAGTCGCCTCTCCTTGCCATGGCTGCCTAGGCACCAAAGGCGATCGCCGGCGACGTGAGGCGGGGAGGCCTTGCCTAGGCGACCGAGGGACTTGCCTCTAATAACATAGGTGCTACTATTCTTGAAAAACAATTATCTTCTTTTTATCTTTCTGAAAATTAAACCATTTAATATATGGCTGTTCCCCTTGTTGAGGTTGCTCTGGGAAATAACAATTCTTGTACATGCTTACGTCAGACAGTCTCTCTCTCTCTTATGCCATGGGGGGTTATCCCATTATGAACTTAGCATCTCCTTTGGTCTGCAGTTTTTTTTCTCGGGTTGCATGTTTCATTTTTTTTTTAAATTGTCGTAGAAACTTGTAATCTCTTTCTCTTCCCTTCCTCAGGGCATGAAATATTTATTTACATTTTATTCTCATTCCAGAAACCAGACAAGAAGATATCTCCATTCCTGTCCTTATGTTCTCTCATTAATGAAATACTATTTTACTATTTCTTATTTATTTTTCTGTGACGAACACATGCTGATGGTAACTAGTGCACCTTTCACCTATCAGATCAACGGCAGCCCCTACGACAATGGGTGGATCATCAAGGTCGAAATGACTGCAAATGACCAAGTTAACTCCCTGATGGACTCGGAACAGTACTCAAAGTTCTGTGAGGAGGAAGATTCTAAGCACTGAGATGGCCTGGGTTGCTGGCATGAAATGAGGGGAACAATGCAGTCGAGAAGCTCTTGAATGATTCAGATTTATATTCCACCTAGTGGGCACTCGGAATAAGTTTTCAGTCTTTTCTTCTGAGTTTTCGGCCACTTGCCTGGGCTGTTCTAGGTCGAGAATTACTCTGCCTTGAAGGCTGGTCTAAAGTTCTGATCTTTTTACCTATCTTGTATTTGATAGACTAATTGGGCTTACATCATGTTCTTGACTTATTTGCCGAAGAAGTGTGGTATTTTAAGGAGTTTTTTACTTATGGGGTGTTTGGTTGCATGATAATGAGGATTTTAATTTTAATTTTTAAAAATTGTAATGAAAGTGACTCTTAAACTTTGTTTGGCTGGTTCTACCGTTTTTTATCTTAAAAACACTTTTCACCGGAAGGGCATTGTAAAAAAAAAAAGTGGTCGAGACCACTTTTTTTTTTGAAAGTGAAACCCAGCGTCTCCTCTCCTCCCGACGCTTCCCAGCGACGGCCTCGCGAAGCCCTCTCTTCCCGACGCTGCCTCTCCCCGCGAAGCCCTCTCCTCCCGACGCTTCCCAGCGGCGGCCTCGCGAAGCCCTCCCGGCGCTTCCCAGCGGCGGCCCGGCGCTTCCTCCCGACGCTTCCCAGCGGCGTCCTGGCACTCCCGGTGCTTCCTCCCGCATATTTCTCCCGCTTCCGTCTCTCTCGGGCCAGCCGCCGCTTCCGCAGTTCCGATGAGCTAGGCGAGCGATTCCCTCTCTCTTCGCGGAGACGGCAAGAGGGATCTGAGTAAGGGGATGAGCCGACGGCAATTTTCATCCGTGGCGGCAAGCCAACCCTCGGCGGCGAACCCGATGGCCGGGCGCATCGGAGAGGGACGGCGGCAAGCGGCAGCGGCGCCGATGCCTCCGCGGCGCGCATCGAGAAGCCGCGGCCGATGCCTTCCGCTGCTGCGAGGGAGGGGGCGAGACCGGCGTCGCTGGAGAGGATGATGAACTCGCCGGGGGAGGACTGCGCCGTTTGCCTGGACGGGATGCGGGCGGCGGACGGGCGGCGGGTGCTGAACCTCCCGTGCGCGCACAGGTACCACTCCGACTGCGTGCTGCCGTGGCTGGCGGCGCACCCGAGCTGTCCCAGCTGCCAGACGCCCCTCTCCTCCTGAAACCGCCCCCCTTTGTCTTCTTTCTTCTCCCTCCTCCCGCAAGAAAGAAAAAAATTTCCTCCCGCTGGTGGCTTTAAAATAGTTGATGAAAATTGAATTTAAAGGACTACCAAACACTTCATTATTATTTTTAAAAATTAAAATATTTTTGCCAAACACTTTCATTGTCACATTTTCACTTTTAAAAATTATCTTGTTTGATATTATATTTTAATTTTTTATCATGAAACCTTTTTAAAAATTAAAATACAACCAAACACCCCATTAGTCTCCAGAACTCAACCGAATATCTGTCATCCGTTTCTAATTAGATCAATTAAAAAAAAATATTCAAAATATCACTATGTTATCAAGAAAAATTATCTTTATATAATGTTCATGATAAAATAATATGTATATCAACTATTTATAACTAAGAACTGAATGTATATGCATGCAAATAATCAACTGTTTCAAAATTTTAATTTAAATTTAACGTTAAACTGAGTCAAACCATTTGATTTATTACGGTAACCAACTCTCAAATGGTGGTAATTAAAACCATGGGGGGTGGAAAGTAAGTCCGTCTATTCATGGATCGGTAGCATAATTCTATTTATCCTTGTTACTAAATGCTTTGAGTAACTACTTTTGACCATTTATTACTGTGAGATCTTGTTTTCGTTTGAGGTTTTTTCTACCTAATTCATTCCTGGTTGTGAAATGTTTCTGTCCTGGCAAATTATACCCTTGAGCTCTTCTAGCTAGTACATATATATATATGCATATATATCCTCGAATAACTAAATTCTATCCAGTTGTTGCTCAAATTAACATAAAATTCATTGAAAATAACTCTTTTTGGTTATTGATGGTCCTCACTCCTTTTGCTATCATATATCCCACTAGACATGACGATTTTGTTTTTAATTACCTTGGATTTCATTTTAATATAAATTTTGCGTAAGTGTATACGATTGCCGTGCATATTAACAGGCACCCCTACGAATATGGGGGTGTGCGTGCAAATCTGCCTGTTATAAATACGTAAATATAAATAAGATATTACTTTCTCCATCCATACTTCATGTCTACACAAACCTGTGAAAGTGAAGAAATGCTCACGAAGTGTATTAATGCGGTAAAAGCATGCGATATCAGATTACTAACATTTTTATATGATAAAATTTACGTACTTCGTTAAATAAACTAGTCGTACGTAACAGCTTTTGTACTATCTATTGAAATTTATTTTATCTTGTCGATTCAACTGTATTTTTCTTCGAGGAGGAAAAAAAATCCGAAAATCCAGCGCTTTTTCGGGTACATCCGCGTATCGGTACGAGCGGCAAGCCATTTTCGGATACCGGACCGGTACCGAATTTGATCCGCGAGATTGTGAGAAGGGCTGCCCGCCCTCTCGGCTCTCTCGGACTGGGGAGGGGAACCCTCTCTTTCGCATACCTTCCCGAGGGCGCGCGGGGGACCGGGAGGCGGAACACCAAGGATTCGCCAAGAGGGGGGAGGGAAGTAGACCGCAGCCTCCCTCGGCGTCGATAAGGATGGCTGCGAAGCCATCGCAAGCGCAGGCGCAGTCTCAGCCGGGTGGCGGCGGTGGGGAGAAACTCACCATGCAGATCGCTGGCTTGTCTAAGAAACAGCTCCACGGCATCATGAGCCAGATGAAGGTGAAGGCGTGCTCTTCTGTCTGTTGCTCTCCTCCTCCTCCTCCTCGTTCTTTTCCGTCTTCCTTCTCTTGCTTGCTATTTTTGGTGATCGCCTTTCCTAGGAGGCGCTGGAAAATGCGGTCTTTCGAGAAGTTTAAAAACTAAATTGGTTGAACTTTATGATTCTTATTTTCGTTTTCTTTCTCGCATACTGCAGACTCTCATCGAGCAGAACCCTCAGCAGGCACGCCACATCCTAATCGAGAACCCTTCACTCACCAAGTCTCTTTTCCAGGTATCAGCTACTTATCTATTGACTGGAAGTTCCCTGCTGCGAAGTGCATCTTTGTGCAAGTTTACGGATTCTGGACGAGGTGGCCCTTCTGTGAAATATAAGTATCCGCAGATAGATAACACTTTTTGGATTTGAAATGTAACGAAGCAGGATACATGATAACATAGGATGAAGATTATTTACATGTGTTAGTCTAAGTTTTATTCTATCCTCTTGCATTAGCTATGAGAATCTATGTGAATTTTATGACATTCCACGGAGGTTTGAATTGTGGAAATAGAAATCAAAATAAGGAAGGATTTAAATTATGAAAGCTAATGATCAAACATAAACATCTAGTATCATTTGATTTGCATGCTCCCTGCTGGTCACGCATGAGTGAGTTGAGTTTGTACAGATGGACGAAGGTAAACATCTAATACCTTCTGAATTGCCTGTTTTGCGTTGGGTATGCAACACTAAGTTTGTTCTCTTGGGTGTCAAAATATAGAGCTTGGCATCTGAAAAAATTGCATGTGACCAGAAATTTCAAAATCCACCAACACTATTACCACCCAGAATAGTTTAAATATATGAGTTCTGCAACTTGAGCTAGCATGTCTTTTGTGGGTAGGAGTGTCAAATGGATGGATCAAGATGTATTCAGATCCACAATTATTCTGCATCCATATTCTGTAACCAAATATCATAAAGCAGTGCCAAGGTATTTTTTAAGTATTTGAAAGTGTGAAAGAGGTGACCAGTCTTGATACTTATTACAAAGAGTAATATTGCTACTCATTTCATCATTATAAAGCTTCCTATTTTTTGTCCCTCGCTGTGCCATATCATTAAGTTCTGGAGGGTTGTAAAAATCAGTTTTTGTTTTGGAGTGGAGCTACCCGGTCAATCAAATTTTTGTTTTGGACAGAAAGAACTGCCATACAAGAATATTATTTCCTACATTATATATATGCTAAATTAGTTACTTTGGAATGTGTTACTCTGCCTATATAGTCTGAAGCAAGAGGCAGTGATGTAAAGGTGATTTAGGTGCTGCTTTGCCTCAATCTGCTTTGTCCTATTCAAATTTTTTTAAGGATTCTTTATCTCCACTCCTACTGAGTAGGGGCCATATGATGAAAACTATGTTATTCGTCAAATATGCTAATTTTGTCTGAAGGCAAGCATACCATAAGGCAAACATTAACAGGCCACTATCTATGTTATTACATGTGATATCCTAGGTGCCGAGGCGAGCTGAGGCAAGGCAAGGCAAGGCTATGGTTTCCTGCCTTGCCTTTGGCCTCAAGGGACCGCCTCAGCTGCCACGGTTGCCTAGGCAACAGTCCCAATCACCTCACCCGCCTTACCTGCTTCACTTGCTTTGACCCAGGACCTAGACCACCTATAGGATCTGGACATAGATCACGGAATCGGCCGATTCCTGGATCTGATCGGCCATTGCAGATCTGATTCTTGGCCGAAGGACCGATCCGGAAAAAAGTTCCTGTAGAATTGGTCGGAATCGGCCGGATCGGTCGGAATCGGATCGGAATCAGAATTGGAATCGGATTGGCCGAATCGGTCGGGATCGGAATAGAACCGTTTTTTTTCATTTTTTGCTATTTCAGTCGGATCGACCAGGATCGGCTAGAATCGGTCCGAATCGACCGGAATCGGTCCGAATCGGCCGGAATCGGTCCGGAATCGGATCGGAATCGGAATCGGATCATTTTTTTTTTTGCTTTTTTTGCTTACCGATTCTAGATCGATTTTCTTGCATTGGATCGGTCGGAATCGGTCCAATCCGGATCGGATTGGTACCCACCGATCCCGATCCCGCGATCCTTGATTAGCACGGATCTGATAAACTAGAAGTTTTTATGTATTTTACTTGGAGAGCTTTGGACTTGGAATGTGGTTGATGTAATTATATTGGCTGCAAAACCTTGAATTTTTTTTCTTAGTTGATGTTTTGTAGTCTTCTTATGTTGCTTATTGCTTCATTTTTTTCTGTTGTTATTAATGTGTTATAAATTAATTCAATTAAGTTCCTACATATTTCAGTGTTAAATTGATGTTATTTTTTTATGTTTTAAATTTTTGTAATCTTTTTTATGCTACTTATTGCTGCATTCTTAAAATTTTGCTATTGTTACCAAGTTGTTCATTATTTCTAGAATTTTTTCACTTTGTTTCTTCTATTTAGTTATTCATAGATGTTGAATTATCTCTACGTTGGTTTTGAATTGTCTCTCATAAGTTGATGTTATTAAGTTGTTCAAAATTCATGTTATTAAGTTGAATTATTTTTCTGGTTTTAAATTGATTTTTTTGATTTTTTTGTTTTAAATTGATTCTTACTTAATTGTTGTCACTCTTTTAGATCAGTTGTATTTTTGTCATTTTATACTTCAAATTTGAATTTATGATTTATTAATATCTCATATATAGATATATAAAGGTTGGCACCAAAAATTTGCAAAAATGTTTTGAGGAAGTAACAAATAGATTATCCACTTCCACTCAAATCCTATCCCCTTCCAAATTCACATCCTAAACAAATTCGGATCTAAGCAAGTGGGGATATCAAATCATAACTCTCACTGTAACCTGAGTGCCATCTCATTCCAATAAGGATCTCATGCAAATTTGATAGGTTTAAAAACCTGACAATCGGCTGATGCTTAAAGAGTAGCCTACTCTGCCTAATTAAGCTGTACCTGGTTAGTCCCAAGGTCAATAAGACCAGCACAAGTGCATACGAGAATAAACAATGGCTATATATGTATATGTATACAAAGAATCAAAGTCCTGTGGACCTGGAGTATGTCAACTCAACAGGGAGATTGGTATATACTCAATGGGATGATGGGAAATCAAACAAAAGCTTGACCTAAGGCAAACAAAGTAGCAATGCAACTGTGTATGCTGCACAGAGTCTATAAGTCTGGGACTTACAAAGATACCAAGATTTGATATATTAAACCTATGATTGATAAAATCCCAAAAGAAGAGGAATTTTTTAGATCTTACAAGCATGCTGAGGACAGAAATCAAAGAGGAATAGACAAAATGCAAATAGACGTATACCTACTGAAACTTGAAAGTGAAAAGAGATATAAAGGGGTACTTTCTTTTGGATTCTACTACAACCGAGGAGATAGAACAGTCAGAGGACTGTCCCCCCCCTCCCAAGATCATCTCAACTATGATGTAAAATAATGCAAGATGACCTTGGGGGAAGTCATGGTTGTTAAGGCGACCAAGAGGTCTTTAACCGCTTAAGCGGTAAGTCTAATGGGGATCATATAACCAAAAAAACTTAATGATATTTCATTCAAAGATGTAAGAAACTTAATTTTAATGTGATATCTTTACAAATGAAATTTGTAGGTAAAAAATGACTTGTCAAATAGTTTTGACCTCCTTCAAAGAAATTTGCAAAAGTATTTATTCTAAACATATAAATATGCAATCCAAGTTTTTCTAATATAAAAGTATATCAAGTAGATAAGAATGATAAAAAACAAATTTAAGTAGAACAACAATATAAGTATAAATAGGAACCCAATATGCCTGTCCTTTCATCATGCATATCCAGTTTGCTTAAAGTGACTAAGCGCTTGCTTTGGAGCGCTTTGGCATTTAAGCGCCTTGAGTGGGCACTTTCTTTGTGTATACAAAAGCTGCCAGGCACTTAGCAATGCCCAAACTGCTTTGCGCTTAAGCGCCACTTAAGTGGTGCTTAGGCGACCACTTTGACAACTATGGTTATTTTTCAGAATTTTGTATGCCATTAACTTGGCACGTGGTTTATATTGCATAGTCGCCACTCTAACCTGATCTTTGAAGCGGTCCTGCGTCACATATGTCATGGTTGATTTATTTTGGGATCTAGGGTTATCACTATATTTATTTAAGTACCCCCCTAATTTTATTACCCTAATAAGGATTGTGTTTTCTTTTATGCCTAGGGAATAAAAATCCCTTCCTTCCCTGCCAAAAGAAAAGAAACAAAAAAGAAAAAAACTTCTTGATCAAGTGTAGTGACTGCATTACAGACAGGCTGCCTAGTTGATTAGGCATCCGGCTTTTAAGTTCTGGAATTATTTTATTGGGTAATTTCTGGAGAAGGATGGAGTGGCAATAAAGGTTATGTGCCCAGCAGTTCCTATATCTTCATGGGCCTTTCTTTGGAGTTGATTGATGCCTGAGAAGGTGGCACATCTTCACACCTTGCTTTCACTCCCTTTATGCATGCTAGTTTATGTAACATTTTGGAGTCCTTTCAAAATATTTCATTGTTGCTTTTTCTGATGAGGAAGAAAACCTTGTAAATGGTATCCCATTTTGTCAATTTCTGGTACTATTTATTGTAGAAGTATGATATATTCTCGTGCTGGTATTTGCAAGAGACAAATTTTATTTGATATCTTATAATCAACACAAGTAAATACCCAAAAAGTCCAAATTCCAATCTATCCAATTTTCTCAACCAGGTGATAATGTCACTGATCACATATGCAGTTACCATTGGCATTCATTTGATTACCAATATAATTTGTTGATGCATGCATTTTGTTTACCTATTTCTTGTTCATGCTCTTGTAGGCACAAATCATGCTTGGAATGGTTCAACCTCCCAAAGTGGTACTTGTCATGCATATATAAATAGAGTTGACTTGATTTTTTTTCTTACAGCTAATGATTCTTGTTTCTAAACAGATGCCCAATATCCAGCAGGCTTCTGTTCAACAATCTCAAGCACCATCACAACTTGGACAGGTAAATGCCCAAGCTTCTCAGCCATCGACAAATCAGGCAGTAAGTCAGGGTGCATATGTCACCAAACCACAAGTTCAAGTTGGACATCAGCAGCAAAGTCAACCTTCACTTGGTCCGTCATCTGTTCCCGTTCCTCCTTTGTCTTCCCAATCACAGGCATCACTTCTTCCTGTGCCTCCTATACAACAAGGCAAAGGAGCTTTCAGTGCTCATGTGTCTCCCCAGATTACCTCCCATGTTCCTAATCTACCCTCCCTTCCATCCCCTGCTCTGCTGCATTCGATTTCTTCGGCCCATATGCCTATTGCCTCCAGCCAGTCACAACCAGCTTTGCTATCTTCTTCTTTCATGCTTCCACCACTACAACCACCTCTTCCCCAACAACCAAGGCCAACTTCAGTTCAGTCTTTTCAACAAAATCTGCATCCACAAGTTCCTGCAGGCATTGGTTTCCAGCTCCCAGGTGCACAAAGGCAACTCTCAGCACAGTCTGTCTTTCATGTAAGTTTCTACAACAAGCTTTCTGTGCTGTTAAAGAGATATTTTACGATGTTGCTTGCATGTATTAGCTGAGAAATGTATGTTTTTTTCAGCCTGGTATAAGCCCTCCAACCTCCTTGTCACAAGGGCAACCACCTATGCCTAGTCAACCACCAGCTCAGCAGCTTTATCAGGTTTTGCTTTTAAATTTGTTAGTATATAAATGTCCGATCATTCTCTGTATTCTTCAATGTAATAAAGATTTTGGTACATCTCCATGTTTTGTTCTAAAAGTAATAATTGAAACTAAATTTAATCATATGTTGGTTATTTTGTCTACGTTGTACTCTTTTTTTGGTCATACTCGAGTTAAACGATTAATGATGAAAATAATATGTATATACACAGTACACACACACTAGTGTCATACAGTATGAACAAGTTTCAGAACTTAATCCAGATTGGCATGGATCACCAGTGCAATACGGATCAGTTTTGCCTTTTTGCCTTCTGTGCTGATCCCAGTCATTTAGCCTGTTTTTATGAGAGGTCTACCATGACCAATTTTTCTACAGAAGACTTGCACAGTTTTGTCCAGGATCAGTCTAGTCACTATTGCTTCTGGATTTTGGCATACTGATCTGGTGACTGGACCTGTGTTAATGGAGGAGAGTTTGCATCCTTATTTTTTGTTTATATTTGCTAATAATTTGGTGCAAAGGCAGTAACTAATAATTTAATCTCAATCCTTAGTAGTCTCCAATAGTTTCTTTTCGATTATCTTTTGCTTGAAATAGTTTTTAGGTGTTTGAAAAGGGTACATGTTTGATTGCTGTGCTAAAAATAAGTGATAAATAAAGTTGTTTTATACTGGAGATATAAAAGAAAATGATTTATTGCAATCTGTATGAGCCTCTAGATTTACATTTTTGACGTCATGTTGACAACACCAAGATGTAAAGCAAGGATGTAGCTATCTCTTTATCCATTTCTTTTTGATGCCCTTTGGAGATGTGGACTTTTGCTGACTTATTATTGTATATAGTTTTCCATGTAGTCTAGAGTTTAACCCGAGGTAGTTGGGGATGAGCCATATAATTGACCAATATATATATATATATAGCGGTTTTGGCATGCCCATGTTTTCTTTTCTTTTCTTTAGACTTACTGTTCTCCATTCCAACTCATTAGATTTGGCAACGAAGATAATACACATGGTATAGAACTTATATCCTACGTTCTAGCCACTCTCCTAGCAGTCCATTTTCGTCACTTGTGGTTTGGAATTCTTCACTTACATCAGAGCTAAGTAATTATGGTTCTTCTCATGATCATGGTTACCATACATGTCAATTCTTTCTCTAAGAGGTCTATTCTGGCAGGTGGTTGAGTAATTCTTTTCATCATTTTGGTGGTCCTCTGGTTAACTTTGTTATGTAGAGCATTAGAGGACTTATGGTTCATGTTCATGTCTGCAAAGATATTTTATCTTCTTGAACACGTAACACCCCCACATGCTCAATTTTCTGGGAGCTATTTGAGAAGTGGGCTACGTGGTAATCGTCTTCAGTATAATGTCTGTGCATATGGCAAGGATTTCGAGATAGGTATTGGGTCAGCGGATTAGCCAGTCTGCTCAAAGCCTAGTATTGGCTGCTCTGTTGGCTCCAAGGCAGTGATTGGGTAGGTTGGCAGTCAGGGAGTAGGCCAATCTGGGGGCTTCTGGCTAGTTTCTGGCACAAATCCTTGGCAGTGGACTTTCGTACTTTTGGATTCTGCCACCCTGCAACTTCCCCACTCCATTTCTGGCATGGAATATGGGAGGTTCATGGTATTGAATGCTCTTCTAGAGTGCACACAGTTTTCAACAAAGAATGAAAGAAAACAACTTTTGCTGAGTACAGCTAAGCTTGCAAAACTGTTTCCTCCACAAGATTAGCATAGATGAATAGAGCGGGAGAACTGCCTTTGCTTGTAACTTAAGTTAATGGAGAATACAAATTTTTTTGGGAATTGATTATCATTCCTCTGCATGTCCTCAATTCTTGTATTTGCATTTTTCTCCAAATTTTGGTTTATTAGCTTCTTTAGGTGCATGTGAGTTCACAGGCCTCCACATCTCTGTTTCTTTCCAGGTCTTGAACTCATCTTGATGCCCTGAGAGAAGTGGTGTCTCAACACCTCATCTTCCTATTGTCTTGAGTCTTGACTTCTGAAAATTTGGTGTCATGTGATTGGTTTGATATTTTTTCATCTTGTGGTTTGATTGCTTGTTCTGTTGGCACCCTAAATGTCTGGTGTTGGTTTGATATTTCTTCATTTTATGATTTATTGTTCCTGTTGGCACCCTTAATGTCTGGTGCCAGCACCTATTGCTGTTTGGTGCAAAAATGTCCTGCGAACTTAGATAAATCAAACATATTTTATGGATTCATTTACATTGGTTGTGAATTCTAACAATCTCTTTCTTTTTGATTGATAAACTCATGAACATACAATTTATTCATGCACATTGAGTATACCATCTTCCAGGAGTCATTCACATGTTTTCTCATGTTCTTATCCCATCCAGTAATTGTTATCATATTTTTGGTCACCTTAAGAAAAAAAGAAGATGTACTGAATGATGTTTAATAGTTGCTAGATTTTAAATTTAATCTGTGTGATATAGAGCACTACTGCAGAAACCCTACATTAATGGTGAATAAGGCGATAAAAATCATTCATATTATGATAAGTAATAAGCTAGAATTAAAAATAAAAAGAGCTAAATGGGCGGGCAATCAAAATGAAGCAGCACATTGTGCAACACTTATTTTAGTGGTTTGATCTGTGGCAAGTACCTATATCCATTTGCTTCATGAGTCGGAAAGTTTTATTAAACTGCTGTACACAAGCTAGACCAACAATTCTCTGCTAGCATCTCTTTGCACATGAACACTAATCCAACTTGGCCACACATGAAACTGAGCGTGAAATTTGTAAAGCTAACTTAGTTCATGTGTAGAGCAGGTTGCAGACAATCTTCTTATGTAGCAAAGCTGGTTAATCAGAGATTGATGGTGGAGCTTCGTCCTTGCAATAGCATGAGAATTGTGTAATTGCTGCTTGGAACGAATGGGGGACTTGCATTTATAGTTTTTACCAAGGTAGGTGGGGTCGGGGGTTGGGATTGGGTTGGATGGGCCTAAAACCGATCCAATTTGGCTAGGGTTGGGACTAGGTCGGTCAGGGGTCAAAATAAAAAATAAAAAAATTAATTTGAAAAGAACCACTGGGTCGGGGTCATGGGGTCGGGACCGGGTTGGTTGGCCCAAAAATTGACCGGGTTGGCCGACCCGGTCTGAACCGGCGGCAACCCGGTGAACCATGTTTTTTACAAGGCCTTGCTAGCCATTGGAGGATCTGTATCAGGTTTGAGGAAAAGTAGGTGGTGTAATATCTATTTTTCTTTGTTCAGGATAGAATGACTATTCATCACTTCTGCATACTTTCTGCCTGTTTAATCAGTGCGTTGACACCCTTGATAGATGGTGTTGATATGATACCTTCACAGACAGGGTCCTTAGGTCGGCACCTTTAGAAATTAGGGTGGGCACTTTGTATTTGCTGTGTACGTAGTTTGATCTGCACACTTATTGAAAACTATCAACTGGATTCTCAGGAAAAGTTCCATAAAGAAAGGGTTTCTTTTCTTTTATCTTTGCTGCAGGCAAATTGACATCTTGAATCTTCGAAGGTTCTTACTTTAAAACACCTTTTCAAAGTAATCTTTATTATCATCTTTTGCTCAACTTTAGTATTGCGGACCTGACCAAGAAAGCTTATGCAGATTCCCATCTCCATGCACTCTTGTAGAATTTGATGAATTTATGAAACTGATAATAATGCTGAACATTTTAACTCTTGAAGTGGTGATGGCTTTCTTGCTATTGTTTTTAACTCAGTTTAGCATATCAAGCTAATTGATCCATCCTATGCCATCTATCAGATGAATTTCTACTGTTCACAGGAACATTTTTTGAGAATCGTTTATCCCAGCTATTTCTTGTAGCACTTCTGCGAACCACCATATTACAAACCTAACTGAGGGTTCCATCAGATTCCTTGTTCGGTCGTGTTCATGTCAGAGATATTGGACTATATGGAATTTGATGAATGATAGGCACGTTGGACATGCATATTTTTTGTGGGAAGGGTGATGGAGCTAAGATGGAGATTTTTAGTGCCAGTTGAGGCGTTTCTCTTTGAGGTCATTTTGTGGTGGACAATCTGAGATGAAGCGCATGGCAATGTAGGGTCGTTTAATGTTTCCCTTTATTTTCATTCATCTTCTTTACATACTACACCCGGGATGGTTTTAGTCTTCACTTGAGCTGTACGCTGATGACATGGCCCATATTTGTGTGTTAAAGATACCCAATGTCCCAAGTTTTCTAGTGCATTAGCACACTATCATTTATTACGGAAAAGCTTGCATTGATATTTCTATCACTCAACTGTCTCTGCAAATTACGGCATTACATGTTACCTTCTGTGTTAATTTGATGTCAGGGACCATCCCATGTGGCATCAGACATCGGCAGTGCAGCACAAGTTGATCGAGGACAATCCTGGGCACCTGGCCTTGCTGACAGAGCGACAACAGGAACACAATTACCGGCACCACCACCGCTCCTCATGACCGGCCAGATGGCTTCTACCGCAGGTGGTCTGCCTGTTCGTACGCCACAGGTAAGGATCAAAACGAGCTTCTTGTTACCACAATTATCTTGCCCCATTAATTACTGAGTTTTTCTTCTTTTCCAGTTGACGCCCGAGATGGAGCAGGCGCTGCTGCAGCAAGTCATGAGCCTCACCCCCGAACAGATAAGTCAACTGCCTCCTGAGCATAGAAATCAGGTCTTCCAGATCCAGCAGATGTATAGAAGATAGCACTGGTCGGAAAGGGGACAACAACAGGAAGAATATATGAGAAATATGCATGAATTCATCAGGACTGGTCTGACTCCGTCTGGATCTGTTCGCTTGTTCGTATTCATGGTGACTTCGAGATGTCTTTGCTGTCATATTAACCGCTTTATCGAAAACTAAATTGAGATATTTTCAAGTTGTGTTGCCGTTGCCCTACATCAATATTTTTATATCGCCTTTGTTTCTCACTGAGTTTGAAGTCTCTTTTACTCCCAATAGAAGCACGACTTTGTCAGCAAGAGTGAATCTGACCACTTTCAATACGAAGAAGCCCCTGTTGCTATATTTATTTGTAGTGTTCTTTTTTTTTTGGCAAATGATTGTTAGGATGTAAGGGACATTTTGCTACTTTTGTATTTGACTTAAATGTGATCAAGTTACTGTCATGTTATACATTGTAATAAATTTGTTGTATATTAAAATTTCTTGTTATGATGTGAAAGAAAGATATAATATTCCAATTATGTTCTAGCATTCAACAATGTATATTGAGGCTTGTATTATGTGTTATTTATTATTTTATATTATATATACATTACATAAATTTGATAAGACAATATATTAAATATTTTGGTTGTGCTAAATATTTTACTTGATATTATGTCACATATTATATGGTAATTATTTTTAGTTTCATATACTTTATAAATATTATAATATAATATATTTATTGTGTATCACATAGAATCTTAAATTTATGTATTAAAGTTTTTACATTTTGCGTTGAGTCTTATGTCACATATTAAAACTATTTATTAAATCATATAAACTATTTCATACACATGATACAATAGGTTATATGGTTATTTCATGTATTACATGAATGTGATAAAAATAGTGTATTCAAAGAATAAAATAAAATGTATTGCATATCATATATGCAATTGATATTTTATACTTTTAAATATTTTATAATATATTTATATTATGTATTATACTTTATTATCACATTATAAAAAGCCAACTTCATTTCACGTTCCTTAGGAATACATTAAACAATTTTAAAACTATTACGAAATAAAAGGAGTAATTTTATTTATTCTACTTATTCAATTCTACGTTATCAAACCAAATATATATATATTTTTGTCTGGTATGCCTCAGTCTAACTTAGTTATTCCGGTACAACTTATCTTAAATTCAAATCGGCATAGACACTCGGATTCTGTGCGAGAGCGTGATTTGTGTAAAGCTTATATGCCCTTGATCAAGGAGTTTGGTAGATCATGAATTTATTTACAGCTGCTGCTGTGCTATACATACATACTGCTGCTGCTGTGCATACAATATTATAAAACGAACGTAGATATATGAGACAAATAAAAAAAGAGGAAACATTCTATGTCAACGCAGTTAGGTAGATCAAGGAGATAGGTAGATCATAGACTTATTTACTACTGTTTCTGCTACTACTATATATGCATGCCTCAGCATATATCCATACAACATTATAAAATGAACGGTAGATATATGAGACAAATTAAACAAGTTAAGGAAACAATGATGATTTTCTATGTCCAAAGTATATTCTTACTTCCAACTAGTGAAAGAGATGCTAATGAGGTGTTTGGTTGCATGATAATTTTTTGTACATTTTCATGATAAAAAATTATATTAAAATAAAAAGTGAAGTAACTCATGACATAAAATTATCATGTTTGGAGGGATGTGATTACAAAAAAGAGTAACCACCGCACATGATTTTTGTTTAAAAAGAAAATCACTTTTAAAATATAAAATTGTCATGGTTACTAAATACATCTTTTAACAAATTTTCTTACAATTTTTAAAAAATAAAACAAAAATCTTTATTATCATGCAACCAAACACCCCATGAGAATTTAATAGTTCTGGACCACTCAAACAGCCTTACCTTGGTGCACGTGACGCTATTCCCTGTACTTCTCAAAGTCACATGTTATCGACTAAGAATACTAGGCCTCGGTCGTCCGGATAGCAACTCGGAATTCCAGGCGGCGGGCCGACGTTCCACAGAATCGCCGCGTTACGGTGAGTTTAGCCGAGCCCGCACGCCAGGAACCGCCACCGCCTCTCGCCCCTCCGCCGGGGCTCGGTACGATCGGGCGGGTGCCTCCACCACGACGCCAACCTTGGGCGGCGAGTACTACGACTCGGACAGGCGGCGGCTTCCGAGAGAAGGCCGTGTCGTCTGCCTTCCTAGTTTCCTCCCTCGCCAGGCTGCTCCGGAACCCTCGCCGGCGGCATCCCCGTCCGGCGGCATCCCTTCGGCGGATTCGGAACCCTCGCCGGCGGTTCTCCGTCCGGCGGCCCTCACCCGCCGGCGGCCCCCTTCGGCAAATCCCTCGCCTGGGTTTTCCCCTGCCCGGCGACTGTCGCAGGCAGCGGTCTCCTCCGGTTCGGCGGCCCTCTTCGGCATCACCCTCGCCGGCGGCTCCTTGTCCGGCAGCCTCACCGGCGGCGTCCCCATCCGGCGGCCCCCTTCGGCAACCCCGCGCCGGAGGTTCACCTGTTCGGCGGGCCCATCGGCAACCCCTCGCCGGCAAACTTCCCCGACAGGCGGCACCCTCGTCCAGCGGCCGGCGGATCCCTCACCAACTCTCTTCCAGCATTTTTGTGGAGTAGTTTTAACACAGTCGTTTTGAGGTCGTGTTAAGTTTGGGAGGGAGGAATGCTCCTCCCTCCCACTCTCCCTTTTCCAACACTTTGCCTAAAATTTCTTTTAGGCATTTTGTACACTTTTGTTGTGTTGGATCTGTGGAGGTCGGCTTACTTAAGTTTGTTCCGTTTTTTTTCTGCGTCGGTGTTGTTTGTAGTTCTCAGACCGGGTTATGACTCAGACTTTATCATCTTTAGCGTGTTAGACGCTAAGTTTCTCTCGAGGCCGTGGGTTTGGACTTTCTCCACTCCCGTTTGGAGTGATCTTCCGGTCTCGATACTGTTTACAAACTCCCTTGTCGGAGTTCTTTCTTGTACCACCCGACCACGATTGCACCTGCGTGTGCTGGTCATCTCGTGGTGGTACAGTCTCTCCTTGGAAATTTCTTTTTCCAAGATCACTTTCTCAGTGACCCGGTCTAGAGTCTTTGTTGGTTTATCTTTATCTCTGTACAAACTATGTATGTTCTTTAGCTTTGTGTAATGAATATGGTCATGTTTTCTTCAAAAAAAAAAGACTAAGAATACTAAGAAAAAAATAAAATCATAATTAATTCTGTGCGATTCGTCTATATATATATACCGCTTATGTACTTCTCATTGTCACTATCGGCATACGAACGACAGGTAAACATTTTTCTGAATAATGATGCATTTAAAGATATATAGTACTGAGTTCAGACCTTTTATTAAATTATGTAAGAAGCATCAACAAAAGTAAAAGTGTCGTCTTTAAATTCTTGTATGATCTCGGCTGCATCAGGGTTGGCAGAAGGGGTCAAAGCCAAGGTCCTTGAAGGGATCAGGTCCCAAGTGCAAAGAAGCAGCTTGATTGTGTTATCTTTTTCTAGTCATTAATTTGTTGAAGCGCCACATCCCAGAAACTTACAATACTGCTAGATTGAGCATGCTCTCGGCTGTGCCCTCTAACAATATTTTTATTGACCGTGTAAATACTTAGTCTTTATAATTAATTACCTTAAATTCTAAACCCTAAACTCCTCTCTCTCTCTGTCTGAGTGTGTCCGTCTACATCCGCGCGGAACCGATTGATTTGACGCCTTCCGTACCTTATTTGTCTCCTATAAAGGCATCGTGAAAGATCCTCCTCCTCCTCTCTGCGAGAGGGCTAAGTGTCTAATCTATGATCCAGTCAAGGATCTCTGGACTGGATCCGGGTTCGTACCAGTGCTGGCCCTCCCCCGCCTTCATGGGTCGCCATCATCTGCGAGCTGTACTCTCACCCTCTGTGTGCGCGCGCTGGCGCTGCTGTGCACAATTTGGGCATCCTTCGGCTCGGGCCTTGTCCTCGCTTCGACCACCCTGTCTGAACGACAGAGGTAAAGGGCCTAGGAAAGCCACCACCAGCTTTGGGCTACCACCCTGCTTGCAGTCGCCGGGATGCAGTCGTTGCAGGTGTACCTGCCCTGCATGCGCGGAAGATAAACCCTAACATGTAACGGAGGAGGAAGGCGGGCGGGCGCGCGCGGGGTCCTTGACAGGCATTAACACCACGGTAGGATTCAGAGCTCTATGGCTAGATGCTACTCCTTGAGATCAGCACGCACGCGATAAGATGTCCCCATGAACCCTCTCTCTCTCGCCTCTCGCCTGCCGTATCTCTCTCGGCAGGGAGAGCTCGGAAAAAGCTTCTGAGCTTTGCACCGCGGACAAAAGGAGGGGACTCTCTCGTTCTGGACCGCTGATGTTATTTAGGGGTACTACGGTGGAGTTAAATGCGAAAGTTTTGTAGTCTTAATTATTTCACGTCTAACTTCTTAATTGCTCAGTGGCAAAATTGGATGTTTATTTTGATTTAGATGTTAATATAGTAACGATGGGAGAGAACAATTTCGCCTTGAACGGTGAGAAAAAATATATGTTAAAGACTCGATCTCAACGTGTAAATAGGATGAAGTTATTCTCTTTCACCCATTTTTTTAAACGATATTTGATTAGGAGAATCAACGATATGATCTAAACGTACGGTCTGAAAATCTGATGGCTGACTGAATCTCAGACATCAGATCAAACAGCCCCTTCTCTTCTTGGTGTTGTGAGAGGAAAAAGTCGAGAACAAGAAGTGAACCTATTTACTGGATCTCAGTTGAATCCCGTCTCCTCCGAGCGAATTTTCTCTGCTCCCTCACATATATAGAGTGACGGTAATAAATACCTTAAACTGTATCTCTTCTCTCTATTAGGATCCAGATTCAACGGTGTTGCGTTAATTAATTCTACTAGATGTATACTTCGATCCTTTTCACCTAGCCAGCCAACCTGCTGGAGATTGACTCTCTGCTTCCAACTTATTGTTGCTATGATTAATACATCTCTTCAAGCTTCTACTATATATATGTAGGCACTCTCAGTTCACCCTGTAAAGCTTCTCCACGCGCACGAGGAGTAACGTTTCGGGGCGGAAGAAACTAGGCCTTTCTGCCCTAAATGGGTTTCCACATTTGAAGATTGATTATATATATATATATGTTCATCGATCGTGGTCATCCTTCGCCCACCACCCCATATACACCATCGAATTTCGTACGTGGTAGTGTCTTGAACTTGGACCTAACAAGTTATATATGTCAGTTAAAAAAAAGTATAAATATGTCCTCCTCCGTTCGGAGAGCGAGCACATCGTACTGTTGAAAGTGAAATACAATCTTCTGTCATCTTGAGGGGGTACAGTACTGATGGGTGCTTGCAGCGCTTCCTCTCTCTTACAGGGAAATATAGATACAACTTCTATCATTATGTTCAGGGCGCCTAATTTTCATGTACCACCAGTAGCCTCTTGATTTATTGTAGCGCCGTGGACATTAATTATAGGTATTGAAAGGTACTATTTCTCTATATTTCTTTCAAGGCTCCAGATTTCTCTATATATTTAAGCTGTCATATATATATATATAAATATATGTGTGCGTACTAGCTAGATATGTGTGTGCTCATTGGATGTCACTATAATCTAGATTATCGGTTTATGCATGAAAATTGAGAATACACGTATATAGAAAGCAAGGATACATGATTATGCCTAATCAGTTCTTTCTGCTTATTTCAATTACATGAAATAGACATCTGATTTGCTTTGTTCATTTCGAAGTCGTGTCATCATTATTAATGGGGTTCGTATCATCTTAGTTTCTCAGTCGAGAGAACTTCTGAATTCCCTAATTGAGTGATGTCAGGTAGTGTAATGGAGCACGAGGCACGAGAAAAATCATCATTATGTGCTTAATTTAATGATGATATAAAATGGGAGACGGGACTATTTGGGTCTACGAATCCACTACTTCGTCTCTGATAACTTACTACCGAGTCTCTAATGACTTGCTACCGAGATTCTAAAGATATGCTATCGTTACTGAGACTATGATGACTTGCTATTGAGTTTCTACGGACCCATTACCGAGAGACTCTGTAGATCCGCTACGTACCGACCCTTCATTGACTTGTTACTGAGCGAAACCAAAATGATGTTAGTTGACATTAAAATGTAAAACAGTAAAATGATGATCTTTTCCTATCTCATCCTCCATTATATCACGTGATGTCACCTAGTTGAGGACTGTGAGAGTTCCTTATACCCAAGAATTGATATGATTCGAACTCTTTTTAGCGAGTAGCCAGCTCACAAATAACTGTAGGTTGAGACTAAGTTGCAACCGCTCTCAAGAGCCCTCCTGAGGTGAACCGCTCTCTTAGTTTAACTAGCTAGATACGACAATTTAAGTGTAGCTACGATGTTAATTTATCTCTGCACCTGATAGTTAATGCAACGAATTGACGAAGAATCTGTATAATTATTGTCGATTCAAAAAGGACATCAGACCTCTCATAATTAAGTTAAGAACTTAAGACAGTCACAAGTCATCTGTGATTCAGTCCTGATCACAAATGAGTTAATGATGCAAATTATTCTCGGTTTATCAGAGTATATATATTCCCCACACCTTGTTAATATATATAATTCAGTATTCAGATCTGATGATAAACAACGAAAAATACAGTAAGGCTGTTGTTTAGGGTTGTGACCTGTCCCCGTCTGTCTGGCCGACGCACAACGTACGTACGTATATGCACACAGAGCGACCATGCCAGCCTGATCGAAGCTCCATCAGTCCTTCCCTGAATCGCCTGTCGCAGTATGCTATACACTTTGGTTAGGGTTTCTAGCCGTCATAATCAAAGTAGGAACAGCAGCAAAGGGCGTGCCTCTCCTCAGAGCAACCTGATTATGCGATCTCTGTGGGACTGTTCTTCCACTTCTCATTGTTTACTTTTACTTCTTGTCTGTTAGAATAGTTTCACTTGTTGGTGGTGCCCTCATGATGGACTCCAATTATACAAAAAAAAAAAAAAATCAGCAATAGGACTTGTTAGAATAATTGAATTGTATCGGGTATTGTAAAAATATTTATCAACATGTAAGAATGGTGTTCCCTCTACTTATTATCTTATGACCCGTTAGGGGATAAACAAATTAATCTTGTATCAAATATCCCCTATTGATATTTTAAGTTGGACAACCCAGCAAATTTAAGATTAGATCAAATGACAAATAACTGCCAAGAGGGAATGACCCTGCCATTAAAACATGTGTGTCGTTTATATCTTTCAATTCCAGCTACAGGATTTTTTTTTTTCGATTACGTTTTCGAGTCCTCATCTTCCTACTATTATATATTTTGTAGCTAGTAAAGAAGCTGAAGCAGTTAATTAGTTGATTATGAATGAACTATCTGTTGAACCTTCCGCGTAAGAGAGTGTGCCCCCGCCGTCTTCAACGAGCATATATATGCAGGCATGAACTTCTCTCTCTTCCTAACATTTTTACAGTTTTTTAAGCTTGAATAAATAGCGTAGGGAAAAGCATCGCTCGACTGTCCGGTGATTGACGGAGAAAAAGAGCAATTTCTTTAACGGGCTTAAAGCATTTTAAATTAATCCTCGTCAATCTAAACCCCCCCCATCTCTCTCATATATGTATATATATACGTGTGTGTATATCCTCTCTTCCCACCTTTTCGTTCTCTTCCTTTCTAGCTTAAGCTTTAGCCGAGACGACCAACAGGCTGCGGCAGAGTCCAGGGGACCACGGTGTACCAGCTTATGTGTGCGTGCTATATATCTTAAACCTGGCACTACGCTAGACTCCTACTTGCTGCTTCATCCTTTTCCGCTGTTTCACGTCCCAATGTAACCCTATGCCAAAAGACAAGCCGGCCTTGGAGATATACATGATCGGTGATCCACTCCCCAGTAGAGCACATGAGAGAGACCTGTCAGGCAGCATGCAAGCTAGATGAATGCTGTTCGGCTTCTCATCACTAATTACGCTCCTACAAATAACAAACATACATGGAGTACTTGTAATGTGGTACAATACGTCGCAGTTTATTCAGGAATTAAATCTCCCAGTTTGCCTAGCTAGTGGGAGATTGAAATTGTATCAGATGTCAGTATGAAAAGTCCGCTGCTGCACCACCGAGAAAAGTGCATATGGAACATTTTAAAAATTTTAGTCAATTCAATGGGTTGTCTGATTTACGCCAAGAAGGACCAATCTACACCTGGAGTAACTGACGATCTTTAAATTTTAGTGTCAGGGGGAAATTGGACCGTTGCTTGGCTCAGTTACACACCCTTCCTTGCTACTCCAGTGGTCATAATTCTCTTTATATATAACACTATACCCTAGCTAGTGTTGACCTAGAAAACACTGGTTTAGACTCGAGGCGCTCAGCTTGGTTCAAGCACCCTTCCTCTCATGAGCTTGCAACAAAATCCCGAAAGGATACCTCTAGGCTGATTGATAATTATAGCAGCAAGATGAGATCAATTAGACTTCATATGTGCAAGTGGAAAAAATGTGCTTGGTAGCATTAAAAGGAAAATAAAAGAGGCTCGGGACAGATTAGCCTATATATCTACAAGGGACCCAACAAACCAAGCTGGGTTATAATAAAATAAAAAGAGTCAGAAAATATGCTTACATGACTAGAGTCCGGAGAAAGTTTATTGAAAATAGAGAGCTAAGGTGTTTCAGCATAATTCCGGTGATAAATGCTCAAAATTTCTTTTCACACAAAAATGCTAAATAGAAGAAGCCGAAATAGAATCTTGTGGATATCAAAACACGATGGTGACCGGTCTTGACTGATTGTATGACATTAAAATGGTCTTCGGCTCCTTCTTTATAAACCTTTACTCCAGCCCCACCTCCTTCACGTACCCCGAATCCCCCTATTAACTGATACCTCCTTTCTACCCTTACCACCTTCCATGAATGAAATCAAGTATGTTGTGTTCTCTATGAAATCCGATTACACTTCAGCTACAAGAATTCTAAGTACCCCTATTTTCAACAATCTTTATGTTGATACTCTAGTCTAGCCTTTTAGGCGGGAAATCTCACCACAAATTTTGCATATTGATTGCTCACGGTGATGGATATCCTACCGAGGCCCTTTGATGGTGGTACGTATCTGGCACCGTTTGTGACATCCAACCATTGTAGAAAGAATCCAAATCACGTCAAGGCACTCATTGGAGGAAAGTCTCTCAGTCATCAACCAAAGATAAAGTTACATTAGAAGAGGTTAATAACTCAAAAATAATGGATTAGTAACTTTATGCACCATTTAGTAACTATAAGAGTGGTCCAATAATCAGATAAAAAAACTTACTAAGTGGCCAAAGACATGTGGCTATCTCTGGTTGGTGACTGAGATACTTCCCTCCTATGGGTGCCTGAGGTGATCTGAACCTTTTACCACATGTATTCATAGGAAAAGGTCTTACAAACAACCTGCTTATCAACTATGTTATTGACAGAGGATGTCACCTATTGAGCCTGTGTATATGTGCTATAGGGAGGCCGAGGCATTAGATCATCTTTTTTTTAGATCTCCTAATATTAGAGCAGGATGGCTGGAATCCCCTTTTGGATGCAATGAAACCTGGCGGGTCATTGCCTTATTCAAACTGGTTATAACATGGCTGATCAGGATAGTGATTTAGTCCACAAGAAAATGGGGGTCCTAGGCTTGGCCATTCTCCCGCATCTCTGGAAGGAAAGATACAGATTTATGGGGGTGTTTGATTGCATGATAATAGAAATTTTTATTTTTATTTTTAAAATTATAATTTTTTTAAAAGAGTTGTTTGGCAATCATGACAATTTTATGTTTTGAAAGTGATTTTCTTCTTAAAAAAAGAGAAAAGTCTCACCTCTTTCTTTTTTCTTGTGATCCCCCACTTTGTTTGGTCATAAATAGAAGCTATTCTTTTTTGTTATCCCATCCCTCCAAACATGATCATTTTATGTCATGAGTTAGTTCACTTTTTATTTTAATATAATTTTTTAACATGAAAGTGTAAAAAAAAATTTCGTGCAACCAAACACCTCATTAATTTCTAACAGATGAAGACAAATTCTCTGAGTATTTGGAACCGGGAAAGTCATGATGCTAAATTTTTCTTATCTAACGCCCTGTTTGGTAACACTATTAGGTACCTCTATCACTATCAATTTTAAAATTGATATTGATAGGAATCATTAAGAGATGTTTGGTTAATTGTATCAATTTTAAAATTTGTAGTGCAAACAAAGCATATTATGTAATACAAGTATCCACTTGTATTACTTTTGATATTAATACTCCAATATTTGAAAATATTAATATCAATATTGATATAGTACCAAAAATGAAACTCTAACCAAACAGGGCATAAACTACCAGCTAGTTCATCAATGGCAGAGCTTCGGTGGATGATTTCACTTAACGAAGTCAAGATAAATGTGGATTGTGGCATTCTATAGTTGACCGCAACGATTTGTGCAAATTATCGCTAGAAGTTATCCCATCCGGTCACTAGTCTTTATTTCTTTTGTATCATGGCCTTGTAAGAAGGCGGCTCACCTCCTATCAAGGTCGGCCATCTTATGGCCCGTTTGGTTAGAGTTTTAAATTTGATACTATATCAATATTGATATTGATAATTTTAGAAGTTGGAGTATCAATATCAAAATTGATACAAGTTGACACTTGTATTGCATAATGTGCTTTGTTTTCACTACCAATTTCAAAATTGATATTACTAACCAAACACTTCTTAGTGATTACTAGGAATATTAATTTTAAAATTGATAGTGATAGAGGTGTCAAATAGTGTTACCAAACAGGGCCTTAGCAAATTGTGTTCAGTAGAATTCCCTGCTAGTTTACCACGCCTAGCGTGGGAACATACATGTATGAAAATGCCAGGTTAATGGCTTATATACAATGTCTTGTTATTCAATAAAAAAATAATGCTCAACGACATGTATGTATGTCTTTTTTATAGTAATATCTGTCTATTTCACACTATTGAACCAAACAAAATACGTAGCTCACATTACAAGTTTGCTCAAGAGTATCCAACATCATTGAGTAACCAACAAACTGAGTTACACACACACACACACATCGATATCAGTGGATCCTAAGAAAAACATAACTGCTTAAAGTCTTCATCTTCAAAGCAATTAACATTGTCATGTAATTTGATAAACTTGCACACTAATATGCTTTGATAGTGGATGATCTTTGGAGAATAATTGAACTCCTTTTTTGTGGAGTCAAACCAGCTTTGTCATGAAACTAGATGATTATATCATTTTAAGTGTGAATATTACCCAAACTAATGGTCTCACTAATAGGATGATGGCTAGGGAGACAACATTGAATTAAAGACGTCAATATGATAGGGTGAAAAGTAGAAATAACTAGATATGAGGTCAACGTAGATAAGTCGGGGTGCCTCCACCTCAAAGCACAAGATGGGATCACAAATATTAAGATAACAGGGTACGTAGATTCACATATATATATAGACACTTAATAGGAGCACCAAAATATTCGAGAGAATATAAATCATACGTAGATCTGTGTAGAACGTCAGTTACTGTGAAATGTTTTGAGGGAAAGAAAAACGGTGGAGTACGCACATGTCAGCTAGCTAGCTGCTTGATGGTGATGAAAATCTTTCCAGGCCAATTCTCATATTAATGACGGTCTAAGAATGATCCATTCCCCTGCACTTTTACATGGGTATATATATATATATATGTAATCTGATCTCTATGCACAGCTACGTATCTTTGTTCATTAATGAGAGTTCTTTTTCTTTCTTTCTTTCTACACAGGTCAAATGAAATACAAATTAATTCAGGATTTACATATCTATCTCGTACGAAAATTGTGTAAGAATGCAATCTAAATGCATGTGTTTTCAATTTACATTGGGCAAATTGACCACAATTTCACCTACTTAACTAATTTCAGAATGATCACCTTGACAGGATATGGAGATCATTTGACCATGCATGTTTGTGAAACCGAGTGTTTACGTGTGTGGATGCTAGTAAAAATAAGTAAAAATCTAGCAACCATGTATGTGTGGTATGATTTTTTTCTCAGAGAAGATATATATATATATATGATATAAACTTGATCTGTTACCAAGGGGGTGCAAGTCTTAGAAGTTGGACTCCGGATGGTTTATGCAAATCTGAATGCTTCTGACTGGGTTTTCTACTGTTAATCGAAGAGCTTTACTTTGTAGAAAGTGAATATATATAAAAACCTGAAATATACCAAGGGCCATGACTTTTTGTTTCAGTTGCTATGGGGAATTATCACTTAATTTGCATTTATGGAGCTCTCGTGAAAAATAAGCGGATCTCTCAACGGAAAAATTCTCCTTCTCATATCAGGTACTACGATTAACCATAAGATCATAGATTCATGGTATCTTAATCCAGGTCGCTAGCGTGGATTCATTTATTTATTTTTCTGTTAAATCCAACTTCTTCACACGTGTATAATAGAATCAGAACATTTTTAATTATCTTTTCTTCCGCTAAAACTTAATGCATGCAGATGACCGTCTTGCTTATTCGTGGGCTAGCTTAATATATCTAACAAGTAAAATAAGTGACTAATGCCCTGTTTGGTTAGAGTTTCGTTTTTGCTACTATATCAATATTGATATTAATATTTTTAAATGTTAGAGTATCAATATCAAAAATAATACAAGTTGACATTTGTATTATTTAATATACTTTGTTTGTACTACAAATTTTAAAATTGATATAATTAACCAAACATCTCTTAATGGTTCCTAGCAATATCAATTTTAAAATTGATAGTGATAGAGATACCTAATAGTGTTACCAAACGGGACCTAAATGTCTAGGATTTAATCAAAATTCTTAAGCACGCGTATGGTCATTGGATTCCCTAGTTAATTAAATCTACGGTCTCCTCCATTAATTATGAGTCTCAAGTTTTCCGAACTCTCATAGTTTACTAAACAGATCCTTTTGAATCCTACTTAACGTCCTGTTTGGTAACACTATTAGGTACCTCTATCACTATCAATTTTAAAATTGATATTGATAGGAACCATTAAGAGGTGTTTGGCTAATTGTATCAATTTTAAAATTTGTAGTGCAAACAAAGCATATTATGTAATACAAGTATCAACTTGTATTGCTTTTGATATTGATACTCCACCATTTGAAAATATTAATATCAATATTGATATAGTACCAAAAATGAAACTCTAACCAAACAGGGCATAAAGAGGAGCGGCGGATTGAGCGTGCACCGGGAAAACATGAATTTATCAACACCTTATGCTCAGTTTGGTTAGAGTTTCATTTTTGGTACTATATCAATATTGATATTAATATATTCAAATGTTGGAGTATCAATATCAAAAGTAATACAAGTTGACACTTGTATTACATAATATACTTTATTTGCATTGCAAATTTTAAAATTGATACAAGTAACCAAACACCTCTTGATGATTCCTATCAATATCAATTTTAAAATTGACATTGATATGAGTACCTAATAGTTACCAAACACGGCGTTAAGTCCCGTATGGTAACACTATTAAATAATTTTATCGTTATCAATTTTAAAATTAATGTCGATAATAATCACTGATTAATAATATCAATTTTAAAATTTGTAATGTAAACAACACATATCATATAATATAAATGTCAAACTTATATCAATTTTAATATTGATATTTTAACTTCTAAAAGTATCAATGTCAATATTAATATAGTATCAATTTTGATACTTAAACCAAACGAGCCATTGCATCTCCCAGCATTAAAACACACGTTAACATTATATAACAATGCCCCTTTTCTGTGCTAACTGGCCGGACTGGTCTTAATCGATCCAACTGCAAGAGTGGAGCGAGGCTGGCGATTCAAGACGCCCGCTAAACCCTATCCGTAAGTTCTCGTTTGCCAATCTGAAGCTGCACCGTTCACCTTTTTGTGTTCATGGAAGGAGGCAAAGCTGTGAGAAGGGAATACAAGGGCGGAAGCAGAGGTCCAAGATAAACACACGTCATGCATTTATTTTAAGTTTGCAAGGACGATATATCTAGCCCTAAACCACGGAATGATCACGCCAATAAGAAAACTGAAGGACTTTGCCATGATGACTCCGGAGACCCACATGGAGGGAAGTGAAGTAGGCACTTTTTTATATTTTTACTAATTCTGTTTTTTAAGAAAATAGATACCTCCTTATATTTTCGCAAATTCTTTTAACGTTCCCAATATAAGGCTATTCCAACATATCTCTCTCCCATCGCCTCAGATGATCCGAACTCCTTTATCTAGATAGAAATGCTTAGAAGGTGCGTTCTTTTGGGTGAGATGCAACTAACCTACGTACCCCCTTCAACACCAAGCAACCTCCATTCTCTAGGCCTTTCTCCTTATGTGGCATCATGGTTGGAAGAAGCGTACGTCTGCTCGAGTCTAGGAGCTCCTATATATCTTGGTAAATGTTGGAGAGAGAGAGAGAGATAAAGAGGTCAGTACAAAGTTTAAGTAGGGTTGCAATCTCCCAGCTGTTAATGTAAAAAACTCCATTCCCTCAGCTGCCAAATGCAGTCATCGATCGATCTATATATGTATATGATCTATCTATGTATATATATATATATATATATCTTTCACCTCGCTTCAGCAGCTACAAACTTTCTGCACTGCGCACCTATGTCCTTCCTGATAAAAGCGGATGAGAGAATTAATTAAAGGAAAAGAAGGTCTTGCTCTGTCCTGTTGCACACAGCCAGTTAGATTCACATTGTGATAGGCTTTTCGCTCGGTGTTGGCACTGTCAACTTTGGTCAAGAGCCCCTAATTTCTGACAAAAATCCCTCTCTTCGAATCGGAACCAAACGCGACCTAAGATTAATTTAAATTTAATTCAGCGTCAGAAGGGATCCGTGGCGGAGGCTTCTGATGAGCTGTGCTGCCCATATCCATAGATACAACTCCAGCTGCCGGCGGTGGCATCTCTGCTCATGACCGCCTGTTGCACCCCTTCCATGGACGACGTTCTCTGGGTAAGTGAAGCTCCCATGCGTGCATAATTCAGGTCCATGGAGGTGACCAAGTTCTGCGGCTGAGCTTGACTTCCCCCACCTAGGACTCGTCCGACGTAGTAGTCACTCGCCGGCGTCGGTGGAGCCGGCGGGTGTGGTGGTGCTGCTGCATAGGGCGGAGGGCGTGAAGAAGATGCCCCGTACATGTAGGGTTGAGGTTGAAGGTCGGACGACGACGACGAAGGTGGTCTCGCCTGAAGCATCGGATACACCGGCCGGAAATGCAGACAGGGGTCTCCGATGGCGGCGCGGTGGCGCGGGAAGCACCCGGAAGTCTTGGATTGGCCACTTTCTTCTCTGAAGTTATTTATGTCTCTCAGCCTGCGATTTCATCGAATCAATGCACATACATCTCCGTCATAGAAGGATGATTTGCTACTCAGCGTATTTGATTCTTAAAGCACTATTTATTAGAGCATTAATTTCACGTATACACGCACATATATATATGTCTATAAGGCTTGCTTAGAATTGGGTGCCAAGTTCTATCGTAGGAGACTTTTGGGCCCGTTTGGCACCATATTATTTTGGAGATAAACCTGGACGTTTATCCCCAAATCAACATTATACCAAACAGCCCCGGCCTACGTGATCAACAAAAGAAAATAAGGAAAGATATAGATCACTGTGTTGATTTGTAGCTGGAAGTCTGCATGTCAAAATGATATGCCATCACCTACGTACCCCATATGAGAACCAACTGCGGCAAATCCGTCATTGCTGAAGACAAGCTGGCGAGCCCGATTAAGCGTCTCGGTCTCCCTTTCTAGAGCAATTAAATTGAATAATCAACTGAGAAAAGCTTGGGACGATCAACAGGAATATATGAAACCATGGAATGCCGGATCGGGATCCGGGTCGCGACCCGGACCCGATCCGGTCGGATTTTGGGCCGACCGGCCCGATCGGGATCCGGTTGGTCCGACCCGAGCGGGGGATCCCCTCGGGTCGCGACCCGATCGTCGGGTCGCGCGACCCAGCGACTGGGTCGCGCGACCCCAGGATCCCGCAGGGGATCCTTGCCCCCCACGGGAAGCAATGAATTGCTTCCCGTGTGGGGCAAGCAAGGGGTTCTTGATGCCCCCTTGCGCCCCTTGGGGGCCTATATAAGGCCCCCAAGGGAGGCTCTCATACCCACCCCTCCCCCTCATTCTAAGCCCTCTAAGCCTTACATTTTAAGGCTAATTCCCACCCCCCCAAGGTCCTTATTTTATTTAGTGAAGGTTAACTTGTTTTATTGTTCTTCTCCTTGTTGTTTACTTTTGTTCACCATGGCTTCTCCAAGTGGTGACACCGAAGTTACTGGGATGAGTTATAGATCACCCATGGACACCCCGATTCAATCCCCATATGAACAATACTTTGGTGGTTTTTTAGGACCCAGTAGCGACATTAGGGTCATTGTAGAAGGGACTCCAGAATATAATATTCATCAGCATGTGTGGCATACTGTATATAATACAATGTCGTGGGAAGAGTATAAGGCTCAAGTAGAAAATGTAGAACAAGTCAAGTTTATGTAAACGATTGGGTAAAGTTTATGTTAATGAATGAAAATATTTTTATTGTTATACTTCTGTTTTTTCAGATTTTTTTCGAATTTTTTCGACATTTTTTCGATTTTTTTTCGAATTATCAAAAAAAAAATATTAAATAATTCGGATCGGACCGGGTCGCGACCCGGGTCGCGACCCGGTCCGACCGGGTCGGTCCAGAGCCGGGCCGACCCGGTCGCGATCCAGGTCCTGCCTTCCTTGTATGAAACATCCAAGACATTTATGCTTATAATATATCTGGTTTTCTGCAGAGCTTGTCTGGAAGTTTGAAGAGAGTTGGGAGACCACAGGACTATGCCTTTTCTTACAAATTAACCCGAGTTAGTGCTGGTCTTACCTTGGCGATGTCGATTCATATGGCCGCCGAGTGCCTGAGATTTGCAAAACTTAAGAGAACAAAATCTACACTCATAGATGTTTCCGCCATCTTCTTTCCCCTCTTTCGCAGACTTCTTCTTGGTCCCTGCGTTAGAACCTGGCATAGATGGCGAAATTGGCCGGCGGAGATTGCAATAAAGGAAAAGGATAAAGAAACTCCATGTCAGTGCACAAACCAGCCAAAGTTAATTATGCTGCCTCTATTCCTGCTTTTCCTTGTATTGAAGGGCATATATATGTATATATTATGTATGCATATATGAACGTCCGTTGACTTGTTTTTTTGTTTCCAGAGAAGAAAAAAACAAGAATCACCTAACAATCTGGGAAAAAAATTTCTCCCCTATCCCATGTCCGTGTACTTAGCTCTATGGACTTTATAGCTTTTGGGTGTACGTGTTTATGTATACATCTGCTCTTACTTGTATTGTCTGCTGATGTTGCCGTGGTGGTTGAGCTCTCCTCCATGGCTTGCTTCCCGTATTCCTCCGGGAAGTTGTTGAGGTCCAAGGAGCTGCCCTCAGGTCTCCTGTGAGAACAACGCCAAAAAAAGAAGGATGGTCAAAATGTGACGGTGGATGTGGAGCACGGTTTGAAGAAAATGATGGCAAATGTGCCAGTGATCGAAGCGCAGATGACTTACATCGTCGTTCAGAGAGACGGAAGAACAATACCAGAAGAACAGCAGGAGATAATGGTGGAAAAGATGACCAAGATAGAACAAATAACTGCTGTTCAAGACAGCGCCAAGCGGACCAGAAGATGCGACAGTGTGGAACAGAGAGTGCTAGCTAGAGTGGGGCAAAGAGAGAGAGAGAGAGAGAGAGAGAGCCTTTGAAGGCTCCTACCAAGTCTCTTCTGCCCAGCAGTTTCCCTCCTCCTTCAGTGTTCCACACACCTGATTGTGTATAAACATAAACGCACAGGATCTGAAGGTGGTAGTAGTGGAAGGCCGGGTTATGATCGAGACATCGGTTTTTGTACTGCTAGAAGATGGAGAAGTGACTTGCATTTTGCTCTTTGGCCGCTCCCCCACGAGCCCTAGCTCTAGCCTATGCTCCTCTAGCTCCCATGCCGCCGCCTTTCGAGCTAGCGGTAGCAGAAACATCATGTAACATCAGTGATACATAGAACTGAAAAATAATTAATGCATGAAAGCGAAGAAACCATTGTAATTAAGTTCCCTCGCAAGGAGACACATATATCATGAGTCGATCAACGCCGTACGTATAGCGGGAGCTCCAAACCCCAGACTCATCAACCTGCATCTCCCCAGTAACCCCCGAGTCGAAACAAGGCTTCTGGTTGTCTCCTTCTCGGCGAGAGCCTCTGTCGTCGCCTGTGTACGTAGTCCAAAAGGCGGGGTGTGTGTTTAGGGTTCTGCCAAAGATCTCGCAGTGCCACAATCATGAAAAAAGATTTTGCCATGGAGACGGCGATCTACATGTGTCCTTTCGGCCTGTTTCAGCACTGTGCGGAGAAGACGAGATGGGGGAGGCCGCGGGAGACATGGACAGCGCCATCAATAAGGTTGCAATGGAGCCACGAGAGCTACGCAGCGCGGCAGCTAGTGCGCCTAGCTAGCAGAGGGGGCAGCCGTGCAGCGCGGGCTGCTGCGGCAACAGCTAGAACAGCAATACAACAGGGTCCCCCCTGCCTCGCCGGACGTCCTCGCCCCGGCGGAACCCCTCGCCCGGCATCCTCGCCCCGGCGGCCCCCCTCGCACGCGGATCCCCTCCGCGGCGGAACCCTCCCGGCGGACCCCCTCTGCGGCAGTCCGGCGGCCCCTCGTCGCAGCTCCCCTCTACGCGGAACCCCTCGCCGGCGACCCTCTAACCGCGCGGCGGCCTCTCGCCTGCCATCCTCGCCCGGCGGCCTCCTCGCAAGCGGTTTCCCTCTCGGCGGCTTCCTTCTCCGGCGGAACACCCCGGCGGAACCCCCGCGTACACTCCTTCCCCCGGCGGAATCCCCCCCCGAGTGATTTCTGCTCCGGCGGCTCCCTCCGGCGGACCTCCTTGAGCGCGGTATCCTCTGCAGTGGCCTTCTCCCCCGGTCGACCTCCTTCTCTAGGGGGCCTCCTTCCGGCGGAACCCCTGCCCGGCGGACCTTTCTTTGAGGTTTTTTTTTCATATCGCCGTTTTGAGGTCGTTTTTAGTCTAGGGAGGGAGGGAGGCCTCCCTCCCTATCTCCCTTCTCCAACACGTCGCCTAAAATTATTTTTAGGCATTTTGTATCTCTCTTTGGTGTTGGATTTGTGGAGTTCGGATTATCTAAGTTTTTCTTGTTTTTCTTCTTGTTTGTCGGTGTTAGTAGTGTTGCGACCGAGTTATGAATCTGGCTCAAAATCTGCTCTTTTTAGCGTTTTAGACGCTAAACTTCTCTCAAGACCGTTTGTCTGGGTTTTATCCACTCCTCTTTGGAGTGATCTTCCGGTCTTGACACAAACATCAAACTCCTGTGAAGGAGTTCTTATCTGCCATCCGACCACGTTCGCACTCGTGTGTGTGTTGGTCATCTCGCGGTGGTTTGGTCATCTCTTGGAAATTTATTTTTCCAAGATTACTCTTTTGTTTACTCGGTCAAGTATCTTCGTCGTTGTCTCTATGTGGATGTACAAACTTTGTATCCTTCCTAGTTTATTATAAATAGAAGTGGTACTGGTTTCTTCAAAAAAAAAAAAACAGGGTCCCCCCTGTGAATTAAGACAATAAAGACAAGGGCACCCCATACAAAGTTATGCAATATTTAGTTAGAGAGAGGAGAGGGGTTTTAAATCTTTTGACAGGCATACTACGCTTCACAAGTCTAACTTGTAGGAGACGGGGGCTCCTGCCGGTGGCTTTAGAGAACAAGCAGCTTCATCTTAGAACTATGGATGCATGTTTTGTGTACACACACTGCTGCCCCCAAAATTAACTGATTTTGGATCATCTCAATCTCTCGATAGAGGGAACTTCCGTAATTTTAGACCGAATGATAACACGTGGTATTGCGAAAGACAAAACGAAAATATACTTTGAAAGATGACGTAACGTCGTTTCAATTTCTCAAGATCTTTCCACCGTGCATATGATAACTTGTTATATCGCATCTTTAAAGACTTGTTACATGCCGATACATTCCGAATATTCATTTTGAGCCTCTATTGACTTGCTATTGAGATTTTAATGACCTATTATCGATTCTCTATTGACTTGCTACCGAGGTTGCGGTTACAAACTCGCTCTCAAACTTCAAAGATCTATTGTCGACCTTCTACTAACTTAATACGGAACGACATCATATCCATTTTACATTATCATTAAAATGTATTTTTGATTCATTTTTCATGACACCACGTGTCATCATTCCATTAGAGATTGCGGGAGTTCTCTCCACCAAAGAACCGAGCGGATTGAGGTGATCCGAATTAATTAGGATTTTTAGGTTCCCGCCACGCAGAGGATGGACAGTGTTGACTCGATCGAATATGATGTGATACACATTCAGATTCTCTTTTTCGTTCATATAATTCATCACAACGGCAGATTTTGTTATTCAAACACATATTTTCTTTATTAACAATACAATTCATGTTAATAAATAATATGCTTCTACAACATGTATATGGTCACTTTAGTCAATGTATATATAAAATATATGTTTAGGCGTAGGAAAGCAAAGGACAAAATCCACAAATTCCTGATTCAAAAATTAGGTACCTATAATTTCAGATGTACGTCTTTCATTTGCTACAACGTCATGTACGTCTAATTGCTTTAGGCCTTAAAATGAGTTCAGATATCCATTTATAGAAAAAATATAAGTAAAAAGGGTCGAATTGATCGAAGTTCATGAAGAGCATTTCCTTGACCCTTAAATACCTATTGTAGATAATAAGGTGAAGCATATATATGCTAATTGGGACGTTGGCAGCAAATATGCATTTAGGGAGAAGATGAGAAGATGAAGGGGGGAAAGGATTCACAGAGTTGATAGTTAAATGGTAATATCTATACATTATAATTATGATAAACACTTTTATTTTTACGTAGTTACTAAATCAATATATGATTTTATCTGCACCATGCATATTGATGTGCATTGTTCATACCAACATGAAGCATCCGTTGTTTGCATGATCAAATATCCAGAAGTTACAACATTCCGTTACATGTCTAATCTAACAACATTAACATTGTGCAAAAAAATTTCTTATATTTAATTTATTGCGTATTCTAGGTTATACTATAATACTGTATAGATAAATTAAATATTAGTACACAACTTAAGTCTTTTCATTCAAAATTCCGATGCAAGAATAGCACTTGGTGGCAAATTTTTTTTTATAACGTGCGACACAGGTCTGGTGCTTTTTTTGAAAAATAAAAAAATCAAATTAACATAGTTGTAAAGGTTAACTTGATCAACTGGAGCGGCGGAGTCTTGTCGTCTTCGGCGGAAACCCTCACCGAGTGCTGTCAGTGGAAACCCTCGTCGAGCGGCGGAGCCTCGTCGTCTTTGACGGAAATCTCTCCAAGCTTCGTCTTGGGCGTTTCGTTGTTTGCGGTCACCAAACTCTGCCTCGGCAAAACACTTGTCGTCTCTCACGATGCAAAGGGGGAGCCATCCTTGCGGGTGCTCACCGGCCTCAACAGATTTATTCGCGGTCTTCTTGGGAGCTCACCGCCATCCTCGGTTGTAAGAGGTCTTTTTCGGCCATCTTCTTGGAGGCTCGCATTTTCGACAGGTAGCGGTGCTGCTAAAATCAGCGCGGCCGTGACATTTGTCCGCAGTTTGTTTGCTGTATTGTGAAGGGAGTCTAGTATTCTAAGCCTCCTTAGATCATAGGAAGAGTTTTTATCCTTTTTCCTCTGAGTGTCTATTTATGAGCCGGGAGGGAGTTCCTCCCTCCAAAATATCTGCTCTACATTCCAATATTTCATTCAAATATCTTTATAGATATTTGGTCTTTTGTGTGCATTGGAGTGTAGATGTTCGGCTTACTATGTTATGTCTTTTTTTAGTTGTTGTCTATTGTCGTTTGTCCATCATGTTGTTCGGGTTTGTCTGATCGTCTTCTCAAAGTTTGAGCTTAATCTCAATCTTTCTTATGAGACCGTTAGTATGGGCGATATCTACACGGTTATGGTGTTATCATCCGGTCTCATGGCAAACAATAAACTTTTCAAGAGTTTGAGTCTTTGCATTTCGACCATCTACGCACCTTGCTGTGCCGGTCGTTCTACTCATGTGGCTCTTTACAAATACTTTGACGAAGACCTCTTGCAATGTCAATGTTGTTTGTTTTTTCTTTAGGTGTCTGTGTGTCTCGGTCTTTCCATCATCTAGTGTTGATGTTTTTTGTATCTCTGTGTTATTAATATGAAGTAAGTAGTATCTTTTGACCCAAAAAAAAACTTGATCAACTTAACAATCTTTTCATACTTTCTAAACATATCACATCTAGACAAATCCAGATGTGCTTAGACATCTTCTAAGCACATCTAGAAAGTATTTATATATTTTCTAGAGATATCCAAAAAATATATTTTCTAGGCATACCTAGAAAGTTCTTATCATCTCTATATAGAAATATGTGGAGGGGGTAAGGCATAACAATAGCAAGAGAGGCCAATTAAGAAAGAGAGCCACTGTCACATCTCACACTCAAATCTATTCCTTTCTTTATTTCTTATATTTTCTTAAAAGATATCATATAGAGAGTTTATGAGTGTGAAAAGGTTTCGGATCTTAAGAAATTCTATATTTTTTATACTTGTTTCTCCTATATCTTTATTTCTATTATATATTTTGTTTATTTATTATTTACAGAGTCGGTATTCAATTCAACACTATATTAGTGATATCAGCCATGATCCTCAACAATACTTAAAAAATTATTAATAAAGAATAGCACACATAAATGTGTTTTTTTTACAAATATCACACTTTGAGACAAGTCTTTGGTTTTCCTAGTAAGTTTGGGGCCAAATTTCGAAGTCGTTGAACCCTTTGGCGTGACTTTAATAAAAAAAATTGTAAGTCTGCTGCAGCCACTTACATTCTAACATATGTGTATATGATATATGTTTCAAATATTAAGTATATATTAAAATTATAATTTATACCTAATTTTTATATTATATTTTATCATACAAAATAAATGCTTATTTTTTGAAGTAATAAATATAAAATATAATGTATTAATATTAATATTTTTTAATGCAATGAATATATTAAATAGGTAAATTTAATTTATTAAATGTTTATTTAATATAATAAAAACAATATAATAATAAATTTAAAATATAATTTATAATTAATATTTTTAACATATGTTCTAATGACTTTTATTGACTGTGTTATTTACGGGAAAAAATAGTGTGCTACTTTTATCAATAATTTTTAAGTATGTAATTTTAAAAAAAAAATTCTCTCTGTTTGCCACTTCAGTGAATGATCGGTGGACGGTAGTTCTGTTTGACTAGATCTCGGCCCACTGTCGGCCCACGAAGAATGAAGCTGCTCTCACCAGTGCGAAGCACTGTGGATAGAATACTAAACACGCATCGATATTAATTTGTATATCAAAGTTGATATTATATTAATTTATAGTGTAATTATATAAAATCTATTAATTTTAGGTCATTTTTGGTAACATTATTAAATGCCTCCATCACTATAAATTTTAAAATTGATATTGATAGTAACTTGTTGGAAATGTTTAGTTAATAATATCAATTTGGAAATTAAAAGTATAAAAAAAATATGTTATGTAATACAAAGATCAACTTATATTAAATTTTATATTAATATTTTAGTAATATTTTAGAAATGTTTAATTAATAGTATCAATTTTGAAATTTATAGTATAAAAATATGTTATGTAATACAAAGATCAACTTATATTAATTTCTATATTAATATTTTAACTTATATTAATATTTATATTAATATTTATATTAATATTAATATGATATCATTTTTAATACTCTAGTCAGACAGACCATAAACTAGCAACTACGAAGAGGCGGTTCCGCGTGACCAGCTTAATATTACACTTTCCCCATACTGAATGGGTGATATAAATTTTGGCTAAAACTGGTTGATGTTGTTTTCCAACTTTGTTCAAATGTCTGACAAATAAAACTTTATCTGGGTTTAAATACGGGGGTGTTTGGTTACATCGAGTTTTTTTCTTACAAAAACATATTTTCGTAATTAAAAAGTTTGTTAAAAGCGTGTGTTTCGTAGTCATTACAAAATTAGGTTTACTTAGACACAAGATGTGGTCCAAGTATAGGAGATGTGACCCCTTTTCTCTTCCTTGTGGTCTCACCCTTTTAAGCTATATATGTATATACACGGTCCCCCTTTCTTTTATATATCATCACACATCTCGCCAAGCATGATACTTTTATATCTTTCACTATCTTATATTCTATTTTAATATAACATTTTATCATAAAAATCTATAATGTAGCATTCTGCAACCAAACAGCCTATCAAGCTCCGAACGAACAATGCCATGTGCCCAAGGTAAGTAACAAGAATTGAGTTCTCCCTTACATAGAGATACGTACGGTTTGTTTGATAATACACAAGACCTGACATAAGTACAGAAACAATCAAGCTTAATTTGATTGAAAAAGCAAAGGTTGTGGTGCGGTGTTTGCCTGAGAGATCTAGAATTTTGAGTCAGTGGTAATTACTCTTTTATAGAACATATATATATATATATTCTAGTTTAAGTCTTTTGTATCAAAAAAGTGTAAATTTTCAATATAGTTTTCAGTGGAAATTACTCTTTTATAGACACCGTTGTTGTTGGCTATCCATTTGAATAGACTGTGTTGGTCATCCATTTAAACATTGGTCATCCATTTAAACATGTTAGACATGTAGCTTAGCTTCAGTTCGGATTCGGGAGTCTTGTATTGACATTACTTATTTTTAGTTATTTTATATCTTTTTAGTCATGATTGACAAGAGAGTTCAACCCCTTTTGATGCGGCCATCGAACCGTGCAGACCACAGACGCACTTCGGCGACGAAACTCAGCCGTCATGTCATGGGGCAGATTATGTGCGTAAACGGCTCCAGCTGCGCGCTCACCCGATACGACACCTTCAAATCGCTCACGGAAAAGTTGCTCCTGAGCATAGCGATAAATATCACCGATACGATATAGGATTGAAACGTGGACTTTACGAAAAATAAATAAACAAAATATATATGAGAAGTAGAAATAGAGAGGAGTACATCGAGATTTACGTGATTCAGAGACGATATGTCTTCTTATGTACGTTTCACGGGTAAAGACGAACAACTTTCACTATACGAGAAACAAGTACAAAAGATGGAGACTCTCAAGACTTGAAACTTTTTACATCCACAAACTCTCTTTATAATATCTTTCAATAGAATACAAGAAATAGAGAGAAGAAGAGAATAAGATAATGATGGCTCTCTCTAGCTAACTTAGACATTATCCTTCTAATGTGTGTGTGTGTGTGTTCTTGTCACTTCTTCGTGCTTTTATATAAAGGTGGTAAGAACTCTCTAGATATACCTAAGAGATACTATTTAGATATCTCTAGAAAAATATCCAAGCACTCACTAGATGTGTCTAGAAGATATCTAAATATTTTTGGATGTGCCTAGAAGATATGATTAGAAGTGTCCGAAAGATTCTTAAGTTGACCAAGTCAACTTTTACCGAAGTTCTATTTAATATCTCGGGACTTGAAAAATCATCAAATCAACCATCAAATCATACGTTAAATAGAATTTCTCCGTGAGTGTAACCTGAAGGTACAATCTCAAGTGACAGTTGAGACTCTTCACTCTCATATATATAAGAATAATGCTAGTCTATTATCAATTGACAGGTAATTTATCCGTTATTAATTTCTTCAACCACTAGATCGCCAGATTCAATACCTAATGGCTATCGATCTCTTTATGGCACAAAAATAAAAATTCCATTACTATTAAACAATCTAAAACATAGAACAACTCTTCCCCTCGAGTACGGGTCATCGCTACGGTCGAACGAGGAAACTTTTTAACTTACAAATCAGAAATTATCACAACTCTTAAACTATTTAAGCAACGATTATGTTGTTGAACTGCTATTAAAATGATTGAACTATTATTAAAGTAAATTTTAAGTAACGATTTAGTGACACTTAATCAATAACAATTCAATAATATGTTACTAAAATATTAAAATTTTACTAAATCGTTACTAAACTTTTATTGAACTACTATTTTAGTAATGGTTGTATTTTCATTAGTAATTTAGTAATTTGATACTGAATCATCAATTAAATAATCTAAGAAACTAAATTAATTTTTATATAAGTAAACATTGTAAACATAACTTATATAATAATGACCACCAAGCAGTGAATTGAAGTTAGCTGGCTAGTTATTAGTTAATCCCTATAGTATATCATCTTATATCTTTTGACAAAATTTTAAAAAGAGATGATTAATTAATTAACGAACCACGTTCATCCAAAAACGTTTTAATTAACTACCTACGTTTTTTTTTCATATATATTCAATTTGCCTATCCCACCAAACCTCGAGGCCTAGGGGTTTGCTTTCTGCTGCAGCCATCCGGTCTATTTGTCCTCACCAAACACTTGACTGACAAATTAATATACGGAGAGAGAGAGAGAGAGAAGCAACCGAGTTCCCCCGAAGTGGGGGAACCAGCTGCCTAATCGATCGGCCAAGGAGAGCCCCCAAATTTAATTTATCTCTCAGAACAATTCACGAGAGTATATATATGTATATATATATATATATACACACACACAAGCATGCAGAATTCAGAAGCAAGAGAGATGAGAAGCAGAGCCATAACTCGACGAGGAGAAAACACTACCCCATTACTCGCTCGGAGATCCTCTTTCTCTTCCCTCTCCTTCCATATATATACATGTAGATTCTTCTCCAACATATCCAATACCCTGTTTCTATCTTTCTGCAAAATGATCTCCACGAAACGCGGCGCCGTCTTCTTCTTGTTCTTTCTCCTCTATCTCGGCTTAATCTTTCTCCTCCTGATCCCCCGTGCATGCATGGGCTACAGATACCCATTCCGGCCGGAGGCATCTGGCGGAGCACCGGACGGAGGTTTCGGGATGGGTACGCTTAACACTGACGCGCCGGCGGCGCAGCACCACCCGTTGGTGAGCGCGTCGGCGGGGATCCTACCGAGGGGCGTCCCCATCCCGCCCTCTGCGCCGTCAAAGAGGCACAACTCTGTCTTTGGAGATCAAACTGCTGCCGGCGGCGCTCCGTGGACGTCCACCCCCTAGTTCTCTCGTCTCGCCGTCGACGGCGGGCAGCGAACTGTGATCACAGGCGTGGTTTATTTTGTATGAGCAGAGAGAAGCAATATGTATATGTATATACAATAGATTGCAGACTGAAAGAACTTTGTTTAATTCGTTCTCTTCTTCGACGTTGCAGACGTAACGCAAGTCCATGCATAGAATTACCGGCTAGCTCCATCGATCATATTTAGTATCTCTATATAGGATAAGACTAGCAGCTTAATTACAGAGATTGGGCGCGCGCGCGCATGCATGGTAGGGTCATATATACAAATATATATATGTATATGTAGAGAGAAGAAATACGTACGACTACCCATTTTATCAACAGAAATAACTCTTTATCTTTGGAGAAGCTATGATAAATATTAGTCGAGTGGATTTCGATTAAACACCTTAATTTATTTCGCACCTCCAGCTTTGTTAGTCATTCTTTAATTAAGATGGCTTAGGATCTTTAGACTGATTTCCCCTGAACAATCAATGCGCTGAAATATAGCTGCACAGAGGTCTCGAGTAGCAAGAGAAGGCCAGCTTACAATCTCACATATATATATAAAACACCGAGATTTACAAGCTTATGTGATTTCTAATTCCGTCAGCTCATGGATATATTTTCTTGCAGTACGGATCACAGACATTAAACAACATAATTCTTTCCAGAAAGCTATATATATATATCCTTCTTCCCGTATTTGGGGAAGGACTACATGCTTTCGGATTCGGGTACAAAGGACGCTATATTCTCGAAGTACAAGCTAAATTAGAGTACGTTACAGCAAAGTGATGAATAGATATTATATATATATATCACTGTCTACATATATATATATATATAATCGGGGGGCTTGATTCTCCGGGAGGGTATATATATATTTATATGATTTATATGGAGCTGTGGGGGCGGCGACTATATATCCATGATAGAAGAAGATGAGTTCACCATCACCATCCAGCTGTCATAGTATATATGCACCCCCTTCCTTCACCCAAGTTTCTTTATGTCGTAATATAAAATGGGTTAATCTACAAGTGGATGCATTTCGATCAGGACTTGATCCAGATAAGTATCGATGATGTATCAGACTCAATTTGGAACTCTAGTAGGGAGAGTTGTTTCTCTAAATTATTCTCTTCGCAAATAACTCAAGTTGATGCCACAATCGGGTGGTCGGGACGTCATACTACTCTTTAGTTTAGTAAGATTTGGTTTCTCTAGAATTCATATGTGCTGTGTGCACATCTAACTCCTACAGTGCATCCACAACATAACAAGTTCATCCATCTAGAAGTTCATAATCAAATGGGCACACATCATCTTTCTGTCACATATAGATGCATGCATGTGGGCGGCCGAGAGACGGAAACAATATGGTATACTACTCTTCAAACAGACTTTAAGGCATATATAAATATATATATATATATCACATACGTACACACAGCACATTGGACCTAATTGCATGCCGTGTTTCTATCTGAGACACTTGGGGTTGTTTGATTGGGGACGAGACCTCCTATGGAGACTTGGACGACGACATAACATACATACACAGAGATGTGCTTAGTTAGGAGGGGGGAACTATCCTGGGGTTTGGTTTGGTGCCGGAAGACGTACGAAAGCAAGGAGTTAGGCGGGGAGGGGGAGGCCTGGCATGCACACAAAAGCGCCGTCCTATTCAAGAACCCTGTGAGACGCCTCGTGAACACATCAGATGATAGAAGAAATATCCGCGGGTGGGGCTGGTTTGATCGGTCTCATCTAAGACACTACTGCTTTCTCTTTCTCCACGACCCCCCTCCCCTACTTGATTCTCATCCTCAACCCTCTAATGTACCATACCACACGTCCAGCCTTCAATGGCGTGGCCCACACCGCAGCTTGCCCATTTGGATCTGATCCGACCTGACCCGGCCGGGTTGCCGAGCCCAGGCGGCCTCAGTCAATCGGGCCGGGCCGACCCACTCCCAACCCATCCTAGCTACCTTGATGCTAAGATCGAGTCGGGCGGATCGACATGATGTTGCATATGTATAAATATACACTAAACTTTTCTTGTTCAAGACATTGCCTTTTAGGGTCGGTAGTGAGTGTGAATCACCTCTAACATATCTAGAGAAGTCCTTCGACACAAATTCATGACGTGTAAGATCTACTTACACATTTTTAATACACCATATTTAATGCATCATAGACTCTACACTTTTGTCTGTATTGGAGGGACTTCCGCACTAGAAAAAACAAGGCAATGTTGGAAAGATACACAGCATGATGGAGATGGGAGGGTTGAAGCTAGAAAGATGGACATCAAACATGTCTTCATCATTGCCCACTTTGTATTGATACAAGTGACTAATTAATTTGCATCATCAGCTGCCAAGTATAGGATGATGATTGGTGAGTATGATAATCAGCAATTTCATGAGGAGTCCCGTCACCTCGGGCCTGGGTAGAGAGTTGTTGTCAGTGCTAGTAGCTGACAGTCACATAGTCCCCCTATCCTCGTGTGGAACACTTGCAAGGGTCGTGTGAGGGGGGTGGGGACATGGCCGCGGGTGATTGGCACCTATGATGATCCTGACTCTTACATAAGGTGTAACGATAGATTAAATAAGTTGACTAACTTAACACCATGCTAATCAGTAGTCTTCCCAGAGGTCACACATTCTCGGTTTACTTTCAGCAGAGTATACTTAATTTTGAAGTTCTTTTAACTCAATCTTTGAAAAATAGTTAACTGATATTGTTGGTAATCTATTGATTTAATCTCTTAATATATCCATAAACCAAAGTGTTACAATCTACCCTCTTTAAAGATTACCATCGTCAAGACCACACACATCACATATACATGTAAGTCACAGCAGACTTTACGACTGGGTCATACTCCGATACCATATGTAACAATCGACTAAATCAGTTGATTAACCCAACAACCATGCTAATTAATAGCTTTCTCAAGAGATTACCCATTCTCGGCCTACTCTCAATAGAACATACTTAACTTCAAAGTTCTTTCAACTCAACCTTTGAAAAATAGTTAGTTGGTATTATTCATAATTCACTGATTTAATTTTCTAACATGTTCACAAACCAAAGTGTTACACTTGAGATTGACACGACTTTACATTTAGATGTGCATAAGCACATGGTCTCTTTTTTTTTGCCCTAGATTGTCGAAAGCTCACCACGTACACACTTCTCTCTGCTGCTATATGATTGCTTCGTCATCGCCTAATGTTTTGCTGTCACCTATTTCAAGTCCTCTCCTTTTGAAAGAGTGTATGAGAGTCCTTCCCTTGTCAAAATCATCAAAAGCCCTAGATAAGTTACTTTGAATGAGTTTAAAGTTATCAGCATATAATACATACACTTGTGTGCCTCCATATATAGTTTTTTGTGATCTCCCTTTACGAATAAGTAATGAAAAATGCGCATTAATTTATGATCCAGCAAATATTTAGCCTATTTTTTAAAAATTATGATTGAATCCCCTCCCTCAACTCAAACAATTCATTACGGAAGAAGATTTGGATAATAAAGAATTCTTGATCTTCCCCCATCTAGAGAATTAATTAGAGAGCTACGTACATGTCCTTCATCATCACTTTGTTTTATCACGGTGAGCTGACGTAAAAGCGGTGAAAGCCTTGACGGTCTCCAGAGTATCACAACGTTGAATGTGACAAAACCTATTTAAAAACATCTGATTCCTCCGCATGGTCATTCATATTATATCATATTATATGACAAGAACCGAAGATGCATGGTTCCCTCCTATGACTCCAAGGAGGCTTCACAGGATCGATAATGTCTGGAACTTACTCCAACGTTCATATTATATCTATTTTCTATAATTGTTACATTGTTTAATTATTATTGGATTATTCAATATTTATGCATTAATAGGAGTACTTTGGCTCCTTCTCCAATACTATGTGATTTACTAGGAATAGGCCACTTGAATGATATTTTATTTTAAATTTAATGGTTAGAACCGAAACATAGTATTACAATTTTCTTCTATTGATATCTTGCATGTTGTATCATATGATATCAAGGTAAAAATATAAGATATGATTACAAGCAATGATTCATGGTACGTGATTTGTTCTTTTTATGTGGAATCTGTGTAAGAGGAGAAGAATCTTTCTACTTGTGTAAAATGTTCTAAAGAAGATATATGAACTGAAAGGTTAAAGAACTAACGAGAATAAATATCATATCTTACTATCCATACATCTATATGTTACAATCGTATTATTCATATGTATATATATTGCTTTGACATCTTATTCATAGATACTGTTTTTGTCTGAATGTTGCGGATCATACAACAAATATGTGGTTAACATTATTTAATCGTGAAGCTAAAGATATTCTTGGCACACTAGTCTATTCTTTAAAGGAAAATAAGGTATACATAATTAACCTTTTAAACTATCTTAATTTCTTATACAATATACATAATGTTATATGTTATCGTATAGGAAAAAGAGCTTTCTACCTACTTAAACATTCTAGAGAGTTTGATTAGTAAGAGATACATATTGACTATAAAGTTTGTAAAAAAAGGAATCAATGATCTTGTCAAGCAGATTCTTGACATTGATGAAGTCAAAGATTTAAACTTACAAGACACTAATGAAATCATACAATGTGAGGGATAAAGTCAAAAATCATATGAATAACATCAACATTTTGTGGGTCAGAGCTTCTGAAGATGATTTCGTGCATTTGAAACATAGGTTTTTTGGAAAAATTAACTTACGCTCCTTTTAAGAAACCTATTCTATTGGACAGTCCACTGGTTAAATTTTCTTCATACATAGTACAGAGGATGGTAAAACTTTCACACTTAATATGTTCTGTCTAGATAACATTACATGAATGTTTAAATGTCACTATTTCCCTTTTCATTTCCACGACTTTGCATAAATGATGATATAACTTTTTGAATGTTGACAAATAATTATATTAGATTTAAATTTAAAATAATATAATTAATTTATAAAAAATTAAATATTTATAATTTATAACTACTAAATATTATATCTAATTTATAAAAAATAAAATACTTAAAATTTATTAAAATATTTTAATTTATAACTACAAAGTACTACTATATTTGAAAAATTATTACATCTACGAATTTATTTATCACACCGTATTTACTATATCTTATTTTCATGACAAAATGTGAATATGTTTAGAGAGAAATATTGTAACATTTTATTAATATCATGATTTAAATATAACATAAATATTCAATATTAATATATTTATTATTTTAGGTTGATTGCATCTGATTTATAACTACAAAGTATTTTTGTGTTTAAAGCTAATATTTTATCTGATTTATATAAATAATTTTACAATATAAAATAATAATATTTTTATTTATTTTATATTATATTAATTATAAGTAATTTAAAATTATGATCAATTATATTTTGAATCTAATAAAAATGATTAAATATTAATGTATTTTTATATAATGTTTATTATATTTGATTTATAATAATCAAGCATTAGTATGTTCAAAATTATACATGATTTATAACTACAAAATATTATTATAACTGATTTATAACTACAAAGTAAAAATTATTATATTTTAAAATAAAATTTATTAAATATTATTTATAGCTCTATATTATTAATAATAAATCTATTATATCATGTTAATTATATGTGTGGTATTATTATATTCATAAAAATAAGTTTTAAATTTTGTATAATAGACTAACATATTCATTATATCTTTTTTATGAGTAAAATGTTAATATATTAGAAATAAAGACTATTATATTTGATTATATAAAGTTTTAAATATAATATAAATAATAATAATTAGATCTATTTTTAAGTTTATATTGTCGTATAAATTTATTTTTTAGCTTCTGTCATAATAGTACGATGTTCTTAAATAGTTAATTAAATGTTTTATATAATTTCAAATTTTACAATTTATTATTTACTCTATTTGATAATTGAAACAAGATAGTAATGTAAAACATGTAGAAGAAAGTGGCAAGTCAACATCATTACTTGCTCTGTGTTGTTGTAATATTCACTTTGTGCTTTTCTTTTATGCAATGAATATAAGTATGCCTCGTGACCAAAAGAAACATCATTATTTTACATTAGTAAACAAGGTATTTTACGAAGCTTTAACCGCATCTTATTTTGCTTATAAAATTATCTTTATTTTCATTCGGAAGGTATAAGTATAACGGTAAACATAACAATATCTCATAACTCATTAGAATCAACTATTCCTTACTTTGGTTGCAAATAAGAATGCAGGGTAATAATAATAATATAGAAGAAATAATCTTTATGATATTATAAATAATTTTTATAGATAAGAGTTGTTAAATGTATATAAATGTCTCTCGAATCAATGCCGACTTAGAAACATCCGCAGATTTATGTCTATATTTAAGAAGAAAAATATAACATTTGTCACCTAATTTTTTATAATGTATCTATCATATCGGGTGGTGTTTATTCAACTACAAATCAGTGTTTTGTAGTAAAACTTTGCAGAATCGTTATTTAGAATTCTATTTATTTAAAATAAAAGCATGTTGATTTTAATTTTTCGAACACCTTAATTTCCAATGGTGCGTGATTCGAGGTGGGCTCACCTGCTCTGCGGGTGGTCAAATGCGTGAGCATAAACCAGTTTAGTGCTCCCCCTGAATATGTATTAATTAGGTGCACTACCGGCAAGCTGGATGTATGGGCATATATATATATATATTGACCAATTTATTAATCAGTATCGGTACGTTTGATCAGATAATAATCCAAATACATAGTATCATTCTCTCTTCCTGCGACATCTCTCCTTCTTCGTCGTTTTGATCTCTGCTGCGCCCCTCCGCATCCTCCGATGGCTCTTGCACGCACACACATACACCAACCTCCCCCTCCCCTTCCTCCTAACAGTTTCAATGTCTTCCTCTCGAAGCCGCCCAGCTGTGTCGACTCTGTCCCACGGTGACTCTCTAATTAATCTTCTTCTTCTTCTTCTTCTTCATCTCTCAAACGATTGTTCTGAATATACCTGGCACTCTCGTTTGTGCACAGCACATCAAAAATCGATCTTTTGATAAGCGTGAACACTTGTTCGAGAAATTTCGAACAAAATAGTGGTGATATATATATATTCATATCATACTTTCTTGTATTTATACGCACCTCACCCATTATTTACTCGTCAGAGTTATTCATTATGATCAATTATACATGATGGAGAGTAAAGCTAATATATTAAGGTGAGGTGAGTAGTACGTTGAATTGTAAGGTTGTTGGAGTAATATTGGCATCCTGATGGATACTATCTAATACTGTATTTAATATTATTGATAGAGGTATTTGAGAGCATCTAAATCTATCATAAATCGATATTTAATAATGTGTCTGGTGTTAAATTGGTATTTAATGTGTCTGGTATTTAATAGTACTTACGGTTAAACAGAATCAAGTTAACAAATTACACTAAGTCGGGACTGGCTATTTTCTTTTCAGTCTCGCGTAAAAAAATTGCACGAAATTAGATGTGCTTAGTGTGGAGTAATCTTATCAGTTAATTTAGTCGTTATAACTTGATTCCACTCCTACCAATAGGGGGGTGTAGACGGAATTGCATTTCCAGATTGGACTCCGATAAAAATTAGTAGATCATTTAACATCCGATGTTGTACCTTATAAACTATCGGAATAAGATATCTGGAATCGATTGATTTCATTTTATTTTATCCAATTTTAATAAAAAAATATATAACTAAAATAAATAAACAATAAAATATAAAATGATAACACCGATTTAACCAGATCTTTTCAGATTTAATAATCATATATACACATTAACTTATTTTAAAATCTATTATGTAATACATATTTTAAAAATTATCGAATTCGATTGCAATTCCACTAACGACAGAAGCGTGTGAATCAAAACATAGTAATTTCGAAATTATAAATCAGAACATTTTAACCCTCGTCAGAATCCGAATCCAACATAATAGGTCATTCCGCCCCTAAATCCTACCCGTTTGCAGCGCTACCTACGAACCTTGAAAGCCCAACCACATTCTACTCGCATTCAACGCCACACAAAAAAACTGATAAAAAAGCAAACAGAAATGCATGCCTCAACCAACTGAAACGGAGCCAAGGTAAAGAATGAGAACTCAGGATGTAACAACAGCCTTGATCAGGCTTCTCTAACCACGCTATAGAATCGGGTAAATACAAAAAAAGGTGACGATTCTGAAGCTCAGAAGTTGCAGGCTAATAGGCTGCTGAATAAATGTACACCTACCACCTTAATCGTGAAAATGATGAAACGCTGGGTACAAGTTACCAGTCTTTTTTTAGAAGCTAAAGTCAGGTGAAGTAAAAAAAAAACAAAAAAAGCAATATATGGGAGAGAGAATTATTTTGTCTTCGTTTCTTGTGGAGTCTCGGAGTCGACGGCAAATGGCACGGAACCGCTCGTCAAGATGCTCAAAGTTGAGCTGCTTCTCTCAGGAATGGAGCCATCACCATCAGCAGTCTCCCTTGCAACAGGGATATCTGGTACAGCTGGTGCTTTGATTGTTACCTCCGAGTTGGGAACCACTTGTTGCTGCTCTTCGCTTTCGGCAGCAGCTGAATTTTGAACCTTACGAGTGTCCCCGGGAGAAGCATCTTTCGCTGCAGGGCCGGGCTGTGTAATAGCTTGAGCCCTGGTAGCTTGCAGAATTTTCAGCCTGTACTCTGTTTCTGGACGCCTGCATATCTTTCTCAGAGGTACAATTTCCTGCCAAAGGAAATAATTACAATATTTAGAATCAATACTAAACTTCTTTAACAATCATTCTGCATCAAAGTCTCCACTTGCTAGCCGCAAAATGTAAAGAGCGTGTTCAGTAAATTATTGGCAATACCAACTTGAATCCTCCAAGACCCATGTTCATGAAGACATATGCAACTTACTCTGGGCCCTTTCGGCACTTGGGCCACTTTGACACATGACAACAAAAATTAGCATACTGCCGAGGAAGAAAGCATGGCAAGAAGGGACAAGCAACAAATTTGGCGTGTCAACGAACCATTTCCCCATAACTTTCTAATAAAAGATAACACTGGAAGCAAGAGAGAAATTCCATGTTATTTAACAGATGCAAACAAGATCATGCAGATGCAGTAGTGCAGTACAAATTACAGTCTCCGTAAAATCCAATAAGAGCCTACCGTGCAGGGACAGTTTTGGTCTACAGCTGGGTCACAGACTCGCTGATGATAATCATATAGTTCAAGTACCTGATAATTCTCTGAATGATCAGATTCAGCAAGACAAGGAACCTCAAAAGAAGGATATAACACTGTTACTCGATACAAGGTAGGCCGGGTCTGACTGGACCCGGTTTGAATTTAGAAATAAAAATAAAAAACAAAAACATCCAACATAAAAAATCCAAAAAATAGACAATTTTACCAAATATAATTTCATTTATTCTATTTAAATTTTACATTTTTGGGCTTGTTCTACACAACTTATATATTCTCCCCAAGACATCTCCAAGTCATTTGGGAAAAGTTCATTGCCTTAGAAGTGTATGTATACATGTATTCTAACCTCTCTGGTTCGATTATCCTAACATAGTCCCTCTACGCTTCAGCCACATAACAACTATACATGGAGTGTATGAAAGTTTCAGATTCGTGTCTCTTTGGGGTGAAATGTAAAAAGACAAAGCCTTGAGATGACTCAAGACCATAACGACAGTAATGTTGACGACCTTAGCTTCCACCTCCTTGCGTGTCTTCTCCACCATGCATCTATGCACCATGATCATAGTCCATGTGTGTATTACTCCTTGGCTGTGAAATGCAAAGATGAAGAGAATAATTATGGATCTGTAGATGTCCTTGGTGCTATAGTTATTCCTTCGTCAACAAACAAACCATCGCTTCTACTCTATAAAATTGAATCATTAGTTGTTTGGTACTGAAAGAACTTCAGGCAATTTTAAAGAGAAAAATATCACTTAAAATGCTAGAGAGAGAGAGAGAGAGAGATTTTAGCATAGGAAGGTGATGGGGAGTGGGAACTCCCCTTGGAGCCAAGGGGCATTGATTGCAGAATTGGTCAGATCAAATTGGGATCGGCCGAATTTGAGACTGCATTGGTCCTCTCAATTCAATTTTCACTTAGAAGACCAGTCCAACCCAATCTCCCACCAAAATCGGTCGAATCGGCTGATTCCAGACCAATTCCGACAATTTGTCGTCAGAATCGAGTCCTCCACCGCTGCGGCTCTCTTCCCCGCCCTATTAGGCAGGGAAGGAGGCCATACCGGGTCCTTCGGGAGCCGGCAAGGCCATAAGTCACCAGATTTGGTGACTTGACATAACCCCTATCAGGCAGGGAGAAAAGACCACCGCGGCAGCAAATACGACTGCAAAATGAGACTGAAATCAGCCCCAAACATGGAATGCAATCTCCCGAGAATCTCTCGAGATCTCCCGAGAACCTTTTTTTTTCACACGTCCGAGAAACGAGATCGCCGAGACGAGAATATCCTTATAATATCTTTGGTACCTTGATCTCCTTTGCCTATTACTATTCCTAACTTGTTAGATGACCTTGTTAAGTTTGATTCATATATTTTCAATTTTATTATGGAATCCATATAAGTATTTATCTAAATATTATTGTTTGATAAAATTTTATAACTTAATATTTTTATGACTAAAGATGTACAATTGACCCAAGATGTCATCAATCTTCTATGTTCTATCCATATTGTTCAAGATGAAGTTTTAATCTAACATAAGATTTCTTATATGTCTCATGTTAATAATAGTTCACCCTTTCTGTATTACACTTTTAATTCTCTCATATCTTATTTTGATGTTTATTATGAATTCTCTTGTTCTTTTTAAAGAGATTACATAACATTTTACATCTAAACATGTACATTGATTGTTAATTTCAAGATCCAATCTCTTTAGATTTTTTCGAGATCTCTTCTATTCAGTATCTATGAGATCAATCTAGATGCAAAATGACAATTCTTGAGTAAGACATACCTTATATAAATGAAATTCGAGATCTGATCTCCCGAGATTTTTCCGAGAATCTCACAAGATCTCTTCTCTTTCACCCTTCCGAGATGAAGCCGAGATCCGAGACGGCAATCCTTGGCCCCAAAGGGCCTAGATCAGATCGGAATCCGATCTAGGTCCATATTCTATGATTTCTTTCATTTTTTGAGATTTTTAAGAACTGATCTGTGCTGATTCCGGATTGGATTTCCTCCCAAAAAATTGGCTGATCCAAATACCAATTCTGATCCAGCAATCATTGCCAAGGGGCCTCGGGAGCACAAGAAGTGCCTCCAACGGCTAGCTGTTGGGCCACCGGGGTGCCCGGGCTCAGGACTTGGTCACTAGGTCGGGTTGTTTCGGTTCACTCAAAAATCCAACCGGGTTGGGCCAGGTTGGCTGACCCGACCCTGACCCGGCTTTCCAGGACATGATCTATTAACAGACACCTAAGTATATCATTGCAGCACCTATAAGCCGACATAAGCTTAACAACAAATACTAAGAAGAACACTGGTTGTCATGTGTCTCGGTTGCAATTAACTTCCGTACACTTGTTAGATCAGCACATACAAGATGACATGTCTAAAGATTAAAGAACATAGTTGGAGCTCAAATGAAGACATAGGAAATAAACATTTATGGTAGTCCAGAAATAGAACCAGAAAGAACAACAGTACGTACGGTCACACGAAAGAAGTTAATTGACCGCCATGGTACTCTTTAAAAAGTGCTAAAAATAATGAAAAGGCAACCTCAGATTGATCATGGTCATAGCGAACAAGGAATCGGCAACGACATCCACGTGCATCATGTCTCCGCCTTTGAGCGTCAAGGACGTGAGCATCAAAATAAAGAGCCTGCTCTTTACCTTCCTGAAAGTGCCGTAGCAATAACCATCATTGTCATGTCAATGCACAAAGATGGCAATACAAGTAAAAAAACAACACAAAAAATATGCTACTGAATCCAAAAGTATTTTATAAGCATTTTACATCGCACCATAGAGGCAAACTGATGCGAATTTCTATCATGCACATCCTATTGGTATGCACTATCACACGGAATGACGGAATGCAATCTTCACACGGATTTTTCAAGAGATCTTGAGAACATTAAAAAAATAGATAGTTGATATGGTGATATCTATCTCAATGCCTCCAATCCTTTATTTTCCGTAGCCTGTTGCTCTCTAATTCCTCAAACTTAAAAATTGCCTATACCCTCCACACGTTCCTTTTTTCCTTCATATTTTTAGGTAATGCCTATACTGAACTTGTCTAATATGTTGAATAGCTCAACAAATACATCCTACAAAACCTTATTATGTGTTATACAATTGGCATTCCGTGTTCATTATTTTAAGTGAGAACATGGAGGTCAAGCGGCCAATCAGGTAAATCAGAAAACAAGACTATGTTATGACATGGAATCTCACCTAACACATGTAGATGAGAAAAGTGAAGCACTTAAAACGTTTAGGGGAACAGTAAGGTGCTTAAATCTCCCAGGGTACAAACAATTTTAAATAATTAAGAATGTTAGGTTCAACCAACTGAGAGAAATATGTATCCTGATATCTAGCATGATAAAGAACAATGGTAGAATACAAGGGCAGTAGATAGTAAGTGTTACAGAATCATTATATCTGATCAGTTTTGTATCCATATCCTGGACCCTATACCTGCCCTTGCTCTACGTGATTCAGAACAATGAAGTGCTTTCCAGTTAGCTCTTGACTTGCTCAAGTGTATCTTCAAGTCCAGAGTATCTTACAGAAAACAAAACCTGTAAAAAGAGGAGTTTTATAAGCTGCTGTCTACAATTGAGCCATAGTATAAAAATGGCCATTGAGATGTAGTTGCCAAAACAACCAGATGGGGGGACAATCCCTTTACTAAGGGATAAGATGAGTTGGCCAGTAGTAGACTAGATTAAATAGACAACTTATATTTCATGGTCACTATTATGCAATTACCAAGAAAAATTTTAGTACCAATCAAGGTTTGCCGTCTCGGACCTCGGCTTCGTCTCGGGGGGGTGGAAGAGAAGAGATCTCGGAGAGATCTCGGGAAAATCTCGGGAGATCGGATCTCGGATTCTCGGATTCTCGGATCAAAATGTATATATGTAATATGTATAAAATGACAAACATAACATAATATGTTATAAAGATGGGAGTACATCAATGAATTCACATACATTACATGAAAATAAATTACACAACATTTTTGCACACTAATTGTGTGAATGAACAATCACAAAACACTCTCAATGTCAAACTCCACTCCCACACCAGTTGTGTGAATAAACAATAAGAAAACACTCTCAAATTTTTGATTATATTTAATGCACGTGCCACATAATATCTTATTATATTTTATATAAATATATTTATTTATATTGTGCTAATAAAGTTAATAATATTATTTTTCTTATTAATATAGTAGTTTATCATTCTAATATATACTTTGCAATGTGCACCCGTGTACCTAGTTGACATTTAAAAGTATATAATAAATTTTATAGTTTAAACTTTATTTTTAACATTGTTTAATATTAAATATATTCATAAAATAAAATACATGTATTATTTTAGTTACTTATAAACGTTATATTGTGTTTTTTTAATGGGAATTTATTATTTTTAAATTACAAAGTAGCATAAAATTAAAAAAGATTAAGATTTAATAATTTTTATTACATACAAATTTCATATAATGTTATTATAATTAATCTACTTATATTTAAGTAGAAACCTAAAAATGTATGAAATATATTAACATTTAACAAATTACATAATGTTTTATATGTTTTAATATTTTTGTAATCTTTTTACATAATCTTATTAAATAATATAAAAATATATGTAAAAAATAAAAAATAAAAAATAAAACCTAAGTAAAATATATTTATACAATGTTGCTGTAATAAATATAAAAGATAAATTAATATTTAATATATACTAATAAATACTTTTTTATTTTTTATTTATTTAGTAGCATAAATTTAAAAATAGATTAATTTTCAATTATTTTTATTACATTCAGATTTCATACAATGTTACTATTATAATTAATCTTCTTACATTTAACTAGAAACTTAAAAACCTACGTAATATATTAACATTTAACAAATTACTTAATCTTTTTATATGTTTTAATATTTTTATATTCTTTTTACATAATCTTTTTTAGTAATATAAAAACAAATACAAAATATAAGAACTTATGTAATATATTCATATAATGTTGCTGGCATAAATATTAAATATATAAATTAATACTTAATATTTACTAATATGTAATATTTTATATTATATACATATTTGACATAATCTCTTAATAATAAAATATAATCTACAAATATAATTTTTTTTGAAATATATTAATATTTAATAAATTGCATAATATTTTTATAATCTTTTTAAATAATATTTTTAAGTAATATCAAAACCTACGTAAAATATAAAAATAAATATTAAAAATTATGTGATATATTCAAACAATGTTATTAGATTAACATTAAAAAAAATTGATACTTAGGTTATCAATTTCATATTTTATTTATTCATTGCAAGTAAAAAAATTTCATTTAATTAATAAACTTAGATTTACTTAAAATTACATATATATGTCTGGTAATTATATTTTATATAAAGAACTTATGTTATATATGTATATGATACAAAGTATTATATATCAATAAATATTAATGTTGTAATATATTACATAGATTTTAATATTTATTTTTTTAATTTTACGTAAGTTTTTATCTTACTTAAAAATATTATAAATATTTAATAAATGCTTAATCAATGTTATTAAAACAAATATTAAAATACTATAATATTTAATAATTTTAAATATATTTTAATTTTAAATAATTTTTTGTGATCACTGTTATGATCTTGTTTAACATTGGTACATAACTACGTTTTTTTTTTTTGGAATCAAATACGTAGTTAACGTTAAGTTAACGTTAATTGTAAAAAAAAAAACTTAAATAATCTAACTTACCTCGTCGCGACTCGCGACGGCGGCCTGTTCGTCCCGTCCCGATCGAGCGTCACCCGGGGCCGCGGCGGAGGGGGATGAAGCGTCGGCTCTTCCGGAGGTCGCCGCCGCTGTCACAGCCGCCACCGGAGGTCGCCGCCGCCGTTGGAGCTGTCGTCGGAGGTCGCCGCCACTGTTCGATGCCGCCGTGACAGCCGGAGAGTGGAGACGCTGCCGCCGTGACTGCCGGAGAGTGGAGATGAGGGAAAGGTCGTCGAAGCCCTCCGTTGACAGCGCCTTGGTACGTCTTCGTTGCCCTCCTATGGCTGCCTTCGGGGTCTAGCAAGTGGTGAGGGCCGAGGGGTTTTAAACACCACCGTAACATACCTTGCTTGGTGTGTGCGGTGTGAAGGTCCGGCACTTTGTTCCTTCCCGCCGGCCTCCACAAGGCATCCTCGGCCCTTTGAACACCCGCGAGATGCATTGCTTCAACTTCGGGTGTCTCGGATCTCGCCATCCCCGCGAGACCGAGATTCTCGCGAGATCTCGCGAGAATCTCGCGAGACGACGAACCATGGTACCAATCGACAAAAATTATTAAAATAAAAGGTGATGGTAAAATTAAAAAGTATAAAAATGTAGTGAATAACAAAGAATTATATAAAATTTCCAGCGTGTGGCAGTACCAGAGTTTATAATCAATAGAGCGAAAAGATTGTTGAATGGACAAGCAATGAGGCTAAAAACTGAGAAAGACTAGGGTATAGGAATCTCCAACTAAAGAAAAGTAAGAATACATGCATTATAAGCTTGCAAAAGATTAGCAAAGTATGTTTGGTATCACCTCATAGTATTCTTATTATATATCTTGATTTAATTATCCATGAAAATCGATAATGGAATGAGGACTTTAACCACAAGACCAAGTAGAACGAATGAGGAGAAGATTCTACGTGAAGATAATATTCTATTAAAGCTAAACAAACTTTTAGTGTGTGGCAATAAGACCTAAAATGTTCTATTGCAGTAATTGTTGAAGGAAGAAAGAACTACATTCTTCTAAAATAAGTATTCTTAAGGTGAGAACGCTAAACGGTTATGCAGACATACTAAGATTAGATAGGTTTTCTATTGAGCATATTAAAAAAGAATAATATTCAATTGAGGACAAAATAGAATCATACCTAAGTTTTATGAGAAGACCATGAGGGGTGTTTTTTAAAAGGCGGCATAAAGCCACAATTCATAGATAAAATATAAAATAAAATATCGAATAAAGGATGATGCAATAATAAAAACCAAGCCCTCTACTGTGGCAGTAGAGGAAAAGAACTATCCAAGAAAATCCTTCCAGAAGTTCTTTCTTCTTTTCTGAAGTTCCTTTTCTGGAAGGATTTTCTAAAAGAACTATCCAAGAAAATAGCAGCATCCAGATAAGCCATAAGTCAAGGTAAAAAAACCAGCTCTTCACATAAAAGATATCTAAGAAAATCTTTCCAGTAAAGGAACCTGGAGAAAACAAAATAACAGTATCCTAAAAAGGCATAAGGCGATAAAAAATAAAATATATTGGTATAAAAATTGCCTAAGTCTGATAACAATAAAACTTATGAACAGCACAAGATAGCAAAAAAAGGTAAAAACATTTATTAGACGAGTAAGAGATAATACTTTTAAACATATATACAAGAAACTTGGAACAAAATTAGGCGAAAAATATATTTATAAATTAGCAATGATGAGAAAGAAGGTCTCAAGATCTTAAATAAATTAGATGCATCAATGATAAAGACAAAAAAGTTTTTATCAAAAACGATGATATCAAAGAAAGATGAAAAAATCATTTTGATACACTTTTTAACAACTTTGCTGAAAACATAGAAAAGCATAAAGAAAGTAAAATTTTAATTTAAAATATACTATAAAAATTCAATTGTTAAAAGTTAAAACGCATTTAAGATGATGAAAACAAGTAAGACATGTGATCCCGATAGCATTCCTAATTTCCTATTGAAGTGTAAAAATGTTTAAAAGATGTAGGGGTGGAATGGTTAACTCGATTTTTAACAAAATTCTAATATTAAAAAAATGCTTGATAAATGAAGAAAAAACATTATTATACTTTTTTTAAAAAAAGATACACAAGATTGTGCAAATTATATCGGGTCAAATTCATGAGTCATACTATGAAATTATGAAAAAGAGATTGAACAACAATTACGGAAACATAAAAATATTTTAACTAACCAATTTAGATTTATGTCTGGTCAATCTACAATTGAAGTAATTTTTTCTTATTATAAATTTGACAGAGAAATATCGAGATATGAAGAAAGATTTACGTATAGTGTTGATTGACTTGAAAAAAATGCCTATGATAGAGTATCAAGAGAGATTTTGTGGTGGTGTTGGAATGAAAGATGATGCCTATTAAGTACATATAAATGATAAAAGACATACGATGCAGCAACCACTAACGTATGCACAATTGAAAAAAGAAACAAAAAAAATTCTATTTCAATTGGCTTATATCAATGATCAGCAATAAATCCTTGTCCTTTTGCATTAATTATGGATAAATGAACGAAGACTATACAAGATAATATATTAGGTGTATGACATTTGTAGATAATATCAGACTGATATATAAAACACAAGAAGTGAATAGAAAATTAAAACTATGAAAACATATTTTAGAAACTAACTAAGGATTTCAAGATAAGTAGAACTAAAACATAATATATGTATTGCAAATTTTAGAAAATCAAAGATAAGTAGGTGATGATGTTAGTTTGGATGTGGTAATATTACCTCAAAGAACCTAGTTCAAATATTTTAAATCAAGTATTTAAAATAATAGAGAATATGATGAAAATATTAATCATATGATTCAAGTGCATTGAATGAAGTAGAGATCAGTTACAGAGTTCTATATGATCATAAAATTCTATTAAAGTTAAAAGAAAAATGTTATCGTTAAAGTATAAGATCTGCGATATTGTATGGTAGTGAATGTTGAACAAAAAATAAACTTCTAAAATAAATATTGTTGAAATAAGAATGTTAAGATAGATGAATGATCATACTAAATTAGATAAAATATATACATATTAGAGGAAATGTAACAGTGACAATTATTGACAAATTGAAAGAAAATAAATTGAGATAAATTGGGCATCAAACGTACCTAAGGAGGCTCCCATTACAAAAGTAGAAAATATTAAAATAACAAAAAAAAGACATGGTAGACCTAGATTGAGTTGGAGAAGGGTAATTCAATATGATTTAAAATTATTTAAATATTTAGGCTAGGAAAAAAAGAATCTATATGACCAAACCCAAGTAATTTGTGACTAAGGCTTGAGTGGAGTTGTATCCTAATAAAAGACATAAATCAGACAAAAAAACCAGCACTTCAAATAAAAAATAGCCACAGGAAGGATGTGTCTCTAGAAGGCCACAAGGTTATCAAGTGGACTTTCTCAAGAAGTTAGCATGAGAGGCTACCTAGCAGCCTCAACTATCGGTGACAGAAAAAAGATTGCCACAAAAAGATTCTCAAAAATATCAAAAGATTTAGTATTAATTGGTATCTATGAAGTGATTACTTCATGGAAAGCATCTCCTAAAAATTTAAATATACCCAGGCCCTCAAGAAGACAAAACCTTCGATATTTATCTCAATGCCCTAATTCTTTATTTTTCACTTTGTATTGCCACCACCTTGACTCCTTAAAACTTAAATTTTAAGCTTGTGCAGAATGTCTAAAGTAATACTCTCCAGTTCTCTTTGTTGATTTCTTTTTTGTTTCTAGCAAGTCACCATATTAAGCTTGTCTCACATGTTAAACAGCTTTAGTATTGCACCCATGACCCATCAAACTCATTGTTTTGCTGCTGTCTCATCTTTCTCCTATATTTAGGCGGCATTTGATTTGACTTAATGGAATGTCTAAAGCCTTATTTTCATTTCTAATTTCGCTTGTAAAACACAAAATCTTAGTTATTCACCTATGTTGGCGCACAATTTTTTACAAAAAAAGGGGGGGAAGCAGGCCAGCAGCTAAAAAAGGACCGGTTGGGCCAGGAGATGGGTAGTCGCGACCAAGATAGCCCAATGAAGCTAGCTATTCACAGATGGCCCAAATGCTGGCCCATTTGTGTTCTTCTCCCATGACAGGCCCGTTCAAGAGAAATCCGCGACCAAAATAAATAAATAAATAAATAAATGAAGAGGAGCAATCAGTTAGGAAGGGAATCGACTCCCCGGATTCACCCCCGGATTCGGTGGCCGGCAGGTAGAGCGCTCGTACGAAGGCAATAGGAGGATAAGAGGAAGGGGGAGGTCGATCCCGTATGTTTTGGGATTGCTCCGAGTCCCTCTCGGAGCCGCAACTCCCATCTCAGGAAGTCTCCCGACGGGGGAGGGGTACCGCACCAAGCCTATAAGAAAACCCCCCCGTGCGCGCAGACCCGGCGTGAGAGACCCCCAGAAGATCCCCCGTGCGCGAACACCCCCCAGAGAGATCGACAAAGGGAGAGAAAGAGGGAGAGAAAGAGGGAGAGAGCGGAACCTCCGCCGGAAGCCGCCGTCGCCGCCGGACCTCCGCCTGGAGTTGCCGCAGTCGCCAAGGACCCCCTGAAGCTGCCGGAAGAATCGAGCTGCCGCTGCCGGAAACGCCCGCGGAAGCCGCCGCTGCCGGAAGCATTTGCGGAGGCTGCCGGCGCCAATCGCTCTCTCCGGTGCCTGCCGCCGCCGAGGGGTCCCTCCGGAGGGAGCTAGTGCCGCCGGACTACTCTCCCCGGGCCGCCGTCGCCGCCGCGAGCTCCTCGCGACCCGCCAAAGCCGCCGCTGCCGTCGCCTGGTCGGGGGGAGGAGAAAAGGCTGCCGGCGCTTTTATTTTTGCCCCACATGTCCGCGTGGACATATGCATAAGGGAGGGGCCCCGCTGAAAAAAAATGTGCAGCCGCGCGGTGAGCCGCGCGCGTGCGTGCGCTGCAGCCATGGGAGGCTGTTGACCATCGGGTCAATGTTGCTGTGGGGCCCACACCCGTTGAGGTGTTAAAAAGAGGAAGAGAAGCCCTCCATTTCGGAGCAGCCCGTTAAGCGGGGGACTTCTCATGGGCCGCCGGGGCTGGCCCATGCAGGGCCTGTTCAAACTCCTCTCGACCGAAAAAAGAAAGAAAGAAAGAAAGAAAGAGAGGACTTTTAAAAGACACCCTCAATTGAAATTTAAATAACAATCCACCTAATTAATTAAACAAACCGAGGCGAGCATCCGGCCGGCTAAAAACCCGCCTCATGGTCTCGGCATAACTTAAAAGAATCAAAATAAATGGGCAAGCAATAGGCCGGCTTTAAGCACGTCTATTGACCCATAATTCAAAAATCAAAATAAAACAAACAATAAACAAAAAATTAAAAAACAATCTACTTAATTAATCAACAAACCGAGACGAGCATCCGGCCGGCTAAAAACCCGCCTCATGGTCTTGGCTTAACTTAAAAGAATTCAAAACAAATAGGGAAAGCAATGGGCCGGCTTTAAGCACGCCCCTTGACCCTTTAAGGTGGACATACAAAGGTCTGGTGAAAGACCCCAATGTCTTACCATGCCCCAAGAGGGAAGTTACTTACCCATTATGCCATGGGAAGGCTATGCATGATCAACATGCCGATATGCCAAACTATGAGCTAATGAGGTTTAATCAGTGAGTTGATTGCCCACAAGCTTATCAAAAGCCGGGTATAGTCAATCTCAAAACAGTGGGGGATGCCCATAAGTCTATCAAGACCGGGTACATGCCGCCCATGAAATGACAAATTCATCAACTCCTGGAGAAGCCATGAAGATAGAGAGGAGCTAAGTCCCCACAAGCCTATCAAAGGCCGGGACATGCTCAATCCCAAACCAGTGAGAGGAATGCCCAGAAGTCTATCAAAGACCGGGTGTTTTTCCATCTCAAATTGATCAAAGCAAGTTCCATGTTCATCAAGGACTCAAAAAGGCCTGATTCCTGGTCATGCAAGTTATAAATCATGTCTCATGATTGAGAAGAAATAAATGAAAACTCATGTTCAGTGCACGGACTTATGTTACAAGGAGAGGACTGCACCATGACATTTTGGAAGGCAAGGCAATAAAAAAAATCTGAAAACATAAATCTGAAACCTGTAAAATCTGTAATTTAACTGAAAACTGAAATCATAAAATTCTGAACCTGGAATCATCTCTGAAATTCAAAGATTAAAATCTGAAATCTGAGCTGGACTCATTTGAAAATCTAAAATCTGCAAATCCAGAAGATTGTAAAAAAAAAAATCCGAAATCAGAATCTGTAAAGCCCAGAATCTGAAATCTAGATCTTCACATAATGTCCAAATCAAACAATTCCAAATAAATCATAAACTCAATTCATGAACAAAAATCCGAGAATCTGAAGTCTGAAATCTGCAGGAGATCAGACTGAAATTCTGAAATTGAAACTAGTACAAGTCAGAAGCTGATCCGTAGATAGGTGACCCCAAACCCATAAGAAAATTCAAATTCAAGTCATCCTAAATCATTCCACATAAATCTGAAGTTGCATAAAAGAAATCCAGAAACTGTCAAATTCATGAAATACAAAATCTGCAGAATTAACTGAAATCTAAACCAATCAAAATTGAACTCAAATCAAACTCAACTCTAATTCAATCAAATTTCTCTAAATAATCCAAACTCAAGCAAATCTGAAACTGTAAAATCCGAATTTGGAAACATCAAATCAAATTTCTCAAACTCAAGCTGATTTCAATTTAAACAGAATATGAGTCAACCCAATTTAAATTGAATTCCTCAGATCAACAAATTCAATTGAATTCTAACAAATTCAATAAAGCAAACTTAAACCAAATTTAATGTAACTCAAATTTCTTAAGCCAAACCCATTCTAGCAAACCATGCTCCATAAACTAAGCCCAAATTCCATTCAAAATCAAATAATAAACAAACTCAAATTAAATTTAATTAAACACATCAATTCTCTAAAATCAAACTTGAACCAAACTTAAAACCAATCAACAAATTCAAATTGAACCAAACTTAAACCAATAAACAAGCTGTCTCAAATTCAAACCAAATTTAAATCAACAAACAAATCCAAGTTGAATCAAATCAAAATCAATAAACAACTCAAATAAATTAATTAAAATGAACAAATCAAATTTCAACCCAAACCAAAAGTAATCAACAAATTTAATTCAACTCAAATACAAATCAAAGCAATCCAATCTAATCAAACCAAGATTCAAATCAAATTCAAAAACAAATCAAATGCTTGCCTTCCATCGAATTCATGGGATTTGTTTTCTCCTATGTGTGTATGTGAATGCCTATTTTTGTGGATGTATGTTTTCTTCTCCGTGGATGGCTGTGACGATAATCAAGGGTCTTCGAGTTGTCTCGATGTAATTAACGTCGGATCTTCGCACCATCCGACGGGGAGAGGTCAAAACAAATTTCAAAGAACCTAACAACCTCAATAAATAAATTTTGACCCTAGCTAGTACTTTTATGAAATATCATCTATTTTCTTATAAAGTCAATGCTAAGGTCTAATCCAAATTCAAAAGGAAAATGAATTTCCAAAACAAGAGAATTAATCTTTTTGTTAAATTTGAGGTTACATCAAATGGCACGCCCGGTGGGAGCTCTCCCTCCCTTCATCTCTCCGTCATAGCAATTCAAGAAGACATACATCCCAAGTTTCATATATATCTAACACATGCTTCTTTCCTTTTTGTGCGAGGAGGAGGCGAAAAATGTCAAAGGATGAGACCTGGTGGGGTCCAATGGTCCCGCCATGAAGACTTCATCCCGATGTTACAAACATCTCAAGAAGACACTCTCGGAGTTCATCCAACACCGAGAATATTTCAAGGGTCAAACAACTTGACCCTACTTTCAAAGGGCTTACCATGGAAGCTCCCCAACAAACAACTCACGAGGGCGTGGTCATGGATTTTGTCACCACCAACCCTCGAAAAGTCGAAAGAGGCACCAAACATGTCGTCTCGAGACCCGTACGACTATACCTGGGGGTCGGTCTTTCATAACCGACCAAGACAACGGAGGGCGATGCCAAGGCAAGTCCAACTCCTCCACCCCCGACAAGTGCATGGCCGCCGGGGGCAACCACAACGAGAGAAAGTTGACCACGAAAAAAAGAAAGAAAAAAAAAGAAGAAAAGAAAAAAGAAGATTGGCGGCCAACCGCAAGAAAGCTCTCGGACTCAAGCTGACAAGATGTCGTTCAGCAGGGAACAAATCCCTGAGTCCAAAAGAATTCCATCAACCAAATGGGGGCAAGGAACAAATCCTTCACCCAAAAGTCTTATCTGGCCAAGCAATGGCCACCTCAAAAACATATTCTCAATTCATGAGGTTACCATTGCTGGCCAACTGGTAGAGAAATCTCTCAAACTCAAGCTGATGATGTCGTCATTCGGCAGGGAATAAATCTCTAAATCTGGATGAACTTCACCAATCAAATGGGGGCAAGGAACAAATCCTTCACCCAAAAGTCATATATGGTCAAGCAATGGCCTTGTCAAAGACATATTCTCGACTCGTGAGATTACCATTGCTGGCCAGTTGGCAGAGAAATCTCTCACACTCAAGCTGGTGATGTCGTCATTCGGCAGGGAATAAACCCCTAAACCCGGATGAACTCCGTCGATCAATGGGGGCAAGGAACAAATCCTTTGCCCAAAAGTCATAGCTTGGTCAAGCAATGGACCGGCCAAATGACATGTCGAAGGAATCGAGTTCTTAATTCACGAAGCTACCATGGCTAGCCTACCGGAGGCTCGACATATTCAAAGGGCAAGACGAATCCTACGCCCAAGCAAATCTTATCATCGAGCAACGTGGCCGCCGGTCAACGGCATATGCCCGAAGTTGTTAAGGAGGGATTAACCCTCGAATCCAAGGGATTACCATAGTGCTTGGTTAATGGCCCATGCGAAAACCGCTTCGAAGAGGGAACAACCCTCGGTCCACGATTCTACCATTAGTGGCCTTCGTCCACACAATACGATGGGGAGTCGACAACGGCGTATACCTGCGTAAATGCCATTTCCATGAGGAATCAATCCTCATTCCATGACATGAAGTCTTTGTGGCTGGCTGATCAAGTAGGGGAGTCAATCTCCTGCTCTTAAAATGCCGAGGGCCATCAATCATGGGCTTAAACCCGAGATGCTATGCATTGTGGCTGCTTAGCCGATGAACAACATCAAAGCTGTGTGAGGGATCAACCCTCTAATCTGAAAATTGACAACTTGGGCCAAGCAATGGCCCAACGTATGTCTTCATTGGGTGAGGGACCAACCTCGACTCGCAATCTCAGACTGCTAATCAACCGACCGGTGGAAAATGGCCACTGGCTATTCGGTTGGTAGCGCGAACTCCGAGGTATCACTCGAGCTAGGAATAAATCGATGCTCGCATTAAAGCTTGCGTATGCGGGGCATCATCGCACTTTACTTGGGTATGGAATCAATCCACCACCCATACGATGGCCGTTCCTCGATCCGGTTAGTATCTTCGTGTCATCTATCCAACAGGGGGCAAGATGCTCATTTATACACGCCATGTCAATTTGACAACAAGTCAACTTAAACCACTACCACCAAGATGAGGGGGCAGCCCTCTGCTCCTCGTTCCAAGGATGGCAGGCCGATCAACGGTCCGTGAAGTTCTTGATCAACTAGGGGTTAAGCTTCAGCTCGACACTCAACAAGTCAGGCCCACCAACGGCTTGGTAAATTTATGCTTGCCCTCAGACAAGGAATCAATCCTTTGTCTGCTCATGCGTCAGGGGTCAACCAATTCTCAGCTGAGCCCAAGAAAAAAAATTTTGGGCAAAGTAGAAGTCAGATACCCAAGCTGCAGCCAACTTGATGGAAGGCTCGTCAAATTCAATGGGCTAAGGATAAACCACATGCCCGATATATTATCAAACGATTAGGGAGGAAGCAATCCTCCACCTCAAAGGGAGAGCTAGTACAGGTTCCAACATCTCTTATTGCTAACCGTTATGCCACTCTGGCTCGGTTGGACAAAAGGGACAAGGTTTCTTCCCAGTCTTCCACTAACACTGCTGCAAGGCACACTCGGGGGGAGAAGAAATCTTCCACCCGTCAAGTTATTCATGGCCGGTCAGTGGTCCCAACTATTACTGGAGGGAGGGAATAAGCCTCTTTTCCCAAAGATCAACAATTTTGGCCGATCAACGACCCACCAAGCAATGGTTTGGGTGAGGGATCAACCCTCGGCCCATAATTCAAACGGGGGTAACCGATCAACGGTGCCATCCCCACATACTATCTTCAACTTGCCAGTTCAACAGGGGTAACTGATCAACGGTCCTATTCCCCAATACTGCATGATGGGCTGGGAATCAATCCTAAGCTCACCAATTGAAAATGCTGCCCGGATATCGGTGCAACTCCAAAATATCCTTCGGTCTAGGAACAAATCCGATGACCACATCAAAACTTGCCCGGGTGTGGCACCTTTCTATCATGCCAAGGCAGGTGAAGGAGAAGCTCACCATCCAACATTTAGCCAATCGTTTCGCCACTCTGGCCCGATTGGACGAAAAGAATAAGGATGCTGCTCAGCCTTTTGCCAGCATTGTTGCAGCTGCACGGGGAAAGAAGAAATCTTTCACCCGTCAATTCATTTCTGACCAATAATGGTCCCAACCGCTAATGGAGGGAGAGATCAGTCCTCTCGTCTGAAAATCAACAAACCCAGCCGATCAACGGCTAGCCATGCTATTTCTTGGGTAAGGGACCAGCCCTTGGCCCGTAACTTCAACTAGGGGTAACCGATCAACGGTTTCATCCCTGGACATTATCTTCCAAATGAGGGATTAACCCTCGACTCGTCGATTGAGCGGGACAGGCGATCAACGGTTCCGTCCACACCGAAGACAACTCGACGAGCTAGGAATCAATCCTATGCTCGCAGTTGCGGGAATGCTGCCCGATTATCGGTGCGAACTTCAAAGTACTTCGTGGTCTGGGACAAATCCAATGACCGCATCGAAGATGGCCCAGATGGTGCCTTTTCCATGCTCGGGTTCGGAATCGATCCGTCACTCGGTATACATCAAGTGTTGGTCGGTTCGCTGGTCAACTCACAACGTCACCCGTCTAGCTGGGGGCAAGCCTCCAAGCCACCCCAGTACAACTTGGGCTGAGGATCAACCGGACGCCCATCATACTGGTAAGGAGCAAAGGAGAAATCCTTGGCGCACGAAAGGAATGCATTCAACTAAGATGACCGGTCCTCTGGCCACCAAGTGAGGAAGCAATCCTCCATATTTCAACAAGTTTGGCCAATAAAGGGTCGAAAACATGGCTTTCAATGAAGCAAGGGATCAACCCTACATTCTTCAGTTAGAAGAAGCCAGCCGATCAACGGCCTATGATGCTACAGAGATCAGCCTTTTGCCCTTTCTCCCAACCAATATGACCAACCAATGGTCCAATCTTCTAATTCTTGCTTGCCGGTGAGGAACCAATCCTCTAATTGGTGAACGGATGCAACTGTCATATGTCAATTGGGCTCGGCACAAATCTTAGGCCCTCACTGAATGATGCCTATATAACATCACCTGATAAGATTCTGCTCGAGAGAGAAGGCAATTCTCGACCCATTGCGCATCAAAAATCAGGTGTGGGGGTGAACTCTCCACCTAAAAAAAGGTAACAGGGGGCAAGAGGACCAACCTCTACCAGTGAAGCCCCAGAAAATTGCCAATCTGCACTAACTACAAAGGGAGACAAAGAAGAAATCATTGTCTCGGCGGAAGACTACATGAAGTCGATCCCATTATGCGGGTAAGGGAGCAACCCTCTGCATCCTAGCGGACCAAGCCAATCAATGGCCCCGATGCTGCAATTCAAGTAGGAGACCAAGTCTCAACTCAACATTTCAAATCAGTCTAGCTGGTCAACAGCTCGACCCAATTATGCCTTTTGACAAACATGTCAACATGCCAGGGTCAACCATCAATCCAATGCGAAGCACAAAGCTCGGACAGGGAAGAAGCTTGACACCCGTCACAAATTGAGCCGTTTGTAGCCCGATTAAGTTTTGCTCTGACAAGGAAGCAATATCCAGCTCAATACGCTCATTGATGTCAACCAGTTTGACAAGTGGTCTGAGAAAGTCGTGCAAGGCCAGGGACAGGTCCTTAAGCCCCGTTGTGACAACAGGGCTGAGTTTGCCTCAAACAGCACTGAAAAAAAAGAAAAGAAAAGAAAAAAGAACAGGTTTCATACGTTCGGGTGTGGCCCACGCAAATGATCTTGGAAACTCCAACTTCCAAGAATACTCGAACCAATCTCCCAAAAGAGAGAGCCAAGGGCCGGATCTTCTTCTATCCCTTGCTTGGGGGGAATGAAGAGTCCGTATGATAGCCCTCCACAACTCTTGATTCAATCCCGAAGTAGGCCATCAGCACCGCCCCAAAGAATGTGCCCCGAAACAATCGCTCACGTGCCCTCGCATATCACAAAAGAAACAATCTCCATGGCCTCCGACATGCCCGTACAAAAAAAAAAAACCCTCAGAGCCTCGATATGCCTAAATCCCAACTAAATGCTAATGTGACATGCCTATGCCCGCATACAAACCATCCCCAAGGCCCCCAATATTCTTATGACCAGCCTACACGGTTCCCCTGTGTGGACTCCAACGAAAAAAGAGAGAGAAAGAAAGAAAGAAGAAGAAGAAAAAGAAGGGGGATGAATGGAGGAGATATACCCGACTCGACGATGAGAGAAATGCATTCTCGGAAATTGACACTATACGGCTCTCGAAGAAAAGAAATCTCTACGAGGCGAGCATGCATCTCGGAATTTGAAAAGAAGATACACAAGGAAGTCGAGAGCCTAAGGTGCCAATCTGTGTCACCTCTCTATATATTTCTCCATCAACACGTCGACGTACATTGATGGTGGGATGATGAGTAGGTGGAGCATGACCGAAGTTCATATGGCTTGAGGGAAGCCTGAATTCTCTTGTGAAAGAAAAAAAAAAGAAGAAAAAAAAAAAGAAGAGAAAGAAGAAAAAATGAAGTACCTTGACAGACTTGGTTAGTTACACCATTAATTGACCGAGGGCAAGATATGTCAAACAAAAAAAAAAAAAAAGAAAGAAAAGAAAAAATCCGGCTGAGGTGATGACCCGTTGAGGGCACCCGACGAAAATGGATCACCCTGTCGTGAAAACCCTACAAAAGGGCGTACAGGCAAAAGAAAAAGGGGACTAGCTTGGGTGAAAACCTTTCAAAAGGCAGTCAAGTTAGTTTGAAAAAAAAAAGAAAAAAAAAGAAAAAAAAAGAGAGTGAGAAACTCTGGAAAAAGTTCAAAAAAGAGGAGACTCACCTCTTCTCTAAACATATCAAATTTCATGCCATCATGACTTCCATGTCCACGTGGCTTCAAACAGTTTCATGCCATTATGACTCTCGTCCGTATTCGTGGCTTTCGGTAAATTCATACCATGCATGGCTCTCAGGTCTATATGGTTTTCAAACATTCATACCATCGTGGCCTCTCGGGTCTATATGGTTTTCAAATCTCCATACCATCACGGTTCTTCCGGTCTACATGGTCCCCCAAGTTCTTACGTCATCGTAACCAAGAAGGTCTATGTGTATCCAATTCTATACGTATGACCCTCTCGATGCAAATGGTTTTCATAAATCCCGTACCACCGTAGTCTTTTGGTCTAAATGTTGTTTGGATCTTATGCCACCAAGGTGGACATGGAACCATTTTTATGTCCCAAGTCCCACCGCGGTGAGCACTTGAGCCTTTAAGCATGGGTTCTACCACTAAATTCGTGCCGTAGGTGAGTATGATCATTTCATACTCGCGTGTCCCCATTGACTTCTGACGGCGTGACAACCATCCCATATTTGATCTTTTAGCCCGAATGAGACTGTTTCGCATTCATAAGTCTTTAAATTCAGTGGCATTAAGTCATCTTGTCACTTTTGACATCAAGACCACCACGTTCGGCATTAAGCCATCACCTCCATGCGCGTCAAGCCATAATATTCTTTTTGGCACCAAGCCATCATACATCTTTTGGCACCAAGCCACTGCATTCGGCATTGAGTTATTCCATGCCACGTCCTCATGGCATTAAGCCACAATATTCTTTTTGGCATCAAGCCATTATATCTTTTGGCACCAAGCCACCGTTTGGCATCAAGCCGTCAATGCCTTTTGGCATCAAGCCATGATACTGCTTTGACATTAAACTGTATCTTTCGGCATCAAGCCATCACATTCGGTATGGAGTCATTCCATGCCACAACACCCTTTTTCGGCATCAAGCCACCAAATCATTTTGGCATTAAGCCACAACAACTTTGTCGGCAGCAAGCCACCAAATCATTTTGGCATCAAGCCATAATACCCCGTCACGGCATCAAGCTGTCAACTCCTTTTGGCATCGGCCACAACACCTATTATCTGGCATTAAGCCACCATAACCAAACTGGCATCAAGCCATCATCTCACTTTTCGGCATCAAGCCACCGCAACATATTCGGCATTAAGCCATCACAAACCATATTCTCTTGGCATCAAGCCAACATATTCCTTCGGCATTAAGCCACTATCCCTCTTTGGCGTCAAGCCACAAATTCATACCCAAGAGGCCGAGTGCGATTTCTTCACACTCCGTCCATGTAGGTCCATTTTCAACATCAAGCCGCAATGTGTTGGCATTAAGCCACAAAAACTTATACCGACGAGCCGAATACGATTCCTTCGTGTTCATATGTCCTATGGGTCCATCTTGGCATCAAGCCGCAATATCTTGGCACAAGCCACAAAACCCGTGCAGGAAACGAGGTCGAGTATGACTTCCTCGCCGTATGTCATACGGGTCCTCTTTGACATTAAGTCACCAAATTTACTGAGGCCAAGTGTGATCTCTTCACACTCACATGTCCTGTAGGTCCTTTTGGCATCAAGCCACCCAATGATTTATACTCCGTAGGCCAGTGTGATCTCTTCGCACGCCACAAGTCTAAGAGTTACAATGGCACGCAAAGCCACCCCGAAAATTGATACCTTAATGCTCGTATGAACGGTATGACTTCTTCACGCTCGTATGTCCAACAAATCATTTTGGTATCAAACCACCATTCTCATACCTGGAAGAGTGAGTATGATCTTTCCATACTCGCGTGTCTCGCGGGCTCTTTAGCATCGAAGACACCCCAAACTCAAACCCTACATGGGCCGGGCGCGTCATTTCATACCCAAATGTCCCACAGAATTTCTACGACGAAGCCACCTCGATGTCATACTCCTATAGACCGAGTGTGACTTTTTCGTACTCGCAAGTCTACAAGTCCACCTAAGACACGAAAGCCACGAACCTTATGGCCCGAGGGGAAGCCTTAATTCCTCACCACCCAAAATTTTATGGCCCGGGGAAGCCCACATTCCTCGGCGCCCAAAATAACTTCGTGGCTTGAGGAAGCCTTAATTCCCCGCGAAAAAAAAGAGAAAAAAAAGAAAGAGTGGAGCTAAAAATGGAGATGCCGACGGACTCGGCCATTCTCGTCTCGTTGATCGGTTGAGGGTAAAAATGTCAAGAAAACACAGCGGCTGTGAGTGAAAACACCGAAAGGGCGCTCTAGGCAAGTGGGTAACCCCGCTACGAAAACCTCTCTTGAGGCATGTGGCAAAAAAGGCAAGGGGCTGGTCCGGGTGAAAACCCGAAAAGGCGGTCGGATCGGAAAAAAAAAAAAAAAAACAACAACAAAAAAACAAAAAAACAACGAACGATAACAAAACAAAACAAGGAAAGAAAGAGAAAAAAAAAGTTCGGCGGACCGGAGAGATATCGGCGGAAGCAACGCGAAATGGCGAGCGAAAAGAGTCGGCGTATAAAAGGCTTTCGACGGAAAGAGCGAGGGGCCCAAGCCCTTCTCGACCCCAAAGGTGTCCAGCAAACAAAGGAAATGGTTCAACCGTATTCGCGCAAAGCAATTTGAAGAATTTACAATCAAGCAGCAAACAAATGACAGAAAGGGAATACAGTTGAACAATTCAAAATATTCAGTCATATAGCAGCAAGCAAGTGACAGAAAAGAAGCCATGCACAGACAATTCCACAATTTTCAATCAGTGCAATGAGTGATTGAAGAAAAGAAGTTACAACTAGATTTTTTGCACGGGCGATTCCCCGGCGACTCCCCGTCTCTGGAGAATCACCCGTGGGGGGCATTTGTTGGCGCACAATTTTTTACAAAAAAAGGGGGGAAGCAGGCCAGCAGCTAAAAAAGGACCGGTTGGGCCAGGAGATGGGTAGTCGCGACCAAGATAGCCCAATGAAGCTAGCTATTCACAGATGGCCCAAATGCTGGCCCATTTGTGTTCTTCTCCCATGACAGGCCCGTTCAAAAGAAATCCGCGACCAAAAAAAATAAATAAATAAATAAATGAAGAGGAGCAATCAGATTAGGAAGGGAATCGACTCCCCGGATTCACCCCCGGATTCCCGGTGGCCGGCGATCGGAGAACTGCCGTACGAAGGCAATAGGAGGATAAGAGGAAGGGGGAGGTCGATCCCGTATGTTTTGGGATTGCTCAAGGTCCCTCTCGGAGCCGCAACTCCCATCTCAGGAAGTCTCCCGACGGGGGAGGGGTACCGCACCAAGCCTATAAGAAGACCCCCCCGTGCGCGCAGACCCGGCGTGAGAGACCCCCAGAAGATCCCCCGTGCGCGAACACCCCCCAGAGAGATCGACAAAGGGAGAGAAAGAGGGAGAGAAAGAGGGAGAGAGCGGAACCTCCGCCGGAAGCCGCCGTCGCCGCCGGACCTCCGCGGAGTTGCCGCGGTCGCCAAGGACCCCACTGAAGCTGCCGGAAGAATCGAGCTGCCGCTGCCGGAACGCCCGCGGAAGCCGCCGCTGCCGAAGCATTTGCGGAGGCTGCCGCTGCCGATACTCTCTCCCGGTGCCTGCCGCGGAAGTCCCTCCGGAGGGAGCTAGTGCCGCCGGACTACTCTCCCGGAGCCGCCGTCGCCGCCGCGAGCTCCCTCGCGACCCGCCAAGCCGCCGCTGCCGTCGCCTGGTCGGGGGAGAAAAGGCTGCGGGCGCTTTATTTTTGCCCCCACTTATGTCCACGTGGACATATGCATAAAGGGGAGGGGCCCGCTGAAAATGTGCAGCCGCGCGTGAGCCGCGCGTGAGCCGCGCGTGAGCCGCGCGTGAGCCGCGCGTGCGTGCGCTGCAGACGTGGGAGGCTGTTGACCATCGGGTCAATGTTGCTGTGGGGCCCACACCTGTTGAGGTGTTTAAAAAAAAAAGAGGAAGAGAAGCCCTCCGCTGGAGCAGCCCGTTAGCGGGGACTTCTCATGGGCCGCCGGGGTTGGCCCATGCAGGGCCTGTTCAAACTCCTCTCGACCGAAAAAAAAAGAAAGAAAGAAAGAAAGAAAGAGAGGACTTTTAAAAGACACCCTCAATTGAAATTTAAATAACAATCCACCTAATTAATTAAACGAGCCGAGGCGAGCATCCGGCCGGCTAAAAACCCGCCCGCCTCATGGTCTCGGCGCATAACTTAAAAGAATCAAAATAAATGGGCAAGCAATAGGCCGGCTTTAAGCACGTCATTGACCCATAATTCAAAAATCAAAATAAAACAAACAATAAACAAAAAATTAAAAAACAATCTACTTAATTAATCAACAAACCGAGACGAGCATCCGGCCGGCTAAAAACCCGCCTCATGGTCTTGGCTTAACTTAAAAGAATTCAAAACAAATAGGAAAAGCAATGGGCCGGCTTTAAGCACGCCCCTTGACCCTTTAAGGTGGACATACAAAGGTCTGGTGAAAGACCCCAATGTCTTACCATGCCCCAAGAGGGAAGTTACTTACCCATTATGCCATGGGAAGGCTATGCATGATCAACATGCCGATATGCAAACTATGAGCTAATGAGGTTTAATCGGTGAGTTGATTGCCCACAAGCTTATCGAAAAGCCGGGTATAGTCAATCTCAAAACGATGGGGGATGCCCTTAAGTCTATCGGAGACCGGGTACATGCCGCCCATGCAATGGCAAATTCATCAACTCCTGGAGTAGCCATGAAGATAGAGAGGAGCTAAGTCCCCACAAGCCTATCAAAGGCCGGGACATGCTCAATCCCAAACCAGGTGAGAGGAATGTCCCGAAGTCTATCAAAGACCGGGTGTTTTTCCATCTCGAATTGATCAAAGCAAGTTCCATGTTCATCAAGGACTCAAAAGGCCTGATTCCTGGTCATGCAAGTTATAAATCATGTCTCATGATTGAGAAGAAATAAATGAAAACTCATGTTCAAAGGCACGGACTTATGTTACAAGGAGAGGACTGCACCATGACATTTTGGAAGGCAAGGCAATAAAAAAAATCTGAAAACATAAATCTGAAACCTGTAAAATCTGTAATTTAACTGAAAACTGAAATCATAAAATTCTGAACCTGGAATCATCTCTGAAATTCAAAGATTAAAAATCTGAGCTGGACTCATTTAAAAATCTAAAATCTGCAAGTCCAGAAGATTGTAAAAAAAAATCCGAAATCAGAATCTGTAAAGCCCAGAATATGAAATCTAAATCTTCACATAATGTCCAAATCAAACAATTCCAAACAAATCACAAACTCAATTAAATTCATCTGAGAATCTGAAGTCTGAAATCTGCAGGAGATCAGACTGAAATTCTGAAACTGAAACTAGTACAAGTCAGAAGCTGATCCGTAAATAGGTGATTCCAAACCATTCAAACCCATAAGAAAATTCAAATTCAAGCCGTCCCAAATCATTTCATAAAATCTGAAAGTTGCATAGGAGAGAACCCAGAAACTGTCAAAATCTGCAGATTTAATTGAAATCTAAACCAATCAAAATTGAACTCAAATCAAACTCAACTCTAATTCAATCAAATTTCTCTAAATAATCCAAACTCAAGCAAATCTGAAACTGTAAAATCCGAATTTGGAAACATCAAATCAAATTTCTCAAACTCAAGCTGATTTCAATTTAAACAGAATATGAGTCAACCCAATTTAAATTGAATTCCTCAGATCAACAAATTCAATTGAATTCTAACAAATTCAATAAAGCAAACTTAAACCAAATTTAATGTAACTCAAATTTCTTAAGCCAAACCCATTCTAGCAAACCATGCTCCATAAACTAAGCCCAAATTCCATTCAAAATCAAATAATAAACAAACTCAAATTAAATTTAATTAAACACATCAATTCTCTAAAATCAAACTTGAACCAAACTTAAAACCAATCAACAAATTCAAATTGAACCAAACTTAAACCAATAAACAACTGTCTCAAATTCAAACCAAATTTAAATCAACAAACAAATCCAAGTTGAATCAAATCAAAATCAATAAACAACTCAAATAAATTAATTAAAATGAACAAATCAAATTTCAACCCAAACCAAAAGTAATCAACAAATTTAATTCAACTCAAATACAAATCAAAGCAATCCAATCTAATCAAACCAAGATTCAAATCAAATTCAAAAACAAATCAAATGCTTGCCTTCCATCAAATTCATGGGACTGTTTTCTCCTATGTGTGTATGTGAATGCCTATTTTTGTGGATGTATGTTTTCTACTCCATGGATTGCTATGACGATAATCAAGGGTATTCGAGTTGTCTCGATGTAATTAACGTCGGATCTTCGCACCATCCGACGGGGAGAGGTCAAAACAAATTTCAAAGAACCTAACAACCTCAATAAATAAATTTTGACCCTAGCTAGTACTTTTATGAAATATCATCTATTTTCTTATAAAGTCAATGCTAAGGTCTAATCCAAATTCAAAAGGAAAATGAATTTCCAAAACAAGAGAATTAATCTTTTTGTTAAATTTGAGGTTACATCAACCTATGAAAATAAAAGGTTTATAATTAAACACTTAATTTATTAAGTGGTTTACAAAGAAGTTAACATTGTATTCAAAGATTTTACCAAAAAAATTCAATGTCTAATCTATGACACATTTAAATGTTAGACATCAATTAAGTCAAAACAATCAAGACCTTAGACAATAATCAAATTCAATCATGTTACATGTGGAAGTACACACAGAATCGACTTATCCGAATCAGGATCGGCCAATTCTTGGATCGGATCGGCCCTTGCCAATTTGATTTTCAGCCAGAGGACCAATCTGAGATTTTGGCCGATTTGATTTTCAGCCAGAGGACCAAGCTGGGATAAAATCCCGGTAGAATCGGCCGAAGTCGACAAATCAGAACTAGAATTGGTCACTGTTGATGCCACGGCAATGGCCCTGCACCCCCACAGAGGCCTTATATGATCCTATTTGGGGCCGAAATCAGTCCCAAAGGGCCTAATCCAATCTAGGCACATTTTATGTTTTTTAAGTCGTTTTGAAGGACTGATCTGGACTGATTCTAGATCAGGTTTTTTCCTAAAGGATCAGTTGATCCAATCTTGATCCAAATCGGATCAATACCTACCAACCTGGGTTCCGATTCTGATCTCATGATCCTTTCCCGATACCAAACTTTTCTCTTGGAGGATCAGCCAATCCAGCTGATCCAATCCCGATCCAGATTGGATCTGGACACACTGATCTAGGTCCCGATTCTGGTCCTGCAATCCTTGCCGGACACCAAACCAATCTCCCATGATCGCAAAGAGATCTCTCTGTTTTCCTGAGACAAAGACAAAATCTGAGCTGGTATTTCTTTCACCACTTAGCCACAAAGAGGGTTTTGAAGACAGGCAGGTTATCGGTGAAGTCACAGTAGGGAAATCATACTAGAATATGTCTGGATCACCTCCTATGGAATGCCTAATACTTGATACCCCTTTCAATCTGATAACCTTGCAGCTCAAGAAGTAAGCTATTTTTGAACTAGGCTTGAGCTTATTACCCTAACTTAAAAAAACTGATAAGAGCATTTTCATTCCTTTCCTGTATAAAAAGAAAATATTGCCATTGATATGTACACTACCAATGAATAGACAGGTAGAACAACAAACATCATCTACCTTAATCAGTAAAGAAGTAAGAGTTGAGACTTGAAAACTCAGCATTAAACGTTCTATCCATCATAATGTACCCTGAGATAAATGAATACATGAGATACCCGCATGAACAAATCAAAGAAAGTTACTACATAGTTTGAAAGATCACCTGGAAACAAAGTATGAGATCCCCAGGAAGCACCACAACACATTCTGAAGCTTCACATGGAAGGGAACGTTGCCGGACGCATTTGCGTACATTAACCCATTCATCTTCATCAACTCCAAAACCAGCAAACCGAACACGAACTTCCTGAAAAAGAGAAAGGTGACACTTAAATCATGTAAATGAGCATCTAACAGAAATGACCCCTTTGAATGCCTTGGATGCCTTGTTATCCTGACAACTTTGAAAAAAAAACTAGCTGCTTAGAGGTTAAAACCATACATTAGTGCCTTATCTATTCTGGATCATGGTTTTCCATCTCGCCGAGATCTCGCGAGAATCTCGGTCTCTCCAAGGGGCCGAGATACGAGATCGCCGAGATCTCACCCATGTAGATTGGTCCATAAAGAATGTTTCTCAGTCGATCTGCGACTACTCTGCATCCCGTTTATGATAGTGTAAACACATTTAATATATTTCACTATCACTTATACTATCACATGAAAATGTGTCACAAGTTTAATACCATATTAGTATTTAAATAAGATTGTATACAAGTTTAAATCTTTTAGAAGTACAAAGATCATCTTTTTGGCATTGAAAGTACTTTGTAATTATTCATTCACACATTAATATACAAAATGTGTTATATATTTTCATGTAAATTCATTGATGTACTCCTATTTTTATAAGATATTATGTTATATTTCATACATATATACATTTTGATCCGAGATCCGATCTCCCGAGATTTTTCCGAGATCTCTCCGAGATCTCTTCTCTTTCACCCCCCGAGACGAAGTCGAGATCCGAGATGGCAATCCTTGTTCTGGATGACATAACATGAGCACATGATCAACACTAAATAGGTTTATATTCACCATAAAAGATCAAGGATAGTTTGTTCTTTTTGTTTTCAAGTGCTATTCATTCTCCTTTATCTTTGAAAGATACTGCTTCCCATCATTGAAACAGGTAGCTAAAAGCAAGGAAGGTGGGGTCGGGAGTCGGGACCGGGTCGTTTGGGCCCAAAACCGACCCGGGTCGGTCGGGGTCGCGACCCGGGTCGGGCCGGGGTCGCCAAAAATAATAATAAAAAATTAATTTTGGGGTCGGGGTCTTGGGGTCGGGACCGGGTCGGTCGGCCCCAAAAGCGACCGGGTCGGGCCCGGGTCGCGACCCGGCGAACCATGGCTAAAAGGGTTGTCCAATATTGCAATGTTTGCACTCATCCTGTGCCAGATGGATACTGCTACTAGTTTGAGGGATTGACCAATATTGGATTGAGACTGGCACCAGCCTATTCCACCTAGGGGGAATCCAATCATGGTTTGAGCATCAGCAGATTCGGCCTGGATCTGACTGAATCGGCTGATTCCAGACAAGAATCAGCAGATCTGGGTCAGATCCAACTGGCTTGGCCTGGCTAAGATCAGCCTGGATCAGTTGATGCAGAGGCTGGGTCACAAAGATCGCAGGATTGAAATTGGGACCCGGATTAGTGGATCCCGATCCAGGTCAATTCTTTGGGAAAAAAACTGATCCAGAATTGGTCCGGATCGGTTCTTAAAAAGGCCATAAAATACAAAAAAAAGAACCTATCAGGCTGGGAAGAAATGGATACCGGGTAAATCGGCACCCGGTAACCACATATCAAGTCACTGGATCCCGGCCTTACTAGGTCATGATGAGCCATCTTCCCCGCCCTCACCGCGATGGCACAGTGCTGCTGCCGTGTTGTTAGGGGCTGATTCTAGTGAGGAATTGCCGGAATCAGTTCAGAATGGTCCAATTTCTACCTAAATAGATTTGAAATTGAGTCCGGAATTGAGCTCAATTTAGATCTTTTTGGGTCCTAGGTAATCAGCTGGATCAGCTGATTCCCAATCCAATCCTACTAGAATCCGCCAATCCGGGCCAATTCCTCCAGGAGTTGGCTCTGAATAAGCCCTTCCGGGCCAAAATCAGATTGGCAAGGGCTGATCCAATCCAAGAATCAGCCGATCCCGATCTAAATCGACCAATTCCGTAAACTATGCTAGCTCAGCAGATCATAGCTTAGAATGGGCTGGGCCAAGTAAATTCCAATTGGATCCAGACCAAGTCAGAATGAATTTCAAAGGAGTTGAACCAAGCTGGGCCAGGATTAGCAGACTCTTAGGCTCATAGCTGATACCGGGCTTCCAGTGGATTGGATGAACCCATCCCAATCCAGGCTGATGCACGGGTCAGTGCCAACCTGGAATTCCTTGGTACTGCAAATTGGATATAAATGTGATTGACAACACTCTTCCAACTTCCAAAAAGCACGCAGCATGAAAACCCATAGAAAAAAAATCAGAGTATCAAAGATAATCATTTTGGTAAACAATAGTTGAGATATTACCGGATCACCAGTCTCAAACATTCGGTATGAAATGAACTGGGCAACATCATACCTGTAAAAGAAAATTAATAAATGAATTAAAAATTGTAGTAAAATACAGAGTGAGGCCGATTCTTTTCAATGCCAAAAAAATGTATAGTGCACAGAATCACAGGTTGTGATTAAAATCTCAAAGATGAGAAAGTGGCAAATATATGAAATATTAGAACAAAACTTTAAAAAATTTCAAACATCCACTAAATAATTGCAGAGATTACTGCATCAAAAGAGTGGTAAGAACAGAAAAAGCAATGAATACTATAGAATGAAATGACATTATAGATATTTCAACACAGAAACACGATTGATGGGATGAACATTCAAAAAATCGTAGACACCAACATAAATAGACATCAAAACAAAAAGTCAATTTTCCATATGCAATATCATAGAAAAACCAACAGTTTTTCTTCAATGAGTTGATTGTAATTTTTCCTGCTTTGTATGCAAAAAACCTACATCACAGTCCACCCCACCTAAGTTTACCTGCTGGCTGCAACAGAAGTAGATTTAACAGAATTTTACTGACTCTGCCTACTTCAGAGAACAGAGAGTGAAATCAAGGGAGATGTCAAAAGAATGTTGCCTTTGAGAAGGAGACAAAGAAAGGGAAACGCTTCATGCTTTGACTTCACATAAGAAGAGAAACAATTACACATTTTCTACCAAAATTGGTGATAAGTTCTAGGGCTGTAAACAATGTCGGATTCGGTAGTGAAATCACCAAAATCCGATTTCAATTCTAGTAAAGGTTAAGGGATTCCGACACCGATTCTGATAATTTCGGAAGCACTATGTTCCGATTTTGATTATGTTATTGAAATCAGAACCGAATCCAATAATTTCCTAAACACATATTAAATATTAATTTTATTCAAAAATAAGTTAATAATTTGCATATAAGTACTAAAATTTGATATAATATTTTAAAACTTTATTTTTATCACTTTATTAATTTATATAACATATTTTATAATTTATTTAATTTAATTTTAATTAATTTTACTTTATATATACTTATTTTTTATCGAAATCAGATAAATAGAAACGGATTGAATTGATTCCGATTCCAATAACTTATAGGATACAAAAACAAGTTCCAAACTTATTAATTTTTATCAGAATCAAATCGAAATTTTGGAATATCGGATTCTGCTACACCCCTGATAAGTTCAAAAAGTCTGATCAAACCCACATTGGCATCCTAAGCGACAAGGCACCCCTCACATGTAAAAATGAGGGGACACCTTGGCAAGAAGCCTATTAACCTCTTATTTTGTCTAATTTACCAATAGTGACTCCTATTTAAGTACAATACCACTTAATTAAGGGTTTTTAAGTAAAATAGCTAGTTATAATAATTAATTTGATTACAAATAGATATTCTACTTAAAATAATAATTAGGATTAAATAATTTCATAGATATTTACTGATGGTTATTTATAATTAAGTATTAACACTAACATAATTGAGTAGTTCTAATTAAGTATCATAGTTGTTAAAGGCAACAAATTGCTCAAGACGTTGAAAACTGCAAATTCCACTTAAGCAACAAGGTGACCACCTAGGCCATCAATGCAATATCATTAAATGCTTATACATATGTTTATACATGTGTATATAAATATATATATACATATATACAATAATTTATATAGTTAGTTGTTATAAATTATATATTTATGCATACATGCAAAATATATATAAATATAAATATATTTTTATGTTATAATCAAATGTGTATGTTTATGTGTACATATATGTAAATGTGATTTTATATATGTATCGTGAATGTGTGTGTGTATTTTTTTGGAAAAGAGTTAATCTTGATAAATTAAATGAGATGGAGAGAAAATATAGTTAAGAGATGACTTTATAAATATTAAGTATATAATATATACTTATAATTACAAAGCATAAATATATGTGATAGTAAAATATATTAATATGTACACACTATAATTACAAATCATGATACAAAAATAAAATCCAAACCCATTATTTTTTATTAGAATCAAATCGAAATTTCTAAATATCGGATTCCATTTACACCCATAATAAGTTCAAAGGGGTTCAAGACCTGATCAAACCCATATTGGCATCCTAAGCGACAAAGCGCCCCTCACCTTTCAGGTGAGGGGACACCTTGGCAAGAAGCTTATTAACCTCTTATTTTGACTAATTTACTACTAATGACTCCTAGTTAAGTACAATACCACTTATTTAATTTCGATAAAAAATAAGTATATATAAAGTAAAATTAATTAAAATATGTAAATAAAATCCAATATTCCAAATTTTAGATTTGGTTCCGATGAAAATTAATGGTTTTGGAGTTTGTTTTTACCTCCAGTCAACTTTTGAAAGTGGAATTGGATATTCCGATAGTTTATTAGAATTGGTATCGGAATCACTTAATTTTGTTTCTACTTATTTGTTTTCAATAAAAATAAGTATATAAATAAAGTTAAATAAATCATAAAATAAAATATATAAATTAATAAAATGATAAAATAAAATTTTTAACTATTATCTCAAATTCTAGTAATTATAGATAAATTATTAACTCATTTTTAAATAAAAATTAATATTTAATATGTATTTAAATTAGATTTGGTTCAAATTCCAATAACGAAATCAGAATCGGATCAAAATCGAAATATAGTGATTTTGAAAATTTCGAAATCGGATTACCTTGACCCTTATTGCAATCGGAATCAAATCCTAGTGATTCCGCTACTGAATACAACCAGTTTGCAACCCTATTTGGACGCCCTTGGATACCTTTTGAGCTCCCCAAAAGATATCTAGGAAAAAAGCACTTCGTAGGCACACACCTTGACAACTATGTTATGTATTCATGTTATTTAGTCCATTTAACTATGCATTTTCATAAAATTAATTGATTGACATATCTATTTATTACTTTTTTATGTATTATTTGTCACTCAAATATTTACTAATCTATCAAATTTATTACAAAAATGGCTTCGCCCAATGTCTAACCTTATTGCTTAAGCGATAAGGCTGATGTCACCTTAGTCACTTTGATCACCTTGAAAACTATGATTTGGTCCAACATTTCCAGTCTCGGCTCTGATTAGAATCGAAATCAACTCTATTTCTAGCTTTACATCTTAATTTTGACGATCTTCATTTTGTTAAGCAAATTATTCCCAGTACATATGCATAAACTTTTATCGTTATTCGTTGACAAGCTGCACAAACCAAGTACTGGGAGTCAATGTCCTCAATAGTTGAGTCTTCTTCTGCTCCAAGCTGACGCTGACAAAGATTGGAAGGTATCTGAGGATACAAATCTTGAAGAATGGTATAGGAAGGCATCAAATTGAACAAATTTTCAGGCACTTTTTCGAAGGCTATCTGACCAAAAAACATAGAGATCCATGCCAAATTGCCAATCAGCAGAGAAAAGAACTTAATCAATTTTAGACCATGCCAATCAATCAGACTAGGTAAACCTCTGTTGAAGATGTCAACTTCAACAAAGTACTCTCATTATTCCATTCCGAAGCATTTGCATTTCATAAATTCTAACATTCCTATTGGATCTTCCCATGGACCAGACCATATTAAGCTCCCCCCCCAAGATCTATAATGACTGAATTTCCCCTTTAATTTTTAAAGCACTTTTAATAAAATTCAACTTCCTAGAAGCCCACTGAAACAGAAGTAAGAATCCATCGCATCATTTTAGCCTTACCCCAAAATACACAAAAGAACAAAAAGACCCTACAACCTCAGAGTAGCAATGAAGGGCCTATTGCTTCCATACAACTATAATTCCTCCAATTGAATCATAGATTGTGGAATCAGCCGATCCGATCCCTGGATTGGATTGGCTATTGCTGATCCGATTCTCGGCCAAAAGACCGATCTGGAAAAAAATTTCTGATAGAATCAGCCAGGATTGGCCAGATTGGTCAGGATCGAAATGGGATCGGATCAGAATCAGATCGTGTTTTTTTTTGCTATTCCAATCGGATCAGCTGGGATCGGTTCAAATCGGATTGAAATCGGAATCATTTTTTTACTTACCGATTCTGGATTGGTTTTGTTCCAGTGGATTGGTCCGATCCGATCCGATCCGGATCAAATCAGTACCCACCGATCCCGATTCTAATTCCAATCCTGCGATCCTTGACCTGAACATTCAGCTTTCTTAAGATGCAATCCTTGAAGCTTGTAGAGCCCAGTAACTTTGATCGCCCATCATTTGTATCTTCATTGTCAATCTCTTGGATTAGTGGATACACAACGGTCCACCTTCTCAGCCCCCATAATCCTCTTAGGATCAATTCTCACTTTCTAAACAACACAAATTCCAAATGATTCCATTTGTGGTATCCATTCCAGCACCAGATCCAACCACTTCACCTGTCTCAACTCTCAACCTGTCCAGACCTGCCAACAGTGACCTTGAGGCAACCCTAGTGGGACTACTGCCACTTCCACAGACCCAGCTTCTATGACAAGCCCACCATAATTTCCAACAGTGGATGCATTCCTGCATGCAGCCAGTTCACTTAAGGAACTGGCCAAGCTTTCTAGATTTGTTGGGTGAGAATGTGGGAAAGGTCCCTTAGAACTCCAGCCTCCAGCTAACCTCCAACCTTTCACTTCTGACTAATCACCCTTAGACACCCTTCCTCAACCATCTCACTGCACCCTCTGGAGGTGATCATAAAATTATTAAGACATCATTCTCAATAGATTCAGGATGAGAAATCAGCATCAGCAAACCACCTTAATGTAAACTACATACTGCCAGTGTGGCTTATGGGATGGAGCCAACCAGCTAGACCTAAGAAGGCCATATATGATAAAAATAATAATAAACTACAACTCCTTCCATCAAGAACACAAAAGAAAGAAACAAAAGTAAACAAAAAATTATAAATAAAAATAAACCTTTATCAGCAAAGAACAAAAGCCAAAAAGAAAACAAACACGCATCCAGAAAAAAAAATCTTACTTTGTAGACACCAAAAAATCCATACTTCCATTTCTTAATACAATCTAATCGTCTGCCTAAAACGATGAGTCATCCTTGAATTCTATATTGGAATGCTTACTGTTCCTTTCTACCAAATTGCCAAAGCATTGCCAAGAGAGATGAGGAACAGGTCTCTTCCTTCTTTTTTCCTTAATAGCATATAAAGCACACATGCATGGGTAGAATCAGAGGGGGGAAAGAAATATAGCCACCTACTAAAAGAATAGGTGGAAGACTATAAAAAGATGGTTTGGAGAAGGCAAGTTTCACGTATTTAAAAAAAAAACTGATTCAACCGGAATGAGCTTTTTCAAATCATGTGAAACTCCAGCATAAGGCATCACCTTAACCAAATTGAAACCCAGATCAACTTGAAAAAGTATTAGCTCCCTCATTTCCGGACTTCAGTATCCATCCTATTTGAGCACAATGAAACTAGACGGTCCACCTAAAAAATACTGATCCTGTGACAAGGGCCAAAGAGCAGAAATGGGAGACACTTCCATAGCCCCTATTGATCCCACCATTACTATCAAACACAATCAAATAGTTACCAAGTGCAAGTATCTGCCACACTTAAAATGATTTATATACCATCATCTGTTGGATAAAGATCAATAGATTTGCATCATGGGTTTTGACTGGATTTATTCTCCATTCTTATGCAGCTGGCAATACAAAAAGTGAATTCTTTCCAGCATGTCTCAACAAAACCTGACTGAAACTTGATCCATAATTACTCTGAGATTCATTATTTATTTTAAGAGATATAGAACCATTTGATGACCATGGACCAAGGTAAATACTTAAAAGTTCGTACAATGAGCTTCTCGTAGAGGTAAAAAAAGCAAGTTTTGTTAAATGTTCAAAATATCTATGAATGCCCTTCAGCATCAAAAAAACAAGTGCAAAGAACTTCTACTAACCATGCCCCATCTCTAGCAGACTTGGCTTCAAACTCCATGTGATTGTCACTAGATGACATTTTTGCTGCAGCAGTATTAAAGTAATGTGTATCTAATTAACACAAAAATATAAAAAAGACAAATCCAAACATCTCAATTGAGAACAAAATGCACCATGACAACAACACGAATTATTCAACAAAAAAAAGAGTGTTGATAAAAATACAGTAACTGAAACTGACAGTAACCACTCTCTACAAAAACATTAAGCAAGATGCTCATAGATCCTAGTACGTAGCTGTAGATATGCAAATTCGGCCTAATTTAGAGGACTAAAACTCTTATTTTCATAGACAACGTTTGCCTTTTCAAACTGAAGAACCCAACTTTGCATAAAAAAAGATAAAAATTCGAAGGGCATGGCCAACATCTTGGCTTTGCGCCACTTGGCGTCGCAATGCCGGAGCGCCTGGCTCTCTTGCCTAAATCCCCTCCAATTTTCAAATTGACTGGCGGCGCTGCAATTTCATATGGGTAGCAGGGATCCCTCTGCCAAGACATCAGGAATATCGCTGATAACTGTCGTAGGAGATCGCGCGTGGCAGGGGAATCATAGACAAATCTGTTAGAGTCAATTAACGACAATCCTCAGGTAAGACCTGACATCTCGGTCAAGGAGTGCCTAGCACCAAGTCTGGCAACTGTCATCCCACAATCTGCGCGAGTTTAAGACGTACACCTGCCACGGTTAAAGCAGTTTTGAACATACCAGCAGTGCGACGTCCGGTGCTTCCCAGGCGGGACACCGAGCAACGTCTTATGTGAGCGCCTGAATCATCCCGTGAGCCTATAATAAGGGATCTTTTCCCCAACATTTGCAAGGTTACAAGAGATCACCAAAGCTACACCCAACAAACCAAAAGAGTTACAAGAGAGCCCCCTGAGTGTCCTTGGTAAGCCACAACTCCCAAAGTGGCCTTTGAAGCTCCCCTTCATCTTTCACTCCTCCAAGCCCTCCATAATCTCCATTCCATACATATCTTCCTACCATCTTCATCACCCCAAAAAAACCATCCATATGTCCTCAAAATCATTGAGGAGCTCAAGGAGCCACTACCTTGAGCTGAAGCACCTAGCAACCTTTACAAGAGCCGGGGAAAGAATGTGCTGAGAACTATCCATGGGAGCCAGAGGCGCTCAGTCGACGGGACGTAGGGTGTCCCCACCTGGAAGCATCTGCTATCTCCAGAGAGTGGCCGAATGCCAGCCTTCCAATGCCCATCTTCTTCATCCCATTCTATTTCAGCCATGCATGCCATGTTAGCTTAGCCTAATGCATCATTAGCATTTTATTTACCTAGATCATCCTAAAAAGGAATTAGGAGTTAGTTCTAATCCGGTCCATTCAACCTATTTTGTCATTTTTCACTCCTATTTGAATTTGTTGCTACATTCCATTTAATTCTAATCAGTTTCTCTTTGTGCTTTCGTTCTGGTTTCTTGCGGGCAACAGCATTCTCCGAGACTCTTCTTCCCTAGCCGATTGAGGAAAGAGAAGATAGAACCCACGAACCACGATCTCTCTATTAAAAAGAGATAATCCAGTCAACTTTCCCCTTCCTTTAGTGTCACTTACTTCATCTCCCCTTTCCCTCCAGAGCCCACGACTCTTGGAGACCACACCCTCTCCTCCTATTCTGGTTCCATAATGTTTAAGTTGTGTTGAATATGGCATTTTCCCTCCATAATCTTCTTTCCCTTCCATTCCCCACACAACCCAAACCGGTTCTTCGATGTCCAAGTGATATCAAGAAACATCGTCCTGGGGATCAAAATGAGTGTGGAGAATAGGGGTGTAAATGGAATCCGATATTCCGATATTCCGATTCGATTTCGATAAAAATTAACGGGTTTGGAACTTGTTTTTGTATCCTATAAGCTATCAGAATCGGAATCGGATATTCCGGTAGCTTATCAGAATCGGAATCGGAATCAGTTGGTTCCGTTTCCGTTAATCCGATTTCGATAAAATAATAATTATATATTAATAAAATTAAATAAAACAAAGTTAAATAAATTATAATATATAATATATAAATTGATAAAATAATAAAAATAAAATTTTAAGAAGATTATATCAAAATTTATTAATTATCTGTAAATTATTGACTCACTTTTAAATAAAAATTAATATTTAATATGTATTTCGGATTTTATCGGATTCGGTTCCGATTTCGATAACGGAATCGGAATCGAATCGAAATCGGAACATAGTGATTCCGAAATTATCGGAATCGGAATCGGAACCCCTTAACCCTTATCGGAATCGGAATCGGATTCTGATGAATCCGCTACCGAATCCGACCCGTTTACAGCCCTAGTGGAGAATGAAAGAAGAGAAAGGAGTGGAGAATAGACCGGGCCCGCAAGAAGAAATCCCCGACCGTGTCTCTGATAGTCCGACATAGTCAACATAAAACTAGCATATGGAATCCTAAGGAAGAGAACTCACATCTCAACACCGGATCACCACGTCCAACCACGAAAAAAAAGAGAGTGAAGAAAGAAAAGAAAGTCGACCACAGTAACCACTAACAGTAACATAACTAAGTTGATCAAACTCAGCAAAGTTGTAAAATATCCTTAAACGTTCTAATAAAAAATATAACAAATTTCTCCATTCTAAATGTAATGAAAAATCATCTCCAATCTCTGTTTTTATGGGAACATAATCATTAATGAGTATGTAGATTTCTAGTAATTAGTTTGACAAACCACAAATGTACAAAGTTTACAGACAGTATAAAGTAGTGAACAAAGTAAACAAGCAAAAGAGATAGCCTAAAAACTAACATAAAAACAAACAAAAAAGATTGTACACATTGGGTGTCTTGTCTAATGTTGATGCAAATGTTTACATTCCTAAACACACTATATTTTGCAATACACTATATTTTGCAATACAAGGCATAGAAATGGCAATCCTTAGACATAAAATAAAAAAAGATGCTTAAGTAGTGATACCAATAAAAAAGCTAAAGGACCAATTTATAAAACTAAAAAAACCTACTGATGTGTGAGAGTTATCATAGGGTGTCATCAACTGCACCAACAGAATCCAGTCAAATAACACAATTTTAATACATGTGATGGGAATAAGACAGGTAATTCTCATAAAATGACAAAGTGATTTAATATTGAACAAGCTGTCCCAATGATGCATAGGAAATATCTTCAAACCTGAAGCAGCAGGCAAAGTGGGAGCTAAATTTCTGAAATGAGCAGTTTCATCCCGAGGCATAGGTGACACACTGATTTTGCCAGGGGTCCTCACCATTTTTGTCCTTTGAGCATACCTTCTATTTTGAAACCAGTTCCACACCTAAAAAAGGCTGGTCAGCAAAAGGGACATTCTTGAAAGAAACCTATGAATAGAGGATGTTCCTTTCTCCTAACCTGCTTAGGCTGTACTACTAGCTTGCCTGCACGCTCAGCTGAAGCACTTTATGAAAACAAAACTGTCAGTATCCCTGCACTATTTAAAAGAACTAAAATAAAAGCCTTCATCTGTGCAACTGATGCATCAAGTGGGCATCCTAAAAATTATTGCATAAAAGAAACACTATACCTGAATTTCTCTGCAAGGGAGTTGAGAAGCCCCTGATCAGGTATAGCACTATTGGATTCATGCAAGTGTGATTCCATCTCCATCACCTGAGGCAAAGGACGAAAATTGCACAAGAAATGCATGAAGGAGACACTCAAGGCATATCATCATCATAAAATACAAGAAAATTATGCTATACAAGTATTTTTATGAAAAATCCACACCATTCATAAAACAAGCTAGAACATGCACTAACGCTCACAACATTTGACGGATGCTTTTAGTTCAGGAAGTTTTGAAGAACACGTGGTGAAACTTAATTCCAAAATTCAAGTATATGCATGTTGTACGGTCAACCACATTCAAATTTGTGAAAATCATATTGTACAAACAACACAAGTCACTAATATAATCAACAGCACACTATATTTGGCACATTCGACCAACTTAAGATTTCCACATACATAATAGTTCAATAAAGCACCATAAACCGCCCCGTCATAGAAACACAAGCAAGCAGAAACTTTCCAGCAATCCCCATCTAAGTTGTTCCTGATCGCTGAACACGATCCAACTAATCAAGTGACGACGTAAGCTGCTGCAATCTTTTCTTCAGATGACACCTAGGAAAATCAGCCTATGCCACAACCAAGCTACATCGGAGAGAGCAACCACCAATGACGCAAATTCAAGGGACTAGTAGATTTCCAGGGGGAAACCCCAAAACCACCTAAATAATCCCCGAAGGTAGAAAAAAATACGACAACGAACGTTCAAGCGAAAGAAGAAACAAAAGAGAGAGAGGGAGATTTCGCTCGGAGCGGACATACCTCGCTCGGGGTGAAGCGGAAGACCGGGCCTCCGCCGCGTGGTGGTCGCCCCATTTTGCCAAAGCCTCCGACGCCGCTTCTGCAAAACCCGGCAGGCGTTCGGACCCAACCGGCGAAGACACGAGAGAAGAAGACGACGAAGGCAACCCTGTCGGCGGGACGAGAAGAGCGACGACCGGGCGGGGCGTGAAGGGAAACAGAAAAGTCGGGATATTGGCTTTTTCTTGAAAATTTGAGCTTTAACTCCGCACAAGTTCCGACGCTATTGGCTTTTTATTTACACTAATAAGCGACTCAAGCATGGGAGAAAAAACAGCTTCCTTCTTGCTCTATTTGAGTAATTTTATAAAACTATCCATGGTGGATTTAAATTTTAAAAAAATATTCTATAATTACGTCAATTTTTTAAAAATATTAAAAGATCTTATTTTTAGAATTTAAAGAATGCTGACCGTCTTAAAAGTCCTCAATCCCGTAAATTTTATACTGATTGGTAATTTTTAGGATTTATCTCTTGGTAACACTCTTAAATTTGATACCATCTCTTTAGATTTTTTTTTCGATTTTATCATTTTATACATAACGTATTGCAATTTATTTATTTTTATTACTTTTTGTTATATTGACTGGTTTTGTATCAAAAATAGATAAATAAAATTAGAATCAGTTGATTCCCATTTTGATTCCAATAGTTTACAATATACCTTCAAATCTATTAATTGTTTATACTAATTTTAAAATTTTCAAAGATTTAGATTTAGTGGAACACCTGGTTCTAACATTTTATATTCTTCCCTGCGTTGGCGCCACCATCATATCAGGCAGTTGCTCTGTTCATCCGGTTGATATGCGTGAATTAACTTGAGTATAAGGCTGCTTGATATGATCAACATCAAGAAAAAAAATCCTAAATAAAAGTTGAATATTTTTTTAAATGATACAAACATACGAAATTCATATGAAGCTGATATGATCACACTTTTTTTGCTGCTAAGTAAGAAAAAAAATGTTCACCATTGGCTGGAACATAATATTTCGTTAAATGGTTAAAAAGGTTTTTGGTCTTCACACATGTTTTTTATGTATTTGTGTGATAAATTATACATTAAAATAAATTTTAAGACACGTAAAAATTAAAAATTTCACGTTTGATTAGATATTCTGATAAAATAGTAACCATATGTAACAAGAAATGATGATAAATTACAACAAGGAAAAGAAAAAGAGGTATCTCACCTTTTCCTTAATCTTAGAAAAAGAATTCCCCCTTTAACATATTTAGGGGTGCAAGCCACAATACACACTTTGGCCAGTAATTTGAAGCTCAACTTAGATAAAAAATTTGACTCAACTCGTTTAATATGTAAAACGAACAAACTTGAATAAAAAAAAACTCGACTCATGAAATGAACCGAACTTGAACAAACTCTCTTACTCGACTTGATAAGATGACGAGTAACTTGATTAAATATTTGATTGAATATTTTTTAAAGAGTAAACTGTGAGTATTAATAATTATATTTTGTTGCGTGAATATACAAAATAAGATAAAATTTTGGTTTAAACTTATATTGAATTTCATAAATGTTATAGATTTAGAGTTTAACGTATGATTTAGATTGATTTTGAGTTTTATAAACAAGTTTGAATTGAGTTTAAGACTGAATGTGAATTGAACCTGAGTTGAACTACTACTCAGAGTTCGACTCAATTAAGTAACTAATAGGGTGTTTGGTAGCATTTTTTCCTCTTCTTTTTACCTAAAATTTGAAAATAGGGAAAGAGATATGTTTGGTCACGTCTCTTGCCCGCTCTTCTTTTTTTGAAAATAAAGAGACTTTAATATCTCTCCCGAAAATAAAACAACTCTTCCCCTATTTTATTTTCGAGAGAGATATTAATAGGGTGTTTGGTAGTATTTTTTCTTCCTCTTCTTTTTACCTAAAATTTGAAAATAGGGAAAGAGATATGTTTGGTGACGTCTCTTGTCCGCTCCTCTTTTTTTGAAAATAAATAGACTTACTCTTAATATCTCTCCCGAAAATAAAACAGGGGAGGAGTTTTTTATTTTCGGGAGAGACGCGGGCGTCTCGCAGCATATCCCTCTCTCCCGTTCAGACGTCTCCGTCGGCGACGACGAACGGCGGACACCGGGGGAACCGGCAGAGGGGGGGGGGACGGACAGTCGGGGCGCTGTCCGCCGGGGGGGGGGGAGACGGCAATCGTGGCGCGGCTGTGCTGTGCAGCGGGGGGGGGGGGGCGGACGGCGGTCGGGTGGCGGGCGCCGCTGTCCGCCGGGGGGGGCGACGGCAATCGGGGCGCGGCTATGCTGTGCAGCGGGGGGGACGGACGGCAGTCGGGCGGCGGGCGCCGCTGTCCGCCGAGGGGGGTGACGGCCGTTGGGGCAAGGGTGTCAACTGGACGGGCTGAGCCCGTTGGCCCGTCAAGAAGCCCTCGGCGGGTTGGGCCCAGGCCCCTCAAAACATTAAATAAGCAATCTGCAGGCCCGTTTTTTACTCTATGTAAATTTTTTTTTTTTTTTTTGACATGGCACAGTGGCCAGGAAGTGCGCCGCATTGCGCACCGGCGAGGGTTCGAGTGCTCCGGCGAGCACCCGAACCCCACAGGATGACCCCCCCGCCCCCTGCAGGAAGGCCCCGGCTGAACAGCCGGGATTCGAACCCCCGCCACCCCCCCCCCCGCGGGGGTGACGTCGTGCCAACCGCGCCACGCGCGGCCTGTCTGATTTACTCTATGTAAATCAGACAGGCCCGTCTCCGTAAATTAGACAGGCCCGTCCATCTGGGCCCGCCAACCCGTCAGGGTCCGTCCATCTCGGATTTCCTTCGTCCCTCCCCCCCGGCTGGCGGATTAAAGTCTTATAGATGCTTTGTTCACGAGAGATCAGTTATATATTTTAATAAATAATTTAGCGTCATACAGGAGAAATAAATAAGAAATCTTTGTGCGACTGATTATTTATGATTATCTATTCAGATAAAATTGTAGAGCTGATATGTTAGTAAGGGAGGTTAAGCACCTTATTAGCAGAATTATTGATGAAAAAAATTTATTTATGATAGAGAAAATAAGCTGCATCATTTATTTTTTCTTAATCTGTTTAAAATTTTCTACTTCATTAATGATGTAAAAATATGCGTTATATACTTTTCTACCATTAATTAAGACTACATATTATATATATACCGACACTATATTTAAGAGCTAATAAAAAAATTATATCAAAGTACATGTTGTGCACTATAAACGATAAATTATACTTTCATCGTATCGTACTACGTAAATATGTTTAATTTTTTTATATCATAATAGCAAGTGAATACTTTACTATTGTTTGCGCTCTATTTATATTATATCTGCATATCAAGGTTATAAACGGGTTGAGTTCGGTAGTGAAATCACCAAAATCTGATTCCGAATCCAATAAGGGTTAAAGGGTTCCGATTCTGATTCTGATAATTTTGAAATCACTATGTTCTGATTTCGATAACGAAATCGTTCGATCTGATTCTGATTCATTATCGAAATTAGATTCGAATCTGATAATTTTCAAAATACATATTAAATACTAATTTTTATTCAAAATTGAGTTAATAATTCAATGTAATTACTAAAATTTGATATTATCAGTTTAAAACTTTATTTTTATTATTTTATCAATTTATATAATAAATTCTATAATTTATTTAATTTGGTTTTATTTATTTATATTTTATTTATTTATTTTTTATCAAAATTAGATTAATAGAAACAGAATCAACTGATTCCGATTCCGATTCCAATAAGCTACCGAAATATCCGATTTTGATAACTTATATGATACAATAACAAGTTCCAAACCCGTTAAGTTTTATTAGAATCGAACCGAAATATCTAAATATCGAATTCCATTTATACTCCTACTGCATATGCATATATTTTATGATTATATTATGTTAATAATTTTATCAGATTTATTTGAATAGAATATTTTCCACTTATTTTATACATAATCACTTGCCATGCAAATCAAATATCGACTAATGTGAGTACACGAAATTCTAAAATTTTACCAACATGAAATATATCTTGCCATCGGTAAAAATATATTTTTAGTGATTTTTATTTTTTTAGATTTATATTTTGCAAAATTATAGAATATAGATTTTATATTCTATATAAAATATAAAATTCCATCCGCAGCAGATGGAATTCGGAGGCTGTTCGTATCATCCATGCATTATCCATGTTTGGTGATAATATAATATATCACCAAGAATGCAACTATGTGGACCATAGAAAGATCATTGAAATAGTATTTTTGCACAAACACGATGAGCATTAGATTAAACTAGTCAGCTTGTGCTTTTTTTTTCATTTTTTCACATTTTAACGGTTACCCTATATTTCATCATTTTTGTGATTTCTCATATTGCAATCTACAACAATTCACATATTTATGAATTTTATTTTTTTCTATTTTTTATAGATTCTATATTTTGCATTATTATAAAATTTATAAAATTTATTAATTTTTTGACTTTAATAGAATTTTTAATTTCGTACTATTTTACGTAACTAAAACCCGTTGGGCTAATGGGCTATGACGGGCTTTGGAGGGCTAAAGCCCATTTAAGCAACTCAAACCCGTTGGGCCTTATACATGGGCTTGGGCTTAGGTTTTAAATATGTGGGCTGAAGTGGGCTTGGGTCGGGCCAGCCCAAGCCCAGCCCATTGACACTCCAACGTTGGGGCATCCGCCGCGGGGGGGGGGGGAGGGGAAAGGAACGCGGCTGTCCGCCGGCTGGGGGGGATGGCAGTCGGGGCGCGGCTGTCCGGACGACGTCGGCAGTAGAGGGGGTGGCGGACTCCGGCCGATGGAGGTGCCGGTGGAGCCGTCGTCGAGGAGGAGGGCGGTGACCGGAGAGCGGGACCATGTAGTGTGTGTCGTAGATATTAATTGACATTAAATAAATATGAATATTGTGACATACTACATTGTATTGACATGAATGTCATCGGATTATTTTGATTTTAAAATCATAATCAAACAGTACTCTATAAATTTTAAAAATTGTGACAGTTTTGTCAAACACAAAATGGTTAGACTCTTTTAATTTTAAAATAAGAAATGAGAAGTCAAGTAGTCTGAATTTTAAAAACGAGTTTGACTCAAAATTAAAAACACTGCCAAACACCTTATAACCAAACTACAACAAGGGTTCAACATATACCGATTAAATCTAGAGTTCAAACTTAAACTTGTGTAAAATAGGTAAACGAAATTTGAACACTATACTACTCGACTTGACTCGTTTACACCCCTAAACATATTTATGTAATGATTTTATCATAAAAGTGTATATTTTTCTTGGTAAAAGCTCGTAACCATACACTACAAGCAATGACCTCTCATTGGATTAGAGCCTCGCTGGCTCATCGTATTGCTTTCCTCCTTTCTCCTTCTCCAAAGAGGTAGCTAGCAAAGCATGTGGAATCCTGGCTGTTCTCTTCTTAGTTATTTATTTGATGACAATAAGATATTAATTAATGAGCATAAAGCTATAGTTTATGCTTAATTAGTTATAATCTAAATGAACAAAGCCTCACTAGCTTGCTCCACTGATACGTACCCCCCATATCATACTTCAACTGTTTGTGTGTGGATGACACGAAGGTAATAATGTAGTTATATATATATGCTTCTTTTTTGTTTTTGAAAAAGATAAATGAGAATATGACATATATAGAGTGGTATGTGCAACAATATATATATACACACACACACATCCATGTATATTCGTATATATATATATATGGCAGATATGTGGGAAGGGTCTAAACTAAGGGTCCGTTTGGTTCCCCGTAAAAGTATAATTATCGAAAACATTTTTTACGAAGTACCTTTTCTAAGGAGATTGAAAACAATATTTATCATTTGGTTCCTTGTAATTCATTTTCCTTGAAAATATTTTTAGTTATTTGGTTGTTTGTAAACTATTTTCTCGAAAATATTTTTAGTTATTTGGTTGTATGTAAATTTATTTCAATGATTTTATATATTAAAATTTGGTATTAAAAGATATAAAGTAGTAAAAATAAATAAAATTAATTTTTATAACAATTAACTATTCTATCAATTATTATAAATTTTATATGATACAACATTATCTTTAAAAAATTATAAGTTATTATTTTAAAATTTAAAATGTCTCAATAATTAAAATAAAATTTATTCTTTATTTGTAATCAACATTTGGAATATGTGTAAGTAGCTTATTAAAAAATTATACAAAATTATGCAGCGATGTGGCCCTCCTCGAATCCCAGCACCATAGCATTTGACATCAAAACCTTTCTCCAGCGTTGAAACAGGCGCAAAACGGGAGCCCACGGAAAACGGCATCCGATCCAAAATTTCAGAGGCCGAAATCAGTGTTTTAGACGGTCAAAGTAAAAGATGGTACGTTGACCAAAACTTTTACGGACAAACAAATAATAGTAGCGAAAAACATATCGGGAAAACTTGATCCAAAAAATAGTTTTACAGGGAAACAAACGGACCCTAAGTCAGTCAATGGGGTACGTACGTACATATTCCCATTTATTTAAAGTTATCCCCCAACCTCGAGAAGAAAATGAGAATATTCCTATAGATCAGCTCGTTTCGTAAAGTTCCAGAAGCAAATTTTCCTTCCACGAGGACCAGCAGTTGAAACGTGATAAATATTGGGTATATATGCTATTGTTCCCTATCAGAATCCCGGCCATAAATAAGTAGATAAACAAACCATTTGCATTGATTACTTCCTGTCATAAGCTAGTTAAATATCAATCCGCAGATTAATTTTTAACTTAAAATCACGGAACAAAATGAGTAGTAATCAAGACGAGAGATATCGAGAGATCAGTACGTATTAGGGGATTCTAAGTTTAGTTGATTGCATTGTGGAGAAGGTAAATAATTAATGTTAATTTGTTGCAATATATAGATCCTTGTATCCAAGTTAGAAAGATTAATGTGTTAAAACTAAAACCACAATGTTCGAATTCATTAGTTCAAGTTAGAAAGAGCATGGCGTTCTGTGTTTTTGCTTTTTTCTCGTAGCAAGCTGCGACTCAAATCAATCGACTAGAGCTACACTATACATACATGTACTAGGAGTAGCTAGGGTCTGTTTAATACCGGTATAAATTAATTACAATATTATATTTTTCTTTTTGATATCACCCACTACTAAGTTTAATGTTGGTGTATCTTCAAGAAACATCTAAAAGTAATAATATATCATGGGGTGTTTGGTTACATGATAATTTTTTTTACATTGTCATGATAAAGTGTTGTATTGTATTAAAATAAAGTATAAGCTAGTTGATGACGTAAAATTGTGATGTTTGGGGACATGGGATAACAAAAAACAAAAGTAAAACTTACGAATGGCCATAAGAGATGAGATCCACCAAATAAAAATAGAGGGTCACATATCTTTTTTTGTTCAAGAAGAAATTCATATCTCTTTAAAAGTATCAATTAGTAATGGTTGTCAAATATCTCTTTTGACGACTCTTGTTATAAAAATATAAAATTGTAGTAAAAACTTAACTTATTATGCAGCCAAACACTCCCATTGATCCAATAATCTCAAGCTCGGTTTGGTAACACTATCAAAAACACCTCTATCAATTTTAACATTGATATTGATAGTAAATTACCTAGAAGTGCTTGACTAATAGTACCAATTTTAAAATCTGTAGTGCAAACAAAATATGCAATATAATAGAAATGTCACATATATCAAATTTGATATTAATATTCTAACTTTTATAAATATCAATATCAACATTAATATACTATCCATTTTTATACTCTAGCTAACGGACTATCAACTAATTAAAGAAATGCATACTCATAAATTTGGTCATTATGTCTAACTAGATTAATTAGTCTGATACAAGGTATCAGTAATAATTAATCATTTCATATAGGTTCATGTTTTCTTCATTTTTGCACCTCAAAAAAATATGAAGGATCAATATTCATATTTTCTTTGTTTATTATACGTGTATATATATATACACATATACATATATATATATACACACACACACATGACTGCGCAAATTGATAGAAGGAATATCGTTGGTGTAGAATGCAGTTTGATCCTTATCTTGATAGTAGGTGGATACCAAACATTATTTCTAAATATCAAGTGCTCTTAAACTAAAATTATCTTGGCTAGCTGTTCGGAATAACAAAAAAGTGTTAGTCCCATATTGAAGATAGAAAGGCGCAATAATATTCTTCCGTAAATATTCCTGCATAGTTATTCTTTTGAATCCTTGAGCACTCCTCAAGAGCTTCTTAATTATAAAGGGCAGCACCTAAAAATAGTTTGGCTGGAATTCCCTAAAACGAAAAGTCTATCACAATCACAATTCACAGGGCAAGTTTATGCAATCGCCGGCCTCTTCCATATTCTTTTTCTTTTTTGAACAAACAACAGCCACTAATTTTATATATAACCAAACAAAGTACAAGGACACGAATAAACAGAAAAATTAACAAGACACAACTTGACCATCAAGATCATCGAAAGTCTACCGAAAGTCATTGTCACCAAAGTAGGACAAAGCCATAAGGTAACCAGCGCAGTAATGTGCTGAGACTGTCGAATGGAGTTTGAGCAAGTCCACGAGACCGGACGAACACACCAAACATGTGTGATTAATGCCCAACCTAACCGTCTCGTACCAGAGAGAAAAACTAAGACAAAGATACACGACACTGGTAAGACACACAAACAACAACCAGATAAGTACATCGAGTTCCACATTTCTAGTGAACCAAACGAGATGACTTCGTTATACATATATAGACAAAACAAAAACACTGGAAAGTAGACAAACCTACGAGAACAGAACATAAGGGAGGGAGGACCTCCCTCCCCTACCCAAGTTTACCTCAAAATAAGAGATGTTAGGAAGCCGAAGGCGCTGAAGATCGGACGCCGAAGATGTAACTGGAAACCACTAGGGTGCCGCTGAGGAGAGCAACCAGACACTGGAAAGAAGCTGCGGGTCAGTTAGGATCAGATGAGAGGAAGGGGTTTTTGCCGGGCAAGGATAGAGGGAGAGGTCGACGGTTTGACAGGGGAAAAACTGTAAAGAAAAAGGGGAAGGAATCCGGAGAGCGAGGGAAACAAACGAGCTGTGGGTGGAAAAAAAACTGCAGCCAAGAAAGGGCAAAGGAGTTGTCACAAATCTAGTGAGGGTGCTGCCGGTGGAGAGTCGAGGATGCCACCGGTGGAGAGTCAAGGGTGCCGCCGGTGGAGGCCGAGAGTTCCGCCAATCAGGTGAGGGTGCCGCCGGAGGGTGAGGGTTCCGCCGATGGGGTGCAGCCGGTGGAGGGGCGAGGGCGCCGCCAGAGGGCGAGAGTTCCACCGATGGAGCGAGGGCGCTGCCGGTGGAGGGGCGAGGGCGCCGCCGGAGGGCGAGGGTGCCGCCCGGCCTCTTCCATATTCATCACAAAGTGCCAAATTATCTTTTTTGTCAAATTTAAACTCTTCCCAGTAAACGATATTTTATAGCAATTTGTTTAAACGATATTTTTTTACAATTTTTTCTTCACTCCATTTTAAAACTCAATTTTAATATAATTATTTATTTATTTAATGTGGATAGCTGATGCAGATATAATAGCAGGGATGTAACAAAATGTTTAACACAATTAAGAATATCCTATACCTACTTGTTATGCAATTAGTAACTAATTAATTGATTCAGGGCTTTTTGTTCACTGTAAAATCTTCAAAAGTTTACACTTTTATTTCCAATAAATTTTCATCATTTAGTTTACTGTAAAATACGGCACTTTGAGAGAAAGACTCTTATTTTAAATATATAATAGGAGTAGAATGAAAATCAAAACAGAAAATTCATACCCACATAATCAACGTAAGCACACAGTCTCCTCTCCCCAATTTTCCATGTGGTTAAACAATATTGTTTCATGATAAAAAATTATTTTTCTTTAAATATATGGTTTCTAAAAATGAAAAGTACAAACAAACAAGCAGGTTCAGTTGTGATTAAAGCACTTTCTGGAATCGGCGTTGGTGGTTTCTCGAAGCTAATTGTGAAGATTAATTAGCTTGAAATTATCGTACCATTGCATCAAAAAAGAGATTATCCTAGCTAGGTAGGACAAGCAATCTTATGGGAACAAATATGTTCTAAGTTTCTTGCACATAAATAATGTGCATACACATACTAATAGTAAAGCATGGATATTGTTCGCATCATCTACATGTGTCTAGATATATATATATATATAATTTTTACATAGGTTACATCTCATATCCATGTAGTGTGGTCGAAGTATAACTACATGTACTCTCTTTTGTAGCTAACTAGATTGATGACAACCCCAAGGAAATTAAACACAGAAGATAATATGTTAAACAATTGATGAATCCGTGTGAACTACCAACAATTCTAATTTATTGATCTCTGGAACCAAACATATTTGGTCGATAATATCTTAGTACTGAGTGAACTTTCCGAGAGAGTCGGAGACGCTATCATATAACATGATTGATGGATCATATGCAACTGATTTAATTCATCACACACGCGTGATATCTTATACTTCCACAAGAGAACAACAAAGTAAGTAATAACATCTCATTCTCTTCCATGTCCAACGGCGCCCATGGCTACAACAATATGTCCTCTTTCCATGCAACTCTCTCACACACCTTACTAGCTCTAGACAGTCTACACAGACACCCTTGCAACATTTTTTTTCACCCATAATTAACTACCATGCAAATTAACTTGTGGATTCATGAATCTTTGAGAACCTCACACAGAGAGATCAAAATTGACAGAACTGCACTCTGGGGGGAGGAAGAGTACAAACATATATACATATACAACATACATACACACATACACCATATACAGACCCTTGTACGTAGTCTTCTGTTTCCTTTTCAGCCCAACAAGGTCCTCGTCGGAGGAGGGTGAGTACGTACTACTTGTGGCCAATGCTGGGGCTGTTCCCCGGCCTCGTCGGAGGGAAGAAATCGGCCATGGGATGCCGGCTCGGCAAGCGCTGGCCGCCGTTACCGGCGACCTGCGCGGTTGCAGGCGGAACCACCCCCGGAGCCGGCGGACGACGGTGTCCTGCTGCGACGGCGGCCCTCGCATGCGCCGCCGACGGAGAGGTTCGGAGCGGCAAGAGCACGAGGACGAGGATCGCTCCCGCGATGGGCAGGGCCTTCGCGGTGAGCGCCATGATCGATCGATCGATCGGTTGCTTTGAGAGATGGAGCGAGCTGTGCGCCTCGGCTCTCCGCCGGGAAATATATGTAGGCGCATGCAGGAGGTGGAGGGGCCTGCATGGCAGAGCTGTCCGGAGTCCCGACCATCTTCGTTCATGTGAAGATAAATTAAGGTTGAGAATATATGTTCGTTCGTATCTGTAATGTTCTTTTCAGAGGAATTAATATTTATGGAACAAGAAAAAAAAACGAGAAAGGTCATATGATCTTCAAATAATTATGACCATCTTTGTGCTATACAGTCCTTGTTAAATCAAAGGACTAGCTATGAATTATTCTGATTAACTATTTTTTGTGGAATGTTTGAGTTAGAGAAGAACCCTCCAAATTAATTAAGCGTATTTGACTTGGAGTAGTTTCAACGTGAGTGGCTTAATTTCTAAGACGATTATATTATATCAAATAAGTTAATTTAATCAAACATCACATAGGATTAGGGGGTGTGCATATTGATTAATAGACTCGGAGCCAAATTGATTAAATTGAGTTAATTAAAATATTAGAAATTTGTTACAATATTTTAATGATAGTAGTATTTATATAATTTAATGATACGCTTATATTTATTTTAATCTTTGTAACTCAAATTTTAGTACTATTTTAACTCAAAAGAATTAATAATCGAAGTTGAACCGACTCATTCTGTTTGGTTTAATTACTTCGGTTCGATTTTAGAAAAAAAAAATAGCCCACCAATAGGTCACTACCAACAACATTTAACTAGATCTAATTAATTGTTTTTTTTTTGAAATTGAGTAAGGAGAGAACTTCTAAACGAGAAGTGCTTAACAGGGAGGGAGCAGTTTTGTTTTCGGATGCTAGAAAAAGAGTATGTACTGTCGCTTAATTAATACAAGTGGGTAGAGTCAAATCAACTAATTTAATCGACACAAATAATTAAGCTAATAATTAAGCTTACGTACGCTTGTGGAGATCTAGTGGACATCTTCTTTTTGTGAGGATGAGTGATGGTGATGACACTGCAAGAATATATATCGAACGTGCAGATCGCCTGAGGAGGGCTCCTGAGGGAGCCCCCTCAGGTCACACATATTTTCACATTAAATGTGGGTCACATCAAATTCTGAAGGTGGATTAAATAACCGATGTGACCCACATTTAACGTGGAAATATGTGTGGCCTGAGGGAGCTCCCTCAGGAGTCCTCCTCGGGCGATCTGCACTCATCGAACTAAACACAAGAATATATAAATATAAGGGGCTACCCAAGATGGTATCAGCATACAACTGTCCGAGGCAGCCTTGTTCGAAAAAGCTCGTTCAAGATAATCCCAAGTCATGAGCTGTTAAGGGGTGGGGCTCTCTCTCCCACACCACAATCTGATTAGACAACATAAAGAAGCATATATACATGAAGCACGAAGACAAAGATTTCCCAATAATAGTACCCCAGGCTCGGGTAAAAATGCAGCTTTTCCATTTGGGTAGTTATTCTTGTTTCAGTGGATGAGCATGTTGGCGATTAATCAACTGAAAAAAAAAGGAGCTTTAATTAGGTGCTCTTCCTTATCTCTCCCTTTCTTCATCATGTAATTCTATCTCCAGCATATATATATAATAAATGTGTATTCATATATATACATGGTGGTTAATTATGCGCATGATGCTATATATAATTAATATATATAGTGTGGCCTCATTTGCATGGGTCATGAGCCATACATATCATTATATACACATACAAGCATCATATTTTGGGCAGCCATTCTTGTTTCAGTGGATGAGTTTGTGGGCAATTAATTAATCAATTGAAGAAATGAGCTCTAGGTGCACTTAATTCCATGTTGTTTGTCTTTTTGTCTCGATATCATGTATTGTTCAGTGTATACATATATATATATATGGCGGTTATGTTATGATATATGAGCATGCTATAATTAATGTCGCCTCTCATTTACATGTATCACGAGCTATGTACATCATTATAAATATATAAACATCTTCGTTGGTATTATCCTCTGTGGTGTGTCATGCGCTCAAGATTCAGCATGTGTGTAGAAAGTTATCAAGGGGTGTTTGGTTACATTAATCTTAGGCTGCTTTTTACTCTCAAACTTAAAACTAATACTAATAGAGGGAGCATCCACCTTTGGAAGGAACTATCTAATTTTTAAGATCAGTGGATGCTCATGGGGCAAGTAACTGCTAGCTTCTTAAATAAAAACAATGCCCAACTTGTTTTTTTCTCTCTCTCAAGATAGACACAACACGCGGGACACGAGAAGAGGACCGTGCATCGATCCTCAGCGGTTTCATCCTCACCATGCATGTATAGGTAACACCCTTCGTCACCTACGTACCCTTCATCACCTTTCTTCGATCTTCTTTGTTACCTCTGTTGCCTTGTCTATCCCCTTTGTTCGCAATGCCATATGACCAACGTTGACTAACCCCACCCCCACCGCTTTGTCGTCGCCGCCACCACGCTGTCACTCCCCCTTCTCCGCCACACCTTCTTCTTCGTCGCCCCCAAACCCAGCGTGGGCAACGGAAGTCGTCACCCGGACAAGCTCGGGATCGAATCCCGAGGGAGCCTAAAGAAGAGAAGTCTCTCGGTCTTCAATAAGAGACGGTCACAACTCCAAATTACTCAAGCGGTGATACAGGGGTGAATTATCATGAATTATTATTGAATCATATTTCATAACAAGTTACACTGTGATTCTTTGTAGTTCGTAATGATTCAGTTCGATTCATAACGGATTACACCGTAGTTCGTAACCGGTTATGAATATGACCGGAGAGTTGTAATTTTTTCCTATTATTAGAGACTAAGAGACTTTCTCTCTTCGGACGTCCGAGGTGATCGATCCGAACACGTGCAGGAGATATATATCGATGCCTCCGAAGCAGGCACCGACAATGACGGGTCTCAATCCCGCGACCTCTCGAGCAAGGGAGGTAAGGATGTCCACTAGGCTACAAGCCTGGGATGTAGTCCACGGATTTCATGCTTTACACCGTAGCTTCCTTGATCTGAAAGATGAAATATACGGTAAAATATATTTTAATAAATATCTAAAGTATATCTTCACTTGTATTCGAGACAAATTTAGGTGTATTTAAACTATAACAAGAAAATAATAAGATATTTTAATTTGGCCTGGAACGACTTAAAAATTTAAGTAAGAAGAAAATAGTATGAACAAAAAAAGTCAAAATATATATGCACCCTTCGCCGGGTCGCGACCCGGACCCGACCCAGTCGATTTTGGGGCCGACCGACCCGGTCGCGACCCCAAGACCCCGACCCCATTTTTAATTTATTATTATTATTTTTCACGACTCGGGCCGACCCCGTCCCGACCCGGGTCGCGACCCCGGCCGACCCGGTTCGGTTTGGGGCCAAACCGACCCGGTCCCGACTCTCAACCCCACCTTCCTTGTGCACCCCCCATAATCCTCACTTGTCTACGATTCATCGAGGACACCGGGGAATGCCAGAATTCTGATTTTAGGAGGATGGATTAAAACGAGCTCGGTTGACCATGAAATCATTGACAACCAAAATAAGTTGTAAAGACACACAAATCATTCCTTTTGATATGAATTTACGAATGAAAAAAATGCTGTCAAATGTCATTTTATGATTTCTGAAAATTATGACATTGTTTTCAAACACGCAAAATGTGATCTGTTCCTTTAATTTTAAACTTGATACTGAAATTCAAAATAATCTTTTAGTTTAAAACTATCTAAATTAATAAAGAGCAATTAAACACCCTTTAAGCCTTAAATTTTCAAAAACTTCATGGTCCACTCAATATAGTAATGCATTTTAAGAAAAGGAGGATCCTGCCATCAATAACATGATGAGGTTAAAAAAAATCAAAACAAGAAATTCATATTTTAATCAGTCTAGCATGATGTCAACTCTTAACTGACAAAGGTGTCATGTTTCCAAAGTTTGAACACAGCTTCTTATTTTAAAATAGGTGATTTTGAAACAAGAGACGTAGAAATTAGAAACAAGCAAGCCCCGGCTGGCGTACATAAAAACACTTCAAAGGCTTTAACTTTCTCCTTGAGTAAAACGGTTGTTCCAAGGGCTACCTTTTGCTCCCATGTTTTGGATTTGTATTCAAGAAAGTGTAAATGTGCCAAGTCGTTTATTCACTATATCTTTTTTCTTTGAAGGAAATATATTCTAAGCATCCAGTTACTGGAAACATACGTCAACAAAAAAAAAAATTTCTTTGCCCTTCTCATAATCCGAGGCCATTTTCTTATCAACAACAAAACAAAACAGCGCAGCTGCGCATATAAACATATATAATCATAATGCTTTTATGAGTATTTGGATTCCTACAACCTCACATATGATCATATATTGAGACTTCAAAAAAAAATCAAAATTTTGAAAGATAAAATTTTTGAGATGTATAGTCCTGTACGTTCACCTGAAAAACAGATTTTCAGAAATAAAAAATAAGTGATATGAAAATATTTTTCAGGAAAACAATAATCTTCAGAAAATATATTCTGTAATACCTGGTATTTAAAAAAAATAAATATTTTTTTTGGTAACCGCCCCCCCTTTCCCTCCCCCTCCCGGTTTCCTCGCCGCCGTAACGTCGCCACTCCCGGAGTGACGCGATGTCCCCCCCTCGCCGGTTACGCACCCCCCTGCTAGATCGATCTCTCTCTCTCTCATTCTCCTCCCCCCGGCCTTCTTTCTCCTTCCTCTTCTCCCCCGTACGTGCGACCACCGCTGCCGCTGCCACCCTCCCGGCCTCCCGCGCGACCACCGCCGGCAGCCGCCTTGCGCGCCGGCGCCGGCCGCCGCCATCGCCTCGCCCGCTCGTCCCCGCACAGCCGTGGCCCCACGTCGAGCCACCGCGCGATCGCGCCCTCCGGCCGCGTGACCGCCGCCCCTCGCCTCCTTGATCGTCGCCTGCCAGCGCCGCCCGCCTCAGCCGCGGCCGCCATCGCACTGACCAGCCGTTCGCCCGCCTACGCACACCCGCGGCCGCTGCCGCCGTCATTGCAACCCCCCCCCCCCCGCGTTGACGCAGTGCGCACCCACGGTCGCCGCCGCCGATCGCCTCGCCGGCCTCCCCTGTTCTGGGCTATCACCGCCGCGAGTCTTCCTCACCGTCGCCGCCGCCGTGGCCAGTTCCCCCCTTGCCCACCGTCGTCGCCTGAGCCGTCGCCATCGAGCGCCGCCGCGAACTCCGCCGGCCGCCTCCTCCGCCGTGAGTTCCGCCGGACACCCCGCCGTTGCGAGCGCCGCCGTGCCCCGCCGTCGCGAGCGCCGGTTGAGCCGACCAGCACCCCCGGTCCAGCCGCCCGGTTCGGCGCCGGTTCAGCTTTTTCTGATTTTCGGAATTATTAAATCCGTAAATTAGATTTAAGGCCAAGAAAAATCTGCAGAAAAATCAGAAAAATCAGGAAAATTCAAAGGAGCTTTCAGGTAGGTTTCTCAAGCTTGTCTATGTATTTGACCTTGTTTAGATAAGAAAATATGCATGATTTAACCTATGGACCTTGATTGGACTAGTTTAGACTTTTGACTCATGATTAGTGAATTTTTATCAAAATCCTTGAAACCAGAACCTTGAAAATGATATTTTTAATATTATGAAACATGTTTGGCATGATTCTGGATGGGTAGAAATATTTTTCATGAGATTTGACCATATGTTATTTATGCATATGATTATGCGCTAGAATGGACCTAGAATTGAAATATAGCTAAGTGGAGGTTTGGAGAAATCATAAGTAATCAAATTTCACTTTTTGGAACCTGTTTAGGTCAGATTATGTGTGTTGACATCAGAACTTAGCTTGTTTTGATTATGCCAAACTTGATTTTGATTAATTGTCTTGTATATATAATTAAGTATGTCTAGTTCGGTTTGTCATTGCATGTGTGAAGATCATGTAAATTTTGATTAGTCTAGTCTCAGATTATGTATTATGTCAAGCATGATATGATTATGTTCATATGGTCAGGTTTGGTATATGTTTGATTCAAAATATGTCAACCAAGTCGGTTAGTACAAGTCTTGTCTTGTTTATGGTAAAATATGTTTAATTTGGTTTCGGATCATGGACTATGCTATGCATAGTTAGTTATGTCAATTTGGTCATGATTAGTACAAGTTGTCATTGAGAACAAGTTCAATTAAGTCAGGTTATGTCTTGTCAAGTTCGTCATGAATGTTATGTCTTGCATGAAAGGCTATGAAGTTAGAGGTTTATGTCATGTATGCATGGTATGATCAGGTATGTCATGATTTAAATTTATGTTATGAACTCTTGATATGACGTGCTATGAAGGCTTCACCAGCCTATGTTAGTCAATTGCCCCGTGGGCAGCGGGTAACTTAGATGAATCCGGCCCTCCCACAGATCCCGGATTACCGCGGTTTTTCCCTTAGTATCACCACTGCCTAGGTGCACTTTGGGCTAGCTTATTATATGTTACTGCTATATATATTAGAGCTGGTGAAAGTATTTGTACATGTGAAGCAAGACGACCAATTCCTTGCTCTTTGGCTATGTGTTCTGGAAAGGATATGAAATATGTTACTTGTGTGTCATGTATAGATGTTAAACCATGTCATGTTAGAAAAATCAGATTTGTCTTGTTTTAAATTGGTCATGTTAGCTAAGTCTTGAGGTCATTTAGATGACTTTTGTCTAGCTTGTATGGTCTTGTGTGTTTTGGTCTCGAAGTGTGTAGCATTGGCATAATTGTTTTCTTAAAGTTAATTCATGGTTTGGATATGGGTTATGAGCTTAATATAGAAGACATTCTATATATTTGTAATTACATCTCAATTTAGATATGTTATCTATCATTGCATGTTTATATGTTAGTATCCGATTGGCGGGAGATGGGTGTAAATCCTACGGAATCCCCGGACTCACCCCATTGTGGGTTAAATTTTTCAGCAGGTTTTGAAGATTTACGAGCTTGAAGATGCGGATCAGGTGGAACCAAAGGAATCAGAGTCATTTGCACATGGAGATTCTTGGTATTCTCTACATAGGTAGATGATCTTGGTTGTTTTTGAACAAGAGTGTGGATAGACTTAGAAGTATGATTCTATTCTCTTGTTTTGATGGATCTTATGAAATTAATTGTTTAAGTTTAGGTTGTGGAATCCAAGTGTTGGGTTTCATCCCACTGTCACGACGTTGTGTATTTCCGCTGCATATTTATGATTATGTTATTTAAATTTCGGGTCGTGACATATTCAAACTAATGCACCAAGTAAAGGATTTGTTGTTACATTTCCTGAAAATTAAGTTCATCCCCGGGTAAGTTGTTTCCACCATTTTTTGTCTTACCCATAGCCAAATGGACCCAAGTGCAGTCTCACCTTCAAAACTGAAAGACATGTAAGAGTAGCCCAAGAATTACTTTCCAACACGAAGCAATATGAACCTCCCTTTGCCCCCGACTCAGAAACTACTTTTAAGTGTGGAGGTCTCACTCTGTTATTTCCTGCCATTGATGTCACAGTGGGAGATCCCTGACTTTGGTATGTTGACTATGATCTCCCATATAGAAGAGTGGAAGCAGCTGGGGGCTCTTTACGGGCCGTTTGGTACAAGATTAATTCAGAAATGAATTTGATTAAAATGTCTTTAATCATCTCAGACCAGAATAAAACAATGCCCTAATAGTTTGGGTATTCCGTAATGAAATGCGTGTTTCAAACCCTGAAGGGAGTATAAATAAGTGAAATCGACTCGAACGAAATAAATTAATAAAAATGACAACGAAAAGAGAAAATGATTTTACGCCAATAAAAAAATGGTCTCTAAACTGAATATCATCTTTAGGTCCGCCGGCCGGACAGCCGGTTCGCGCTTCCATCGTTCTCTCGCCGATATGGTCGGAGCGGCGGCGGCGACCGCGACCGCGACCGCCGCCGCCTTCTCTCCTTCCCACGGTTTCTCCCTCCGCCGCTTCCACTTCCTCGGTGGCCGCCGAAATCCCCTGGTGATGTCCGCCTCACGTTTCCCCTTTCCAGACAGACCTGCTGGAGACGAACAAGAGCAGGGAGAGGAGCCCTCCAAGGAGACATACAGTAGGTCGATCCGCAGGCTTTGTCGCGGTGGCGGCAGCGTGGACAAGGCCATGGCGCTGCTGGCCCATATGGAGGCTTCGGGTCTCCGCCCCGACGAGCCTTCCTACGGCGCCATGGTCTCTGCCCTCTGCGAGGTAGGCCGCACGCTCGAGGCCGACGCTCTCTTCCGCGAGTTGCGCTGGGGGATATCAAATGGTCGATCGCCGGCTGCGGCCTCCTACAACATCCTGCTGCGCGGATTCCTTAGGAAAGGCCAGCTCCCGATGGCGGAGGCGCTGCTAGCAGAGATGAAGCGCGACGGCGTCCGCAGGAACCGGGAGACCTACTTGCTTCTCCTGGACGCTTTCGTCCGCGCCGGCCGGCTGGAGGATGCGCGGTGGGCCGTGGGGGAGATGCGCAGGAAGGGTTTCCACCTGGATGCCTCTGCCTACGGCAAAATTATGGAGCTCTATAGGGATAATGGCATGTGGAAGAAAGCGGTTGAGGCCACGACGGAGATGCAAACGCTAGGATTGCTACCCGACAGGAGCATGTATAATGGGATGATGGACACCTTTGGGAGGTGTGGACAGATGGAGGAGATGAGGGAGGTGTTCGATAAGATGCAAAAGGAGGGGGTGTCTCCAGACGTGGCCACCTGGAATTCTCTGATTAGATGCCATTGCAGAGCGGGGGACCTCCGCCGGGCGGTGGGGTTCCTGGACGCAATGCAGGAGATGGGGATGTACCCCGATCCGAAGGTGTTTATGGGTATCATCAGCAGGTTGGGAGATGGGGGGAAATGGGAGGATATCAGGGGCATCTTCGAGGGGATGAAGTGCAGAGGCCTTCGACGAAGTGGAATTCTCTATGCAGTGCTGGCTGACATCTACGGGCATTATGGTGGGAGGTTTGCAGATGCGGAGGAATCCGTTCGCGCTCTTAGAGCGGAAGGTTTGCGGCCTTCAGCTAGTATCTTCTGCGTATTGGCAAACGCCTACGCTCAGCAGGTACCCTGCCCATCCAGTTCCTAAGCGTTATGCAGCTTTTGCTTTTATCATATACACTTTTGTCTTTTTTGCTCGAATGTGGCGTAATGGCGATTAGTCTTTAACGAAAAGTTCAAACAGGTACCACAAACTTGGAACCCAAATGAGAATTTTTGCTGAGTTTCCACTTTTAAATGATAGTGTTGCCGAATATCGCAAATCTAGCATCTTTTTTAACATCTAGGCTTATTTATATTTTCAGAGTTGTCATTTCCTGTTTAATGTGGTCTTGTAGGGAATAGAAGATACAAATCCATCTTTTGTCCTAATGTAGTTGTTGGATAAGGGTTTGCTGCGCCTGATGCCTTGCAAAACTCATGTTCAATAATCCTTTCGTGGATTTTAACAAAAGTACCACTTTTCATCATTCCACGTGCATTGTAAACCTGTTTTGTGAGTTCATTCGTTTTATATATAAACTATCACGTTTACATCTGCTAAAACAAGAATCAAAATGATTAATCAGAATCTGGAACTAAAAACTTGAGTACGGGGCATGCTTACCTTCACCTCTGATTGATGATAATACCAGGCAAGCCCAGCATGTTACAAGTAGGGAACTAGTCAAGGGCCTTTAGATGCTTTGCACCTTGTTCTTTTTAATTAGGGGAAGTTCACTTAAATGCTTACCATACAGTGGTCTTACGCTGAGTCTGAAGAAAGATATCTTTCCCAATTTTCTCAATTTGAAGTTACAAGCTGTTGTTGCAGCCTAGTTTTGTTATGTTAACCAATAAACTATTATCCTTTACATCTGATATGCAAGATTTTACAGGGATTATGCGAACAAACTGTGAAAATTTTCCAGCTGATGGAGGCTGAAGGAATTGAGCTAAATCTTATAATGTTGAATTCATTGATCAATGCTTTTGGAGTTGCTGGAAGATATTTGGAGGCTTTATCAGTTTTTGAGCACATGAAGGAAAGCGTGAGTTCTTCCAAGTTCTTGTCATATAGTGTTTTCTATGTATTTATTCACTTCTATGTTTCTATATACTTATATTTTAACTATTACCTTTGAAGGGCATTACCCCTGATGTGGTCACCTACAGTACTCTCATGAAAGCATTCATTAGAGCCAGAAAATATGAAAAGGTTAGCATCTTCCTAGTGCTATCCATCAAATATCAGTGATAAGATACATTTTCAATGTGAACATTTCATCTTGTGGGACTGGCCTAAGATGTAAGGAAAACATATTGGTTAAACATGTGATGCAAGATAATTATAAAACATGATTTGCTTCAGCTTCAGATACATTGAGGTGACTCTTGAGTCTTCTTTTGTTTAGTTACCTCATCTGGTTACAATGAAATTTTTTCTAGAAGTTTGTAAGTTGAAGATCCATGATATTTATATTTTGGATGGTGATCTTGATAAGCCTCCATAACATCAGGGCTAATGTCTTCTACCATCATGTTGATGTAATGAGAATATTAAGGGAGATGGCACAGACTAAAATGCTTCTTCATAAAGAGTTGTCCAGCTAACTTGAGTTTTGCTTGGACATATTTTTTTATTTGGTTTTAGTTCCTACAGTTTAGCATCTACATTCCAAGAGAAGTCAAAATTTTGGTCATATCTCGTGGAGGTTCATGAGTGATAACAAACCTTATATTGACATTTAATTTTTATCTGAAGAAAAAACACTTTTCCGCCTTTCCACATTAATGTGCAATGATTCTCAGTCAATATCTTCTCAAATAATATAATATATGTTCGTATATATCCATCTGGATGTAAATTCTGGTTATACATATGTAGGCCCAGCTTCTAAAGCACATTAGGTCATTGGTTCACCAAATGTTCTTCTTCAACATGTGTAGAGTCGACATGAGTAAAATGGCACCTAGATATATATTTGCAAATTTTAAATTTCTTACAGGAATTTATTATAGCTGTTTTTTAAAAGGATCAGGATCTTCATCTCTAATGACCTGGTGTATGACTTCTTCATTCAAAGCATCACATGAATCAGCACTCCCAAGATCGTTTTTATGTGATGCAAATGTCCAGACCCACATCATTATCCAGAATGTATCCAGAATGCTGAAAATAGATCACCATTTGCAAAGGACCCTAACTTTCTTTCAGAACATGATGCAACTTGCTTTTAGCATGAAAAAGAAAAATGTAACATTTAAAGTTTTGGCATACTTAACTTCAGGAATGCTATCATATTAAGATTGAAATTTTTATTGCTGCATTCATGTTTGTGCATATTCATCGAGAATGCAAAATATGTGCACATAGACAATAAGGTGCATGCAAAATCCCCACCATTTGACTTGTGGAATCACTTGTAAGCATTATGAATATTAATTATGTACGTCAAGTGCCTAAAATAACCAAATGGCTCATAGCCTCCAACAGTCGATGATTACATAGTTGAATCAGCCCTTAATTCAGACAGGTCTTATCCAATCTGAATCAGGGGATCATGTTGAACCAGTGATCCAGGGAAGCTGAGGATTAGCCAAAAAATACACCTGACTCAGTTGAGACTCACCTGGAATCGATCTTGGTTTTCCCAGGCCCACATTGGGCTGGCTGATCTCGTCGGGCCATATCAGCTGACATGTCCTGATTGATTCTAGGTGGCTTACTGGTCTGGCATTGGAATATGGACTATGAGATCAGATTGCGTACGACCAATTATATTCAGGTAGGATTGGATCCTGCATACCATGCGTAGGTTAGTCTAAACACGATATTCCTTATGATTGGTATATATGGAGATGTACATATGGAGATGTGCTAATGGTTGGTATTGGTGATTTCTGGATGACAAACAAAAAGTTTCAGAAATTGTGTTGCACTAGTATTTGTTTTCTTTGTTTATCAGTGTTTATGTTATATATATTGTGAATCTAAGAAATAATTTTCCATTGACTACATGCAACAGCAGTCAGTGTTTGCATGGAATACTGACGACAAAAAGGGTAGGGGCTTCTCGTGACAAATAACATTAAGCAAATGTGTTTGATTGACTACTGACACATACAGCATTTGCTTGGAATACTGACAATGAATATGGATTAGATGACTACTGAGCTAATTGTAATTTGTGTTTGTTTTTACCTAAATATTACATTAAAGTAGAAATACTAATCTACTTCCGTATATGAGTTACTGCAGTTTTAAGAGAAGTTCTGTTTTCAGGAAGCTCACTACATTTCTGGACCAGAAATCTTAGTAAATTTTAAGGTTGGAATATTTATAGGCAAGGAATATTTATAGGCAATGGATCAGTATAAAAAGAATTTAATAGCTGATGCAAAATAGCATTTATAGGTCTTGGATCTGTATTAGATCTACCGGATAATGCTAGTGCCATTTATAATAGGCAGAATGCTCTTGCATGTTCTTAACAATCATTAGCCTATCTATAAGGTTTATCCAGTTTCTTTCTGAATCAGGTTCCTGAGATATATGAGGAAATGAAACGCATTGGGTGCGTTCCAGATAGAAGGGCAAGAGAGATGCTGCAGAATGCTTCAGTTGTTCTTCAACAGAACAGAGGTCAGTTGCACTTACGAGTGCATTCTCTTGCTTTTGACGTCAATGTCTCCATCTAGGCTTCTGGTAACTGTGAAGCAGGATTCCTATATGATGAGGTTGTGTGACTATTGCTGCTTGCGTGGTGGGATGATCATCATAGATTGTTGGTATTGCCAGCTAGCCATCTACGGCACACATTATGTACAGAAGGAAGGACACTCTTCTAAGGTACCTAGAATAACTGGACGTGCTTACAAATACTCCACTCGCTCAGGCCTTAATCCCAAATTATTTGGGAACGGTCATATGGATTCACTTTCTGCACTTACTATTTGCATTCAAATACTAACGAACAATTTTATTCTTGTTGCCATATGGATTTTCTAACCTTGTAGCATATGGATCCCCCCCCCCCGCGCCACCTGTGTTTCTATCACACTGTATCTGTATCTAATGCCGTCATCCAGAAGTGTTGCACTGTCATGTTGGGCAAGTTAAGAATGCGGTAATCTCGATATTTTGACAGACTTTTGTGGTACTAATTTGTTATTTTTATTTGTTCTGTTCATCCAGGAAATTCTCTGCCATCATAGAGGCGAAAATGGCGAAGAAAGGAAGACGGATAGCGAGAGATTGGAGGGAAGGAGACTGAATCACTGAGAAATGGAGACGTAGGAGACATCTATAGAGGAAGGGCACAAGAGAAACAGATGGAAGAAGGAAAGGCTACGAAAAGTGGAGGAATTGGGGGTCGGAAAGATTAGGAATTTAGGATACCAGGCTGTTTGGTTGCATAATAAATTTTTACACAGCTAAAAATGTATATTCAAATAAAATCTAAACTAGTCAGAGACAAAATTGTAATGTTTGGATGGATATGATACAAAAGGGTGGGGATTAATGTATAACTAGAAAAGATGAGGGAGAATAAGAAAAGAAATCTGATCTCTTTTTTTGTCTAAAAAAGAAAAATCTTAAAATATAAAAGTTATAAAATGTTTGGCAAGTACTCTTTATAAATTTTTTTTTTACGAAAACAACAAATTTGTAACAAAATTTCAATGTATCATGCTGTCAAGCATCCCATGAACAAAGCCTAACATGATCAAGTAAATGTCCCCCTGAATGGATGATCATGGTCCTTTGATCAGATCTTTGCAGGACGTAATCCGATTGCCCATCACCCTGCTTGTCATCCAAACATGGATATTGTATTTTGACGACTTTGTTGCTTCTGATTTCCGAGCAGTTCTTTAAGTTTGCTACTAAGGTGTTTGGTTGTAACCTAATTTTTACTTTAGCAACTGAGTTATATATTAGATAGGTCTAAGATAACTAAAAACATAAAAGTACGATGTCCGGTGAGACCAAAACAAAAAGCGCGGGGAAAATATAAAAGGACATCACTTAGAAGGAAGAAAAAAAATGCACTATTACGTCATCATTAAACTGTCTTGTTTTTGTAATAACGTCGTCATTAGACTCGTTACCACCTTTTGACGTTGATGATGCCCATCTTCGGGTGTGCACCAACATTCCACAAAATAGTTTAATGGGGTGTTTAGCTGCCAGATAAATTTCTATACACTATCGTGACAACAAATTATATTAAAATAAAATATGAACCGACGTAAAATTATATGTTTGCAAAGATGTAACAACAAAAAAGAGTGAACACTATTTATGATTAAACAAAGTGGGAGATCATAAGATAAAAAGAGGGTGATTTTATCTCTTTTGATTTATGAAAGAAAATTATTTAAAAACATAAAATTATAATGATTATCAAACATCACTTTTAACAATTTTTAATGTAAAAAAACATAAAGTTATAATAAAAACATACTTTATAATACAACCAAACGTCTCATAAAACTCAGCTCGATTAAAAGTTGAAGCTTGAACGAGAAAAAGCTGTTTGTTAAGGGCTCTTTTTTCTTTTGGTTAAAAAAGCAAACAAGTCTGATTTGTTGATGAGTCAAGTCTGAGTGAATATGTCTTTACTCTTCCGACAAAACTCATGAGCATTTGATTAATTATCTAATTATTTTAAAACCGAAGTTAGGAAGATTCATGTCATGCGATGTCAAATAAATCAACTAAACAAGATGACTGTTTCATCGATGAGCTGTTCCGAGTTAAGTTCGAATTTAAGCTCCATAAACAGTCCGAACTTGGATCGAAGTCGAGTTAAGTACGTGTTCGAGCTCAAACTTGAACTCAAATTCAACCTTCATTAGGTAAACCGGTCACGGAGACTTAAACTCGTGTAAGGATAAAACGAGTTGGTGAAGGTCTGTTTGGCACCAAAATTTTTTGGAGATAAAATTTTTTGGAGATAAACTTAGTTTACCCTCGAGTTATCCGCGTACCAAACATGGCCTTAGCTCGAGAGACTGAGATTCCCTTTGAGATGAAAACGGGCTAGACTTTGCGTTGTAGTAGTAGAAGCTACAAAGAAGGCCGGTGCAATTTAATTAAGACTTCGATACGTAGCAGAGGGAAAAAAATATGCCTACCATCTAGAAAGGGGGCTCCGAATTCAAAATTTTTTGAACCTCACTCATAAAGTACGTTTGAATAATGCTGTTACCCGTATCGTCCCTTTGTTGTCCGGATATCAATGATTTTGCCGTTTAACTGCGTACAATATTATATCTCTTTTGAAACTTCACGAGTCAATCATTCTCACATTTGATCCAATTTCAATACAAATAAAAGGAATCGAAACAAAATTTTCAATAATTTTTAACAGAATCGAAAACAGTCAATTAACCCTCCTGCGACCGCTTATCACTTCGATAAAAAAATAATATATGCATGTAAAAGTTAATGTTACAATGAATACATAATATATGAGTTATCATAAATACGATACACAACCACTTGCAGCCCTAACGACATATGTGATGGTATTTCCTCGATGATCTTCGGCAAGCCACAAATTTTTTTTTTGTGTGATAAAGCTCAAGTTGCATCTTCGTCTGAAGTACCAGTTGATTTGACTTGATAGAATGCTTAAATTATTAATTTCATCCTCTCCTATACCATAAGATCTCAATTATTCACCTATGAAAATAAAAAAAATTACGGTATAACACACCATCTAAAATTAAGTGATTTGAGAAAAAAATATTATTATTGTATTGAATGTTTTCCTAAAAATTTCAATGTCTAGAATGGCTGATAAAGAGATTAAACATCTATTAAGTTAAAACACACAGGAGCAAAGTCTTCTCTTATTCCCGGCACCGTTGAGATTTGATAGTGGAGCTGCCTTCAGAGAACTGGCTTGTTGTTGCTTTGACCTGGGTGTTCGGCTCCCGTACTCTCTACTCCAGACTCCATTCTCCAGTGAGAAAATATATATATTGATATATATTATTTCACTTATTTCTTACCTGCTACTCAAACAGAATATTATCTTCCACGTGCAGGAGTGTAAATGAAATCCCATCTGATATTCTGATTTGATAAAAATTAACGAGTTTGAAATTTATTTTTGTATCTTATAAACTATCGGAATCAGAATCGAATGTTCCGACAACTTGTCAAAATCAAAATCGGTCGAGTCTGTTTATATTAATCCAATCTTTATAAAAATTAAATAAATATAAATACAACAAAATTAAATAAATTATATAAATATATTATATAAATCAATAAACTAATAATAAAAAAATTTAAAAGATAATATCAAAATTTAATAATTATATGTAAATTATTAACCCATTTTAAAATAGAAATTAATATTTAGTACATATTTTGAAAATTATCAGGTTTGAATCCGATTTCGATAACGAAATCGAAATTAGATTGAAATCGAACATAATAATTCTGAAATTGTTGAAATCAAAATCGAAATCTTCTAATCCTTGTCGGAATCGAAATCTGATTTTCCTTATCGTCACAGGTAATGCATAACCAATTCCGGAATTAGGAATAACTTAGTACCGTTTCAAGACCCGTCCTATAACCAAGCATTAACACGAGAGCGCAAGGCGCGTCTAACGACAATGGGTGACTCTCGTGTTGCCAAAGAGGATAGAGGGGGGGAGGAGAGGGCTTTCGGTCTTCACCATTGCGGGCTCCTCTTCTCCCTGCTCGGAGCAGAGGGGGTCGGTATCTCTGCCAACGCCCAACTCCTTTTGTCTGCTCCTCCGCACAACAGGGACAAAAAAGGGACCGCTCCCGGCTCGGTTACAGTCAAACACAGCCCCCCCTACAGAGAGAGAGAGAAGGCATGGTGGGTGGTGGCTGTGGCAGCGACACCACCGCCATATACTTGTATCTTTCTGGTTCAGCATCATCTCATCTCTTCTTCCACACTCGGCCCGGATTTGGACATGATTCGTTTTAGGGGATCCGCTCGCCGTCATCAGCCCACAAAGGAATGTAACGTATAAAATGCAGCTCAGGCAGTAAATAGATTTTTAATTTCATACTCGTTTCTCTCTTCCGTATCTCTCTCTCTCTATCCTTCCCCAGTTCCGGAAGCAACCAAAAACGCCGTTGCAGCCTCCGCTCGCTCCGCCGCGCTCCTCGCCTTCCTCATTAATTCACACCGGCTCAACTCAAGTGGCAGTCCCCTCTTTTTCTTCTTCCTGACCAGCCGGCTTCTCTCTCTCTCTCTCTCTCTCTCTGTCACATCCGCACAGCAGAACCAGCAAAGGGTGTCTGGGGACGGGCGAGCAGGGGCGGCATTGGCACGGGAAGCTTAGCGGCCAGGGACTACATCGGCGCCGTCGCTGCAGGGGGTCACTCCAGAGTAGATATTGGCGATTCTTGCGGCTGTTCCGGTGCAAGTACGTGATCTTAAACTTACATTCTCCCTCTCTTCTTTTTTTTTCTCGAAACATCGTTTGCTAACTCAGAAAGATGAGATCTTTGTTCTCCACATTATCCCTTCCCCTCGGTCCTCCACCCCCTCGAAGCTCCGCTATTAACATTTGGCAATTTAAGCATATCAACCCTTCCCCGGCTACGTAGCCCGCCAGATCCTAACTTTCCACTATTTGGATTTTTTGGACTCCCTCCCACCCTCTCCTCCCCCTTCTTTTTCTCTCTCCCCCCTACCTCGAAAAGAAAGGAGACTTGTCTTTATTTAAATTTTTTTCCATAGCTGCTGCGGATCTACTCAATCAAGTAGTAAGATTATTCAGTCGGGATCTAGTTGGGGCCTGGGAGAAGAGCACTCCTCATCTCACAATCTTCTTCACCAAATCAGAAAAAAGGGTGCCTTTTTTCCCCCCTTCCTCATCTTCGCCCTTGGAATGCCCCGCACAGGAAAATGGTGGTAGCAAAAGTTTTTTTTTTTTTTTGACGAAGGCGTGCCTCCGAGAACTTCTTCTTCACTTTCTTCCTCCTCTTTTTGATTTTTTTGTTTTGACGAAGGTATTCACGCGCAACTGACAAAAGATTCAACTTTCCTGGGAGTCTCTTCCCTTGCCTTTCAAAACTTAATTCTTTTGAGCTCTCCGGAAGAATCTGACAGCTTACCGGCCATTAATCAGTTATCCCCCCCGTCTTTCGTTCCTTTTGATTGGGAGCAGCTGGCCGATGAGGGTGGTGATGGCCGTTGCAGACCGCCGTGTCCGTGGAGCGCTGGTCGCCGGTCTCTTCTGCTGTAGCCGCATGTGACGCCGGCGGACGGACCGCTAGCTGCAGCTTCCGCGCAGGCCTCTCTCTCTCTCTCTCTCCCTCTCTTCTGCGGCAACCGTCTCACCACAAGAAGCTTCTTCGGAGAGGACAAGGGAATAGCAGCAAGCAGCACTGAAGGCAGAGTGGTGATCGGCAGGTGGCGACTGACGTCGGGGTTCTAATCGAGGAGAGGAGAGAGAGAGCCGGAGCAGCAGCGATGCCGGCGTTGCCGTGCTGCCATCGCAACCGAGAGATCAGCCTCGACTTCGACGAAGGTCACCTCGCTACCCACACCCCTTTCTCTTCTCATCCTTCTTCCTCTGAAATTCTCTACCCGTACATAATAGTGTCAAATAATAAAAATAAGTGTCCAACTAATAACAACATATTGCACAGGGAGAAAAAAAAAAGACGACAAGTCCAAAGCAACGCAACCCTGTTTTGCGCTGGTGAAAGAATACATATACATATATATATATATTTCAAAAAGTGCTGATTGTACTATTTATATAATGTCTACACCTCTATCTTGAGATCTCAGTTACACACACTGACACGCATCAATATATATATATGCATACGTACTCGTCGTATTTATATAATGATACCTTGAGGAAGTATATGTGCAAATACAGACTTCTAAGGGTGTGTGTGTGCCAAGAAGCCTTACAAGTTTTGAGTAGTTTCTGCCTGGTTCTCTGTGGATGCCTAGGCTATGGTGGTGTGTGCGGGCCCCAGCAACTAGCAATGCAGGGAATCTTCTGGCTTCTTCCCTTTACATCTACTCCCAGTACTGTGCCTCTCCCTGGAGGCAGTCGTTCTATTACTTACCAAGATGGTAGTAGTATTAATTAAAGGCTGTTTGGGAAAAGTATTAAACACCTCTAGTATTACTGTTGATTTTAGAACCGATATTGATTCAAACCATCACAAAATGTTCGGCTGTCGATGTCGATTTTGAATTATGTAATACACCCAAGACATAACTTAGTAATACAAATGTTCATCTTATCAATTTTGATATTCGTACTTTATCCTAAAAAGATATCAACATCAAAATTGATTTAGTACTATTTTTAATACTCTAACAAAAACATGGCATTCAATGTCAGGACCAAAATTGAACTGAGGCCAAAGGAAGGCATTTCACTATGTCTAGTTGGCTACCCCCAGTCCAGTAGTTATCTTTTAAACAACATACACAGATGCAATAGGGGTTCAGGATGGGATTGAATGCCCCGGTCAGGTGTGGTTGGTCATGCTGGTAGTCCTCATGGCCATGGCATGCCAACTTTCAAGGCAGTGTTTGAATGAGAATCTTATGCATCCACCCACTGACCAGGTCACAGAGTCAATTAATGGCCTCATGTGATCCAGAGCAGTCAACACTTGCATATTTACCCGTTTTCTAGTCAACTTGCCCGTTAGACTGGGCATCGCGCACCAGGGAAAAAGCGGCCCAATGGACTAATCCCTCTGGACAACGGGGAGGGCCCATCTGGGATCACACTGCACTAGCTATCGTCGCTTCATCTAATGCTTCGGGAATTATGTCAACGTTACCCTTGTTTCACGTACGCACCCGACGACGTGCATCCATGCATGCAGGGGTGAGGACCTACAGTGGCCTGGAGAGCTGCATCCTGAAGAACGGCTACTCCCGCGACGCCGAGAGCAGCGCCGGTACTCCAGGCGACGGCTTCGTGTCCGACTCTCTGGACAGGGATGATCTGAGTTGCGCTTCCTCCAGCAAGGGGGACAGCTTCGCGTCGTCCTCCTCCTCGTCCCAGTGGCTGAACACCAACGGTGGCGCCGGCAAACACGAGGAGGAGTGCCGCTTGCTGGAGGAGTGGGACGCTGCCAAAGGCCCTTGCCCGTTCTATCGAGGCCACCGTCTTCCCGTTTCCGAAGGGAAGGTGCCCATGTACACCATGAAGATGATGGATGTCGCGACCATGAAGGAGAAATTTGCCAAGCTGCTGCTCGGGGAGGACGTCTCTGGTGGCAGCAAGGGGGTGGCTACTGCCGTGGCGCTGTCCAATGCCATAACGAACCTCGCAGGTAGTATATACCGGTGCCCTTCTATTAATGTCTTCTAGGTTAAACAGCGGTTCCCTCAATGTACATTCACCCGTCTGCAGTATCAGTTTTTGGGGAGCTGTGGAAGCTGGAACCGCTGCCAGAAGAAAAGAAATATAGATGGAGAAGAGAAATGGACTGGTTGCTGTCACCTACCAACTGCATGGTCGAGCTTGTTCCTGCCAAGCAGAGTGGCGACGATGGACGGCTGCTGGAGGTGATTTTGATGGGCAGCTACCGGGATCAATCTGACATTGTTTCTTTTGGTAATATAAAAGCTTGAAGAACCCTGATTACTAATTTCTTAAAGCTCTTCTACAGATAATGACACCGAAAGCTCGTGCGGATGTACAAATGTCCCTTCCAGCGCTTCAGAAGCTGGACTCCATTCTCATCGTATGATCCTCTTCCTGCAGATCTCCCTGTTACCTTTTTAGAAAGAAAGAAAGTGCTTCATTGCAAAGACCAGGTGAATATACATTAGTATATAATGGACTAAATGTTTGAACAGGAAGTGCTGGACTCTATGGTGGATACAGAGTTCTGGTATGCAGAGGGAGGTAGCAGAGCAGAGGGAAGGAACCAAAACAGTGGGGTTAGGGAGTGCAAGAGATGGTGGCTTCCATCTCCAAGAGTCCCGGAGCTGGGGCTCTCCCCTTCCCAGAGGAAGAAGCTAGGATTTCAGGGGAGATGTGTTTACCAAGTACTCAAGGCCGTGAAGTCTATCAATGAGCAAGTCCTACTCCAAATGCCTGTGCCTGATGCTGTCAAGGATGCCCTCCCAAAAGTAAGCACAAGCAAGAGTTTAGAACCAGATAAAAGGTGTCTTCCATCAGTCTTATCATAATGACGGTTATTTTCTACTGAATTATTTTGTATGACAGTCAGCGAAGTCTAGGTTGGGAGAGGATCTTTTTCGGGATATATCCTCCCGGTCTTTCTCGGTCCAGGAAGCATTCCACCGTCTAGAGGTGAACTCAGAACACAAAGTCCTTGATGCAATGAACCGGTTAGAAGGAGCAGTCTATGCCTGGAAGGAGAGACAGGCAGAGGCAGTCACCAAGCGGTCTCCTCTGAGGAGTCCATGGGCATTTGCAAAGGAAAACGGCTTGAGACCAGATAAGAAGATAGAAGTGTTTGCCCAAAGGTCAGAGTTGCTGCTGCAGCTGCTGAAGCAAAAGTTTCCGAATCTACCACCAACCTTTCTGGATCTCACAAAAGTGCAGTACAACAAGGTGAGAAACCTTAGTTCCTTAACAAGTCAATTGATTCTAGTGTATAATTGGCAATGTCATTTCAATAATTTTGTTCTCTCATATAGGACATTGGGCATTCTATTATTGAAGCTTATTCAAGGGTTCTTGGCAACCTGGCATTCAGCATTCTGGCCAGGATAGGAGACATCCTGCAGGAGGATGACTTGAACAAACCCGCCACTCCTGTTGCTACACTCAAATTTGATTTCTCCTCTGATGTATTTCTTGCTGGCATCACCGAAACTCCACCAGGTTATATCAAGCGATCACTTATTGATCAAATGGATAAGGTAGATGGGCGTCATCACATCTCAAATGCACGTCGAGCCTTAAAGCAATTTTTGCCAAATGAGAAGCCAAGTGCAGCCATGGTGGCAGTTAATAGCCTATCCAGGAGTTGAAGCTTTCTGCCGCAGTAAATACATGCCTCAGCAACATCGTAATGATGCAATCCTCTATCTCAATGGTTGTCGTAGTGCTGCCTTTTGTTTGTCTGGAATTTTGGTAAATGCATACGTCTATACCAAATTCTCACTCTCTTATGCTTCTTTGAATTAAATAGTTTAAGTGACAGAGCCGTTCGAGGTCTTGCTTTGTGTTTCTATGCCACCATTTCTACATATCCAAGCTATAGAAACAAAAGGCAGGCTGATCCAATTCAGTAAAAACATTTTTTCCTAGGTGAATACATCTTTAACATATTATATTTATAAAAAACAGTAAAAGTGAAGGACGTTCCTTGCATGCGATATGCCATGTAAATGTAAATGTAAATGTGTGATGTTAAATAAACAAAGATTCTCACATTAGGAGCAGATGTGGATAAAGAAGTTAACCCATACAACCCTTGATTTCAAATGCCCTCCTATCCTTATTTCATTTACAAGTCTTTGAAATCTTATTATATTCCAAAATACATGAGTTAGCTAAACTAAACCGTGTACCAAATGATTAAGATCTTCTCGCCTATTGCTGTTGCATCCTTCTTCCATCCCTTTTTCACACTCGTTGTTGCTTATCTCCCCTTCAATGTCACCAATTGACTCTTGCTACATTCCTTCGTGGGGAACATCTTCACTGTCCTAATTTTGCATGGGCCTTGGATAGCTTGGAATCCTAGCTGTAGTGGTGTCTTTGTTGCAAGTGTTCGTTATATTGTTTTTGTTGAGAAATAAATTTATTCTCTCATTTAATCTCATTTATCTCCAAATTGTAGTAGTCATAAAATAGTCTTAAAGGATCTTTAGTGGAGGAGAATAATGGGTGTTTATCCTCTATTTATGTTATTATGCATTTTAGAATAAATGGCCATTTAGGTGGAGTTAGTGGAGCTAAGTAGTGGAGTCTTTGTAACTTCTCATCCAAGTAGTGGGGGGAGAATTTCGTGCATCACATGTAAGTGAATTTTTAAGAGTGTTTAAGAGTTATATTTGGGGTGTTACTTGTGTAGACAGATTATCCAAGGTCTATATATACATGGACTTACTTGTTCTTTGTAATCCAAGTCTAAAAGAGTTTATAGAGTGAGTATTGTGATTTCCTTTTATTGTGTATCCCTTGTGTTATCTTCTTCTATCTCCATTGTCTTTAGCTCAATTTTTGTGAAGGATAATCCCATCACACTTTCAACAATTTTCCAACATCTAGAGATGTAAACGATTTGATTTGGTTTAGTTTCAACTTATTTTTTTCAAAATTGAACTGAATCGAACCGATTTAGTTGATTTGATTGTGAACAGAATAGTTCGGTCGATTAGTTTAACATATATTTAAATAAAATAAATGTAAAAAATAAAATTTAAGTTATAATAATTAATTAAGATTAACATGAAGATTAATACTTCTTTTATAATAGACAATTAAAAATTTTATTAATGAACCTGAAATTATAATAATATATTTAAAATTAATATAATATATAAATAAAATGAGTCGAACTAGGTCAACTGATTTATCCATTTAATTTGGTTCAAGGAGATACTGAACCAAACTAAATTCATAAAAAATTATTGGTTCTGTTCAATTCAATAACGGAATGGGCAAACTCTTGAACTGGTTTGGTTCCGTTCAGTTCGGGTTACCTCTTCACCTATTTTTTTTCTTTCATCCCTCTTGAACTGATGAAATGGCAAATTTTTTTCTTGCGGATGTTACTAACTTATTATTTTTGTATTAATAACCTCTGCTTACATACTAATGCATTCGAGGGGTTGATAACAAAAAAAGGGAAAGAAAGAAAGAAAGAAACCCCCCCTCACATCACTACAAGAAAATAGGTTACTAGGGACGGCTTACAGCCGTCCCAAAAAACCAAAAAGCCGTCGCTAATAAATATTAGCGACGGCTTCAAAGCCGTCGCAAACGCGTCGCAAATAACGCCGTCGCCAATAATATTAGCGACGGCTATTGTTAAGCCGTCCCTAGTTCATTTATTGGCGACGGCTTATGAGCCGTCGCATAAGTTATTAGCAAAACGACCATTTATTGGAGACGGCTTAGACAACGTACCGTCGCCAATAAGTTTACTAGCGACGGCAAAGCACGTTAACGATAAGGAGATTAGGACGGCGGACGAAGTTATTTGGGGCAGGTTAAGCGTCTCGGGAAATAATCTTATTGGCGGACGGCTAATCGTGCGTCGCCAATAAATAATGATTCTTGCGGCGGCGTAAGCCCGTCGCAAATGGCAACCGAAACCCTATCACCCCGTTGCCGGAATTTATTTACTACGGTATTGCGACGGCTTGGTATGCGTCGCTAATAACTTTATTAGCCGGCGGCTACAACCCGTCCCTAATATTAAAAAATAACCGTCGCAATACCGGAAGAAAAAACCGGTTCCGGAATTTTTCCTGGTATTGCGGCAACGATTTTTAATATTGGGCGACTTTTAGCCGTCCCGAATAACTTTTATCGCGACGGCTATACACGTGCCGTCGCTAATAAATTTAAAAAAAAAAAATAATTTGATTGGCGGATTGGATCAATCATCGATCAATCCGGAAAATCAATCATTCTTGAAACTTTCATAAAGATCTAAAATCGGATCTACCAATCCAAAATTGATTTATATTAATAATTTCGGTGCCGGATTGCTCGTTTCAAACTCGGAACGGACACCGAATTAGGATGAAACAACACACATTAACATACCAAAATGTAAATTCACCAAATTTAAATTCATATTCACATACCATATTCAAAATCACATTCATACACAAAATGTTTTGATACATATGAATAACATTCATAGAGAGTAAAAAATACATCTTCTATTCATCTTCTTCATCTTCATCTTCATCATTATCTTCACTCTCCTCGGCATCCTCGTAGTCCTCGTCGTCATCGCCATTTACGTCCTCGTTTGTTGAGGCGGAGGATGCCCCGATGTGGATGGCACATCGGGGAGTCGGGAACCTTTGAGTCGAGCCTTCAATGATCAGTTGAGGCGATCGAAATTATCTTGGAATGATTTCTGTTGGTTGTCCGATTGATGTTTCAATGAAGTTATTTGTTCTTCATAACGTTCATTGATTTCTCCTCTTGCCTCGCCACACGATCTCTAAGCTCTCGAACTTCGAGTCAAGCTAGAAGCACCTCGCTTGACTCACGTACAAGTGTGGCGAGTTTCACCTCGCCCACCACATCGGATCCGTCTGAGTCGATCTCTCTACCAAACACGGATACGAAAGCTCCGCGCGGTGAGTGGAGCCGCGATACCCCGCATCCGAGGATCGGATCTTTGGGATTCATCGATCCTTGCATATTTTCCTATAAATAATATGAATAAAAATTAAAATCCCACCGTGATGAATTGTGGATTATAAAGAAAAATAGGTTATGATAATCAATAATTACCATCATAAGACGACTTTGGTCATTATCCCAAATAGTCGCTCCATCGAGTTCTTCGTACGTTTGACTCGTGGAATACCTCGACGGACGAGTTGGAGGTCGACCTTCTTTTCGTACCTTACCAAAAAATTAAAAAAAAAAAGATAAGAGATGATTACGAATAAGAATCAACTAATATGAAATTTTAAGTTTTAACTACTTACAAGTCTCTTTCTAAGCTGATGTATATTTGTTCTTCCTCTTCTGTACGGCATTGTTAATTGCCGCCTATTACCGGCATTCTTTTCACTCAATGCCTACATATATATATATACAAATGAAACAACATTAAAAAAATGCAAATGAAAAGAATAGGATCTAATTATAAGAGGAAATAAAATTTGGAGTTACTTTACAGCATCATCTTGACTCCATAAATGGCACATATGATGCCATTGTTCCTCGTTGCACGTGGAGGAATGTTGGCACGAGCTTCCTCGTTTGATCGTCTTTTGTAAATATCGTACACAAATATTGTTAACAAAAATTAGTTATCTCGAATTTACATTCTAAATTATATTTTACCTTTCTTTTCAAATGATTTCTTTGTTTTCTTTGCATCTCTCCCATATGCCTTAATATCCGTGCATCCGATTGAGGATTCCGCTCGAAGGTAAAATGTTCGCATTAATATAAAAAAATGATTAAAAGTTCACCAAAATTTAGATAAGATGAAGCTACTTGAATGTTACCTCTAAATCACGGAATATGGCATCCTTTTCTCTCTGTAGATGCAGCCGTATATTACGCTCCCATGAAATCGCAATGAACTCTCGTCATAACTCCGTAGGAGGTAAACTCCTGTCCATGTGATCCAACGCCGGATCCTCCTACTAGAACGACGTTGTAGGACTCATCGGGGCCAAGTGTTCGCACACCGATGGCCTTTCTTGGACCTCTCCCACGTCTGATCGATGTACTTAGTTAAGTATAAATTAAAAATTACAATTAGACAACGACGATTTTTAAAAAAAAACTTTTTACTAGCATTTATTCAAATATTTACCTAAAGCATGGGAAGATGGACTACTACCATACGTAGGAGGCGTCGTCGGAACCCGGTGAGAAGGAGTCCGAGATGGACTAGGCTCGTAGGGTGCCTCCCTTCTGTGGCTCGGAAGCAACACCCCTGGAAGTGGAAGGTCGATCCACTAGATCTTGAGATTGGACCCAGGTCCACCGCCCTCGGATGGTATGAAGTCTAAGATGTCTACGACTTTTCTTGAAAATTCTCTTCATCTCACATAAAAATATTAGGCAATCCCGCTTCTAATTGCGATAAAAAAAATTTAGCGAATCCGAGACCCGTTCAAGGTTCCGTCGGCAATCGGCCCGGATTGAGAAACTTGAATTTTTAGCCAATCCAGGCGGATTACCCCAATCGAGGACCCGTTCCGGTTCCGTCCGGGCAATCGGCGGATTTAATGCGGGACTTAGCTTTCTTAACCGAGGCCGGATTGCGTCGAGACCCGTTCCGGGTTCCGTCAGGCAATCCGGCCCGGATTAACTTAGATTTTGGCCAATCCGTAGGCGGATTGCCAATCGAGACCCGGGCCATTCGTCAGCAATCCGGCTCGGATTGAGAAACTTGGATTTTTATTGTCAAGGCGGATTACAATCAGACCGTTAAGTTCCATCGGGCAATCCGGCCGGATTGAAACTTGGATTTTTGGCCAATCCGAGGCGGATTGCCCAATCGAGACCCGTTCGGGTTCGATCGGGCAATCCGGCTTCAGTTGAGAAACTTGATTTTTGGCCAATCGGGCGGATTACGCGAGACCCGTTCGGGTTCCGGTCAGGCAATCCGGCCAGTTGTGGGACTTAACTTTTTTTAGGCCAAATCAGAGGCCGGATTGCCCACGATCGAGGCCGGATTGCCCAATCAGACCCGTTCGGTTCCGTCGGGCAATCCGGCTTCGGATTGAGAAACTAGTTTTTTGGCCAATCAGGCGGATTGCCCAATCCGAGACCCGGGTCCGGGTTCCGATCGGGCAATCCGGCAGTTGAAACTGGATTTTTTTGGCCAATGCGGATTGTAATCCAGACGTTCCGGTTCCGTCGGGCAATCCCGGCTTCAGATTGTGGGACTTAGCTTTTTTGGCCAATCAGGCCGGATTGCCCAATCCGAGACCCATTCCGGGTTCCGATTGGGCAATCCGGCTTCGGATTGGCTTGGATTTTTGGCCAATCGAGGCCGGATTGCCCAATCAGACCCGTTCGGGTTCCGATCCAATCCGAATGTTGCGTTTCTCACTATGAGTGCAGATAAAGTTCATCCACCCTTTCTGCGGGAGAATGGCGGGATGACGCATTTCACCTCTCGATTGATATGATCGTGATTGATTTGTGCCATGTCATCCACTTAATAAGTATTGGATGATATGAATAAACGCCGCAACCTAACTCCTAATGGAAAATAATGTAAAACTTTTTGTGCTATTTTTTTATTTTGATTTTTAGGATCATTTTTATATCTCGGAGGTGTTACAATATGGACAAACATTTTTTATCTTTATTCTCTTTCCAAAATAGAATACAATCGTTTTACACTGCATGAATTTTCTCATAAGTAAGTCCCAATTCCTTAACTAATTTCTTAAGCTCATACCAATTATCAGAAACCATGCCCATTAGGTAAGACTTCCTTAAATAAAGATAATATCATATCCATACATCTTTTAGTGAGACCATTAATAGACTTAAGTTGAATCAACTTTAATATAAAATTTAATTTAGATACATTTCTTACACCTTCATATAGAGGTGTTTCAAAATATTTTAATAATTTAGAATATTAAAAATTATCTTCATTGTGTTCTTCCTCATTATGTCGAATAGAAGATTCGTTATTTTGAATATCTTGTAACATTTCCATTACCTCATCATCTACATAATTATCTTGTGGTTCATTTAAAATTGAAATGTCCTCTCATTTATCATATTGACTTCAATTTCACCCTTGCATATCCTTTTTTGTTAATTTTACCCTATACCATTGCTTATTAGGTGTTCTTTGCCAACATTTTTTTTAAAAATAAATGTATTTCAACATTTTTTACAAGGACCTTTGTATTAGATCGTTATGTTGTCCGTATACTAAATTGTATTCTAGAATCGTGAAAAGAATAGTTTAAAAATTCTTCGATTCCTTCAATATATACGAATCTAATCTATTAGGAATATGCATCCATGATTTGTCTAAGTTACTCATCTTAATTTGTCAAAAGATTGAAATACAATGAAGAAATGTTAATTTAATAAATAAATCAATATATAACCGAACCTCCACCGAAAGAAGAAACTCTCGAGTGTATATCTCGATTGAAGTTTCTGAAAAAGAGATAAAATGATCAAAATTAGACTTGTTGTTGAACAATAAAATGTTTATACATACCAATTAAATATTTTTATCACAAACGAATAGTTAGACATGAAAACTAAGAATTCGATTTGTTATATTAAGTTAAAACAAACAAAAAAATTATACAAAATCAATAGTTAGAAGGGTCTAGCCTTCAAGGCCACTTTCTATCTTGACCAACTCCCAAACTACTATTTATGATGAGTTATCCATGTTCAATCATGCCAATAAATTCAAATAATACATTATAGTATTCTAATAATATTAAACATATTAGTTATGTAAAATAATTATTATTACGAAATTTTAGGGTTAAATATGATTTAATGCTACCAAGCTCTAAAAATATCGGTAAAATTAAAGGGAATTTATATTCAAAGGGGTATTACTCTTGTGTCTTTCTCTGAAATGCATTATGAAATATTATTGTAAGGCTCATTCCATGATTAAATAAATTATGCACCTATCTACCTTTGTTCTATCTCCTAAATAATTAAAGTGATCAAGGTGCTACATAATTGGTTTGAGGAGGTCCTAACCTATTAATTTGTTAGGGCTATTTGGCACATATATGCTTTGTGATGTATATACACAAAATTAAAAAAAAATTACGTTTGTTGAAGATGTATACCTCGAAAAGGAGGTTCGATTAACCCTAAGTAGGGTTTAAATCTAGCACAAAGGAGGTGGCGGCGGCGGCGGCGGCGGAGCCGGCGACACCCACGGCGGTGACGGAGGTAGCTCTCCCTCGGGTGCCCCTACGCGGGGAGAGGGGCAAGCCGGCGGCGGCGGCGACGGCGGCGGCGGCGCCGGCCACGCGCGGCGGCGGCCGGCGGCGGCGGCGGCGGTTGGCGGCGGCGGCGGCGGCGGCGGCGGGGACTGACGGTGAGAGAGAGAGAGAGAGAGAGCGCGGCGGGGGGAAGAAAGGAGGGCGTCGAGGGTTTTTTAACCCAAACTTATTGGCGACGGCTTTTGAAGCCGTCGCCATAACGGATAAGTTACATTGGCGACGGCTTTCGGCCGGGTCGCCATCGAAATCGACCGTTCGCGGTCACCATGGATTAGTGGCGGACGGCTTAGGCCGTCGCCACGATATTATTAGCGACGGCGTGTTAGCGTCGCCCGATTTCGAGGTAAAAAACCCGCACGGGGCGTTTTCTGGGTATTGCGACGGCTTAAGCCGTCGCCACTAATATTAGTAGCGACGGCGTAACAAGCCGTCGCCAGTTTTCCGAGAAAAAAAACCCGCACGGTCGTTTTCCTGGTATTGCGACGGCTTCGACCGTCGCAAAAACCATTATTTGCGACGGCTCAATTTAGCCGTCGCTATTTACCAAATATTAGCGACGGCGTTAGTTTAGCCGTCGCTTTTATCATTATTGGCGACGGTTTAAAAAAGCCGTCGCCAATAACCCGTCGCCAATGACCCAATTTCCTGTAGTGCATGAGGTTTAAGTGAAGGGGGGACCATGGCTATTTTCATTGAAGACTGATGGCAGCCTGAGGCAATCCATACTGCATATGACAAGGTCCATAGCCCATTTCATCCCTTCCAGCTCCACCTCCTCCATTTCCTCTTCTCAAAATTTCACTTCTTACTCTCATGATCTTGAATCGTGCATTGCGGGAGATGTCACGCCGTGAATGGACCTATATAGGAGTAAGGCGAGGAATTGGCTTTTGCAACGTAGAACAAGATGTTATGTCACTTGAACACTTAAGAGGTCGCAGGCTATGGACCTTGCAAAGTAGAACACTTAAGATGTCACGCCGCAAAGCCCCCACTACTTGGTTGTCCAGGCGGGATGGGGAGTGGAATCAGTCGCCGAAGGATGCTACTCGGCTGCAGGAAGGGAACAAGTGTCGAGCACCTTACCTGCACAAACCACAATTTCTCGACGCTGCGAGACCTCCCCTGGAGATGAAGTCCTCCAGGAGCCTTCACCCAGCCATCGGTAGTAGCCGAAAACAGTACAAATATTTCAAAATAATTACAAATAAGATAAAATACAGATATCTTCTAATTTCAATGAAAGTAAAAGCGAAAAAAAAGAATCAGATTGAACTTGGCTCCAGATGAATGTGTTAGAATTGTGTGGATAGTCCCATATTGACTATTTGAGACTTGATATAGTGCTTATTATATATCCTGGGCCCTTCTACCTCAACACAAATGATTTTGGGGTTTGTAAGAGAATGGAAAGAGCAGAAATAAGATCAATCGACAGACAAGTAATAGCAACGGCCACGACGGCAATAACGGAAGACAACAGGCCGGGCATGATGCTACTCGGCCGCAGGAAGGGAACAAGTGTCGAGCATCTCACCTGCAACGCGATCAGAGCCAAAACCAGGATCCATCATATCGCACAAGCCATACTTGCTCTCGAAGCTGCGAGACCTCCAATGATTCAGGAGAATCCGGTAGCCTTCATCCATCCCGCTATTTGAAATGGCCGAAAACGTTGAACAACAAACTGCCTCGGCCACAGGTGAAGCCGCCGAGGCAGCGGCGTCGCCCCTGCCGTCGCCGATTGCGCCATCACCGCATATGTCGCGAGAGCAGCCAGGCGCCTGCTCGAGCACCGCCTCTCAGAAGCCGACTGGGTGCTTATAAACTTCTCAAAAATTAGATTTAGGCCACTAATAAAGTTTTTTTTGTACATATACACAGAAAAAATTAACAGCTTCCAGTTAATTTGTATAAATTTATATTGATCAAGATACAATACCTGTCCCCTATTTGGCCAGTGAAAAACTAATACAGCACCAATTTTGATATTTATAGTAGGCAACATTAATGGCATCAAAATTGATGCTAACAAATATTAAAATAACAGCAACACAAGGGCCCACCCTAATATTATAACCACACCGGCCCTAAATACGAGTAATTTCAAGTTCTCTATTGATGTTTGGTTGTTCTTTTTTATTTAGGTAATCATATTTTTGAAGTAAAGGTCATCTTGTATGATAATTTCAATTTTAAAATTCCAAAATCTCGAATTTCTTTTTTTATTTTAAAATAGAAAATAGTCAGCAAGATTGCATCCAAACACCCTATTAGTTATTCAAAAAATAGATTCAAAAAATAAAGGAAACTTTTACCATCCGTCTCCATCTATCTCTGTTGTTTATAGTATCATTGTCTAACACATTAACTTTGCCATTGGTTAAAAGAATGGTGAGATTAAGGCAGAGGAAGAAGCAATCATTTTATGATTTTATTAATCAGGTAAGCCACTTAATATATTCTACTAAAAAATTAGCGGAGTATTTAACATGTTGTCTAGGCGGGTATTTTCTTGAATATCTGAACCAGTTGCTTGCGAGTTCGATCAAGCTAAGTGGTAGTCGTGTCAAGCTTGACTTGTTTAATCAAGTTAATCAGAAAATTATATTTTTGTCGCCAAACCTAGTTAACGATGTGAACCCGTACATGGTCATTTAATACACTTAAAGAGAGTATTATTAGTAGAATATGCAAAAAAAAATATAAAATACGGAAGAGGCCTTTGGGTCCGTAAACGCCACAATTCACTCGACCCAAGGAAATAATTGAAATCCCTTCCATGTAATATTAATTATTCAAACGAGTCCCTTGCCGCCTGATGTCCTTGGTAGGAGGATAATTAGGATATTCAGAAAAAAGAACCCATGAAAATATCTTCTAATTCTGTCAAAAATTTTATTCATTGTAATTTAAAATAGTTAAGACCCTGTTTGGTAACACTAATGAATGTTTATATCATTATTAATTTTAAAATTGATACTAGTAATAACCAATTAGAAGTGTTTGACTCATAATATCAATTTTAAAATTTATAATACAAACAAAACATGTTATACAATACAAATGTCAATTTTGATTTTGATACTTGAATTTTTAGAAATACCAATATCAATATCACCCTAGTATAATTTTTGATACTTTCAGGCCATAAGTTGTTAATTAGATGTTTGGGTTCATTTGCAAGATAGAGAACATTAAAAAAATGGCAACCCTAGTTGAGAAGCTCCCGTGTTTAAGAGAGCGGATCATCAAATCACCCGCTTTGAGAGTACCGAGCAACTTTAAAAGTTGAAAAAACAGTTAGAATCAACTCAGGATATCGAACACAAAAAATAGGTTCATCGTGATTTAAATTTCTATTTAGCTCGTGAGATTCATTTTTATCGCGTGGATCTCACGTATTTGTGTCCAATCTTTTGAGATACTTCAAAAAAAAAAAAAAAGATCGGTACAGAACACTTATGGGGTGTTTGGTTGCATGATAATTGAGGTTTTTGTTTTAATTTTTAAAAATTGTAAGAAAACTTGTTAAAAGAGGTGTTTGACAACCATGACAATTTTATGTTTTGAAAGTGATTTTCTTCTTAAACAAAAAAAGTGGGTCTCACCTCTTTCTTTTTTCTTGTGGTCCCCCACTTTATTTGGTCATGTGCCGTGGTTACTCTTTTTTGTAATCACATCCCTCCAAACATGATAATTTTATGTCATGAGTTGGTTCACTTTTTATTTTAATACAATTTTTTATCATGAAAGTGTACAAAAAATTATCATGCAACCAAACACCCCGTTAAGATTACAATATTGGATTCTCACGTAAATGTAATCTCGAATACTCTCTCAAGTTGATCTCTGCACTACAAAAACAGAGACTTTGACACGTGTACACTGTTTACGGTACTGAGCATCCAGGGTGTTTCGTTGGACAGTGTCGCCGGAGACGGCCCCCTGTTCCCCGCGGCGCAGCTGACGAAGATGCCCTTCTCCATGGCGGCGAACGTTCCGATGGCTGTCAGGTCGACGTAGAACGGGAGGGGCAGCAGCCCGCCAAGGGAAAGCGAGACAATGTCGACGCCGTCGCCAATGGCGGCGTCGAGGCCGGCTAGGATGTCAGTCCACGGGCACCCTCGCCGCCCACAAACTTTGTAGATGGCGAGGTGCGCCAGCGGCACCATGCCGGCGGCGGTCCCGGCGACGTTGCCATACGAGGAGGCGTTGCCGACGAAGCACCCCGCGGCCGTGCCGGCGGTGTGCGTGCCGTGGCCATTGGCGTCGTAAGGTGGCGGTCCGGCCGCCGCCGCCGCCGACCTCCCCTTTTCTGCTCCATGGCTGCCAGCCCAAGGGTTGTTAACCAACCCAAAATCGCGGTACTGAATTAGAGAGGTCTAGGCTTATACGCATAGGAAATCTCCCCTCATTATCCAATATGAGACTATTCTAACTCGTCCCCTCACGTGCAAACTCTTGTGACTTTGACACGTGTACACTGTTTACGGGTGACGGTCGACTGAGGGGGGTCCACAGCCCTTGGCTCTGATACCATGTTAACCAACCCAAAACCGCGGTACTGAGTTAGAGAGGCCTAGGCTTATAAGCATAGGAAACCTCCCCTCATTGTCCAATATGAGACTATTCTAACTAGGGTGAACGCTCTGGCGCCGATGATCTTGTTGTTGCACTCGCTCGGGCTGAAGTCGCACTTCCCCTTCCAGGAGGGAAGCGGCGGGGGCAGACTACACCGGAAGGAATCGTGGTTAGGGTTCAGCCCGGTGTCGAGGATCCCGACGATCATACCCTTCCCGAACTCGGCGAGACGCCACAGCTGGTCGGGGAAGATAGGGTTCAGGCCAAGGAAGCCGGGGGAGTGGGTGGTCTGGAGAGGCAGCAGCTTGTCGGGGTGGGCGGCCAGGAAGCCGTCCATCTCCTGCATCGCCGCGAGCTCCGCCTCCGTCAGCCTGGCGGCGAACCCGCTTATGACATGCCGGTACGCGTAGAGCAGCAGCGGCGCCTCGCCGCCGGCGACATCAGAAGGCGGCAGGAACGAGCTGTACCAGTGCTCCCTCTGGCCCTCCTCGTCGGAAGCCAACGAGAAAGGAGGTGGACGGACGTGTACTATGTATGTGCTCCTGTGATTACTGCCATGGCGGCGCCCCTCGGAGGGAAGCAGCAGGATCTCCTGGGAAGAGACCCAAAAGCGGAGAGCGAGAAGGAAGGAGAAGAGGAACACGGCGACGCCGGAAGACAGACCCATCTGATTACCGCCGGTTGCCGTGGACAACTCTGCTGCGGAGAAGGTGATCGATATCGTTCCTCCAAGACGGGTACGTGTTTATACAGATTGATCGCAGCGTCTACGTAACCCTAAAATGAAGGTGGATGGATACGGCGGTATACCAAACCTTGCTTCAGCTTCTAAGCATTTTATTCCTAATCCCGAGTAGAATATACTGGTCGATATATGGTAATACTGCCGTCCCCTTTTGTTCTGCAAGCATACGAGTATATCGAGCTACTTCGACGCTTTACTGATCCACTATAGTTTCGAAACATACATGTTGATATAAATTGTTTGATTCCGATTGTTTCCCGATATAATAACTCAATCTGCGGCTAGCGGAGTACAGTTCAGTGATGGGGTTTCTTATAATCAAACGCAAATAGGGGAATCTTTCTTTCTTCTTCTTTTTTCTTTTTTTTTTGGTGGTTTTGAAATATTGATGGTATGCACGAGTTGGGGTTTCTTCCAATCAAACGTAAATAGGGAACCTTTTTTTTGGTGGTTGTCAATTGATAGTATGCACGAATATTGTCAAGTCCATCAAGTTAGATAAGTAAACGGGTGTTAGGTAGGAAATATAACAAAAATATAATATGGATTTTAATCACTAAAATTGTATTTAACATAATCTTAATCACTAAAATTATTTATAAAGTTAGATAATTAATGGAATTTGTTAAAATTAGTAACAAAAATATACTTTAAATTTTCAAACGTCGTGTATTCTAATTCTTTTGATATTAAAAAATTATAAATAAACTTTCCTTTTTTGTCTCGTTAGAATGTCAAAAATGACATCATATCAACTTTGATATTGATATTTCTAAAATATATATAACACATTTCATAAAGGGGACACATCTATTGCAATTCTTATCATTTTTGCATTTTAAATTTTAAAATTACTACCAATAACTAAATACTTATAATGATCTATATTAATACCAATTATTAAATTTTTAGTGATAGAGACGTGTTTGTTACTGTTGCCAATCATCTCTGTTATTTGGAATCTCATCTAGATAATCCTATTAACCAACGACAGTTAGACTACGAGCTTGAATTACAGGAAAAATTTAGAAAACTAGAAATTATGGATAATGCTTATTGAAAATAGAGAGCTCAAGTTTTCTGACATAACATGGGAGACATATACCCAATTTTTTTCATACAAAGATTATATATAGGAGAAGGTGGAACAAAATTTTTGGGGTTTTCTCAAGAAGGATGAAAGTTGGTCTTATAATTGGGAGGATATTCAACATACCTTCCAATCTTATTTCTACCATCTGTTTGATATTACCAGCCAAAACGCCCAAAAGCCTAGAATTCATATGCCCTTGACAAAAATTTCAAAAGCTCAAGGCATTAATCTATTACATATTTCTAGCCGAGAGAAGATTAAAAATGCTTTTTTCTCTATGAAGCATAACAAATCTCCGGGTCTGGATGGTATACCCCCGGGAGTTTTTCAAAACATGTGGGAGGAAACTCAGTGAGATTTTGTTTCTCTTATTCAATATATGTGTTTCTTCCCAAGCTATTCCTCTGGGGTTAAATCACACTATCATTGCTCTTATTCTTAAGAGGGAGAATCTGACAACCCTTGAACATTACAAAACAATTAATTTATGAAATGTTATCTTCAAAATCTTCATGAAATGCTCGCATGTAGAAAAAAGCTCTTATACTCTAATTTCTGACAACCAAGCTGTTTTTGTGCCAGGATGAGTGGGCCTTGACAATATCATTATTGTGCATTGAATTATCAACTACTTCAGATTTAAAATAGGCAAGGTGGTTTAGTTTATGCTAAAATTAGATATAAACAAAGCCTATGACAAAAGTTATTGGCACTTCATTGATTTCATACTCATGAGTTATGGTTTTCCAGCTAAACTGATTCATATCATTATGAATTGCATAAATTCTGTTACCTATTTTATAAATTCAAATGGGCATAGATAGGGATGCTCTTTATCTCCGTACATTTATATTTTATGTCCTGAAGCCTTATCCACCATTTTAAAGTCATTTGCTGATCATTGTAAGTTTACTTGCATTAGCATTAGTAGGGGAGGACAAAAAATTACTCACTTAATGTATGCATATGACATTATTATTTGTGGAATTGCTTTCTTGGAAACTGTTAGGAATATGATGACTATATTGAGATTGTATCAAATTATAGTCGGCTAGTCTATCAATGCTTCAAAATCTACTTTTACTTTCAGGAAGAATGTTCCCTAGGTTATCCAAAATTAGATTTGTGATATATATAGTTTTTCTAAAGCAGCTCATTTTGAGAAGTACTTGGGTATTCCACTAGGCATTTCAGACCACAGAATCAACCATTGTGACTGGCTGGAGCAAAATTTCCTGAAAAAACTAGCAGGCTGGAAGGCTATCATATTATATCTATCAAGACATTTCCACTAGGGTATTCCACTAGGCATTTCTCTGTACCGCTGGATGTACTGCTCTTCTAAAGTTTACCCTGAATCAGCTCCCTATTCATATTATGTCTATCAAAAAACTTCCAAAAGGGATTATAAAAAAAAACTAGATAGCTATCAGAATGGTTTTTGGTGGGCCCAACAATAAAAAAAATTTCATTTCAAGAATTGGAATTCTATTAAATTGCCCAAACCAGAAGGAGGGTTAGGAATTAGAGATCTATCGATCATGAATATGGCTCTACTCCTAAAGTTAGCTTGGTCTTTTCTTCATGATACCCATAAAATGTGAGTAAAGGTCCTTTCCGGGAAATATTTGAAATTTGACAACTTTGGGAAGCAAAGTCTAAGGCCTCCAGCTCTAATGTATGTAAGAATTTTCTACATGCTAGACAACACTTGTCTAGAGGGTGTCTTTGGAAGATAAAAGATGGCTCTTCTATTAATATTTGGACTTGACAATGGATTCTTGATAAAAGGGGTCCTCCCTCTACATATAGTATCTCACGGGAGAAATTTACCTATGTCCAAGACTTGATCACCGATGGGAGATGGGATAGAAGCATTCTGGAAAGATACTTCACTAAAGATTCTATTGATAGATTTTGAGAACCCCAATCTCTGGGGATGAGGGTAAAGACAAACTACTTTGAATGTTTACCCCTAATAGTATCTTAAACACAAAGTCGTCCTACTGGTATTTGCAGAATTTAAATATTTCCCTAGGACCTTCAGATCAAACCATTTGGAAGAAATTGTGACATCCGAAGCTGGGAAAAATTTTCCCTCGGGAGATCATAATTTTTCTCCGAAAAAGTTTGAAAAATTCACTACCTACAAATGAAGCCATCTCCAAAAGATGCCCCCCATGTGGATGCTTTCTGCAATATATGTAATGGGTAGTCTAAAAATCTTGATCATATTTTGTTGGAATGCCCCCGGAGCTGTGCAATCTGGTTTGGATCCCCCATGTGTTTCAATGACTTCTAGATCAGTCATGGTTCTAAGTGGGTTATTATCACCTTCCTAGACTGGATTATGCAACCAGATCAAGTTCATTTCTATTTAGGGATCTTGGGTATCTCCATCATTTGGCATATTTGGAAGAGCTGGTGTCTACTTTCATTGAAAATATTTACAAAAGCCTGATATGGATCCTGTCCAGGGCAAAAAAAGATGCAAACTTTTTTCTACTCCAAGCTAACCTATCTCCACAAAGTTTGATGTCTAAATGGGTCCCCCCGCCACCTACTTACATTAAGATAAATGCAGATGCTGCTACTGATGAACACCGAGGAGCGATAGGATTAATAGTTAGAGATTTCTCTGGAAGATTATTGGCTTGGAAGGCACGTATCTCTTTGTTCACAGATCTGCATATTTTGGAGGTGGAGGCTATTGACGAAGTGTGTTCTTCACCATACTTGTATCAGGTGCCGACCATCATTGTGTCCGATGCAAAAACGGTGGTTAGTGCTATCACCGGAGTTGGACCGGACCTCTGGAAGATAAGCTCTCTCATCCACTAGTGTAGATGGAGACTGCAAGTAGCTTCGACATCCATCGTCTTCAGCCTAGATGGGTCTTGCGGAACTCGCTAAAGTACCCTTGGTCTACTTAGTGCATTTTGCTACCGGTGGACTTGATAGAACAACTCCTTGTAGATTTATCAACTTATGATGAGGCGTCGGGCCTTAACGGGTAAATAGAAATCAGTTTTTATGACCTAAAAATTTATCTTTTTCGTTGAATAAGTGCCATTGGTTGAATATTACTTGAAAGAAGATGAAAATATGTGAGAGGCTTGAGGGGGCTCCCTCAGGAGGCCTCCTAAGGTGATCCTCACTCCATGCAGCCAAGCCTCAGCGAACAAGAAACTAGCTGCAGTTTGGTACAATGTCCGTTCGGATCTCAGGTGATCTAAGTAAAATACCCCTGTAGTCCCCGATAAAAGGAGACATGGTACCCTCTTCACTTAACCCCTAAAGTGAGAATGAAACGGTGAGTTTTTTTTCTCTTTTTTGATTACTAGTTTCTTACACGTATTAGCTAGTCAAATGACGTCCTACGCACGTATGTCATGAGTGGTACATCATATATCAATTAGATATAAAGGCAAAAATTAAAATATATATGCTAACATAAAAAATTGAACATCTATATAAACATCTATTTACCTTGATTGTGTATGCATATGATGTGATAAAGAAAATATTTTTAGAAATTTATTTCAAGTATATCAAATAAAATATAATTTATTTTGAGAAGCCATCCTTACCAGAAGGAACTACACTGTTGGTAGATAGTTGGGTGGGTTCCTATGCAGTGTATATAGAAAATTCTCAATTCCAAATCTCCTTTTAAATCACAGGTGCTCAATCTAAAATTTGACATACGAAATTGTGTTTTTAGAAGAGTTATGCTTAAGTTCATGCATAAATAAGAATATAACATTGAAGGTGAATGTGCCATTTGTACGTAATACAAATAGTTGCATAGGCATTTACTTACGCATCAACACAAGAAAGAATTGCAAAAAACATGCAAAAATATGGGCTAAGACACATGTGAATATACCCGGAATAAAAATTGATTTTATTGTGATTGAAATTACAGGCAAAACACAGGAAACAAAATAAAAAAAAACTAAGCTAACCATAAAGGGTGATCCAAGAGGGGGCTAAACTTCATTCTTCATTGGCTCAACACATTGTTGGTGTTGAATCATGTCAATCAATCTTGTGCGCACATAAATTTCCTCATTCTTCATGTTCCATCTGAAAAATCAGGACCAATTCGTCTAAACATCCTTCCCTGATTGTAGCATCTTGGTCAGAGGCAATTCCAAAAGGGAACACAATTGTCAACGACATGTATCCTATCCAATAATCTTTTCGAAATTTAGTCTTTCAACCATTACTACCTAGGGATGTAGAAGAGTTAAAACATATCTTAGTTCCGAAGAAGTACCTGCTATGTACAACCATCCCAAAAAACCTATTACATTCTCTAACATCATTTATCCAGAAGTTGCTTCTCCCCAAACCATACTTAAAGCAAATTACTCTGGCCCACATTGACTCTATACAATGATTTAATTGTCATAGCCACTTTGCTAACAGCGCTTTGCTCGTTGTATGAAGTCAAAATTTAAAAAGTTGAAAGGTTAAGAGAACAAGGTACATATACAACCTATAATCTCTTGTATTCCATTTTGTGCCATCATTCAACATAAATGAAAAAAGAACTCTAGATTAGACAATATTTCTAATTTTATCAAGTGAAAATTAAGTAAAACAAATTATCTTTAACCACACATGAACGGCCGTCTCTTTGAGCAAAACAAATTATGTTTAACAAACACTTCTATCATATTCTTTTTTTATTGTTAATTAAGAATTTATATGCGATACTTCAATTTTCATCATGATGATATTAGGGTGAAGACTAATCAATAATATTTATAGTCAATTAACATAGACCCTCGAGGAACAGTCATAATAAAATGAGCTAAAAGAGAAAACTATATAGTCGATTAACAAATGAGTAAGAACTAAAAGATGCAATGGTACCAAAGGGAAAACAAAATTCTTACTATAGAAATTAAAAGATGACCTCAACAGAGAGGGAGTTGACCAGCAAGGTTCACATAGGATGCATGCAAACTCTAGTGGCATAACCAGAGAGGGCTATGGATACTTTTTCAGCTGCTATGACATCCAATAATCCACTTGTCATCTCTGAAGTTCAAGTTCGATAAGTGACACTTCACTTTCCCTTCGGGTATTTCCAAGAACTGTTTGCAACAACTTAGGCGCCATCAGTAAAACCAAAATGACGTCCCAATAAATCAAGCAGGAGGAACATTTATCACCGGTGCTTGTCATTAATATAGTCATGTAGTGTAACCAACAATTCTCGACAGTGCTAATGATCCTTAATAGCTAAAATGACTGAATTTTATGAACAGGACAAAAACATTTAGTCTATGCATGCTCTCTAGGAGCATCAACATTAAAATGAAGCTATAAGCTACAAACAAAACATAAATTACACATATATCACATTCAAAAAAAAACTATTTGCTACAAGTTTCATAATAATTTCCATGTTGTCCGCCTAAGTAAAAAAAATGCTACAATATCACGATCGTAAGATCTACAGTATTATCAACTTTGACGTTGACTGACTTTCAGAATATACAAATTAGCATACGTATAGATTGATATGACATAAGTATATTGATCCTTCCACGAAACAGTAGGCTGTCTACTTTGTTTTGGCCTGTGTTGGGTTTTTTGAACAATGCAAGGGGAGAAGTAGAAGAGAGCTTCTTCCCCTCCCAAGTGGCCTTCCGTGTGATGGAGAGAAGATATATATAGTTCGTAATGTCACATGTGATGCTTTCAATTAATGTAGGCTCTAAGTATCACCGTCAAGTGGCGATGGAGAATCCTCTACACACCTACCCAGGGGTGTCAAGTGGGCGGGCTTGGGCTGGCCCGGCCCAAACCCAACTTAACCCACACATAAGAAGCCCAAGCCCAGCCCAAAGTCTTTTTGAGTTATGTAAACGGACTCAAAGCCCAACGGGCCACAAAAGCCCATTTACAGCCCAATGGGCCAAATAGTTTGTTTCAAATATTTGTTTAATTTTAAATAAATAAGTTTTAAGTCAACATCTGATCTGTGCGCCTACTCATTCAACTACCCTTATCATTTAAAAAAAACATTATGAGTATATTTGGTATTTACTTGTAATATAATTTATGCGTACATTTGACGAAATATCTAAAAATTGTCAAAATATTTGGTAATATTTGGTAAACAGATGACTGTACGCATCGTGTAAATATATCCTATATCCAGCTCAACAGCATGACTAAACTCTATTATGAATTTAAATATATCCTATATCCTATTTAAATATTTCCTATATCCGCTCCGAATTCGTATCCGTTTAAGCGGATAATATCCGATTTTAGATATCCGTCGGAGCGGATATCCGGATACGGATATTATCCGAATGTTAATCAGAGCGGACACGGAAATGCCCGCTCCGCTCCGTTTAAGATCTGCTCCGAATCCACCTTTGATAATATATACATAATATATATAATTATATATTTAAAATCATTATATTTACAAATATGATTAAGTATTCTTTATTATATATTAATATACTAAGTTAATATTGATAAATATATGATAAATTTAATATTTTATAATTTTATTTCTATGTTTTTGTATATTATTAAATATATTAATTAAATAATATTTAATTAACATTCCGAAGCGGATATTATCCGTATCCGCTCCGAATCCGAAGATTATCCGACTTATAATATCCGATCCGTATTCGTATCCGATTCGGACCGGATACGGATTATCCGAATAGCTAAACGGAGCGGATACGGAAACGTCATATCCACTCCGTATCCGCTCCGTTTACCGCCCTACTAGATAGTATAGCTAATATATCATAAATTAGTTATTTTATTTATGGTTATTAATTATATAGTTATCATTTTAGATTAATTTTATAATAATATGTAACTATTAAAGTAGTTTAACTATTTATAATTAATATATCAGTTAAAATATGATTAAAAACAAATATTAAAATAAACATAACATATGTATAAATTTATTCATTGTATTTATCGAAAGGTTTATTTAGATCAACATAAAATAAAAAAATATAAGAAAAGTGATGATCTTTGATGTGATTTTCCGTGGATTTAAATATAAAACTTTTATTTAGTTTTTGTGAAACTATTTTAAACATTATCTATTTTTTGTTTGAGTTTTTTAAAATATTACAACGTATTACTTTTTCATAATATTCTTTGAAATATGTGTTATCAAATAATATTTTATTTGATGAGATATAAAGCTGCTGTGCGTGAGGTGGATTTGAATTTTGAGGCATAAATGCAGTCACCCAGATCGTACTCTCGCGGGCTCAACGGGCTTGGCCCGTCAGAACCGCCAGATTGCAGACTCACTCTCGCTTGGCTCAACGGACTTTTTCCAGCGGGCTTAAGCCCAGCCCGTGGAGGGCTTACTGACGGGCTGGCAGGCTCGGCCCGCCCACTTGACAGCCCTACACCTACCCCTCCCTTTCCTTTTTTTTTTTTTTTTGAGAGCAAACGCAAACTTGGAACTAAGGGATTAAAGAGTCAAAACAAAGGGATAACAGAACACTCTCCGGGGGGTTTAGACAAGAGGGAGAGTGTGGGGGAACATCCAGCGCCCACTTAGCTAGGAAGTGGGCAGGCTGATTACATTTTCTGGAAATAAAGACAAGTAGAATAGGGTAGTTCTGAAGATAGACTTGACAGTTGATAATGTCATCCTGAGCACACCACAACATTTGCCCGGTGCGGAGTATAACGTCGACCACCATTTTTGCATCAGATTCAATGATAGTTTGGGTGTTTGTACACACCTACCCCTCCCCTTCGTCGCGGTATGAAAGAGGTTGAGTGATAAAAAGTGCATATTAATACGACTTAACTTACGGGAGCAGTGAAAATGACTGAACTTCCATTTAAAAGTTATCTATCCACTCAATTCTTGTAAGGTTAAATAGTTCTAGTTAAATGAAGAACAGAATCTTACATAGCGACATGTTTTGATGTAGGTAAATATTTGTGCCCGGGTGTTAAGAAATCCATCGAGTCATCACTACTAAAAATGTTGACATTTGCCGTAAATAATAATGTCACGAAAACTTATAATGTTACGTCACAGTACTTTTTAACGGAACCAAATATCTAACCTAGTATATAGAAGTGGGAATCCAGTTTTTTCGTCCTTAGCATTTGACCTATGTGTTTGTCTAGATACTTACTCTCCATTTTTGTCTAGATACTTACTCCGCATGCCCATTTTTCGTCCAGTCGTTTGACATCGTCCGATCATCCGGACTTAACCTTCCAACCGTTCGATAGAGCACCTTACATATTGACCCTGCTCAGTTACTGTCCCCGCCGCATCTTTCGCCCCGCATACTGCCTCCGCTGCGTATTTCGCCTCGCAACGCCTCCGGGGCTCCCGAAATCCCCCCCTCGGCCGCCCTCACTGACGGTTTCACCACCCTCCGCCGTATTCTCCCCCTCCCTTCCGGAAACGGCATCACGAGATTATCTTTTTCTTCATTTTCTATCGCCCTACACCTCTCCGCGGCTGTTCTGCAGCCAAGTCTCCGGCATGCATCCCGACCACTCGTACACGCCCGTCGTCGCTCCCCGTGTGCAGGTTCTCGCTCGCATGGTGGGCGTACACCACCCCGATGGCCGGAGCCGCGGTCGCGGCGATCGGTTACTCGACGGCGGTGAAGACCCATCTCACCCGGGCGCTCGCCGCCGCGTCCACCTTCACCTTCTCCGCCCTGCTCGTGGCGACGGCCATCCACGCCTTCGTCCTGCGGGACCTCTTCCCCAACGACGTCTCCATCGCCATCGCCGTTACGGGGTCCAGGTCGAGGCCGAGCAAGAAGCGGCGGATGCGCCTCGGCGGCGGAGGGCAAGACGCCGTCGCCATTGATACGCGGGGATGAGTGATAGAAATGTATGCCCTACAAGCCAATCATATATGATATGATTCGACATTTCTAGAAATATCTCATTCAATTAATTAGGCAAATCTTCATTATAAGCTCTTATTAGAAGCGAATATCATAATGAAGTCCTTGATCAAATACAATGATGATTAAATCATGATGAGATCATGATAATGAGATTGATCATCTAGAGGTATTTGATCTAAATGTTCCTAGTCATAGGATACTTGAGACGGGACATCAAGGATCCGAATAGACTAGTGTATGTGATGTCTTCTCATGTGATGAGGACGACCGATCTCATTGGTCATTAGTGTGGAGACACTTAGATATACATACAGGTGCTCATTAGTTGAATGAGTTCACTGAACTGACCGAATTAGAAACCCCGAATGGTATCTTACCGAACTCGTTCATCGCAGGGTTTTCTATCATCACGGTTGCATGGTTGGACCTTTGACCTGAGTCGCCAAAGATGCCTTGTTGGGTGGAACTTGTGCTTTGACCATTGACTTATGGATCACAATTTAGATGGTCCTATATAGCGATAGATCGGGTACAAGGAAAATCCGATGGAGGCAATTGAGCGGACAACAAGGGATCGTCCACTCTCGGTAAGTGAGAGTGAATGTCCTATGGGATAGTACTCTAAATCCCTGGCCAGGGTAGATAGGATAATTGGAAAAGGAGTTTTCCAATTGATCCAATTCCTAGTACAGGATCCTATAGAGTCGCTACACTAAGGAGTTGACGGTCGATGCCGTACTCCTTTCCGACCGGGACATTGGATGGACGAGGGTTTATATCCATGTGGTAAGCGATGATGGAAAGGCTCAATGGAGATGAGATTATCCCCATAGCCATTTGGGATCATGGGATGTGGCTTGTACCCTTCATGATCGGTAGGCGCGATTAATCATTGTATCGGATAACGGATTTAATTAAATTAAATAGAATTGTTCTATTTTATTTAGGCCTCAACCAAATGAGTTATTGGGCCTAGTGGGTCACACACAAAAGGACTTATCCACAAGTACAGGGGCAAGGACGTAATTTATAGAGATTTTGGGTTTTTATGAAAAATTCCATAATTCTCTATAAATACTAATGGTTTCAGCCAAACCCCATCAAGCCAAGGGTGAAAACCACGTCCCAAGCCTCCTCCCTACCTCCTCCTCTCTTTAGAAGGTGTCCATGGTCGATGGAGCTCCGTTCGGGAAGAGTTCTCGAGGCCGGCGCGAAGGGAGAGAACCTGTGGATGAAGTTCGTGTGGATACTCGCTGGAGACCGGACACTTGAACGGTTTGGAGAGCTTGAGAAGCTCATCTCCTTCCTCTCCATGGGATTATATGAATCCCTATCAGGTATATTCGAACCCGATTTGATCGGTTTTCGGTTTTCGTCGTTCGGTTCTGATTGAGACGGATTCTAAAAGAACCCATAGGAATCGTCGCTTCCGATGCACCTAATTTTAATGGACGATTCCTTACAGTGGTATCAGAGCCCGGTTCAAGTCTCGGTCGAAACCGACGTCGAATCGACATTATTTCATGTTATGTATGTGTTCCCGAATCTGTGCAAACGTCTGTTTTGACGAGGCGACCATATTCTGTGTATGACTCAGATAAAAGATTGGTTGGGCTTGGTTAAATCTCGTGATATAGGGCTTTCCAACGCCGCAAACCGTTTGAAGTTTGGATTTCTTTAGTGTTCGGGAGAAGCCTCAAAAGTTGGTGTTTCTGTCATGCCCGAACCAACACCCGGATTTGGGGATTTTGTGAAATCTCCGTCCATAGAAGAAATTGAGGCTTGTAAAGGGTTTAGGAGATGGGTAATATGATTACCTAGACTTTACCTTTGATATCCAGCTTTGAACGACGGCGGAGGATGAGAATTTTGAGTTTTCCGACGAACTAGGGTTCTGCGAAATCTGGCGGCGCCGACTTGTTTCTTCCTGATTTTCTGTTGATAGAGAATTTTTCTATGAAGGGATATATACATATTTGAAAACTTCATATGATGAGGATTCTAAATTGTATTTTTTGAGAATATTTGGCTTCCTGGATAAGGAGTTATCCTCGTTGCAAGATAGAGATTTCTGCTACGGAATTTGGGTGATCGCCGCCTCTTCTTCCTCATTTTTCGGACGACTGCGATTTTTCCTGGATATGAGGCCGACTGTTTTGGATTCCTTATTTGATAAGGATTCCAACGCATATTTTTCCATATTTTTCGGAGTCCGGTATAGGGAGATATGTGCGAGTTAATGAGATTAACTCTCCTCCGAATGAACAGTACCTGCTCGGGGAGGCGACCGGCGCACCCGCCGGCGTACTGAGGCTGGCGCACGCGTCTCTTGAGCCCGGCGCACCGTGCGGCGCATGCGGCGCACGCCGGACGGGCGCAGTGCGCCGCCATGTGCGGCGCATTGCGCCAGACACCATTTATATGTTTTTAAAGTGTTTAAAATCATAAAAAATTCCGAAAAATTGCCAGAAAATTACAGAAAAATTCTGAAAAATTCTATAATATTATTTAACATGTTTTAAAGTGTTTAATGACATGTTAGATGATGTTTAGTTCTATTTACATAGATTCACTCTTGGTTAAACTTTAAAATTGTTTTAAAGGTTTAACTTAAATTATTAGTGCCTTAATTAATTCTGTAAAATAATATTTTACAGAATATAAATTGGGACATTAATTTCTGACCTTGCACAGTATTGGGAATGCATGAATGTTCTAAATAGTTTAGTTTTATATGTTCATTTCATATAAATTGTTTATATGTTATTGTCATGTTATTTTCATGTTATTTATTTCATGAAAAATTCGACATGCATGAAATTGAGAATTTCAAAATAAATTATATATAATTTTATGTTGATATATATGATATATCTCATATAATTATCACGTATGCGCTACATGTTCGTGTGATGAATGTTAGTGTGTGTATGGTGGTGATCATGGACTTAATTGTGATTGGCTTGTGATTGCTTTTAATTATGTTGGTTATGTTATTAAATGAGGCCTGCGTGTGCCTCCTCTCTCTCTATACAATCTGATTGTACATTCTACCTCCCTCCATTAATGTACTCCCCTTGGTTAAAACCAAGGTTTCTTATTGAGTTATGTACATTTGTGGGGTCTGCATACCCTTAAGCCGCTTGTAAGAGTTAGAAGCCGGTTCGTGGAAGGTTGGAGAGCGGGACCACTTGGAGAAGCACCCTTCTGAAGTGGGAGCATACCAACTAAAGCATTTGAAGCAAGGACTTTCACCTATAGGGGTGCCTTAGGTGCACGCTTGGGTTAAGTCCATGATCACCGATTTTGTGCATATTCGATATGTGGTTGTGTGCTATCTTTTATACCTTAGATATATGATATTCCAAAGGTATTATATATACTTAGCACATATTCTTGATGAGACTAAAATAAAATCCCTCCTTGTCATAATTAGGTTGATAAACGTGTGACATTAAGAATGATTCACGTAGCCTTCCGTTGTTATGGTCTTGATGAGCCAATCTTAGATTGGATGGGTTTGTTGTGCTACCACAAGACTCATTCAGCAAGGGATTGGTGATCATGGCTAAGGCATTTGCCGAACCTTGGGGTGGACCATTTGCATGGCTTTGTTGTGCTACCACAAGGGCTGTGTGAAGAATCCATTCTCATAACGTAACAAGCGGATTTGACCTAACTAGAGTATATGGCTTGTTGTGCTACCACAAGGTCATAACTTTAGAGGCTAAATGACTAAGAGTTGCAAGAGTTGCAAGCCGCAATAGTTGCCTACCTATTAAGTATGGGGTGATTTGTTGTGCTACCACAAGCGTCATCACCATAAAGTTAATAGGGTCTTAGTCCCCACTAGATTTCATCGTGATATCCCGTCTTTGCATAATGAGGGTTATGCAAATTCGTCGAAAATTAGTGGGAGCATAAATTAGGATCAAAGACCATATCTTAATTTTAATGAATGTCTGCAATGTTATTTTGATAAAATTATATCTCAGTTGTAGAATACGATTATAAACCACCATTAGTATGACATATTAGATGTCAAATAGCTTAATGGCATAGTTTAAAACTAAGAGAATTGTTCTCATAGTTGACCAATTAACTATTCTACTTGAGAAGTAGGTGTCTCCTAAATTATCTAGTGATATGAAAGAAAGATAAGATCTTATCTCATAGACAAGATGCATTGTTTGCCTTAAATTAGATGTTAGTCTCTATGAGATATAAATTGTAGAGACAACATGGATAGATGGATATGAGATCCATCATGGCTTATATTGATGAGTTAACTAAAGGGCAACTTAGATTAACAATACATCTTAATTACTTCTTGTTGGTGAGACCAATAGTAAGAAGTAAAATCATTAGATAAAAAAAAATAGGAGAGAGTTAATAGTAAAAGAAGGTGGTCAAGATAATAAAGCCAGAATAAGACAGGATTCTTACACTGTCATGATGATGATAAGTGGAAGAGAAAGTACAAAGTGTTTTTGTATATAATGCAAAGGTGGAGCTTGAGAAGCTTCATGTATCCAAGTCATTAGCACTTACTTGTTTTAAATATACACTTAATAGTATTAGATACTATATGTGTATATCATAATATTAGATACTATGGATGCATCTAATGGTATGAGATACCGAGATATGCATCTTATATCTACAAGGAGTTGTAGATGATGACAAGTAAATGAAGGCTTAATAAAGAAGATATTGACCTACATATGAAATGGTGCAAAAGTTGCATCATTATTAGTGGGAATGCAATTCTTTAATAGCCTTATGGAGATGTCTTAATAATTAATATTGCTATTATATCCTTCTACAAGAACTTTATATGATTTCCTACTTGAATAAATGTTGATTTATTCTAAGCTATGAATTGATAGATGTTCTAATAAATTGAATGGCAAAGTATTTGCCGAGGGGAGCTTAATGAATTGTTTAATCATATTTGATATGTTAGCTCTCATGTTATGTGTGAATATTTCTTTTAAGAGGAAATGGGTTGATTTAGATCAATCTACACTTTAGCTTTATATAGACATGGAGAATGGGTTAATGAGTAATTAGAACTCGTACATCTAGATGTATGTTAGCCCATATCTAGTAAGGCTAAAGAAGAATATTTCTACTTCATTATTTCAAAGATGATGTCTCTGGTTTGGAAACATGTACTTTATGAAGTACAAAACTAAGACCTTTGAGAAATTATCCGAGATTAAGAATGAAGTAGAGATACTAATGGAAAGAGTATTAGAACTCTTTGATGAGATCAAGGAGGGGAATACTTAGGTACATAATTCACATATAATTGAAGGATAATAGAATCTAATGGACACCTCTTTACACATTTTAGCTTAATTGAGTAGCTAAAATGAGAAGTCATATTATGTAAGACATAATATGAACAATGACAAGCTTTGCAAATTTCCTCTTTGTCTATTTTGGTTAAGTACTCATTGTAACCACTTGATCTTAATAGGTACCTTCTAAGTCTGTTCTGATTATTCCATATAGGATATGGAAAAGGGGTTAAAACTTGACCTTAAGCAAGTTAAGGTTTCGAATGTCCGACCTGGTGAAGAAGTATAACTCTAACAAGTTGGAATATAATAAGACTATGAAGTGTTGGCTTGTGGAATATCCTAAGGAAACTTGGATATTAAATATACGACTTTTATGTCAAGGGTATGTGTTGCTCACTCTACTATATTTCTAAAGGAAAAGTTCCTTCTTAAGAAAGATAGTGGGAGCAAGGTATATATGGAAGATGTTCCATCCCACAACCCAATAACACTTCTATTAAGGTGCTAGTTAATAATTACACAAGGACTAATGATAGGCCTTTACTTGTGTCCATTCTACCTAAGAGATATGTGAGACATATCTCTCGATGTATTTGAAATGAGGCATAAGATAATAAGGATATTGATCCTAGGATCTATATAGAACCAATATGAGATATTGATTCATTAATGGGAAAAGAGAATAAAATCCGATATAAACTTTATCTATTCTAATCAAGTTTAGAACTTGATAGATCCACCTAAGGATATAGTATCCATAAGGAATAAATGGATCACTAAAGAATAGATTGGAGTGGATTAGAAGGTAGATACCTTCAAAGGTGAGAATAGTTGAAAAGGATATCATTGAAGTCAAATGGTTGACTATGATGAGATCTTTTACCTATTCCATGGATTAATCCATTCGGATTTTGATTGTTACACTCTATGATTATGAGATAAGCTAATTGGATGTTAAGATAGTGTTCCTCTAAAGTAGTTTGAGGAATAGGTGTATATGATACAACTATAGGGAATCAAGTCCCAATAACATCCAAGAAGAGTGTGTATTAAGTTCATTTATGGACTAAAGTAAAAATTTCCCATAGATCATATATAAGGTTTAATGAGATTAAATCTTATGACTTCGTTAAGAACGAAGAGGAGCCTTGTGAATTCAACAAGATAAGTGGGATCTTTGTTACTTTCTTGACATTTTATGTTGATGACATACTACTCATTAAGAATGAAGTAGGTGTGTTATCATAAGTGAACCTAGCTATCATATTGATCCTCCAAACACAATTTGGGTTTTGAGATCTATGAAGATAGATCTAAAATCAATGCCCAGTTAATGTACGTAGTCACCATAGTCGAAAGGGTTTGACATGATAAACTCCAAGATAGGTTTCTTACCTATGTAGTATGGAGTTGATCTCTCAGAAGTGTTTTCTTTGTAGACTTCTTGAAAGATAAAGAGATCACATAAATGGAGCCCTTATGCCTTTGTCATAGGGTCTATCATTTATAAGATGCTACGTACATGATGTGATTAATGCTCTAAGTGTTATGAGCATTCATCAAGAAGATCCAAGTGAGTCTTTGGATAGTTTAGAGATATATCACTTGGTACTTCGAGAAGCACCGAGAATGTATCTCTATACACCTTTGGAGGATAAGACTTGAAGTCTTGTAGTTTTACAAACACAAGCTTCTAATCGAATAAGTTTGATATTAAGTCGAATAATGGTGGTGCGAGTGAGTTGAAAGAGTTCTATGTGATAGAACACTGTAAGTTCTACAACATATGTAAACAAGTTTACATAGTGGTTGCACACTACTTGAGAAGTAGTCTAGATGAAGTTTTTCATCTACATATTTGATATGTGATTGTCCCAATTTTCTTTGAAAGTGTATCATTGTTTTGAGAAAACAATGGAGTAAAGCTGATGTCTCATCGAAGTTTAGAACTTCGTAGCGATACCATACAATCGGAGAGATTGCAACTTATAGTAGATATAATTAAAGATAAAGTATCTACCGTTAATAACATTGCGGATCCACTAATCGAAGCTTACTCAAAGAGTGTTTGAGCTTCACCTCGAGTCGATGTAGATCGGCCGGTGGGTGATTGGCTTTAGTGCAAGTGGGAGATTGATAGAAATGTATGCCCTACAAGCCAATCATATATGATATGATTCGACATTTCTAGAAATATCTCATTCAATTAATTAGGCAAATCTTCATTATAAGCTCTTATTAGAAGCGAATATCATAATGAAGTCCCCTTGATCAAATACAATGATGATTAAATCATGATGAGATCATGATAATGAGATTGATCATCTAGAGGTATTTGATCTAAATGTTCCTAGTCATAGGATACTTGAGACGGGACATCAAGGATCCGGATAGACTAGTGTATGTGATGTCTTCTCATGTGATGAGGACGACCGATCTCATTGGTCATTAGTGTGGAGACACTGAGATACACATACATGTGCTCATTAGTTGAATGAGTTCAGGCTGACCCGAATTAGAAACCCCGAATGGTATCTTACCGAACCGTCTATCGTGGTTTTCTATCATCACGGTTGCATGGTTGGACCTTTGACCTGAGTCGCCAAAGATGCCTTGTTGGGTGGAACTTGTGCTTTGACCATTGACTTATGGATCACAATTTAGATGGTCCTATATAGCGATAGATCGGGTACAAGGAAAATCACGATGGAGGCAATTGAGCGGACAACAGGGATCGTCCACTCCTGGTAAGTGAGAGTGAATGTCCTATGGGATAGTACTCTAAATCCACTCGGGGTAGATAGGATAATTGGAAAAGGAGTTTTCCAATTGGATCCATTCCGAGTACGAGGATCTATAGAGCCTGTGTACACTAAGGAGTTGACGATCGATGCCGTACTCCTTTCCGAACCGGGACATTGGATGGACGAGGGTTTATATCCATGTGGTAACCGATGATGGAAAGGCTCGATGGAGATGAGATTATCCCCATAGCCATTTGGGATCATGGGACGTGGCTTGTACCCTTCATGATCGGTAGGCCGATTAATCGTTATCGGATAACGGATTTAATTAAATTAAATAGAATTGTTCTATTTTATTTAGGCCTCAACCAAATAGGTTATTGGGCCTAGTGGGTCACACACAAAAGGACTTATCCACAAGTACGGGGGCAAGGACGTAATTTATAGAGATTTTGGGTTTTTATGAAAAATTCCATAATTCTCTATAAATACTAATGGTTTCCAAATTTCAAACCCCATCAAGCCAAGGGTGAAAACCACGTCCCAAGCCTCCTCCCTACCTCCTCCTCTCTTTAAGGTGTCCCGTGGTCGATGGAGCTCCGTTCGGGAAGAGTTCTCGAGGCGGCACGAAGGAGAACCCGTGGATGAAGTTCGTGTGGATACTAGCGGAGACCGGACACTTGAACGGTTTGGAGAGCTTGAGAAGCTCATCTCCTTCCTCTCCATGGGATTATATGAATCCCTATCAGGTATATTCGAACCCGATTTGATCGGTTTTCGGTTTTCGTCGTTCGGTTCTGATTGAGACGGATTCTAAAAGAACCCATAGGAATCGTCGCTTCCGCTGCACCTAATTTTAATGGACGATTCCTTACAATGAGAGCTTACGAGTGACCATTTAATACTAAGATGGACATTTATTAATATATAAATGATCCGTGGAAGATTTCTTTCCTTTTTTTCCTCTTATAATTTCTCTGTTTCATTCATAATATATATTTTCAATCTTCTTGCAGTATTTGAATAAGGTGTTTCAACACTCAACAAAACACAAATTTACATATCTCCAAAGATCAATCACAGGGATAAATCACCACGGTATGGAAATAAATCTTTTTCAAATTTCTTATTATTTCAACTCTCTGACAGCGTTGGGTTTTGATTTCAATCTTTTGTCATTAATTTTGTCATGTCTTTTCATTTCTATGTTATTCTTTTACTTTATCTAAGTTATGTCTCTTTTTTGTTTTATTTGGTTTGTAATTTTTTGCCCTATTTATATTTACTTATTTCATATTTAAATTGACCTTCAATTCTTTGATTGCACTTCACATATTTTCCAATTTCTCCCCCTTATGAGAATTTTTTTCTGTCATGCTTTGTTGTGTCTTAAATCCCTTCGGGGAATTACTCCTTCTCGAAAAATATGACATTTCATGATCCCGTTTAGAACTCTCGGATAAATTTAATCGAATTGCATTACTTATGGCCTAATTACAGTATGCTTTTCTTTAATCATAACTTAATTCTATTTGATACTCTAAGATTTACCATGCTAAGAAACAACATGTAAAGAAGCTAATACGTTCTTTAGAACATGCAGATGAAAGGTATTTATTGTTAATTTATTGTTACTATGTCTTGTTGTATTTAGGCACAAAGTAATGTTATTTTTAATTTTTTTAGAATTTAATCACATATTTGGATTTTTTTTCATTTTTCTTCGATTTGCTGAATTAACCCTTCTGGTTTTGTACAGGACCCTTTATATATAGTTCAATACAATCCTCATACTTTTGTGAACTCCACTCCAATCTTGTGCCACCTAAATATTGCAGTGTTGCAATGCTTAATCCACCAATTATCCAACAAAGTGAGAAATTACAACTAAGCAAGTTCAAATATGAAAACTTTAGATCCGGTAGTAGTATTAATTCTTACCTTATTGTTTATTCAATTATGGTGAGATGCAGTTCAAAACCTAAAAGAGCAGCATGCTTAACAATTTAGCCTAATCTATTTTGTTACTTTAGCCAGTCTGTTAGTGCAAAACAATAGTGTAATAATTTGGTTTACTTCGCCGTATTGATTTTGAGTTCCCAAGTTTTACAAATTCTGGAGATTTACAAAATTTTCATCTATTCAGAATGTTTATATTTTTCGTCACTGGGCTTTTAGATTTCTTTAAACTTTTCAAGTTTTGCATATTTTTAACTTTTAGATTTTAGATTTTGAATATTTCTGGGAAAGATTTTCTTTATTTCTTTTAATTGCTTGATTTTTATGATTTGAAAAATTCTCTAATTCAAAATTCTTGATTTGCTGATTTCTATTTTGAAAAATTCTTGGATTTTCTGATTTCAAGGAATCTCTAGGTCTCTGAATTTTTGGACTCCCATATTCTTGGACCTTTAAAAAATTTCAGATTTGTGGGATTTGGATTTTTCGGATCAGAGATTTCTGATTTATTTATACTTGTATATTCATCAAAGTTTCGATTCTCTAACTTTCGTGTCTTTCTCGCATTTCATGATTTTTTTACGGCAGACTTCTAGATTTCTCTTTTCTTGTGCCACATATCTTCAAGTTTGTGTGGCTTCTTGGATGCTTCCTCTCAAGATAGAAGTGTTTAAGCATGGAATATCTTTCAAATAGATCTTTTACAACATATATGAAAAAAACAATCTCTTGGAGTGTCCACGGGCCACGAGAACTCACCCACATGATTGAATACAACCCATACCAGTTCACTTTATGAAAAAACATTTTAAAACTCCATACTAAATTGCAAAAGAAGTATAAAGCCTTGAAATCCAAAACCACATTTGCTGTCATTTGTTTTGTATTATTATCTTTTATGCTATTGATTACAACCCGATCAAATTTACAGGTCTTCCCCTCCTAGAATAGGAGGACCTGGTGGTAGCCAACTGCAACCTCAAATTAGATCAAGGATGCCACCACACCTATTTACTGAAGGAAAAGTAGAGGGAGATCAGGGTACTGCAATCCATGTTGTGCCTCTTGATGCAAACACATGCATGATTGTACCATCTGGACCAGAGTCGATGGCTAAACTAATAGTTGTCGTACTAGAAGGTGATTTCAATGAGGAAGCTGATGAAGACTGATCTGTTGAACATTTTGAAAATTATGAAGTAAAAGAGCGTGAGGAGAAAAGGCCACTCTGACAGGAGATTTGCGAGGTAACTCTCGAATAAGGTGTTGGAACTTTTGGGGACCTAACCTTCACAGACAATTCTAGCTAGATCAAGAGCGTAAAATTCAGACTTGGTGTAAAAGTTGCAGCTGGTGCATGTGAAGGTGTTCGCATTTGTGAGGCCAAGACAGAACCTTTTGCAATCAAAGATCAAGGAGGCGAATGTAAGTAGAAATATATTTTCTTAGAGCTACTGTTATCATTATACCGGCCACTTCTTTGAGTTTAATGCTTGGACATTTATGTAAGCTACTTAAATCATACATAGCTTCTCTCTTTATATCTAGATGCCTACGTTTGTGTATTCTTATGTTGTTCATGAGGTTGGAACTTGGTTTCATGTTATTGCTGTAAGGAATCGTCCATTAAAATTTGGTGCAGCGGAAGCGACGATTCCTATGGGTTCCTTTAGAATCCGTCTCAATCAGAACCGAACGACGAAAACCGAAAACCGATCAAATCGGGTTCGAATATACCTGATAGGGATTCATATAATCCCATGGAGAGGAATGAGATGAGCTTCTCAAGCTCTCCAAACCGTTCAAGTGTCCGGTCTCCAGCAGTATCCACACGAACTTCATCCACAGCAGGTTCTCCCTTCGCGCCGGCCTCGAGAACTCTTCCCGAACGGAGCTCCATCGACCATGGACACCTTCTAGAGAGAGGAGGAGGTAGGGAGGAGACTTGGGACGTGGTTTTCACCCTTGTCTTGATGGGGTTTGGCTGAAACCATTAGTATTTATAGAGAATTATGGAATTTTTCATAAAAACCCAAAATCTCTATAAATTACATCCTTGCCCCTGTACTTGTGGATAAGTCCTTTTGTGTGTGACCCACTAGGCCCAATAACCTATTTGGTTGAGGCCTAAATAAAATAGAACAATTCTATTTAATTCTAATTAAATCCGTTATCCGATAACAGATTAGTCGGCCTACCGATCATGAAGGGTACAAGCCACATCCCATGATCCCAAATGACTATGGGGATAATCTCATCTCCATTGAGCCTTTCCATCATCAGTTACCACATGGATATAAACCCTCATCCATCCAATGTCCCTGGTCGGAAAGGAGTACGGCATCGGACCGTCAACTCCTTAGTGTACCGACTCTATGGGATCCCGTACTCGGAATTGGATCAATTGGAAAACTCCTTTTCCAATTATCCTATCTACCCCCGGCCGAGGATTTAGAGTACTATCCCATAGGACATTCACTCTCACTTACCGAGAGTGGACGATCCCTTGTTGTCCGCTCAATTGCCTCCATCGATTTTCCTTGTACCCGATCCATCGCTATATAGGACCATCTAAATTGTGATCCATAAGTCAATGGTCAAAGCACAAGTTCCACCCAACAAGGCATCTTTGGCGAGTCAGGTCAAAGGTCCAACCATGCAACCGTGATGATAGAAAACCCTGATAGACAGTTCGGTAAGATACCATTCAGGGTTTCTAATTCGGTCGCCTGAACTCATTCAACTAATGAGCACCGTATGTGTATCTCGTTGTCTCCACACTAATGACCAATGAGATCGGTCGTCCTCATCACATGAGAAGACATCACATACACTAGTCTATCCGGATCCTTGATGTCCCGTCTCAAGTATCCTATGACTAGGAACATTTAGATCAAATACCTCTAGATGATCAATCTCATTATCATGATCTCATCATGATTTAATCATCATTGTATTTGATCAAGGACTTCATTATTATATTCGCATCTAATAAGAGCTTATAATGAAGATTTGCCTAATTAATCTGAATGAGATATTTCTAGAAATGTCGAATCATATCATATATGATTGGCTTGTAGAGCATACATTTCTATCAATTGCATCGTACAGGAAACATTGCCCACCTACTTTGCACAATGAGGTATGGAGATTTGATAGAATAGCAAAACATGGAGCTCTACACAAAAAACTGGTTAATGCACAAATAGTGACTGTTGAAGACTTCCTACGTCTTTTGGTCAGGGATCCCCAGAAGTTAATGGAGTGTAAGTTCCTCCATTCTCATTATTTTTATTTAATTCTGATTTTGAGGTTTGAGGATTGAATTTTTAGGGCCTCAATTTTTTTAATGATCAGGCTCTCATACTTCAACCATTTTCTGGTTTGCTTAACTGTTTGTTTTTCAGTTTTTTTTGCACTTTTCTATTTTTTATTTTTTTCTACTTTTTTTCTATGAGAGCTCTTGAACTGTGTAGTATATTTTTAATGTTCTAGATTGTTAGAATTTTCTCTAGGATGCTCGTTCAGGTTTGTATAATTTTCAGACAATCATATTTTTTCAACTTTCTAGATTTTCAAATTAATAGAATGTGAACACTTCAATATTCAACTAAAGTAATTAGTGAAAACGAAAGAAACCAAAAGTATTGATCTTTAATATAAGTATGTGGAGTTATGGATTTTGAGTTTTTTTTTTAAATTTCAAGTATGTGGATGCTATTTTTAAAAATCTGAGGACTTATCATTATGTCATGCATAGCAAGGATATCAAATGCATAAAGTGCATTTCATTTTTCTCATATCATATAGAAGGCATAGTAGCCTCCTACCTCCTTTTTTTGACAAAGATTTCTTATTGAGGCAACTCTTTTCTAATATATATTTTTATTTTATGTCTGGTTAATATGAATAATTAATAACATCACAAAATGTAGTAACATCAATTCAAAATTCACAACATAACTGAATTTTATGTTACAGTAATACATTGGGCAATCCCTGGTTCACACTCACTTTTTTTTCACTCAATTGCTCATTTGATACAGTTCAGAACTAAATTCAATAAAACATGTCTTTCATATTTGAAAGTTTCAGTAGCTCATCTCTCCAATGTGACTCACTAGAAAAAATGTAAGCCTCATTGATCAAATATTTTTGTGGAAGATAACAAGAGGCCGACTTACTAACTGTTGACCAATTTTATGGCATACTTAGAATTTCAATCCAGTGGGGTCACTTAAAATTTCAATAGTCACCTACTTTGAAAAACTTCTAATATAAATTTTTTTATAAAGTTCTGTTTTGAACTGAATTCTTCAAGTTTTATTATTTTTTGTGTTTTTCAAACCTTATGGCCTGTTTGGTTATAATATAAAGAATGGTACTATATTAGTATTGATGTTGCTATTTCTAGAAGATAAACTATCAATATCAAAATTGATACAAATTGAAACTTGTATTACATAACATGGTTAAGATAGTTCTGTGGTTACTCAAGGTTCAGCTTGGTTAATTCCTCATGTTATCATGCAAAAACTAATGATCTTGGTTGCCATGACAACAGCTTGTGGTATGCCAATTAATCGACTTGAAGATCTGGCCCATCTGTAGATTGCCAAATGTAACCATTGAAATCAACAAAGTAGTTGCTTGGACCGCTTTACCACGTAAGCAACTAAAATGCTTGAACACAGTGGATCCTGGGTTTGATTCCATCTGGTAATCTGCGCTTGGATTAGTGATGGCCAAGTAATGGATGAGTGAGGCTGAAATTGGCCAATTCCAGCCTTCTGCTGGATCAGCTAATTCATTCCATCTGGATTGCCCCTGGATCTTATATTGAATATTTGAGAATTGGGATAGATATATTAATTGAATATTTCTCCAAGCTAAGAGGATTAATTTTAAAAAAAAAATAATGAAAATAGGAGGATACCCAAAACATGAAATATGGTGAGAAGATAAAAATAACCTATGCATGCATGCCCTACAATGTGTACTGATCTTTATCAGTGTAATATATATTTTCACTTTTTGTCTGTTTAATATCAATAATTAATAACATCACAAGATGTAGTAAAATCAATTCAAAATTTGCAGCAACATAACTGGATTTTATGTTACAGTAATGCATTGAGCAATCTCTGGTTTACACTCCACTTTTTTACACTCAATTGCTCATTTGATACAGTTCAGAACCTGATGTATGTCATCAGGTTGGTGCCAAGAATAAGCTTCTCTTATTTAAAGAGCACTCTTATTGGTTTGTGGTTTATGGGGTCACTCTGCACCCTTTAATAGTTTTACAAGCAAATCATCATTTTTAATAGATTTTTACTTATTATCAGATTATGAATTTACCGGTTTTGAGGTTTCAAGTGTTTGGTTCCATGTGTTGTTTTCTTTTTATGTATTTTGTGTGCTTTATCAGGTTTGTTATCTTCTTACTCTTTGATGGGTTTAAATGAGGGTCAAGGTCTTAACATATTTTCTCCCTTTTCTTTAATCAAGGTTTAATGCAAATTTTCGATTATCAAATGTTGATTTTTTCTGATGTTCATTGATCTGGGGGTTTGCATACTGTTGAAGATCTACAATTGATATAACCTCAAAAAATTCAATTTTATTTTTGAAAAAAGAATTTTGATTTTTGAATTAGCTTTGAAAAACTAGGAACATATGTGGTAATGTGGTATCATCACACAGGAGTATAACTAATTCAATGATATGTATAAAAATATTCTCAAGTTGAAAGGTGAGCTCCTCTCCTTCCCCCATTCCATTTCCTGTAAAAGACTTATAGACCTTATTTTTTTCTGTTTGCTTTTTTGGAAGTGTTTCTTTTCTCCTTATGTTGATGAACAATGATTCAATTCCTTAAGTCCAAACAACTTGAGGTTGAATATTAAACTATTGTTAGAGTAAATTATATCAGAATGTTACATTGGTTGTGCTGGTAAGGACGTAGAAGTGAAATATTGTTTCGCTACTTTATATTTCATATTCTTTGACAATGTAGTTTATTTTGAAAGGGAGAAATTCTGTGAAATTATTAAGAAGGATGCGATGCTCTCTTCAATGTATTTGGTCCCAATTCTCCTTTTTTGAGAGTAGATTTTACATCATTTCATAATATTTTCATATCAAATTCTGTCAGGTGAAGGACCCGTAGCTTTCCGTGTGGACCATGGAGCGTCTTAATTCACTATTGTACTCTCAAGTCTCAAGAGCTCAGAGTCGCTCAGACATACATGTGGAACACTTGGCAATCCGGACCCAAAATGAAGATCGCCATCAAGTTAAAAGGTTACTACTGGCCAACGATGTTCACTGATTGCGACGAGTACGCCAAGAGTTGTCATGAGTGCCGGGCCTTCAGGACCATTCCTCGACGCCCACACACAAAGTTACATCCAACTACCCCTACTTGGCTTTTTGCCGAATGGGGAATGGACATAGTTGGACCATTCAAGGATGGAGCTGTACATATGAATAATAGGTAAATTTATCAATGCAAAGTTGATGGTGTTTTACAGTATATATAATCATTTGAAAATATTTTAAATTCATCGTAAACGTGCGAAGCACGCTTTTTTAACTAGTATTTAAAGGTGCCCAAAGCTGAAAGCAAGACGACTTCTGAAATTATTTACTGAGATATCATTATTTGCAAGATTACACAATAGCGACTAAGCCATCCAACTGACGGACGAGATGGTCGTGGACGGCGGCGTTGACCAAGCAAATAACAGTAAACATCGACGACGACGATGACGACGCGGAGGGAGGAAGAAACCGGCAGGAATTCTTCCACGGGAGAAGAGTCTCCATCAGTAGGAGACCACCACTGGGCTCGCGACGATGCCACCTGTGCAAAGCCAGACCAGGAAGCCGGACGCCTCCGCGGCGCTGCCCCCGCCGGACCTGGTGAAGGTCACGGAGAACTGCTTCGTCTCGTCCGCCGCCGTAAAAATCAGCTGCATCGGGCTCACCACCATGGAGACACCGGGCGGCGCTGACGCCCAGACGCTGCAGATCATAAACGACGGTCCGACGTTGGTAACCGTCCGGGTCACGGTGCGCGCGAAGTTGTTCGCCGGCGTGAGAAAGATCCTGAAAGAAGGATAGTTCAGCTGATCCTCGGGGATAATCCCCGCCGTGGAGCAGCTGACCGCGCTGCGTGCGATGCTGCTGACTTGGGCGTCCGTGTACTGGAGGCCGCACAGGTAGCGGATGTACTCGCCGGAGCTGATGTTGTAGACGAGTCCGGGGTTGGCAGCCCGCCAGGGGCTCACCTCGCCGGAGCCCATGGCGAAGAAGGAGGCCGGGTTCCCCGTCTGGTCTTGGATCCAAGAGCCCCTGTTGTTGAAGGAAAAGGCCGTGGTCATCATCGCCGACTTGATGGCGGCGGGGGACCAGGTGGGGTGGATCTTCTTCAGCAGCGCTGCAATGCCGCTCAGGTGAGGTGTCGCCATGGAGGTGCCGGATATTATGTTGAACATAGACGGCGGCACGCCGACGGACGACTTCCAGGCGGCGAGGATGTTCAGCCCCGGGCCGACGATGTCCGGCTTCAGGATTCCCGGGCTGGCGACGTTGGGCCCCCTCGAAGAGAAGTAGGCCACCGATGGCGCCACCGTGTCTCCGATCACGGTACCTCTGAAGATGATGGAGGCGACGGCGACGGCGGAGGGCGTCGTCAGCAGGTAGGCTTTGATGCTCTTCCCGTCGGCGAAGCTGACGTGAGATGCCGGCAGGGTGTAGCCCTCGGCGGTGATGGTGTACCCTTCGTTCTCGGTGTTCGCGAGAATCATGGCCGCCCCTCCGGCAGCTGTCACGTAGACACCCTTGTCGACGCCGCCGATGCCCCCTCCGACGTCGCACAGCACCATTTTACCACCGACGTCGAGGCCGGAGAACGACGAAGGGGAGCAGATGCCGGCGTAAACGAGGGGCAGAGGCCTGGGGAAGAAAGAAGACGGCTGGTAGAGAGACTCTCCGTCGTAGAACCACCCGTTGCCCAGCCAAACCGTCGCACGAATACTCCGGTCGATGTTGCTGGCGCCGACGGTGAGCATCCAGGGTGCTTCGTTGGACAGCGTCGCCGGAGACGGCCCGCTGTTCCCCGCGGCGCAGCTGACGAAGATGCCCTTCTCCATGGCGGCGAACGCTCCGATGGCTGTCAGGTCGGCGTAGAACGGGAGGGATGGTCCACCCAGGGAGAGCGAGACGACGTGGACGCCGTCGCCGATGGCGGCGTCGAGGCCGGCGAGGATGTCAGTCCACGGGCACCCTTGTGTCCCACAAACTTTGTAGATGGCGAGGTGCGCCAGCGGCGCCATGCCGGCGGCCGTCCCGACGGCGTTGCCATACGAGGAGGCGTTGTGCACGAAGCACCCTGCGGCCGTGCCGGCGGTGTGCGTGCCGTGGCCGTTGGTGTCGTAAGGTGGGGGTCCGGCCGGCGCCGACGACGACTTTTCTGCTTCCATGGCGGCCAGCCCAAGGGTGAACGCTCTGGCGCCGATGATCTTGTTGTTGCACTCGCTCGGGCTGAAGTCGCACTGCCCCTTCCAGGAGGGAGGCGGCGGGGGCAGACTGCACCGGAAGGAATCGTGGTTAGGGTTCAGCCCGGTGTCGAGGATCCCGACGATCATACCGTTCCCGAAGTCGGCGAGACGCCACAGCTGGTCGTGGAAGACAGGGTTCAGGCCAAGGAAGCCGGGGGAGTGGGTGGTCTGGAGAGGAAGCAGCTTGTCGGGGTGGGCGGCCAGGAAACCGTCCATCTCCCGCATCGCCGCGAGCTCCGCCTCCGTCAACCTGGCGGCGAACCCGCTTATGACGTGCCGGTACGCGTAGAGCAGCCGCGGTGCCTCTCCGCCGGCGAGAGCAGACGGCGGCAGGAACGAGCTGTACCAGTGTTCCCTCTGGTCACCCTCGTTGGAAGCCGACGTCGAAGGAGGTGGCCGGACGTGTACTATATACGTGCTCCTGTGATTACTGCCGTGGCGGCGCCCCTCGGTGGGAAGCAGGATCTCCTGGGAAGAGAACTGAAAGAGGAGGGCAAGGAGGAAGGAGAAGAGGAACACGGCGACGACGCCGGAAGGCAGGCCCATGATCTCACCACCGCCGGTTGCCGTGGATAACTCTGCCGTGGAGATGGTGATCTATATTCCTCGAAGCCGGGTACGTATTTATACAGATCGATCGCCGCCTCTACGTACTCTCTAAAATGAAGGCGGATGGATGTGGCGGTATACCAAACCTTGCTTCAGCTTGTAATTAAGCCTTCGATTCCTAATCCCGAGTAGAATATACAGGTCGATATGCTATAATGCCGTCATGCGAGTATATGTAATCAAGTTATTTTATGCGCTGTTGGGTCAGTGTTTTATTTTTGATATTATATTAATTATTTTAAATATTAAAATAACATAAGTTGATATTTATATTACATAATATATTTTATTTATACTACAAATTTTAAAATTGATATAATTAATTAAACATCTTCTAATAATTCTTATAAATATAAATTTTAAAATTAATAATGACAGAAGTACCTAATAGTATTGTCAAACATGGTGTTAACGATTTATTTCGCTATTAATTTAAAAACATATATCATATATGGGTATAAAATATTCTATTATTGATATCAATTTTGAGATATTTGTATATTACCGCAAACAGCGCATGAATTGCAGCACTGACGTCCACTTGTGTCAATTTTCAAATAGAGACTCTACCATTTAGAAGTGTTGATGTCAAAATTAATATAATACCATTTTTAATGTGCTAGCCAACTAATCAAGGAGGCCATTAGGAAGTCCAATCTCGTGGTTTGCTAAACCAAAGTCAATGCAGTGTCCTAGGAATGAAACTAGTTTTAATCTTCTTGGAGGCATCCGTAATAATATTTCTAGCTAGCTACATGGAAGATGTCAACGTCATGATTCCAATTGTTTCCCGACATAATAACTTAATCTGCGCAGCCAGCGGAACAGTTCAGAGCCGAGGTTTCTTCCAATCAAACGCATATAGAAGAATCTCTCTCCTGCGCAGCTAGCGGAACAGTTCAGAGCCGAGGTTTCTTCCAATCAAACGCATATAGAAGAATCTCTCTCTCTCTCTCTCTCTCTCTCTCTCTCTCTCTCTCTCTCTCTCTCTCTCTCTCTCTCTCTCTCTCTCTCTCTCTCTCTCTCTGGTGGTTGTGAGATGATAGTATGCTCGAGTTGGGGTTTCTTCCAATCAAACGCAAATAAGGAATCCTTTTTTTTGGTGGTTGTCAAATGATAGTATGCACGAATATATTGTCATATCCTTCATGTTAGGTACGTGCAAGAAGTGTTTGGTAGGAGATATAACTAAAACATAATAGGGGTTTTAATCACTTAAGCTATATTTAACATAATCCTAATCACTCATGGAGATAAATAATGGAATCTGTTAAAAGTCGTAACAAACATATACTTTAATTTTTAAAACATGGTGTATTCTAATTCTTTTGATATTAAAAAATTATAAGTAAAATTTCCTCCTTTGTCTCGTTAGAATGTCACGAATGATATTATATCAATTTTGATATTGATATTTCTAATCTATATATAACCAATTTGATACGAGCGGGCAGTTTTTATTATGATTCTGACCATTTTTATTGTAAATTTTATCAATAATCAAATACTTATATTGATCTATATTGATATCAATTTTAAAATTATTTTTTACAGAGACGTGTTTGTTACTTTATGCCCTGTTTGGTAACACTATTAAGTACCTCTATCACTATCAATTTTGAATTTGATATTGATAGGAACCATTAAGAGGTGTTTGGTTAATTGTATCAATTTTAAAATTTGCAGTGCAAACAAAACATACTATGCAATACAAGTGTCAACTTGTCTTACTTTTGATATTGATTCTCCAACATTTGAAAATGTTAATATCAATATTAATATAGTATTAAAAACAAAACTCTAACCAAACAGGGCATTAGGCATTCATCTCTATTATTTTATATAGTTCTACGCAAAACGAAAATAAAGAAAACACCTTTTCACAGTATTTTTTTTTTTTGCAAGAAGAGATTGAAAACTTGAGTCACTATTTGGATCTATGTAAAAATTTTTTCGTTGAATAAGTACCGTTGGTTGGATATTACTTGAATGAAGGCGAAAGAGACGTTCGTTTCCTTGAAACCACAATCCTGCAGATTTTTGTTGAGTCTATAAAAATTATTTTCAGTTGATTATCAATTTTCTGTCACGTGATTCATGCCATTTTTCAGAAAAAAAAAGTTTGTGAAAACATATCATTTTACAAGAAACAAACATACTCTATTTGGTAAGTTGTAATTCATATTGGTTTCAAATATACACTGGCTTCATTTGTTTTGTTGTAAAGCGATATAAAATTAAATCCAAAGGATTTTGGTTTTAGACGACAGAGTGAAAACTAAAATGGCGTAAATGGATTTACCTGATTTAATATTAGCAACACTACCCCATCGTTGAAAAAATTCTTAAATCCCTTTATTTACAACTAGGTGGAGTTGTAGGCAACGCTCGACAAATGTCCTATAGTTAAAATAGAAGAGAGAAGACAGGAGGAAAAAAAGAAGAAAGAGGCGATCGAGCTGAGAAACTTTGTAAAAATAGAAAATCTTTGGTGTCTAATTATTCGACTTTCTTCTATATAAGATGACGTACATTTTTCCCTAATAAGATATATGATTAGGGTTAGTTTATATCGGTTCCCAACAATAATTATTGTTGGTGGAATTCATGGCTAATTAAAATCTTTGAATAAACATGTTTGGTTTATTGGAAACATCCACAACTCATCCCTGATGACTAAAATCTCTTTAATTTATTTCCATTTTTATTCTTTTGACTAAAAATTTACAATATGTTGACTTAATCATACTTGTTCTTACATCCTTACGAAAATACAAGAAATTATATTAGTGAAATAAAAAATAACCACAAATAGAGCACAAGTATCCTGAATACATTAGAAAATCGATAGAACCCTACAAGTCAATCATATATGATATGATTCGATATTTATAAATATATCTCATTCAATTAATTAGACACATTTTCATTATAAGCTCTTATTAGATGCGAATATCATAATGAAGTTCTGATTCAAATGTAATGATGATTAAATAATGATGAGATCATGATAATGAGATTGATCATCTAGAAGTAATTGATCTAAATATTCTTAGTTATAGGATATTTGAGACGGGACATCAAGAATCTGGATAAACTAGTGTATGTGATGTCTTCTTATGTGACGAGGATGACTAATCTCATTGATCATTAGTGTGGAAACACTGAGATACACATATAGATGCCCATTAGATGAATGAGTTCACTGAACTAACCAAATTAGAAACCCTGAATGGTATCTTATTGAACTGTTAATCGGGGTTTTAATCATCACGGTTGCATGGTTAGACCTTTGACTAGAGTCACCAAAGATGCCTTGTTGGGTGGAACTTGTGCTTTGACCATTGTCTTATGGATCATTGTATAGATGGTCCAGTATAGCGATGGATCGGGTACAAGGAAAATCCGATAAAGGAAATTGAGCAGACAACAAGAGATCGTCGACTCTCAGTAAGTGAGAGTGAATATCGTATGGAATAGTACTCTAAATTCCTGGCCATGGTAGATAGGATAATCGAAAAAAGAGTTTTTCAATTGATCTAATTCTGAGTATAGTATCCTATAGAGTCAGTACACTAAGGAGTTGACAGTCGATGCCGTACTCATTTCCGACCGGGACATTGGATGGATGAGGGTTTATATCCATGCAGAAACTGATGATGAAAATACTGAATGGAGATGATATTATCCCCATAATCATTTGGGATCATGGGATGTGACTTGCACCCTTCATGATCGGTAGGCTAATTAATCTATTATCGGATAACCGATTTAATTAAATTACATAAAATTGTTCTGTTTTATTTAGACCTCAACCAAATAGGTTATTGGACCTAATGGGTCACACACATAAGGACTTATCAACAAGTACAAGGCAAAGACGTGATTTATAAAGATTTTAGGTTTTTATGAAAAAATCTAAAATTCTTTATAAATACTAATAGTTTCAGCCAAACTCCATTAAGCTAAGGGTGTAAATCACGTCCTCAGCCTTCTCCCTACCTCCTTCTCCCTCTAAAAGGTGTCCATGGGCGATGGAGCTCCATTTAGGAATAGTTCTTGAGGCTGGCGCGAAGGGAGAACCTGCTGTGGATGAAGTCCGTGTGGATACTGCTGGAGACCGGACACTTGAATGGTTTGAAGAACTTTAGAATCTCATCTCCTTCCTCTCCATGAGATTATATGAATCCTTATCAGGTATATTCGAACCCGATTTGATTAATTTTTTATTTTCGTCGTTTTCGGTTCTGATTGAGACAGATTCTAAAAGAACTTATAGGAATCGTCGCTTCTGCTACACTAATATTTTATGGACGATTCCTTACAAAAACACTATCAAAAATATTGTCATACAATTCTTACGATGCCTCTGTTTCTAAATTCTTTCACCTGAATTTGTGTTTAGGGAGTCATTAATGCAAGTATCTCATTGCCATGTTTCACATACAAAAGGTGGTTTACATAATTAATCTAGTTGTTGATTACTATTTCAATGCAGACATCATGCACACATCACTATATATGCACATCATCTTAATGAAATACAATTTTAAATTCTAATACATCTCTTATGTATATTAAATATATAAGTAACGTTATAACTATGCAGCATTATATTTTAGTCCAAATTAATATAAAATTATTACGATTATATTAACAAATAAAAATAACAAATTTACGTTATAGCGTGAATAAAAATAATTAAAAATAGAAAATAATGCCACTTTATTTTCTTATTACTTAAATAAAATTTTGGTTCTCACTCTTAATAGTACTTAAAATAATACAATAAATTAAGACTGAGACCATCAATTCAAGTGGGTGTATAAAATTGAGCGGAGGATCAACATCCCATAGACATGTAGCAGTTGGGGAAAGAAATTTTAAAAGTTATTTTTTTTTTAATTTAGTCACAAAATACTGCGGTTCACTGATGCAATTAGTTCACTATAATAAATCAATGCTTGTGAAATGCACCTGATTGAAGAGAATTTTCTTCGGCCTTTCAACTTAAGAAATTTTTTGTTTGAAGACAGCTACGCCTCTTCAGCAAATTAATTACTTCTCAACTGGATATCTTGGTTAAATATCTTGGTTAAATATCGAGATTTATGTGACATTTTTTTTCGACTTAATACGAACATTAGAACTATTAATTTCATGTCTAACTTGATGAAAGAAATTTAATTTGATCAAGATATTTTACATATTAATGAACTTAATTAGTATTTGTTTAAGTTATATTATATGTGTTATAATTATATAGGCTGCTTGCTATTATTTATTAAGAGATTATATCTAAGAAATAAAAAAATAAAACATACAACTTAATTCCCTTATGTTTATTAAATACAAAAGATGTATTTAAAAATTAAGCAAACCATACAATCAAACACACTCATGTGTCGACAGAATACATAAGTGAAATGCCATATATATGTGTGGAGCAGTCAAGCTCATTTACTAGCTTATTTAACATCCTCGGTTTCATGGCGCGCGTCGACCCCACGTTAACATGATCAGGTCAGCCGATAATGATCAGGAATTAGGAAAAAAACTATATATATATATATGTATATTTTGCATGGCTCTAACGTGAGAGGGGTATTTAGAGAGCGAGAGAGCAGCTCAGCACGTCGTTGAAATATGATGCCCTCGTGAGTCCACACCTACGTGACCACCATGATTTAAATCCTAGAAAAGGCCGAGTAGATTGACGATGCACGCAAAGAATTAAAAGTAGGAACAGGCATAAAGTTAGTGGGTTTTCTTATAAATGTGTTGTTATAAATATCTAGCGCCTAGTAATTAACCTTATCTTCTTTTACATATATATATATATATAATCTCCACTATAAACGTAAAAAGCATGCACAAGATGACAAGAGTAACCGTCACAGTTATTGTTGAACAAATAATAAGAATACTTGATTATTGGCCATGTACGTAATTTTTTTATCATATTAACAAAAATATAAAAGGAAGATGAAAGGCAGAATAGCTATCAGCGATGTTAATAGGTCGGATACGGGTCGAATAATAATATTATTCGTATCCGTATCCTATAAGAAAAAAGTATATCTACTAGCTGTTCATTCACTATCGGTATCGAATATATAAAGAAATAACGTGTGTATGATACAACCCAATAAAATAAAGAAGTAAAGATAATTTTACCGATAAAAACACATAAAATATATATATATATATATTACAATTAAAAGTATCTATTTATAGCAATGAACAAAAAAATTTCTTAATTATATATCTAACACAAAATATGAGATACAAAAAATAATTTACAAGTATATATAGTAACAATAATTTTTTAGTCTGTAATAAATAATTAGATGTGCAACACAAAATATGAGATAAAAAAAATCTTAATTACATATCCAAAATAATACATGTCTAACATAAAACATGAGATAGTCGATTTGCAACAAAAGTGTGTACGTAGATTGCACCATCAAGAAGCGGAAGAGGACGTCAGGACAAGATTTGTCCAATGTTAAGGTCTCAAGGAAGAGGGTAAATCGATGAGTTAAGGACAATAAGACTTTTTAGATGGGACATATATATATGTTTAGATGTCATAAATTGTGAGTTATTATATTATATATTAATTAACGAACATGGATAACAGTTTTCGAGTTCGATTTATGGTGTATCCATGATCCCATCCGTTAAGATAATGCTTAATCGGTAAACGAACACAGTACGCAGATAGTTTATTCGAAAAATTTAAACTATCTATTAACTATTCGTTGACTAACAAATAAGTTGGATAATCGAATAATCGGTAACTAGGGATATCCCTAGTAATTATCTATCCGTCGAGGTCGTACTACCAGAAATTGCGCCACGGTCCGCGTCGCCTGCCCCTTCGCCGCCCCTCCCCTCCCCTCCCTCCTCCTGTTGCGCGAAGCCCCCCACGCCGGAGCCGCTCGTCCGCACCCTCCAGCGTCTTACCCTTCCCTCTCTTCCCGGAAGCCCACCTCCACCGAGCAGCCGGACGCTCATCCCGATCCCTTCTCGCATCCTGCGCCAGCCGCCAACCCCTCTCGCCGTTGCCCCTTGCGGTATACACCGGCCTCCCCGATCGATCTGCTCTGGCACTATATGCTTTGCTTTGTTTTTAAATGCGCGGAGACGAAGAGGCGTATCTTCTTCCGCACACGGCTCTGCTCGATCTGATTCCCCAGATCGGATTGGTAAATGGAGGTAAGGATGAAACACATTTTGCTTGCCGCGATTCGAGACCTTCGTCGATCTCACTCAGATGCAACTCTCCATCATTGCACGTCCTCCTTCTCGACCGCAGGGCGGCGGCGGCGGCGGCGTCAAACCGGCGGCGTCACCTACGACTTAGGTTACGAGAACAGTGAAAATGGCTAACCTTTCATTTAATAGTTATCCATCCACTCAATTCTTGTAATGCTAAATAGTTCTAGTTAAATGAAGAACAAAATCTTACATAAGGACATATTTTGATGAAGGTAAATATTTGTTCTCAGGTGTTAAGAAATCCACCAAACCATTAAGGTAGCCTGAGTTCGTGATGCTTATCAGCTCATCTCTACACCATAGTTTCTTTGCCGATAACCTAGAAACATTTTGCTGAAGGCTATATCCGTATAAGAAGAGCATAAATGTTACATCTTTTATTGTCTCCACAAATAGGAAGCATCACAAGGTGTTAGAAGGTACCTTGTGCATTTTCATGTTCTACCCTTTCGTGGCAATTGTAGTCAAGGAGACGACTTCCTAAAAACGGAAGAACATGAAGTAGAGATTTATATATAAGAACAAGGGAACCAGAGGAAAAATGGTCAATCAATTCTTGCCGGTTTGAGAATTTGCGATCGAAGAAGTAGAATAGTGTAATAGACAAGGACGAAGATCATGCACCGAAGGCCCAGGCGATGCCGAGTAATCCATCGCCGCCAAGCACAAATACAACATATCCAATAAAAAAATTATCGGAATATGCACGGAAGACGAAAGACCGAGAGGCTGGTTGTGGCCTTCTTCCTTTGGAAAAAGAGAAGTATAGATCCTTACGTAACAAGGAGGAGGAGGTTGTAGGATGGCGGAGGAAATAGAGTGAGGGTGAGTCGGAGGGAGAAGGGCCGAGAGTTTCTCTGAGAATATTGTGGGCCACTAGCAGAGGAAACGGAGCAAGGTGGGGAGGTGGCAGAGGAAATCTCTGCAGATGAGGAAGAAATTAAATGTTGATGATCGATCCAATGATGTAAATGAAGATTGAAAATTATGTGTATTTAGACACGAAGGAGAGATAGATGTTTGTGGATGAAATGGCCACGGGCACTTTTAATAGGTAGTGATAGATTACTAACCTATTATTTTTTATCACTAATCTTTTATTACGTACATTATTAATTCACTCAAACTCTCTGATGTCAGTAAGTAGAGCTGTCAATGGGTCGGATCCTGGTCAGGTTCATTAGCATCCAAACCCGGATCTGATAAATGTGATCCAAAACCAAATTGAAATCCATGAATGTCATGATGTTCGGATTTGGATTTATTTTAAATATTTCGGATTCAAATTTACCTGATAACCCGGTCCGTCAAAGTGTGCGTGAACTCTCTGTTTCGTGGCTTGGTGCCCAAGCTTGTTCAAAAGGAGCATGGAGGATCTCAAGGTCGACCGCCGGCCTTACACTTGCAGCAGCCTGATCTCGTCGACTCTGCACTTGCCATGGCCGTTCAGTAAATGCAAGGCACGGTAGGTCTAGTCCGATTCCTCCACTTCGACCCGTCGCGCCATGGCAAGCCTCTGCCCGCTCACAATGGCGTCCTTACTCTCCAACACCGCTGCTCCCAGGTGCACTGCCGTGGCCTCCAGCAAGGGGAGCACTACTACCGTTGTCCTCACGATGAGCAAGATTGTACATTGCACGGACAACAGCAATGCCGCGGAGAAGGACTCCTCAGGCCTGTCGGAACGACAGCGGCGGCTCGACCGGCGAGACGTGCTCATCGGCCTGGGGAGCCTCTTTGCCGCCAGTGCTGGCTTCGGGGACGCCCTCGCCAGGCCCATCCAGGCCCCCGACCTGTCCAAGTGCGGGCTGGCGGAGATCCCCTTGGCCGGTGCCGTCCACACCAACTGCTGCCTGTCGTACAGCGCCGCCGAGATCGCGAACTACAAGTTCCAGCCATTGGGACAGCTCCGGGTGCGGCAGGTGGCGCATCTGGTTGTTGAGGAGTACATTGTCAAGTACGAGGAGGCGATGGCGCTGATGAAGGAGCTTCCCGCCGACGACCCCCGCAGCTTCCGGCAGCAGGCCAACGTGCACTGCGCCTATGATGCTCAGCCCCCTTCGATCCTCCGTGTAGACGGAGAAACCGAGCGCCACCAGAACTGATCCGACTGCCTCCGCCGCCTCTGATGCTCAGCCCCCTTCGATCCCCCTCCTGGCCTATTTCTCGGCGATTGAAGGCTTGCCGCCAACTCGGTCCGCTTCTGCCTGTAACAATCTACAAAGCTTATTTCGGGTAACCCGAAATCAATTTTTGAATCCTGAAAATTCTATTTTGGGTTACAGGTCATTGTCGAACCCGAAAATTATATTTTCAAGTTCTCTGTTAGGTCCTCCAAACCTGATATGTTATTCGGATGCAGGCCGGGCTATCAGGATAGTTGAACCCATTTACAGTCCTATCAGTAAGTGATTTTCCCAATTGTTAAATGTCGGGGATCGTTTTTTGCGATACAGCCAACATTAAAAGACAGAGCCCGTCACTGAGAAGCTGCCATACTTAACCGTTGGGAAAAAAAAAAAGTTAGAGCCGTTGACTTGTGGTTTTCCTTGACTATTTAAAGGTTCCCAAAGTTGAAAGCAAGACGTACGGCTTCTGAAATCATTTACAAGGATATTATTATTTGCAAGATTACACAATAGCGACTAAGCCATCCAACTGACGGACGAGATGGTCGGGGACAGGGGCGTTGACCGAGCAAATAACAGTAAACATCGACCACGACGACGACGAGGAGAAGCGGAGGGCAGGAAGAAACCGGTAGGAATTCTTCCACGGGAGAAGGGTCTCCATCAGTAGGAGACCACCACTGGGCTCGCGACGATGCCACCTGTGCAAAGCCAGACCAGGAAGCCGGACGCCTCCGCGGCGCTGCCGCCGCCGGACCTGGTGAAGGTCACGGAGAACTGCTTCTTCTCGTTCTTCGCCGTGAAAATCAGCTGCATCGGGCTCACCACCATGGAGACACCAGGCGGCGCTGACCGCCAGACGCTGCAGAGCATAAACGCCGGTCCGACGTTGGTAACCGTCCGGGTCACGGTGCGGGCGAAGTTGTTCGCCGGCGTGAGAAAGATCCGGAAAGAAGGATAGTTCAGCTGATCCTCGGGGATAATCCCCTCCGTGGAGCAGCTGATCGCGCGGTGTGCGATGCTGCTGACTTGGGCGTCCGTGTACTGGAGGCCGCACAGGTAGCGGATGTACTCGCCGGAGCTGATGTTGTAGACGAGTCCGGGGTTGGCAGCCCGCAAGGGGCTCACCTCGCCGGAGCCCATGGCAGTTGAACTGAAATCTCCAAAAATCTGTAAACACAACTGAGAAACAGAGTTGATACAGAAGAGGAGAAAATAGTGGGAAGAGGAATCAGTCAATCGACTGTTCTCGGAGCCCTTCATTGATATATATACTCAGTGTACATCTCAACACATAATACATGGCAAAATTGTAATTTCTGTTGTACACGTGGAGCTCCAAATTACCGCTAACACTAACCATTATCTAATTGATAACTACTCTGTCTAACATCCCCCCTCAAGTTATGTGGGGGAATGACACATAACTTGTTCCGAAGCACAGTAAACTGTAAAACAGGAAGAGACTTTGTAAAGATATCAGCTGTCTGATCCTTACTTGCAATATGTCTAATATGAATTTTTTTATCTAACACCAACTGTCTAAGAAAATGAAAGTCAACTTCAATATGCTTTGTTCGTGCCTTAAAAGCTGGATTAGCAGACAAATATATGGCAGATATATTATCACACCAAACTCGTAGGAATAGATGGTAGAGATAACCGTAATTCTTGAACCAATCGTGTGACCCATAACAATTCAAGAACCGCATGTGCCATTGCTCTCATTTCTGCTCTGTACTAAACCTTGCCACTGTATGTTGTTTTCTAGCAAATTCATTAACAAGATTATCTCCCAAGAAAATACCAAAACCCGTTGTAGATTTTCGATCATCAGGACATCCTGCCCAATCAGAGTCCGAAAAAACATTTAACACAAAGTTGCTCGGCTGAATGAACAACCCATAAGAATAAGTGCCTTTCAAGTATCTAATAATTCTTTTGACCATAGACATATGAGTAGAAGTCGGATGAGCTAGAAACTGACATGCCTTATTAACTGCAAAAGATACATCCGGCCTAGTGATGGTTGCATATTGCAAAGAACCAACCAAACTCCTATAAAGAGTAGGATCTCGAAAGTAGCTCTCCATCATCTTGAGAAGGCACATCTCTAAGCCATAGGAGTAGAAATCGGTTTTGAATCTTTCAACTCGGGACTTAACTAAAATATCCATGATATATCTCGACCGACTAAGATGAATTCCAAGCAGATGTCCGGTGAACCTCAATGCCCAAAAATTCAACATACCAAGGTCTTTTAAAGAGAAAACAAAGAAATAGATCTTTAATCGCATTTGTAACAAGGTACACGAATCATTGCCGTAATAACAATATCATCAACATATACCGTAAAATAGACAACCACATTCCCATGCGAATATAAAAATAAAGAAGGATCACACACTGAACTTTTGAAACCCATTTGTAAAAGATGTGAATAGAGTCTATAAAACCAAGCTCGAGGAGCTTGTTTAAGACCATATAGAGCTTTATGAAGCTTGCAAACATGATTGGAATAATTTCTATCAACAAAACCAGGAGGTTGAACCATATAAATCTCTTCACTCAAATTTCCATGAAGAAACGCATTGTTAACGTCTAATTGTCGAATTGGCCAATTATATGACACTGCTATAGACAAAATCAACCGAACAGTAGTAGGCTTAACCACTGGACTGAAAGTATCATTAAAATCTATACCATATTTCTGTGTGTACCCTTTTGCCACTAACCGAGCCTTATAACGAGCCATTAATCGCCATCGAATTCCGTTTAACTTTATAAACCCATTTACATCCCACAACATTAATACCGTGACGGAGGAAGAACAAGAGACCATGTACCATTATGTTGGAGTGCACTAAATTCCTCGACATAGCATTTCTCCAACAAGCAGACCGATTTGCGTTTCTGAAATTTGTCGGTTCTTCAACATCTGATTTTTCAACAGACAAAGCATATTTACTAGACGTAGAAAGATTAACAGGTTCAGTCTTGCTTAAGATCTCAGTAAGAGACCTAAACTTCTTAGGTGCACAACCAGATGAAGTGCTAGAAGAAGAAAAATCTGAAGAGGACAATTGAGTACCAGAAAAACCAGGTGACAGCTGATCAACAGCTTGATTTTCCAAAGTAGAATTACCATCATTTCGGCAACTATGATCAGAAACTGAAACTTGATGTGTAGAAACATCATTGGAGGGCAACAAAACCTCTTGCTGAATAGGTGACCGAGACAAAGAAGTTTCATTGGAAGAACAAACCGATCTCTGAACCAAATCTGATGAAGCAAAGACTGGTGATGGCAAAGTAAGAACAGAACCTGAACTAACAGAATTCACTGAAGAGACTTGAACTAAAGTCTTATATGGAAAAGAATCCTCATTAAAAACCACATTCCGAGCTATATAAATCCTGCCTGTCCGTGGCAAAAAACATTTATACCCTTTATGATCCAAACTATAGCCTAAGAAAACACAACACTCTGACTTGAACATAAACTTGTGTCGATTATAGGACTGCAAATATGGATAACAAGCGCAACCAAAAGTGCGCAAAAATTTATAATCAGGTAGTTTATCAAACAGCTTCTGAAAAGGGGACAAATCCTGTAAAACAGGACTAGGCATCCTGTTTATAAGAAAGACAGCACAACAGACATCATAATCCCAAAATTTATAAGGCAACTCAGCATGATGTAACAAGGCCAAAGAAGTCTCCACAATATGCCTATGCTTGCGTTCAGCAACACCATTCTGATTATGAGTGTACGGACATGCTATCCTATGAACAATACCACATTTGGAAAAATATTGATGAAGATTTCTATACTCTCCTCCCCAATCACTTTGAAAATATTTTATCCTTCTTGAAAAAAGATTTTCAACTTGTTCCTTAAAGTGCAAGAATACATTCATAACCTGTCCTTTAGAAGCAATGGGATATACCCAACAATATCTACTGAAAAAATCTATAAAAGTGACATAATATCTGTTGCCATCAACACTAACATGAGGAGAAGGACCCCATACATCGGAGGCAACAATCTCCAAGGGATACTTGGAAACATATGTGGAAGAAGGAAAAGAAAGTTTGTGACTCTTAGCACTAGCACAATGAGAACAAAAGAAAACTCATGTTATCACTAAATGGTGTTCCAAGAGAAGCGAACACTTTATTCACAACTTTCAATGCCGGATGTCCAAGTCGAAAAATGCCAACGCTGATGCATTGTGTTGAAAGAGCAATCGGAGAAGCCTTGTCCGGAAAAAGAGAGTATAAACCTCCAACATTATGTCCGTGAGCTAAAGTTGTCCTTGTCTTGATATCCTTAATAAGACATTCATTAGGAAAGAACTCAAAATAGACACCATTATCTCTGGTGAACTGAGAAACCGATAAAAGATTCTTAGCAATTGAGGGCACATGTAATGTATGAGGGAGATTAAAAGAATTGAAACCTGCTTGGCCGACATGAGCAATCGGAAGGCCCTCACCATTCCCTACTTGAACTTTGTCAAAACCATTGTATGGAACAGGATTATTAAGAATTCCTAAATCAGGGGTCATATGACTGTTTGCTCCCGAATCTGGATACCAGTTTGGGTCAAAATTAGGCACACTAGCACTAGTGGAATTAGTTCCTGCAGCAGAGGACTGATAATTGACATTATAAGACTGATAATTACTCCCTTGAGTAAACTGACTATTTCCAGAATTTCCAGCAGTTCTGAATGTAGGATCAAAACGTCTCCAACAATTGAAAATAAGATGACCCCTCTTTTCACACAACTGGCAAACATTCTGATTATAAGTTTGAGAAAAATTCCTAGACCTGTCATTGTACTGATTTTGCTGAAACTGACCTTGCTGAAAATTAGACTGTGAATTAGGCTGATAATTATAACCACCACGGTTATTCTTATATCCGCTCTACCTCTTCCACCACGACCATTATTAAACTCGTTGTTGTTGTTGAGTAGAACTACCGTAGTCCGAGACAAATTTGCGCTATTTCAAATACAAATTCGATGATGTTTGTTCAAAAATATTTCGTGATTAAGTAAAAGTCCTTGAATGTCATCAATGGTAAGAAGATGAGCATCCGACCGAATGTAAGAATACCGTCACAAAAGATTCAAACTTCCGGTCCAAGACCAGAAGTATGTACAGGAAAAGATCTCCGGAAGAAACAGGCTCACCAGCCATAGCAAGAGATTTCGCTATTGAATTCACTTTTTGTATATATTCTGAAACTTTCATCAAACCTTTCTTAAGATTCTGAAGCTGTAATTTCAACTGAAGAACCCTAGACTTTGAGGACGATGCAAAAGTATTGGCTATAACATTCCATACGGTGGCTGAATTAGGCAATCCAACTACCATAGGCAAAACAGATTCCGAAGTAGACGAAATCAAAATTGTCATGATAAGATTGTCAAGTTGTTTCCAGATCTCATAATCTGGATTAGCAGAAAAACTCGTTGAATCGGAAGAAGACTGAACAAACGGAGAGGGACAGGAAAGAGAACCGTCCACAAATCCCATTAACTTGTATGAACTAAGAAATGGTACTATCTGTCCTCTCCATATGACATAATTTTCTGAATTAAGCTTGACAGAAATACAGCTCGAAACATTCGGTACTGAGCTGAGGAGAGAAGATAAAGTTGAAGATCTCACACCAGTAGGATCAGCAAAACCAGTAGTAGCCACTGTAGAGGGAGAAACTGAAGAAGAACCTTCCATCACGAGCAGAAGACGATGCTCTGATACCAAGTTGAACTGAAATCTCCAAAAATCTGTAAACACAACTGAGAAACAGAGTTGATACAGAAGAGGAGAAAATAGCGGGAAGAGGAATCAGTCAATCGACTGTTCTCGGAGCCCTTCATTGATATATATACTGAGTGTACATCTAACACATAACACATGGCAAAATTGTAATTTCTGTTGTACACGTGGAGCACCAAATTACTGCTAACACTAACCATTATCTAATTGATAACTACTCTGTCTAACAATGGCGAAGAAGGAGGCCGGGTTCCCTTTCTGGTCTTGGATCCAAGAGCCCCTGTTGTTGAAGGGAAAGGCCGTCGTCATCATGGCGGACTTGACGGCGGCGGGGGACCAGGTGGGGTGGATCTTCTTCAGCAGCGCTGCAATGCCGCTCAGGTGAGGTGTCGCCATGGAGGTGCCGGATATGATGTTGAACATAGACGGCGGCACGCCGACGGGCGACTTCCAGGCGGCGAGGATGTTCAGCCCCGGGCCGACGATGTCCGGCTTCAGGATTCCCGGGCTGGCGACGTTGGGCCCCCTCGAAGAGAAGTAGGCCACCGATGGCGCCACCGTGTCTCCGATCACGGTGCCTCTGAAGATGATAGAGGCGACGGCGGAGGCAGAGGGCGTCGCCAGCAGGTAGGCTTTGATGCTCTTCCCGTCGGCGAAGTTGACGTGAGATGCCGGCAGGGTGTAGCCCTCGGCCATGATGGTGTACCCTTCGTTCTCGGTGTTCGCAAGAATCATGGCCGCCCCTCCGGCAGCTAGCACGTTGGAACCCTTGGCGACACCACCGATGCCCCCTCCGACGTCGCACAGCACCATTTTACCGACGACGTTGAGGCCGGAGAACGACGAAGGGGAGCAGATGCCGGCGTAAACGAGGGGCAGAGGCCGAGTTTTTTTTTTAACTAACACAGTTTTTTTTTAATTTTTAAAAGTAGCACGGTAAAACTTTTAATCGCAAATCTAGCACAGTTTGGTCAAAGTCGAGTTTGAAAACTCGACTTTGCTCCTTAATAAGAATCTCGCGTGATTCCGTTGGGTAAACTGTATTTAATAAAAGTCGAGTTTTAATAAAACGACTTTGAAAGTCGAGTTTACGCAACTCGACTTTCAAAGCCGTAGTTGGGTGAAAGTCGAGTTCACCCAACTCGACTTTCAAACAGTGAAAAAAAAGTTAACGTTCAATCCTATAGTTTCGAATGTTCCGAATTCATTGGTCCGAGTGGATCGGACAAATTTTAATCCGAATATCCTATTTTTTTAAGTGGAAGATCAAAAAATGTTAACGTTCACTGTACAGCATTTAATGCTGCACTGCGCGCGGGTGTTTTTTTTTTTCACTGTTTGAAAGTCGAGTTGGGTGAACTCGACTTTCACCCAACTACGGCTTTCAAAGTCGAGTTGGGTAAACTCGACTTTCAAAGTCGTTTTATTAAAACTCGACTTTTATTAAATACAGTTTACCCAACGGGATCACGCGAGATTCTTGTTAAGGATCAAAGTCGAGTTTTGACCAAACTGTGCTAGATTTGCGATTAAAAGTTTTACCGTGCTACTTTTAAAAATTAAAAAAAAAACTGTGTTAGTTAAAAAAAAACTCCGGCAGAGGCCTGGGGAGGGACGAAGACGGCTGGCAGAGAGACTCTCCGTTGTAGAACCACCGGTTGCCCAGCCAAACCGTCGCACGAATACTCCGGTCGATGTTGCTGGCGCCGACGGTGAGCATCCATGGTGCTTCGTTGGACAGCGTCGCCGGAGACGGCCCGCTGTTCCCCGCGGCGCAGCTGACGAAGATGCCCTTCTCCATGGCGGCGAACGCTCCGATGGCTGTCAGGTCGGCGTAGAACGGGAGGGATGGTCCACCCAGGGAGAGCGAGACGACGTGGACGCCGTCGCCGATGGCGGCGTCGAGGCCGGCGAGGATGTCAGTCCACGGGCACCCTTGTGTCCCACAAACTTTGTAGATGGCGAGGTGCGCCAGCGGCGCCATGCCGGCGGCCGTCCCGGCGGCGTTGCCATACGAGGAGGCGTTGCCGACGAAGCACCCTGCGGCCGTGCCGGCGGTGTGCGTGCCGTGGCCGTTGGTGTCCTAAGGTGGGGGTCCGGCCGGCGCCGACGACGACCTCCCCTTTTCTGCTGCCATGGCGGCCAGCCCAAGGGTGAACGCTCTGGCGCCGATGATCTTGTTGTTGCACTCGCTCGGGCTGAAGTCGCACTGCCCCTTCCAGGAGGGAGGCGGCGGGGGCAGACTACACCGGAAGGAATCGTGGTTAGGGTTCAGCCCGGTGTCGAGGATCCCGACGATCATACCCTGCCCGAAGTCGGCGAGACACCACAGCTGGTCGGGGAAGACAGGGTTCAGGCCAAGGAAGCCGGGGGAGTGGGTGGTCTGACTTAGATCGAATGAACAGAGTGACTCTGCTCTACGATCCTGCACAATGGAGCAACTTCTGATATGCAGCAGATTGATCTGAGAAGATGACTTCAGAGGGAGAGAAGGAAATGGAGGAAGAGCGGGAAAAGAGAAGACCTCAATTGAGGCTCCTCTCCGACTGTCACTCACTATATATATGAATGAATTCATTTACATTATGTATTTGGGCGTGAGTGAAATTCTCATGCCAAAGGAATTGAGATGAAATGTAAATGTACATGTAATTGAAATACAAGTGTACCTTAAAGGTAACGACCCTAACTACTCAGGATGCCATGGAATTGTGTAATTCCTAACACCCCCCTTCAAGTTGAACTGGGGTTGCAGGTTCAACTTGCTTCGAAGTGTCTCAAAAGGTCTAATTGAGAGAGGCTTGGTGAAAATGTCAGCTATTTGATCCTTGCTGGAGAGATGTTTAATAACAATTGTCTTCGCCTGTACAAGTTCTCTAATAAAATGAAAGTCAATTTCTACGTGTCTTGTTCTAGCTTTAAAAACAGGATTTGCAGAGAGGTATATGGCACTTATATTGTCACACCAGACCACAGGGGGATGGGTAACAGGTATGTTCAGTTCCTTGATTAGCTGAAGTGTCCAAAGTAGTTCAGTAACTGTATGAGCCATGGATCTCATCTCGGCCTCTGTGCTGGACCTGGCAACAGTCCGTTGCTTCTTGGCTGTCCAAGAAACCAAGTTGTGACCAAGATAAATGTTGTAGCCACCTGTGGATCTCCGGTCATCCGGACATCCTCCCCAATCAGCATCACAAAAAGCCTGTAGAGTGAAATCAGTGGGACGAATGAAGAAGGTGAAGTTATGGGTGGCTTTGAGGTATCTCAATATCCGTTTGACAAGAGAGAAATGCACATCTGTAGGGGCTGCCATAAATTGACAGACCTTGTTGACTGAGAAAGCAACATCCGGTCTTGTGAGTGTAACATATTGGAGGGAGCCAACCAAACTCCTGAATTGAGTCGGATCATCCAGAAGTGTACCATCCAGCTGTGAGTGCTTACTGCCAGCAGCTATAGGAGTAGTTACCGGTTTAGAATCTAACAATTGAGACTTTGTAAGTAAGTCCAAGATATAACGTTGTTGACACAACTGCATACCGGCCGAAGACCTAGTCACTTCAATGCCCAAAAAATATGTAAGATCACCAAGATCTTTTAAAGAAAAGACAGTCGCCAGATTCTGAATCAGTTGAGTGAGAGCATGATGATTATTACCAGTCAAGATAATATCATCAACATAAACCAACAAATACATAATAATCCCATCCTTCATGAATAGAAACAAAGAGGGATCACATATTGAAGACTTGAATCCGAGAGACATCAAATGAGAATGAAGTTTCTGAAACCATGCCCGAGGGGCCTGCTTTAGCCCATATAAAGATTTTAAAAGTTTGCAAACAAAAGTAGGACATGATTTATCAATAAAACCTGGAGGTTGAGACATATATATGTCTTCATTCAAAGTCCCATGCAAGAAGGCATTATTAACATCTAGTTGACGAATGGTCCAATTGGAACTCACGATGAATAGACAGAATAATCCTTATAGTGGTTGGCTTGATAACAGGACTGAAAGTTTCATCAAAATCAATGCCGTGCTCTTGAGTGAAACCCTTTGCTACTAACCTTGCCTTGTGTCTAGCGATAGTTCCATCTGAGTTTTTCTTCAATTTAAATACCCATTTGCAACCAACAATGTTAGCATTATCAGGTGGGGATACAAGGACCCAAGTGCCATTCCGTTGCAAGGCAGAGAATTCTTCGGACATGGCTTGTCTCCAAGCTAAATTCTTATTGGCCGAAGTGAAAGAGGTAGGTTCTATGTCACCGGTATGTTCAACAAGTAGAACATACTTACTTGTCCTTGGTGGATGAACAGGGTCTGGTTTAGATAAGATATCAGTGAGGGACCTGAACTTCCGAGGAGGGGAAGTGTCTCCAGGCGAGGAAACAGACTGAGGTATGTAACATTGAGTAGACACCTGCATAGGAGAGCTGCTAGAAGAGGGTATAGCAGGTTGAGGAACAGCAGTGCTAAAGGCACCTGTATCAGAACCAGACAATGAAGTCATAGATGGTGGTTGTAATGCTGGAATGTCAGAAGCAGAAACCTGAATGGAGTGAGAACTGTCTTGATTAATATGGTGTACAGCAGAACTAGAACCAGATTGAATATCCGCAGCCGGTTGAGTGCAAGTGGTGATCCGTGGTGCAGGTAAACATAAATCAGATGTGTGCACACAATTATCTGAAGACTTAAGAAGAGTTTCATAGGGGAAAGTATGTTCATCGAAGACCACATTGATAGCAACATACATTTTCCCAGCTGTGGGAGAAAAGCACTTATAGCCCTTATGCTTGGTGCTGTAGCCTAAAAAGACACAACATTCAGATCTGAAAGTATACTTGTGAGAGTTGTAAGGTCTTAAGTGGGGGTAACATGCACACCCAAAGACCTTCAAAAACTTGTAATCAGGTGCAATGCCATATAATTTTTGAAATGGAGACGTATTGTGTAAAACTGGTGTTGGTAACCTATTAATGAGATAAGTATGGCGCATAAGGCTAACTTCATCCCAAAAAATATAAGGAAGTTTGGCATGACTTAGAAGAGCTAGAGAGGTCTCTATAATGTGACGGTGTTTTCTCTCCGAAATGCCATTCTGATGGTGTGTGTAAGGGCATGCAACTCGATGTGTAATGCCACAATCAATAAAAAATTTAGATAGAGCTTGGAATTCTCCTCCCCAATCACTTTGAAAATAAACAATCTTTCGAGAAAATAAATTCTCAACTTGATTTTTGAATTGTAGAAAGATCTTAAAGACATCACTTTTAAGAGCTATAGGAAAAATCCAACAATAACGACTAAAATGGTCAATGAAGGTGACATAATATTTATAACCATTGGAACTAAGAACAGGTGCTGGGCCCCAAACATCGGAGGCAACAAGTTCTATAGGAAATTTTGTAACATGAGAAGAAGACGGAAAGGACTGTTTGTGACTCTTGGCTAGTGCACAATGAGTGCAAAAGAAACTACTATCAAAAGTGGAGGGATCTTCAATGGTATCTAAAACTTTCAACACTGTCTTCAAGGCTGGATGCCCAAGTCGACCATGCCACAAATGTGAGGTTTCAGCAGTTAGACCCACTGGGGAGGTAGAAGGTTCAGTCTCCAAGCAGTACAATCCATTAAAATTGCGCCCTCTGGCCAAAATGCTCCTGCTCTGGATATCCTTAATAAGACAAGAATCAGGAAAGAATTCAAATGAGACTGAGTTGTCCTTGGTGAACTGTGAGACCGAGAGTAAATTTTTAGTGAGCAAAGGAACATGTAAAGTATGATAGAGTTTAAAGTTTTTGTAACCTGAGGTACCAACATTCTTAATGTTCATGCCTTCTCCATTACCAACCAAAACCTTATCCTGTCCTGTATATTCTGTAGGATTCTGAAGCAAAGCTATATTCGGAGTCATGTGATTATTAGCACCACTGTCCGGATACCAAGCATTGTCAACAGGAACCTGATGAGTGTTAAAATTGGCAATGTTAGCTGCAAAAGGAGAAAAGTTAGACCCACCAGACTGTGGTGAATTCCCTGTGTATTGGTTGGTTCGAAAACCATGATCAAACCGCTTCCAACAAACATGAACTGTGTGACCTCTTTTGTCACATAATTGGCATATCGGCACTTGATTTCCCTGATTAGAACCATAGTTGTGAGTGTACTGACCATCAAACTGATTCTGACTAGGAGAATTTCTGCCATTGTTATAATAGTTGGGTCGATCGACCAGGCCGCCATTGCTCCGCCACGGCCAGACACTCGCCTCTATTTGAGGAATTTCCAAACCTGTGGTAACGATGGTACGGGCTAAGTTAGCAGTTAAATCTGTAACGGCTTGTTGTCTTTGATTTAAGAGAATTTCATGACTCAATAGCATCCCCTGGAGCTCATCAAAAGTGAGAACAGAACCAGCATTCCTTGTTGTAATCGCAGTCACAAACGGATCATAATCCGATCCAAGACCATTGAAAACATAAAGAAGAAGCTCACTAGTTGAGACAGGATCACCGGCCATAGCCAAGGTGTTGGATAGATGTTGAATTTTCTGTAAAAATTCAGCAATCCGCATGTTGCCTTTCTTTAAATTCTGAAGTTGCAAGCGTAGTTGAAGCATACGAGCCTTTGAAGATGAACCGTACATATTGGAAATGGCCTTCCAGGCATCAGAAGCATTGTCATATCCAACGACCATTGGAAGAATACTATCGCTAACGGAAGAGATGATCAAGGTCATTACCAGACCGTCATACTGCTTCCATAGCTTTGCATCAGGATTTGGAAACAAAACCATAGGATTAGAAGTATCCGGAAGAAAATCCGGAGGACATGGGATCGTACCATCAACCAAACCCATGAGATCATACATTTTCAGAAACGGAATAAATTGGCCCCGCCATATCATGTAATTATCAGAATTGAGTTTGACCGCAAAGCGATGAGATATGTTCGGTAAAGCAGTAAACGCAGATCCATTGGCAAAGGGAAGAGCAGATCTGCTCAATGGCTGAGAAGGGGCTGATTCCATAGTAGAGTCATCCATTGTGCAAACAGATTACGAACCTGACGGCGAAGAAGAAAATAAGCCGAAGAACGAGATGCAGCGGACGTTGGCTCTGATACCAACTTAGATCGAATGAACAGAGTGACTCTGCTCTACGATCCTGCACAATGGAGCAACTTCTGATATGCAGCAGATTGATCCGAGAAGATGACTTCAGAGGGAGAGAAGGAAATGGAGGAAGAGCGGGAAAAGAGAAGACCTCAATTGAGGCTCCTCTCCCGACTGTCACTCACTATATATATGAATGAATTCATTTACATTATGTATTTGAGCGTGAGTGAAATTCTCATGCCAAAGGAATTGAGATGAAATGTAAATGTACATGTAATTGAAATACAAGTGTACCTTAAAGGTAACGACCCTAACTACCCAGGATGCCATGAAATTGTGTAATTCCTAACAGTCTGGAGAGGCAGCAGCTTGTCGGGGTGGGCGGCCAGGAAGCCGTCCATCTCCCGCATCGCCGCGAGCTCCGCCTCCGTCAGCCTGGCGGCGAACCCGCTTATGACATGCCGGTACACGTAGAGCAGCCGCGGTGCCTCGCCGCCGGCGACATCAGACGGCGGCAGGAACGAGCTGTACCAGTGCTCAATCGGGCCCTCCTCGACGTCGGAAGCCAACGAGAAAGGAGGTGGCCGGACGTGTACTATGTATGTGCTCCTGTGATTACTGCCATGGCCGCTCCCCTCGGAGGGAAGCAGGATCTGCTGGGAAGAGAACTGGAAGCGGAGAGCGAGAAGGAAGGAGAAGAGGAGGAACACGGCGACGCCTGAAGGCAGGCCCATCTCACCGCCGGTTGCCGTGGATAGCTCTGCTGTGGACAAGGTGATCGATATCGTTCCCCCGAAGATGGGTTCGCATTTTACTTACGTAAGTAAACGCTGCGATCGATATCTGTTGACGGACGTACGGATGAACAGTGTATAGATGGGACACGCTTTCAAACAAAGTGTGTTAATTTGTTAAAATTGTACCAAAAGATACTATTTTCTTAAATATATTTTAAGACTGTGTTATATGTAAAAAAATCCCGCATTTATACAGATCGATCGCAGCGTTTACTTACGTAACCCTAAAATGTAGGTGGATGGATACGGCGATATACCAAACCTTGCTTCAGATTCTACGCTTTTGATTCCTAATCCGAGTAGAAATATACCGGTCCATATGCTAATGGCGTCCCCTTTTGTACAGTCACGCAAGCATACGAGTATGTATCAAGCTACTTTAACGATGTATTTCACTATTAATTTTGCAACGTTTATTGATATAAATTATTCCATTATTGATATCGATTTTGAAATTTGTATCACAGACGGTTCATGAATTCTAATACTGACGGCCACTTGTGTCAATTTTGAACGAAAAACTCTTATGTTTTAGAAACGTTGATATCAAAATTAATATAATATCATTATTAATGTGCTAGCTAGCCAATTAAGGAGGCCATTAGGGAGGAGGGCAATCTCCCGGTTCGCTAAAACCAAAATCAAGGGACATTGCAGACGTGGATTAATGCAGTATCCTAGTCAAGAAACTAGTTTAATTTAATCTTCTTGGTGGCATCCATAATAATACTAATTTCTATCTATATGGAAGATGTCAACGTGATGATTCCGATATATGGCAACTAAATCTGCAGCTGGCGGCCGAATAGTTCAGACCAGGGGGTTTCTTCCAATCAAACGCTAATAGGGGAATCTTTCTATCTTTTTTCTTGGTGGCTGTGAAATGATAGTATGCACGAGTTGGGGTTTCTTCCAAGTTCCAATCAAATGCAAATAGGAAATCCTTTTTTTTTTGGTGGTTGTCAAATGATAGTATGCGCGAATACTGTCATATCCATCATGTTGGATAAGTAAACGGAGCTTTTGGTAGGAGATATAACTATATTAGAATATAGGTTTTAATCACTAAAATCACACATGGAGATAAATAATGGAATTTGTTACAATTGGTGACAAAAACATACTTTAATTTTTTAAACATTGTGTATTCTAATTCTTTTGATATTAAAAAGAATTATAAATAATCTTTTTTTACCTTTGTCTCGTTAGAATACCAAAAATGATATTTTTCAATTTTATTTGATATTTCTAAAGTATATATAACAAATTTGATACAATCTGACACTTCTATTACAATTCTTATCATTTTTGTATTGTGAATTTTAAAATTACTACCAGTAATCAAATACTTATAAGGATCTATATTAAAATTATCAGAGACGTGTTTGTTACCGTAGCCAATCATCTCTGTTATTTTATATAGTTTGACTTAAATGAAAAATAAAAAAATACCTTTTCGGAGTATTTTTTTTTCAAGAAGAGATTGAAAAACTAGATTCACTATTTGGAACTATATATGTAAATCTTTTTCGTTGAATAAGTACCGTTGGTTGGATACTACTTGAAAGAAGACGAAAAGACTTTCGTTCCCATGAAAATTGCTTCCCCACAAATATTCTGGAAACCACAATCCTGATTTTTGTCGAGTCTATAAAAATCATTATCAGTTGATTATCCTTTTGCTGTCAACTATATAACGTGATTCATGTCATTTTTCAGAAGAGAAAAGTTTGTGAAAACATCTCACATTTTACAAGAAACAAACAGACTCTATTTGGGATGTTGTATTTCATATTGGTTTCAAATATCCATTAACTTTATTTGTTTTGTTGTAAAGCGATGTAAAATTAAATCCGGAGGATTTTGGTTTTAGGTGACAAAGAGTGAAAACTAACATGGCGTAAATGGATTTACCTGATTTAGTATTAGCAACGTTACCCCATCATTGAAAATTTTTGGTGTCTAATTATCTGACTATCTTCTATATAAGATGACGTACTTACTTTCTTCCCTAATAAAATGATTAGGGTTAGTTTATATCGGTTCCCAATAATAATTATTGTTGTTGGGATTCATGGCTAATTAATTCTATGAATAAACCTTTGGTTTATTGGAAACATCCACAACTCATCCCCAATGACTAAAATCTCTTTAATATATTTCCATTTTTGTTTCTTTTGACAAAAAATTACAATATATTGATTTAGTTATATATGTTCTTAACATCGTTACAAAAATGCAAGAAATTGTATCAGTGAAATAAACATTAACCACAAATAAAGCACAAGTATCCTGAATGCATTGGAAAACACCATCAAGAATACTGTCATACAGTTCGTATGATACCTCTGTTCCTAATTTCTTTCACCTGAATTTGTGCTTAGGGAGTCATTAATGCAAGTATCTCAATGTCATGTTTCACATACAAAAGATGGTTTACATAATTAATCTAGTTGTTAACTACCATTTCAATGCACATATCATACACACATCACTATGCACATCATCTTAATGAAATGCACAATTTTAGATTCTAATAAATCTCTTATGTATATTAAATATATAAGTAATATTATAATCATGCGCATTATATTTTAGTCCAAAATTAATATTAAATTATTATATTTATATTAATAAATAAATAATAATAAATTTATGTTATAGTGTGAATAAGAATAATTAAAAACAAAAAGTAACGTCATTTTATTTTATTACGTAAATAAAAGTTTGGTTCTCACTCTTAATAGTATTTAAAATAATATAATAAATTAAGACTGAGACCATCAATTCAAGTGGGGTGTAAAAAGTTGAGCAAATGATCAACATCCCCTTACAGGGTGTTTGGTTGCACGATAATTTTTGTGCACTTTCATGATAAAAAAATTGTAATAAAATAAAATGTGAACTAATCAATGATATAAAATTATCATATTTGGGAAGATATAATAACAAAAAAGAGTAGATACTATATATCACTAAACAAGGTGAGAGACCACAAGATAAAGAAAAGAGATGGCACCATTTTTTTCTTTAAGAAGAAAAACTCTTTAAAAACATAAAATTATAATGGCTACTAAACACCTCTTTTAATAAGATTTGTTACAAAAACATAAAATTGTAACAAAAATTCAATTTAGCAAGTAACCAAACACTCTCTTAGAAAAATAGCAGTGGGGGAAAAATTTTAAAGTTAATTTTTTAATTTAGTTACAAAATACTGTGTTCATTGTTGCAATAAGTTCACAATAATAAATCAATGCTTGTGAATAGCACATGATTGAAGAAAATTTTCTTCGGCCTTCAACTTCAGGAATTTTGTCTGAAGACAGCTACGCCTCTCGAGCAAATTAATTACTTCTCAACCGGATATCTTGGTTAAATATCGAGATTTATGTGACATTTTTTTCGACTTAATATGAACATTAGAACTATTAATTTCATGTCTAACCTGATGAAAGAAATTTATTTTGAACAAGATATTTTACATATTAATGAACTTAATTAGTATTTGTTTAAGTTATATTATATATGTTATAATTATATAGGCTGCTTGCTATTATTTATTAAGAGATTATATCTAAGAAATAAAAAAATTAAAACATACAACTTAATTTCCTTATATTTATTAAATACAAAAGATGTATTTATAAATGAAGTAAACCATACAATCAAACACACTCATGTGTCGACAGAATATTTAAGTGAAATGCCAGATATATGTTTGGAGCAGTCAAGCTCATTTACTTGTATAACATCCTCGGATTCATGGCGCGCGTCGACCCCACGTTAACATGATCAGGTCCGCCGATAATGATCAGGAATTTGAAAAAAAAAAAAAAAGTGTAAATGCACACTAAGTCCATCTGAGAGCATATACTTTCATGATAGGTCTATTTTTAAAACAACTTTATCATTAGGTCCATTTTTTCAAAATATCATCACATCCACTCCATGTTGATTTAAAAATATCTTTTTTACCCTTTCATGTTAAAGAAGATGCCTAACCTCCATTTTCTCTTGATATTAAAAGCGAAAATGTCAAATAAACATTATTTTAATTAAAAGAGCTTAAAATAAACATTGTTATTTTAATTACAAGAGGTTAAAATAAGAGTTAATTTAATACTTAAAAGAGAGTTCAATATTAATTTAATGTTTTTATCTTTAATTATATCTATATTAAGAGTTTTAAGTATTTAACGATATTTTAATTAAAACAGCATACTAAAATCAAGTAATCACCTGTTCATCACTGCCTCGTAGATAGACAGATAGATACAGATAGATAGATTGATAGCAGATGTGCATATCCGTCTACAGAGAGAGAGAGAGAGAGAGAGAGAGAGATTCTCTCTGGTAAGATTAAATAACTATTATTTTAATACTTAAAATAATACTTAAAAAGGTAAAATAATGTAATTTTAATATTTAAGAACAAGTTAAAATGTTATAATTTAAATAACGTTAAATACTTAAATTATGTCATAATTAAATATGAAAAAAAGAAAGTTAAAGTAACTTACAGAGAGTAATGTGTATAACGTTAAAATAAACCAATAACACCCATTCATAACTATCTATTTAATTGCAAAATATGATGCCAAACATTCCACATAATCTGTTAATCTTTATTCAAAATCCAATCAGAATCCCCAATTTCGTCTACAGACGAGGCAGAAGCAAATGCAGCTTGCTTCTCAGGCAAAGAGGAGGGTCATCCGGTGCTGCTCCTTCCCCACCGTCAGGACATAGGAGCCACTGTCTAAGGCCATGGACCCGTCCGCCCGCGTCCTGGCCAGGTGCTCTCACGGGCTGACCTCGAAGATGACGCGGGCGCCCTCTCCGGCGCCCAGCCGCATACTCTCAAACCCGACCAGCCGCTTTGTCGGGCCTCCGAGGGCACCTGTGAGTGAGAAGCTGTAGATCTGGAAAACATAACAGAGAGAGAGAGAGAGAGAGAGAGAGAGAGAGAGAGAGAGAGAGAGAGAGAGAGAGAGAGAGAGAGAACAGAGTAGAGTGCGCAGGACAGATGAATGAAAATGAGCGGGAATGAATAGATCTCCTCGTCTCAATTCTCTGTATATATATATATCTGAGACAGTGTACAATTACAATATTTCAAATACAATGACGAGACTTCAATTACATTTATTTGCCAGGGTCTATGGTATAATTTTGTGCTCTAATACCCCCTTCAAATTGAGCGGAGGTGTAACGTTTAGTTTGCTTCTCAGCCGTTCACATTGAACTGTATGCAATGGTTTTGTAAAAATATCAACTATCTGATCATGAGTAAAAATATGACTAACAACAATTTTCTTCTCCATAACCAATTGTCTTATAAAATGAAAATCAATCTCAATGTGTCTAGTCCGGACTTTAAAAACAGGATTTGTTGTCAAATATATGGCAGAAATATTATCACACCAAATATGTGGAGCAGTAGGAAGAGAAATATGCAATTCCTGAATTAACTGAACAGTCCACAACATTTCAGTAGCTGCCAGAGCAATGGACCTCATTTCAGATTCTGTACTGGAGTGTACCACAATATGCTATTTTTTTGCAAATCAAGTTATTAGATTTGTACCCAGAAAAATTCCATAACCTGAAGTTGATCTTCGGTCATTCGGGCATCTAGCCCAATCAACATCAGTGAAGACATTGAGATTAAAATTGGATGGAGTGATTTTCATGGTGTACTGATAAGTACCTTTCAAATATCGAAGAATCCTCTTGACTAGAGCTAAATGAACATGGTAGGAGAAGCTAGAAACTTACAAACTTTATTTACCACAAATGTTATGTCCGGCCGAGTGATAGTAACATATTGAAGTGATCCAACTATACTCCTATAAAAAGATGGATCTAAGAGTGGTTCTCCATCTGTTTGAAAAGACATAGACTTAGTTGCCATTGGAGTGGTAAATGGCTTAGAATCTAACAACTGCATTTTCTGCAAAATATCCAGTATGTATTGTTTTTGACTTAACTGAAGATCATGTGTTGTTCTTAACACTTCAATGCCAAGAAAGAAATGTAAATCACCTAGATCTTTAAGAGAAAACACAACAGACAAACTTGATATTAACTCTCTAATAGCTGTAGGTTGATTCCCATTAATTATAATGTCATTGACATAGATCAATAGATTGCATGAATACATAAACAGAGAAGGGGGTCACACCGTGAAGCCTTGAAACCAGTTTGAATTAGGTGAGTATATAATCGAAAAAACCAAGCTCTAGGAGCTTGTTTAAGACCATATAAAGCATTTTGAAGCTTACAAACATCATGAGAATGATGTTGAGCAATAAAACCAAGTGGCTACGACATATAGATATCGTCTTCCAAATTACCATGTTTAAAAGCATTATTCACATCAAGTTATTTGATATCCCAGCCAAAACTAACCGCAATAGACAAAACAAGTCTAACTGTAGAGGGTTTAACTACCGGACTAAAGGTCTCACCAAAATCAATGTCATATTCTTGAGTGTACTCTTTTGCCACTAACCGAGCTTTATATCTTGCAATGGTACCATCTGATTTTCTTTTGATCTTGTATATCCATTTATAGCCCACAATATTAGCATTGACAGGTGGAGGTACAAGACTCTAATTCCCATTTTGTTGTAAAGCCGAAAATTCCTCTGACATGGCTGTGCGCCAAAGAGGACTTTTATTTGCCACACTGAAACAAGTAGGTTCAACTTCAGATTGAACTATAACATGAAGAGCATATTTGCTCACCCTCGGTTGAACAATAGGAGTGGTAGAATCAAGTAACTCTTGTACTGATCTATACTTGACAGGAGCCAGTGACAAACTATCACTCAAAGACTGAGACTGCATATTATTCTCAGAAGAAAAAGTTGAATCAGCCAACTGTTCAATGCTTGGAGAGTTGGATTGAAGTGAACATTCAGTTCCAGAGTCCAATTCACACATTACCACAGGGGATTGACCAGCAGAAGGCCTATGCTCAGCATGAGCACCCGATAACAGATCCTCAAGATGATGAGAAACTGTAGGAGCAGGAATAGACAAAGGAACCCTACATTCTTGTGTAGTACCATGACTTTCAGCACTAAGAAATTTGTAGGGAAAAGTGTGCCCATCAAAAACAACATTTCGTGCAATGAATAGCCTTTTTGTCCTTGGTAAATAACACTTATATCCCTTGTGATCAAGGCTATATCCAAGTAGCACACAACACTCCGACCTATAGGTGAACTTATGTTGATTGTAAGGTCGGAGATGAGGATAGCAAGCACATCCAAAGACACGTAAGAACTTATAATCTGGTTTTTCATCAAACAATTTCTCAAATGGAGAAATACCCTGTAAAACTGGAGTAGGCATCCGATTTTTGAGAAACACTGCACAAAGGACAATCTCATCCCAAAAACTATAGGGTAAACCAGAATTGCTTAACAAGGCTAAGCACATCTCAATAATATGTCTATGTTTCCTTTCAGAGACCTCATTGTGTATGAGTATAAGGACAAGCAATGCGGTGAACAATACTACATGCCTTAAAAAATTCTGAAAGTCTCATGAACTCTCCACCCCAATCACTCTGAAAGTATTTTATTTTTCTAGAAAAAATATTCTCCACTTTATTTTTGAACTGTAAGAAAACAGAATAAACCTCATTCTATGTACACAATGGATACACCCAACAAAACTTGTTGTAATGATCAATAAATGTCACATAATACCGACATCCATTTGTACTAATGTGAGGGGAAGGTCCCCATACATCTGACGTAATTAGTTCAAGTGAAAACTTGGAAACATGATTTGATAAGGAAAAATGCTAAACATGACTTTTAGCTATTGTGCAGTGAGGATAGAAAAACATATTATTGGAAGTAAAAACTATATCAAGATCACTAAGAACTTGATTAACTACTCTAAACGTTGGATGACCCAACCGTTGATGCCAAACATTTACTATTTTTGCTGAAAGCGCCACTGAGGAGGAAGAATGTCCATCATCCAAGTAGTAAAGTCCATCAATATTGCTGCCTTTGCAAAGGAGTTGTCGGGTCTTGATATCCTTAACATAACAATGTGTTGGAAAAAAATTCAAAGAAGACATTGTTATCTTTGGTAAACTTAGAAACTGACAAAAGATTCTTAGTGAGACAAGGAACATGTAAGGCATTCTTGAGAGAAAAATTTTTAAAACCTGAATGTCTCATATGCGAAATCTGTAAACCTTCTCCATTTCCTATTTGAACCTTCTCTTGTCCATCATAAGAAAGAGGATTTCTGATTAGAGAAAGATCTGGTGTCATGATTATTTGCGCCAGAATCTGGATACCATGGGTTGGTGGGTACTGGTCATAGAATTGCTAACAGAATAATTTGTAGCATATTGAGAACTTGGATTAACTTGACCTGTCTGACCATTTTCAGAACCATACCGTACATCAAACCTATACCAACATTGCAATGCACTGTGACCTCTCTTATCACAAACTTGACATATAGGAACTGTAATGTGACTATTGTTTGAGCTCCTATTAGAATTAGCATTAAATTGATTCTGGAAATCATTTTGATACTGTCCAGGACCTGAATTATTGTATCCACCTCTATTGTTCTGAAAACGACCAGAAATCCTGCCTCTATATCCTCTTCCATGACCAAAACCTCCTTTAGAATTATTATTTGGCTGCTGATTATTATTATTATTTGCAGTGATATCATTAACCAATTGATGAAATTTCTCCAAATGAATCTCCTGACTTAGAAGTAAACCTTGAACTTGATCAACAGTCATATATGCAGTATACATCCTCACATTTATAGTTGTTACAAAAGATTCGTACTCTGGTCCCAAACCTCCTAAAATATACAAAATTAAATCACCTTGAGCTAGAGGTTCTGAAGCCATAGCCAAGGCATTAGAAAGATGCTTAGCTTTCTGAATATACTCATTGATCTTCATTGAACCATTCTTTAGACTATGTAACTGATTCTGTAGCTGAAGAATTCTCGACTTAGATACATTGCCATAAGTCAGAGATAGACTGCCACATTTTAGCAACAGTATTGAGACCAACAACTAGAGGTAACACAGTTTCGAAAATTGATGACATCAAAATTGACATCACCAAACTATTATACTATAACCAAACATTAGCATCTGGATTTGCAATTTCCAAATCAGAATTCAACGAATCTGGAATATTAGGGCACATGCAAGAGATACTCCCATCAACCAAACCAACTAGATTATAAGTGTTCAGAAACGACATAAATTGAGCTCTCCACAAAATAAAATTCTCGCTATTGAACTTAACTGTGATATAGCTTGAAACATTTGACACAGATCCAAAGGAAGACAAGGCGAACGGAAGCTTAGAACCAGAAATAGTGTTACTAGAAGTTACAACACCTGGATTAATAGTCAACCCCCTGCTGTAGAAATTTGTTGAGCCATCTTCAGAATTCACTTCACCGTCCGAGCTCTGATACCAAGTGAGAAGTTGTAGATCTAAAAAACAGAACAGAACAGAGAGAGAGAGAGAGAGCATAGTAGAGTGCGCAGGACCGAATGAAAATGAGCGGGAGTGAATTGATCTCCTTGTCTCAATTCTCTGTATATATATATCTGAGATAGTGTACAATTACAATATTTCAAATATAATGATGAGACTTCAATTACATTTATTTGCTAGGGTCTATGGTATAATTTTGTGCTCTAATACGGTGTGCCGTAGGAAGCACAGCACCAGGTGCCTCTCGGCCATCGCCTCCTCGTTCCAAACCCCCACCGCTATCGAGAACTTGAGGACCTCGCAAGAGCCGGGGGGGACATCTCCGCAATGTCGATGCTGCCATATCTAAGCTGCGGCGAAAATGTTCAGGTAGAGCGGGTGTGCGGCGGCGGCAGAGCACAACTGGTAGGAGTAGGCGGAGTAACGTGGGCAAGGAGCTGCCGTTGCGACGGAACAAAAGGATAGCAGAACGGAAGGATGGGGATGGAGTGAGTGAAAGAGCAGAGGGTAAAATTGAGATTTGGGGACAGAGTACAGGAAAATCGGATTAGGTGTTAAAAAATTTTGGTGTCAATGGACCGAACATGATAAAAATATGGTCAACCGAGTTTTCAGTAAACTAATTTTCTTCAATGAACTTATTGATAATTTTTTCAAAAAAAAACTATATATATGTATATTTTGCATGGCTCTAGCATGAGAGGGGTATCTAGAGAGCATAGCAGCGCAGCACGTCGTTGAAATATGATGCCCTCGTGAGTCCACAACTACGTGACCACCATGATTCAAATCATAGAAAAAGGACAAGCAGCTTAACGATTCACGCGCAAAGAATTAAAAGTAGAAATGGGCTTAAAATTAGTGGGATTTTCTTATAAATGTGTTGTTATAAGTATCTAGCGCCTAGTAATTAACCTTATCTTCTTTTACATATATATATATATATATATATATCTCCACTATAAACGTAAAATTAAACATGCACAAGATGACAGGAGTAACCGTCCCATTTATTCTTGGACAAATAATAAGAATACTTGATTATTGGCCATGTACGTAAATTTTTTTATCATATTAACAAAAATATAAAAGGAAGATGAAAGGCAGAATAGCTATCTATCCTTCCAGGTCGTACTACCAGAAACCGCGCCGCGGTCCGCGTCGCCTGCCCCTTCGCCGCCCCTCCCTCCTTCTGTTGCGCGAAGCCCCCCACGCCGGAGCCGCTCGTCCGCACCGTCCCGCGTCTTCCCCTTCCCTCTCTTCCCGGAAGCCCACCGCCACCGATCAGCCGGCCGCTCATCCCTATCCCTTCTCGCATCCTGCGCCGGCCGCCAACCCCTCTCGCCGTCGCCCCCTGCGGTGTACACCGGCCGCCCCGATCGATCTGCTCTGGCACTATATGCTTTGCTTCGTTTTTGAATGCGCGGAGACGAAGAGGCGTATCTTCTTCCGCGCACGGCTCTGCTCGATCCGATTCCCAAGATCGGATTGGTAAATGGAGGTAAGGATGAAACACATTTCGCTTGCCGCGATTCGAGACCTTCGTCGATCTCACTCGGATGCAACTCTCCATTATTGCACGTCCTCCGTCTCGACCGCAGGGCGGCGGCGGCGGCGGCAAAACCCGCGGCGTCACCTTCGACGCCACCAACGAGATGCAGTCGCCGCGTTTCCGCGCCATCATGAGGGCGACGAGCACCCGCAAGCGGCGTCCGCGCGTGGAAGTGAAGAGCTTCTCGCACGAGCTGGGCCTCAAAGGGTCGCAGCACTATCAAATACGAAACCAGCGCTCGGAGGTATGCGTACGCATCCCGATTCATTTGGAGATCGATCGGAATTAAATCGATCGATCGATCAACGACGCATCATAATGTATTTGTATGATCTGCAGATCTTGCATATATATGTGTGTGTGATGATATTTGATCGATTCATCGTGTACCAGGATACAGCGGCGATCATGAAGATAAAGTTCGAGCGGCTGAAGGAGGATGTGAACTCCGAATTGGGGATCTTCGCGGCCGACCTGGTGGGGCTCCTCGAGAAGGCGGCGGATGATCATCCACCCGGGTGGAAGGAGGCGATAGAGGATCTGCTGGTCGTCGCCCGCGAGTGCACCAAGATGTCGCCGGAGGAATTCTGGCTGAAATGCGAGGGCATCGTTCAGGTCCTCGACGACCGCCGCCAGGAGCTGCCGATGAGCACGCTGAAGAAGGCGCACACGCGCATGCTCTTCATCCTCACCCGCTGCACCCGCCTGCTCCAGTTCCAGAAGGAGGGCGGCCTCCCGGAGGCCGACCACGTCCTCGGCCTCCACCAGCTGAGCGATCTCGGAGTCTACCCCAGCCGCGGCGGCGCTCTCTCCGTCATCAGCCACAACGTCAAGAATTTGATCAGCACGAGGAACATGATGATGAAGGAGCGGCTGTCCGTCGACGGCTCCCCGCACAGCATCTCGCCGTCGAGCAGGAACAGGATCTCCTCTTGGAAGAAGCTCCCTTCGGCGGCCGAGATGAAGGTTAATCTGAAGAATATCAAGGATCATGTCGCCGACGCCCTCGACCCGTGCCCTCCCAAGGGACCTGGTGGTCCCTCGCCGGCGCCGCTGCCGGCCGGGGAGGGAAAGGGGAAGGCGGCGCCTGGTCTCCCCGCGGCTCCTCCCAAGAAGCTGGAGGACCCCCCGCCGGCTTCACCTCCGGTCGTCCAGGAACAGTACCAGCAGTCTCAGCTCGACGGAAACCTAGCCATGATCTGCCGCATCTGCGATCTCAAGATACCCAGGGTTCATGTGGAGGATCACTCCAGAATCTGTGCGATCGCCGCTAGATGCGACGCGAAGGGCTTGAACGTCAACGAGCGGCTGGACAGAGTCGCCGACGTTCTCGAGAGGATGTTGGAGACTTGCTCGCCGAAGAGCGCCGGCAACTCCGCACCGGCGGCGGTAGCCGAAGTTGCCGTACGGGCACTCTATTCGTCGACCATGGCAGAAAGGGAGAGAGCCGGGGATCTTTCACATGCCAAGGAGAATCATCCGCGCTCCTCCGAAGACGCGGGCGCCGCGGACGATCATTCACCGCCGGGAATCATCCTCAGCCGACCTTGCACCGTAAGCGGCGTCAACGTTGTGCCGACGATCTTGTGCAAGCCACCACCTCCGGTGGCGGCGGCGGCGTCTGGTCCGGCATCTGCCACATCGTCGCCCGGAAGCCTCACTCCATCGTCCTCTTCATCAACACCTCGGCACCCGGACATGGACCTGCTATTCACCGGGAGAAGTAAATTTTCTGATCTAGAAAACTTCCAACAGGTAATTGATCTTTCCTCGACGGAAAGGATTGTCAACTTACTAAAATTATCCAAGACACACACACGTATATATATTTATATATCCGCGTGCGGTTATTTGTTTTCTATAAGAAGTCTTGCGATCGACAAGTCTATGAATTCTATTTTGTGTTGCCTTCTTCTTCTCTACTGTCTTTAACTTATTTTTGTTGCTACCTCATGGTGTATATACATTATTATTAGAACTGTGATGATAGTCTCATATTAACTATTCGAAAGTTGATATTATATTTATATATTTTGGATTCTTCTACCTCAATACTATGATTTTGAGGTTTGTAATGCTTCTACCTTTTTTTTGTAAATCGTGGTTTGTAAAAAGCCACAATCACCTTTTTGGTAAATCGTAAGGTTTGTAAATCAAATTGTATTTTGGATTCTTCTATCTCAATATATTTAATGCTTGATTATTTTACCTCTTATTCTCATTGTCCACTTTGATAGTGAGAGAAAATGTTAGAACTGTGAGGATATCCTGAGCCCTTCTAATTTAATACTATGATTTTGGGGTTTGTAAGAATTATATATCATGATTTTCTACTTACTTAAATATTTGATTGGAATTATAGCAATATATAGGGTACGTTACATCTCACCAAGCAGCTAGGGTCATAGACACACTGCCGCTGATGAGTTCTCACCGCCACAATCACCTTTTTTTTCCTTACGATTTGATGCATCTTGTGGTTATATATAATTACTCACTGTCCAAACTGTAGATACATGATTTACTGGACATAGCTCGTTGCGTCGCCAATACAAATAAGAACGGCTACGACTCTTTGGAGTTCCTGCACGCCAGCTTGGAGGATCTGCAAGAGGTAATCCAAGCGAAGAAGGTGGACGCCCTTCTTGTTGAGACGTTCGGCAGGCGCATAGAGAAACTCCTCCGGTAAGTTTTGGACCACTGAATAAGCAACAAGCAGAAGAAAATCTAACTTCACCGTATCTGTTTTTCTTACTGTTCTGAATTTATATATATATACAGAGAGAGAGAGACCTATTTGCTATGTTAACTATCTTTTATCTTAAGCTTATCCCAAGTTAGTACTTAAGAAATCTCCATTTAACAGGGAGAAATATGCATACATTTTACAGCAGATAGACGATGGGGCTACAGATCTCACTTCTGTGGCAATGGAGGATGAGGATGGTTCCTCGTCCTCAGAGATCCAAGCAAGCCAAAGTCAGTGTCCCCGTGCTATGTGTTCAAAGATTAAGGATAGAACAACCATCGAGGACTTTGAGATAATCAAGCCGATCAGTCGAGGGGCATTTGGCCGGGTTTTCCTTGCAAGGAAGAGGGTCACGGGTGATCTTTTTGCAATAAAGGTAGCTCTCTTGAATTAATGCTATATATACTGTCACATAATGCTCAAAGAATGCTTTATCATCTAAAGATAATACAATTTCTCTTCTTCTTTTTTTCTAAATGAATAGTTGTATATTTGTGTTTACAGGTCCTCAAAAAGGCTGATATGATTCGCAAAAATGCGGTGGAAAGCATCTTAGCCGAACGTAACATTCTAATATCTGTTCGAAACCCATTTGTGGTGAGAGCACAATTACACTCCCCTATATATATCTCATAAATCTTGTATAATGTAATACTTCTTGCATAATGTAATACTTACTGCACTCGAATACAGGTGCGATTTTTCTATTCATTTACATGTAGGGAAAATCTTTACTTGGTTATGGAGTACCTAAATGGAGGGGACTTGTACTCGTTACTCAGAAATCTGGGATGTCTGGACGAGGACATGACACGAATGTACATAGCTGAAGTGGTAATTAATCTACTTCATCACCCCATATTATATATATATATATAAATCTAAATATATATCTCAATATGATAGCTAGCTAGATAATACAGTTCACTTCTACTGACACAAAAGCATCCAATAATCCTGCTTCAGATTCTTGCTTTGGAATATCTACACTCCCTGAATGTGGTTCATCGAGATTTAAAGCCAGATAATCTATTAATCGCGCACGACGGTCACATAAAGGTTGTAAATCGTTCACCTCATATAATATATATTATGCTCTACCAGTTCTTTGAGATCTGTTTCTTTCTCTTGTCCTCACACAGTAAACGCTTGTTTGGCTATCATTTGCAGCTGACGGATTTTGGGTTATCAATAGTTGGTCTGATTAACAGCACAGACGATCTATCCGGTCCAGACTTGAGCAGCTCCACGCTACTAGGAGATCCAGACCAAGAAGCCCCTCCCGCAGAACGCACGTTGAAACGGGAACAGCGGCAGAAGCAGTCGGTGGTGGGCACTCCTGATTATTTGGCTCCAGAGATACTCCTGGGGATGGCACACGGTCACGCATCTCTCCTCATCTTGAAAATTAATCGTCTCTCCATGTATTTTTAAGTATATATATCTAGCTAGATTAACTTTATCTTAACTATCTTTGGGTGTATTTGACTCATTACAGGGCCAACAGCTGATTGGTGGTCTGTTGGTATTATTCTTTACGAGTTGCTCGTGGGCATACCGCCGTTCAATGCAGAGCATCCACAGGTGGGTGGATAATTAATTAGCACATTCTTCTTCTACAATACATTGTGTTGGAATGAAAAACGAAATCATGTGGTATCTAACGTGTCAACCTGTGCTGAAATGTCGAAATTTTGGCTAGAACATAAGTCGGTGCTTAAACTTCTTAATCGCATAGATTATTAAGCCGAGCTATACCCGTTCTGTGAAGTATATATCTAAGCTGTTTTACAGCACGTACGTATAGAAAAAAAAAACACATTTAAGTATGAGAAATCTAATAATTAATGTACCAAAAGAAGTTTTGTAACCCAAATGTTGATATATATATGTATTTAGCATAGCACCGGTAGGTAGAAAGCGTCTTGAGTATAAAGTGACACCATTATTTTCTACAGTCGTGATTACTTTGGCTAAATTCATAGATGACAAACTTTAACTTCAACAAGATTAAAGCAAAAAGACCTACTGATTAAGTTTCTATAGCCATTTTTTATTATTTATGAATGAAACATTTGACTTCTTAAGGACACAATACATATTGTCATCTTTCATTTTTTTTTCTTCGAATATATAAAGTGTGCCGATTTGCTTCCTGATTCTTGAATCTATTTGCACGTCTTAAATCTTGTATATATCACTTGTTGTTTAACCACTAATATAAGTTTTTCCCTTTGTCTTGTTGTGATTTTAACTACGTACGCCATTTCATGTTGCAGAAAATATTTGACAATATAATGAATCGAAGTATAACTTGGCCATCTGTTCCAGCCGAAATGACCCACGAAGCACATGATCTTATTGACAAGTAAGTCGATCAGCAAATACATGCCATTCAAAACATTCTTGAGGTTGGAAGGTCTAAGCATTGACATCATATATATATAACGACATTTCTATAATATTTGTTTTAAGCAAGCTATAACTAATTAAATGCATGGCCTTTTCTATCTCCGCCATCTAACCAATATTAGGAATTTTCTCTTCATCTTATGATGTTAAAGCTACGTACCCTACCAGTTGAATAAATTTTCTTTAAGTTGATGGGAAAATGATCGACCATAACAATGTAAAATCTGTCTAATTTGTTTAGGTTGCTGACTGAAAACCCAGTGCAAAGACTTGGAGCAACAGGTGCTGGGGAGGTAATTAACCTTTCATCACAATTGTTGGAAAATCTCTTTTCTTCCCATCACAGGAAGAAGTAGAACTGATGTTATAATAATTTGGGCAGGTGAAATCTCATTCCTTCTTCAGAAGCATAAACTGGGATATGCTTGCTAAGCAGAAGGTTTAATTACAATCTTCATGTTATCAATTGTCTGTGCGCATGAAATAACTATTTTGCTCCAATATTACAGGCTGCATTTGTTCCCTCTCTAGAAGGTGATGATGATACAAGCTATTTCACCTGTCGCCACACATGGAGCTCTTTATCTGGTCAAATACGGTCATCACTCAATGATTATGATGACACAAGCGATACCTGTACCATGAGTTGTTCTAGCAGTCCATATAGTTATGACCCAGATGAAGAGGTCTGCAGATGTTACATCATCAAAAATACCATGATTTTTTTTATTCAACATGTTTTTACCTCTAAATCAATCTTTTATTTCTGACAGGGCGATGAGTGTGGTAGCCTGGCAAATTTTAGTAGTTCCAACCTTAATGTGCAGTACTCGTTTAGTAATTTTTCCTTCAAGGTAAACATCAGAACCTTCATTATTATTATTATTATTTAAATTTAGGTGTAAAGGAATTGTTTTCATGGGTTGACTAACTGTCTTTTTTATTTCAGAACTTGTCTCAACTTGCTTCCATGAACTATGATTTATTGATGAAGGAGGACTACACTTCTGCAAATATTTCTACTACCATGAAGTCATAAAGACAGATGATATATCTAGCTAATCAGAAGCGATAAGATGTGTGGCGAAGGAACTCAAAAAGAAGAGTCCATGAACGTACCATCATTGTTGTAAATGCACAAATAACTAGCATTCATTTAGACAGTGAGGAATTCATTGGAAGGCCTACTATTACTTCTTCTTTTTTAATATTTTCATTCATTCTCATGTCCTCTTTTTTTCTTTTTTTGTGTAAATAGTTGTATGCTAATAGGATGCAGCTATACTTATCTTTTTGTTGCACAAATGTACAAAAAGAATATTTTTGTAGATATAATTATCATTATAAGAAGGATACATTCTAGACTCAATTTGATTCTTCTTGGTTAATTTTGTAGATCTTATGATAAGTAGCAAGTAAAATAGTTGAAAAGCATTTTCGTTGTCATCCACTGGACTCTTCGTTCAGTGACCTGGTCTGGGGTCGCCGACTGGGTCAAGGGTTGTGCAACCCCCTCTTGGGCCACTTGTGGGCTAGCCCGGCCGGGTCAGTTCTGGGCCAGTCAGCCCGAAACCTATCGGGTCACCCGATCCAGTCCAACCCGTGGGTGACCTAGTCTACCATATCTGTGGAACACCCCTAAAAAATCTCTAATTTTTAATCCGTTTGGAAAGAATATGGCAAGAGGAATGGCATTATAAAATATGATTAAGCCTAATCTTGTTATATATGTTGTTGATAATATATAGTTTTCTTCTAGAATGTGTCTTCCAACATGCTTCTATACATGCATATCCCTATGAAGTATATGATACCATATAGGCCGTGTCCTAAATTTGGATTGAAAGGGCGATACAAGAAATAAAATTAGAAGCCTATGCGGGTATATTTTCTACGTACTGTTCCTCTCTAAAATATTGTAACAATGTTATTTTCGTCTGATCAATATTTTGATCTTGCAGTATACCCATTTGTTAAGCCGAATATAAAATTAAAAGCTTTAACCACATTCATTTATTTTTAATAAAACATATTAGTCACAAAAACATTTTAAATAATTTTAGATATTGACAATCAGTTCGTCACAATAAGTTAGTGTTAATTCTTAGTAGAATCAATATTATCTATGAAGGATTTATTATGTTCAATGTTATCATTCACCATTTTAATATTTATCAAAATCAACAATAATCTAATTTTAATTATTTTTTAGAAATCATATATGTGTGAAGTATGTTTCTTTGTCTGGTACCCTAGACCGGGGCATCAGCAGTCTCAGCAATCTGGAAGTCGGGTCGGGATCGACTACGGAATCGTCGCGGACGGGCGGCGGTGGTGGAGAAGCTCTGGTAGTCGTAGAATCGACGCCATGGAGGTGGAGGAGGGGGAGTGGGGGGAAGTTGGCGCGACGGCGCTTGGCCTAAACTCTGCGCCCGCCGTCGTCAGGGCTCCTCGCATCAAGAAACGGGCCCTGAGGAACAAGGCTCTCTCAGTGCCGTTCGACGAGAAGGATCTAAAGTTGGTTTTCGATAACACTCGATTTTTTTTTCTATGACATCATCTGCGATGTGCATGGTGGTAGTGTTGTCTGATTTAACATTCGATAGTTTTGCCCTTTTGTGTTATTTGGCTATGGCAGGGACTTCGTTACTGGCTTCCACAAGAGGAAGAAGAAAAGGAGAAAGATCGCTCAGAGGCAGCTCCAGGAGAAGGAGCGCCTCCATCGCATCGAAGCCCGCAGAAAGGTGCGAGATATTTTCTCATTTTGGTTGGCGAAAACGAAGACTTTATCTTTTTAGGCTTTTCCGCGTAATGATCTTTGGTTGGGGATTCATTTCATACTCTAAATTAGCATGATTTACCATTATTTGCACTGGGTTGCATCTTTGGAGAAAATGCTGCTTTTGCTTCCTTAAGCCTACCATGGAAATAACCTAGCTGATGCTTGTTTTAGTTCAGAATGTTGTACATTAATTCAGAATACTGCTATTAGAAGCATAGAAAGTTATGGTTTTGTAATGGACCAGTCTTTTGTTGCCTAAAATTATTTGAAAAATACTTTTTTGTAACAAAAAAGTCTTAGTGAAGGTAGTATTTTTAGGTTAGTATGGCTGTTTTTCTGAATTATGGCGTCTGAAGAGGGTAAAACTAGGAGATGAGCTTTGATATGGTCCCATAGGCAAATACTTTTTTACTTTACTTTATTAGAAAATGTGGGGCAAACAAATAGAAACCATGAGTCTTTTGCTGGTCAAGATTTAGTCTTTTGCTGGTCAAGATTTAGTCTTTTGCTGGTCAAGATTTTACTTTTCTGTTTTCAGTTGTTGCGAGAATATTCAAATTTTTCTATAGTGGTCGTATGGAACAAAAGGGTATTGGGAAGTTCATCTCTGTACTATGGGACAATTATTTCCATATTATCCGCTTATGCATTGTTTGAAGTTATTTAGGTCATTACATTCACCTTTTCATGGAGGCAAGGTGACCTCAATAACATTTGTGTTAAAGTATATAAATGCATGGAAGATGCTAAGGTGGAAATGGTTGTCCTAATTTTTTGGTAAATTCGTTATCTTTAGAAACATGCGATCTGAATGTTGAAAGAGTATCCTTCTAACCATCCTTAACAAAAATAAGAAATATAAATGTAGATTATGTAAATTAAGTCTTCTTTTTCTTAGAGATCTGCAATTAAGGATGTTCCATTAGCCGGATTTACTATTTTCCAGTGAGCAACAATTCAGTTGTTAAGAAGTGATAAGGGACATCCGAACCATATTTAAAACTGATTAGGATGCATCATTGAATAGTTTTTTTGTTTTCAAGTTACTCAAATCACCTACAAAATTGCTCGTAGGCATATCGCATATCTCCAATGCTCCAAGCCACATTTAGATGGCTTCAAAGAAAGCTATCTCGTAAAAAGGTTGGGCGTATCTTGTAGATCACAGAATGAAGCTCGGTTGATTGACAATGGTGACTTGATTTGTCTTTATGACACCACAGTTGAACAAGTGCTCTTCAATTTCACGCGTCCTGTAAAATGGACATCTTTTAATTTTTTACTCCTGAAAGGCAAAATAATGTGCCCATAGTTGCGAAATTTTCCTGGCTAAAGAAAAAATCTTAGTCTTAAGTGGAACTTTCTTGTGCATTATGCTTCCCACAAAGTTTAAATGACATTTCCATGATCTACTTTTCAAATGATGCACTTTACACACAAGGTCCCATGTTCTCCAGATACCAAATTCTGCAATCATGTCTATCAGATGATTCAGATTTGCACATAGTAATTTTTAGCAGTAATATTGTATACAGTTATATTAATATACTTTATACATGTTACACAATGTTACATTATAAAATTTTACTAGTACTTAATTTTTGTTTAGCTGTACTGTTAAATTTATTTTAAATTATGACATTTACAGCTTACAAATCATGAAACATGAGGTGGTGGTGGTGGTCTTAGATTAAGGTAGATGTAATACAAGATTAAACAAATAATTAGTAGTCCTTATAATGGATGGCCCTTTTTGAGGAAACTAGGGGTGTTCACAGTTTGGTTTAGTTTCGGGCTGATTTTGCAGAAATCGAAACCTAACCGATAGTTGAACCAAACCATACCAAAGTTTGGTAACCAAATGGATTTGGTGAAAGTTCAAACGGTTAACGAACTGTGCCAAATGGTTCAATTTGCTTCATTGGTTCAGTAAAATAAAATAATGTAAGATAAAACCAAAATAAAATAACCAGCTAAGGCCAATCCCAAGTTTAGTATTTTATTTGTAAGAGAGAGCTCTCTATTTGGTATCACTCTTTATTTTTATAATAATATACTTTTAAAATCAACATAATATAGAAAATAAATTGGATCAACCTGTTTACCGATTTGGTTTCGGTAAGAGAGGACATAACTGAACCAAGCTATCTGTTATGTAATGTTTCGGTAAAGTTCAAAAAACCAAACAGTTGACCTTCTAAATAGTTCAGTTTGATTTACGGTTCGGATGAACCCCATAGAGGAAACATGTAAATTAGTTACTCTGGTTTCCAGTTTCATGTTTATGCCCAATGCCAAATTACATATACTGGGGAGTGATGTTTTTCTGCTCACAAAAAAAACCAGTTTTTTTAGTAAAGGGGGAACCTTTTATCTCATTCCCATATCAAGCTTGAGCAGGACGAGTGCCTTCTTATGTCTTTCTAGATCATTGCACGCAGCACAGATGGCATATGCTTTTGAAAATTGAATGGCAGAAGGCATAAAGGTTTTGTTTATCGAGGTGCATGTATAGTGTGTTCCAAATTCTTTTCTCATAAGAGAATGAGAATTGATAGGATTTCATTGTCCAGGCAAAATTGATTGTCATGATTATTCTTTATTTTGTTTTTCTTTATTTACTGTTTGACACTTAGAGGGACAGTGGATAACTTTTTCTCCTCTTTTGTCTCCCATGTTTTAGAGGAAACTCGAGAGGGAATTTGCACTGTATGGTGGAGCATTACCTGCAGAAGGACCTCCAGGTACTGCTTCTGGAGATGAAGATAATAGGGATGGCCTTGAACATGACAGTCCCAACAATGTTGGTTCAGTTTCTGGTAAGTGTTCTCCACTTTGAACGTGTATGATTTAGGTTGCACTCCTTGCATAGAGGCCACAAATTCATTGTTATCATCCTTGATCTCTGGTCATACCTCCATCTTGAAATGTGTACAATTCCTTGTTCGTCTCTTCCCATAATCTACGAGCTGGTGGATTCATTGAATTCAGACAGCAATTCTTGCTCTTTTAGTTCAGCTCACGTTCTCTTATATTTTATCTGGGAGTGCCTTTAGGTTAATCTTTTAATTCATTAGTTTCTTTTTAGCAACTCCAGCATTTCTGTGTTGACTGATTATTTTTTTTCACATTTATTTTCTAAGGGACAAAGATGTATGAAAACGAAGGCATGAAAATTACAGTAACAACTAGTGAACTCTCCCGTGGAGAAGATGACGGCGATGGTTCGAATGTGAAACATAACTTCCCAAGGTCAAGCACTGAAACTGACAGGAACCGGCATTTGCTTCCAAAGAAGAAGCCACTAAAGAAAGCTGCAGACCGGAGATCCCACAAGCGAAAGATCAAGAAACCATTTCAGAAGAAGGGAGGTAAAAAGATCAGGAAGAGATGATGCACCATCATTGCGGAAATGGAGATAGAAACTACCCTTGATTTCCCATTCAAAACATGTTAAGAGGCTGATTATGTGATTTGATGGCACAAGAAAAACTGCCAATGTAGTCAGTTTTCTTAATTTTTACTTGCAATGAGCAAAATATATGACTAGATAGTGACCATATTAACAACTTCGCTTTCTTCTTCATTTTTTGAGACATTTATTTTGGAAGTTTATTATGCACTTAACCCTTGAGAATCTTATTTTTGGGGAGCCATTTTAATTAAAGGACATGAGTATGAACTTTGGAACTAGGATATTCTACTAACTTATGTATATATCCTAAATCATCACAATGTTCAGTATGTTTTACAACATCAAACTGAACAACAGCAGAGCTCTGAACTATGCTGCAAGCAGTACTGTTCTCCAGCTGTGGTTTCCTTCCGCTGTCTTTCAGATTGCTTCAGAGGTATTGTGCTTGTATCCTTTCTCTGTTCAGCTCCCACCATTGCTTGGCATGCCTCTCTGCGAAGTGTTCCCGGCTGCATTGAGCAGACAACGATGCACCAGACAGGAATCAGCTATGTATGAACAGAATTGGCAGTCAAGTCAATGCATCGATTTTATTTTAAATTTTTCTGATGAGTGATAAGTAAATTCTGTCTGATGTTCAGTCGTTTTGAAAGAGGGAAAAAAAAGATGAAGGATCAGGATTCTCTGTTTCTGAGATGACCAGAAAGCATGCCTGGAAGAGAGTACCTGAACCTTACTCGCCGGAGCTCCCTGGTGCCGTCGGGCAGCTGCCGGATGGTGATGTAGACCCCAGGCTCGTCCTGCTCCACCCACTCCGCCGCCTCCTGGTCGCTCGCGTTGCTGACGGGCGCCGACGCCTCGTCCCTGGACGGCGTCGTTGCCGTCATCGACGCGTCGACGGAGGAGGCCGCCTCCCCGGGCCTCCAGCAGGTGCCCGGCGCCGCCGCCGCCGCCGCCACGGGGTGGTTTTGGTACTGCTGGAGAACATGCTCGGTGGGGTCTGGCACCGGGGGGAACATCCCGGCCCAGTCGTGGCTGCCGCCGACCCTGCTTGCCGCCGGCGTCCTCCCCTCGCCCATCGGAGGCGCGGCCGGGCTCTGCTCCGTCGACCCGGAGATCTTTACCTCGTCGTCGGAGCGCGGCGGCGTGGGGAGCGCCTGCCGGCTGAATCGCTGCACGTTGTAGAGCTCCATGATGCGGTCGTAGTTCTCTCCCCACCACCTCTGCGCCTGCCCCTTGTTGAACATCTCCCTACTGCGGGATATCGACATTGGAGGGCGGGATAATAGAGGGAGAGGGAGGGAGGAGGGGCATCCTGAGAATAAAATACATTACCTGAATCGGATGCGCTTGAGATCGTTGCTGCCGCCGGCGACGGAGAAGAAGGTGATGTGGACTCCGGGCTCCACCTGGGCCACCCACTCTTTCCGCTCACCGTTCTCCGCCACGGCCATGCCATACGGCACCCCCTCCGCCGTCGACCTCTCCGCACCTTGCGGCCGGAGGCCCTGAATCCACCGACGGCCGGAGTTGGCGAACGTCGAGACCGCCGGCGCCTCTGCACCGGCGCAGGTGAAATCCCACCCGGTGATGGAGCCGGAGCCGGAGCTGCCGCCCGCCCTCACGTATTTGTACTGCCGGTCCCTTCCCTCTACGGGTTCCCATACGCCGTCCATGCCGACGTGGGAGCCGACACTGCCACTCCGCCGGTAGGCGGCGGTGGGCGACGAGGAAGTGCCTCCGTTGCAGAGCTTATTCTTGCGGTGGGCGCCGGAGAATTTGAGCACCATGTCTTTGATCTGCCATCGCGCCCACACCGCAAGCAGAGTAGATAGCAAGCCCGGACACGAAGAACAGCGATCAGGACTAGGTTGGACGCCGGGACGGGAGATGAAGACCTGATCTGTACCTGCGACGTCAGACTTCTCACGACCTCCTTGGTGCGCGGCGTACTGCCGCGAGCGGCGGCGGCGGGGGGCTCCTCGTCGCCTGCGTCAGCCAGCTGCTTCGAGCACGCGATGCAGGTCATCATCCTTGCTGCTCCGCCCCCTGGCTCCCCGCCGCCCGCCGGCGCTCCTTTCCTACCAGTGGTTCTCCTCTCCGGTTGCTACAACCACCGTCACCGGAGGTCGCCGCCGCTCCTCCGGTCGTGGGCTTCCCCAGCGGTGCCGTTAACTCCTCCACAAAGCAAGGAATGTGTCCCTCTTCCAATTACACTGCGGTAATATTCTTTGCACATATACCCCCGCATTATTTTAAAACCAGTCCCTCCTTATACATATATCTAATTTGCGATAATTTTTACAGGGTCCATCTTTAATGGGGTGTTTGGTTGCATGATAATTGAGGTTTTTATTTTAATTTTTAAAAATGGTAAGAAAACTTGTTAAAAGAGGTGTTTGACAACCATGACAATTTTATGTTTTGAAAGTGATTTTCTTCTTAAACAAAAAAGAGGGTCTCACCTCTTTCTTTTTTTCTTGTGGTCCCCCCCACTTTATTTGGTCATGTGCGGTGGTTACTCTTTTTTGTAATCACATCCCTCCAAACATGATAATTTTATGTCATGAGTTGGTTTACTTTTTATTTTAATACAATTTTTTATCATGAAAGTGTACAAAAAATTATCATGCAACCAAACACCCCATAAGTACTTGAACAGCATCTTAAGCTGCCATTAGGCCAAAATTGCATATGCGTAAGTCACAAAAATGTCAAGGAAAGTCTGTAAACGGAGAACGTTAGATCTGTTTGGTGTCTGATCAGGTCAAAGGATCAAAGGGCAAACGTCTCCAAAAGACCGAAATGCCCTCCTGACAAGCATGACAGTGGGACAAAGCGCCCCTTTGTCTTCTCCCCCGTATAAAAGGAGCGTAGGGGGCATCTGTCACGATCACAGTTACTTAATGCCCTGTTTGGTAACACTATTAGACACCTCTATCACTGTCAATTTTAAAATTGATATTGTTGGTAATCACTTTGAGGTGTTTGACTAATAGTATCAATTTTGAAATTTGTAGTGCAAACAACACATGTTATGTAATACAAATGTCAACTTGTATCAGTTTTGATATTGATATTCCATCTTCTAGAAATATCAATATCAATACTAATATAGTACCATTTTTGATATTCTAACCAAACAGGTCATAAATGATAAGCAGTGAATTAATAAGATATCAATAATAAATTAACGAGTCAGCAAATTATTATTGAATCGTTATCGGTGTCTTATAAGTTTATTATCAAATTTAATACAACTCGTTACCGACAAATAATTAATCAGTACAGTGTCGATAATGGTTCAATCTCTTTCGGTAATAATTCATCAAATTTATTATTTGAACTGTCATTTAAATGATTTAAATCGTGACGATCATCGCGAGATGTCTAGCGAGGTCATTTTAAATTTTTTAGTATCTGTAATTTATCCTACTAAATTTTTACACAATTTTTAAATTTTGATGATATATATATATATATAGAGAGAGAGAGAGAGAGCGCGAGTTAATAGGGTGTTTGGTAACGTTTTTAATTTTAAGATAATTTCATTTTTAAAATCAAAATTATTCGATTTTTTTATTTTATTTTTAAAATCAAAACAAACTAATTATTTGGTGTTTGGCAAAATCATCATAATTTTTAAAAATTAGACAGTAATATTTGGTTATGATCAGCGACTCTGTAAAACTTTCTCGGACTCCCTTCGTAGAGAGAACCTGCAGCTCCGCGAAGGCTCCCCCGTAGTGTCGTCCGTCTCCCTCCCCTCTGCGGCAGCGGCGTCCTCCGGCGGTTGCGGCGGCGGCGGGCAAAAGGTCGCGTCGTCGTCAGCCCGGCCGAAACCGCCGGCCCTCCCCCCGCCGCGATGCTCCCCTCGGCCAGCGAAGCCCCCCCCCCCTTGCGCTGTCCGCTCCCCCCGGCGGCCCTCCCCCCAGCGCTCCCTCCGCCGCCGGCCGCCGGCCCCTCCCCTCCGCGGCGCTCCCCCCGCCAGCGGCCCTCCCCCCGCGGCGGCGCCCCCGCCAGCAAAGCCGCCCCCACGCCGCCAACGGCCAGCGCCCCCCCCCCCCCCCCCCCCGCTCCCTCCGCCGGCGGCCCGAAGCCCCCCGCTACCTCCGCCGGCAGCCGGCGGCCCTCCCCTCCGCGGGTCTCCGCCCCGCCGCGTGGCCCTCCCCCCACGGCGGCGCCCCCGCCGCGATGCTCCCCTCGGCCAGCGAAGCCCCCCCTTGCGCTGTCCGCTCCCTCCGCCGCCGGCCGCCGGCCCTCCCTCCGCGGCGCTCCCCCGCCAGCGGCCCTCCCCCGCGGCGGCGCCCCCGCCAGCAAAGCCGCCCCCACGCCGCCAACGGCCAGCACCCCCCCCCCCCCGCTCCCTCCGCCGGCGGCCCGAAGCCCCCGCTCCCTCCGCCGGCGGCCGACGGCCCTCCCCTCCGCGGGTCTCCCCCCGCCAGCGGCCCTCCCCCCACGGCGGCGCCCCCCACCGCGATGCTCCCCTCGGCCAGCGAAGCCCCCCCCCCTTGCGCTGTCCGCTCCCCCAGCCGGCGCCCCCCCCCCCCCCCCCGTGCTCCCTCCGCCGCCGGCCGCCGGCCCTCCCCTCCGCGGCGCTCCCCCCGCCAGCGGCCCTCCCCCGCGGCGGCGTCCCCCGCCAGCAAAGCCGCCCCCCCACGCCGCCAGCGGCCAGCGCCCCCCCCCGCTCCCTCTGCCGGTGGCCGGCGGCCCTCCCCTCCGCGGGTCTCCCCCCCGCCAGCGGCCCTCCCCCGCGACAGCGGGCCCCCTCCGCAGGGCTTCCCCCCAGCAACGAAGCCCCCCCCCCCACTCCCTCCGCCGGTGGCCGGCGACCCTCCCCCGCCAATGAAGCCCCCCCCCCGCTCCCTCCGCCGGCGCCTCCCCCCCCGCGCGCGCACTCCTCCGCGTCTATCTCAAAAATAAAACAACTCCGGACTTGTTTTTATTTTAGAAGAGATTATGTACATAGCGTATCTCACTTTTAAAAATGAGATAGTAGTTAAAAGTTACAACCAAACACCTTATCTCTTTTATTTTTAAAATTTAGATCAAAGAGAGGAGAAAAAACGCAACCAAACACCCTGTAAGGCCGGAATCATCTGCTTCGCCGGCGGCGGCGGCCGTGCCCGAAGTACTACTTCCTCCAACAGGACGAGAGATGCCTCTCAGTTCCGCACCGTCGTCGAGGGGAGGAGGAGACGAAAGGTAGCAAGACGGTTGACGGGTAGAACGACCGGAGAATTCCGACGAGGAAACGTGACCCAAAAGCAGAATGAGGCGGCAGACGACTGTCCGGCGAGACGAGAACCGGCACGGCGGCCGGAAACAAAAGGGATGGTCGGAACAAGAGTAGCCGACGCAGAAGGCAGAACTCCTTCACCACCCATAATACCTCTGGAGCAAGCACCGGTCGTCGACATCTTACCTCTGTTCTTATTCCGCCGCGCCGCTCTTCACTTCGGGCTCCCTTCCCCCGATCACTACTCCCGGTGGACTCGTGTACGCACGCCGGACGGCCCCCGCTCCCGGCCATGTTTGGATTCCAAGAACGGCGGTGAAGGTCGGGCGTCGAGATGGACGAGATCGCCGTCGACCTTCGAAGGTCTCCCTCTCCTTCTATCCGGCGCCCCGGGCTTTCTTCTCGGCCGGAGGCCCCAGAACCAGGCAGCGGCCGCGATCTCCCCCGTCGCAGCCGCCGCCGCCGCCGCTCACGCCAATCTGTAGCTTCGAACCTCGTATGCCTCCGGCGTTAGCTAACGGCGGCGGGGGCTGCTACAGGCTCGTCTCCGGCGGCCGTGGTCCTTCGTGTCCCCTGCTGCCCCCACCGTCAAGCTCGCGCTGTCGCCCATGGTCCATGGGGTGACTGACTACCGTTTGGCGGCAACAACCCACGGGAAGCGCCGCTTTTTCACGAAGTACTTCGGTAAAAGTAAAATTCGACACCGTTTGGAAGCCTCTCTGAAATTACTTTTTTGTAAAGATACACTTTTCTATTTCGAAAATGAAGAAGTACGGGTAATTTTCAACTTCGTCAGAAGTTAATTTCGCTGTAACATAATTTTTTTTAGTTTCTTTTCGTTCTTCTCCTCTACTCGTCTTATTAAAAATACGTGTCTCACTCCTCTATATATCACTCACATAATTAGTACGACGTAATGAGGTATAAATTCACCTCAAAAATAAAAATTACAATCAACCACTTAAAATAAGTGATTTACGGAAAATTACTATTATATGCAGAGGTTTTTATCATATGTCTTAATATTTAATTTTGACCGATTCAAAAGTTAAACATCGATTAAGCCAAAACAAATAGTCTAGTCCCAGATGATGTATTAATTTACCATTCTCCCTCAGTGAGAAACAAGGGGAGAATATTTCAATAATTCTAGCATTTTCACATTAAACATAACAGTAAAATTAAAAGAATTAAACCGTATGTGTCGTAATAGGAATAAATCAAGATTTTAAAGAGTTTAAAAATGTTTCAAAATTATAAAGACATACTCCCAATATCAAATAATTTAAAAAATGAATATGTAGAAAATCTTGTATATTAGTATTTCTGGTGGCGTCTACATATTCTTTATAATTTATTTTGAATCGATTTATATGGATGGACATCATTTGATTCTAAAATTAGCATTTTATTTGCGTTAGAGAACTGTATTTCTCCATTATCATGTATATATATATGTTTATGATAAGAAATCAAAATCAACCTAATATAAAAATAAACTAAATCAAACAGGTCAACTAATTTTTTTATTGGTTCGGATCAGGTCAGAGGAGTGCTGAGCCGAATCAAACTATGTATTATAAGCTATTTTCTTTTTAAATCTCGTATTATTTAATTGGAACAATATAAGCTCATGCCAAGAGCTCTGATTGAAAGCAAAAGAAAACCACAACAAATTTCACGTAGATAGAAACAAATAAAAGAAATTGGTTCTTTACCGAATCGACCTTAAAAATAAAATACCACCGAAAGAAAAAAAAATCCACCTGATTTGACAGAGACAGTTACAGTACATGTGTTTTTTTATCTTTTCGGTTTAAACTAAATAGTGGGCCACCTTAATCATTTATTTCTAGGTTTTAATCCATATCCAAGTAATTCATGACCTGGAATGAAAATTTTAAAAATTACATTCTGAAAATAAGTTTCTTAGTCAATGAAAAGTGTCCTCTGTGGTGGCTATTTGCATATACATTGTCACTGTGAATGATCTTTATACAAATATGATAATATTAATCTATTTGGATCCTGACTAAAATTAGGTTGTGCTAAGTTCCTTATATCACTGGTGGATCTGAATGGAGTACACACCAAGGGTAAGTGTTAATAGATTCTGATTGATGCTATTGATATATCCTCTCAGTAACCTACAAATGAATCTATAAAAGAACCTATAAAAGAATCAAATTGATTAGATAAAAAAATTAAGATGGAATAAAATAAGATTAAATCAAAATAAAATAAAATAACTAACAATGGTCAATCCTAAGTTCAGAATTTTATTTGTAGGAGAGAAATATCTCTCTTCGATCACATGGATCATTCTGTGTATAATATATTTTCAAAACTAATATAATATAAAAGAGAATATAGATCAACTGGGTTAACTTGTTTATCAGTTTGCTCAAGTTAGAGGGGGACTAAATGGTGACAAACAACTTATATACGACATAATAATTAAGAACATATTATGCAGAATATTTGTTCACATTGCCTCTTATTGAACCTTAGAGATATATGGTGAAAGGTGACTTCTTCAAGAGGATATCCAATAACCTCTCTGAAAATGTTCTCCTCACCCTTCTTCAAGCTTATATTAACCGACTTATATGTTCTAGCCCTTCAGTTCAGTGGCATCCCCTACATACAATGTTCCCCACTATATGTATATTGGGACCCCTCATGTTGAGGCATGTCTCTCATGCCTTTAATACTACCCTTTAATGTTGCAGGGCCCAATCAAAACCAGATGCTCATTGATATGATGAAAAATTCTTAATATCAATGTGTGTTTTAAGTGAGCATTAATTAAAACGAAGTCAACATGCGATTTATTTCAAAAAGAGTTAAATTTTAGTTACACAATTTATTAAAAAATGTTTTCTTAAATAAAAAATTCTATTGCTTTCGATTTATCTCTCTGCGAAGGAAAAAGCATATTGAAGTCAAAAAAAATTGTGATGCAGCCGGTAAACACAACCGAGAAACCAAAAATATAATTATAAAAAATATGCATTGGTGAGCAAAAAAACTGAAAACAAAGAACTTTCTTTAAACAGTTTTTGATATGGGTATTGGCTGGTATATCTCTAAAATTATTTCATTAGATAGTAATATAGTATTACTCAATACCCCTCCCTCACCATCTCATAGAAAAGAAAAGAGATGAAAATAAAAAAAAATTTGTTGACCTTGGTCTTCTCCCACGCCTGCCTACACGCTCAGGGCTCCAACCTGCGGCCTGAACCGGCCTCAGAAGGCAAGCAGCTTTTATCTTGGCCTCGCAAGCTGCAAATCAGTCCTTTGAATTGACAAGCGTGCTTGTAAAGATGACAAGAGAATGATTTCTTTCCTCGATAATTAATATTATCGATGTGAATGGAAAAATACCTCCCATGGTTGCCACTTGGCCTCATATATATATGCATACATCGGTAAGTCTCTCTCCCTCACACACACTTCTTTCACCTCTTTCATTTTCTATCTCACCTCTTTCAGTCTTACATGACTTTCACTCTTTTTGTTATCGCATTTCTCCAAATGACAATTTTATGCCATTGATTAGTTTATATTTTATTTTAATATAATTTTTTTGACTTGTACAAAAATTTGACGTGAAACCAAACACCCTGCAGGGGCTGAAGTCTTCTGCCGCTAGTTTAGACATTTGGAACAGATGGGAGCACTGAGCACCAACACGGAGGAGACAAAGCACTAATGACATTTCACCGGTCGGTCGCCACCACACCCGACATGACATGACACGCGAGAGCCACCCATGCCAAAGACACTAATGGGTAGTTAATTTGAGGATGTCTACGGAAGCAAAAGAGAGGCCACCAAGCAACCAAGTGGCGGGGATAAGCCAGCTTGGAAGGTGTTGCTGGTGATGTGCCCATCAGAGACCAATCCAGCAGTATTACTACGTACGTACTACTAGCCCTTCATCTCCATGCCTAGCCGACCAAGCCAAGCAAGGGGCAAAGATACAATAAAAAGGACAATCTATTCAAATGCCGGACGGTGCTTATCTAAAAAGGATTGTTTACAGGTTAAGCCGCATTTCAGGAGGAGCACATAGCTAGATAGAGCAGATGTGGAAGATCAAGGCGCGCAGATGGGGTCAGAGAGAGAGAGAGAGAGAGCATCCCCCTTTCTCAGCTTTGATCATGCTGGCTGGCGGTGGCGAGTACACGTACTGTGCCCATCGCTCTTCATCTTCTTCGGTCAACACTGCGCACTCCGGAGGTTGATCATCTCTCGTTTCTTGATCCCGACGGTGGTGCCAGGGCCTTAATGTTATTTTTGTTCTCGGATGTTGGTTTATGTTTCACATTGAAGATTAGTATTCGAATAAAAGATGTGTATATATATATGATGTGCGGAGAATTAATATATGCACACCAATACTGTCTGGGTGTTGTTGCGGCGTTCGCTCCTCGTGTCTTTCGATTGTCGACACTAAGCACTTCCTTGTGTCTTTTCAGACTGGTACGGATAGATATCATTATATATAGAACGAAGGAAACTTAGCAAAACATATCAATTCGATAAGAATCGTTGGAACCCAGAAAAAAAAATAAACCCTCCGGAGTCCATCAATTTTGGTTTTAGGGTGGATGTTCTCTTCTACGAATAATAAAAATGAAGCACCCTTTTTGAGTTGATGTGAAAAAGGATAGACTAACCATCTCTCTCTCTCTCTCTCTCTCTCTCTCTCTCTCTCTCTCTCTCTAAATATATATATATATCCAGAGAAAAGAAGAAAAGAAGGATGTCCAATGTATGTATGATAAATATTATGCTCATGTGGCCAATATATAGGAAGCGCCCATTAATGTAGGGCGGTCAAGAGAGGAGGGACTTCAGCTGGAAATGAGAGATCAGTGACAACACCTTGTATTGCATAAGGTGGGGTTGGGACCAACTGATAAAGAATGAACCTCATGATAAGTAGAGATTTTCTTTTCTGCACCTTGTCATCCCTCTTTGAATGCTCAGTGGTGAGTGTCTTGTCACTATTAGCTTTTCTCATTCTCAAGGCTGAACGGGTTGTAGTCAGATTCTGCGAGGTCCGCCCTTGGGAGATAATTTGCTCTTCCTTCGTGCTATGAACTCTGATTTGTCCCTTGCAAGGTGCCTCGGGGGATAGAGAGAGGGATGCATCGTGGAGAGTAGGATTATCTCAATGACAATAGGGAATGGAAATATTCCATCAGATTTTGGGTTTTCAAGCCAAACCAGACTTGGGCTTGAAACCAAAAATTCAGTTGAGTACACATGAGGTTGTTTCTAAGATGTACAAATTTTGAGAGGTTTTCTAAGTTGTTTCTAACAAGTTAACCCTTGTAGAGTATCAAAAGACCCAGTTTGGCTAAACGCTAATAGGGTATTTGGTTCCGTAGTGAAATAAACTTTCTCTACCAAAAATTTATATATATTTGCAGCAGAACTTGCAAATATGATTTATATAGATAACATTTCTTAGATTAAAAAAGAGGTGAGGCACCTTTTTGTTTCTTGTGGCCTCCCTTTAACTTTTACTAAACATGATCCTCACTTCACAAGATATTATTTTCTAACAAAACATGATAATTTACATTGATTTCATTTTAGATATTATCAACCTATTTTAGAAAAAACCGTGTACAAAAAAAAATACTCTATAAACAAACACCCGACAAGCTCTCTTTTATAATGAAAGATCATTCTTTGTTGGCTTCTCAGGGAGAACAAGGAAATTTTATCGTATGTTTGGTGTTTATGGAACTCCTTTCTTTTCTGAGAGTTACCAAACGTTGATAATTTAATATATATCAGAATTTTCTGCAACATACTAAGATGCCAAACATGAATTTACGTTTTAGACGAGAAACTCCTAAACACTCACCTCAATCTTTTGTGCTGACACCAAAGGCTTCAGCTATTAATTAAAAAAGTAAAATTGGCATTAGCAGTGCGGTACACATAAGGATAAATACTGTGGAGCCATTTAAGGCCCAGTAGTGTCAAGACCATCAGATGACAGCATAGATGACGCCCATTAGTCTATTAGGTCCTGGACTAGCAGCAACTTTCAGTCTGGTGGACTTTAGGCAGGGGTGTAAACGAAAGCCGATAATCCGAAATTTCGATTCGATTTCGAAAAAAATTAATGGGTTTGGGAACTGTTTTTGTATCCTATGAGTTATCAAAATCGGAATCGGATATTCTGATAGCTTATCGGAATCGGAATCAGATGATTCCGTTTCCGTTTATCCGATTTTGATAATAAATAAATAAATAAATAAAAATAATCAAAATAAAATCAAATAAATCATAAAATATAATATATAAAATGATAAAATGATAAAAATAAAATTTTAAAATATTATATCAAATTTTATTAATTATACGTGAATTATTAATAAATTTTTGAATAAAAATTAATATTTAATATCGAAATCGGAAATTATCAGATTTGATTCCGATTTCGTTAACGGAATCGGAATCGGATCAAAATCGGAACATGGTGATTCCGAAATTATCGGAATCGGAATCGGAACACCTTATCCCTTATCGGAATCGGAATCGGATTCCGTGATTCTGCTACCGAAACCCGTTTACACCCCTAACTTTAGGGCAAGCTAAATTAGATAATGCAATACATGTGTATTGAAGAGGATGCTGAGAATAATAATGAGATATAAATCAACAGGGAAAAAATGATTTAGACTTTTAGGCATGTCGGATGTGGGCCTAGCCTAACTAAGAATTACATAAGGCAATAAATTTTGTTAGAGAGATAAACTAAAACCATTCAGAATGGGCACGGAATCCACGTAACAATTCCCAGGGGCTAAGAAAATGTTTGATCGGCGGAACTGATTATTGACATCTGAAAGATCAAATATTTCATACTCTCTGGTAAAATATTTAATCCTCCAATATGTTTTGTCGCAAAGACCTTCGAGCAATTGAGTTGGACTGGATTATGTTCTTGTTTTTACCCTCGTATACAAAATCACCAACCTTGCGGTCACATGGAGTTCCACATTTGCTGGGATCCTGGGATCACATTTGAAGATCTTAACTCCGGCAATGGGGAGTTTAACTGTAAGATTAAGAGACTAAGATTATTCAAAGCAATCACCGCAGTTCAATATTCTTTATAATGTGAGAGGCTTCGGCAAGCAGACACTGAGCGCACAGCTGAAGTAAACGAAGAACATGGCAAGGACGATACTACTAACCTTCAGGAATGATACAACAAAAACAGAAACAACCAAAATCCACCACTCTGGGCGGCAAGGTCGATCATGCAAATTGCAAACCAAACATAAAAAACCATGTGTGAACAAACACCCCATCTTGTGGTCTGGGACTGGTGAAGGGCAAGAGTTCACAAGCGTCTGCTGCATTGGCTCCATAGAAGACTTGTAACAGAGTCCAGGATGAAAATTAATCAGCTGCCGAGAAAAAATAAGAAAAGAGGAATCAATCCCCAAATACAGCTCAGGATATCAAAGAATGCAATTTCAAGTAGCGAAACACACCACCATTGGGAGACCTGGAAGTGGTGGTTGAGAAGTCAGAGGAAGCCACCGGCATGGAGATTGAGAGCTGAGTTGTAGAGAGTGAAGTTCTGTTAGATTTATCATCTTCAAGATCAGACCACGAGTCCTTCGCATTAGGCCACTCATCAAAGAACGACAGCAGAGGCTGGCCTTCCTGCTTCATGGGTGATGCTCTGGAGTCGAACTCTCCACCAAAGAAGCAGTGTTTTTTCTGTTGTTGCCTTGGCTGCGAGCTTGTAGATCCATGATCAAAATATGCCATGGGCTGAAGCCGACTGTGCTGCAGGTGGGTATCATTTCTTGGCTCTATAAGAGGATATGCAGAGAACAAATGCCATGTGTTGTCCATAGAAGAGTCAATGCCAAGGCCCTTTGTACCTTCAGAAGCTTTGGACAAAAGATTGTGCTTGTCCACAGTGGATTTAATCCCAAGGAGACATCTGAAGAACAAGATGATCATATCAGAGGAAGGCACAATGGCTAGAGTCAAATTTTAGTGTAATATTTCATCCTCTCGAAATCCCTGATTTATTTGCCCACGGAACAGAGATTCCAGTTATGGCACCTTTGACGTCCCAGCCAGGAATTTCAGCATATATATTCCATAACCAAATGTGGTAGCACATGCATAAAACTATGGTGGTTTATGAAAGCACAAGGCTGTCTTGGAAGTCTAAATAGTAATACGTGATCACTGGAACAGTGCGGAACTGTCTTCTCACGTTCTCTGATAGATGCAGAAATTTCAACACTAGTCCAACATGGATAAGATCAGTGATTGATGCCTTTTAGTTATAGAGATCAAAATGATACCATATCAATTTTGATATTTGTATTTCTAGAGCAGAGTATCGATGACAAATTTGACAGGGTGACCACTTGTATTACAATCAGTCTTGTTTGTACTACAAAATTTCAAAACTAATATTAATAGCCAAACACATCCTCATGATTTATATCGATATCAATTTTAAAATTATTAGTAATAGATGAGTTCAATATTGTTATCAAACTGGCTGTTAAAATTATTAGTAATAGATGAGTTCAATATTGTTATCAAACTGGCTGCAAGCACTCGGAGATGCCCAAACATGAAACTAGTTTTCAACACAAGGTGGAAACAATACCATATGTTCACCTAACCAGAGGGCAAAAGAGAGCAGCAGGATCAAAATGTGGGTCACGATGAAAGCTCAAAGATGCTGCAACTGTGATCAAATTTGTACATGCTTCTGTCGGTTACCTGGCTGACTTTCACCACGAAAACACTGGTTGCAACTTAACACCCACAAGTAGGAAGATCCCAAATATATGCTACATCACTTAAGATTGCTTATTTGAAAATAACTATTAGCTTAGACATTGCATATATCAAACTACAAAATTGTGAAAAATGCATGCCCACCAAGAGTTCCTAAAAGTAGAAATATACTTTTTAATCTTCACTTGATTTAAATGGTTAAATTTCAAGCAGATACATAAAAAGTAGGAAAAAGGTTATGGAGGTTAACATATTCTAATGACTCTCAAGAGACATGGCAACTTTAAAAACATACCTTGACAACTCAGAAATGTAAAGAGATTAAAAAATGGAAAAAGGCATTACAGCAATAGCCAATCATTCTGAAACCTGTGTGTTAACTTAGGGCATGTTTGATTACTGTTGGCGTCAAATTTTTTTACAAAAAAAAAAGCAATTCAAGAAAAAGGAAGGAACTGGACCAAAATCAGATTAGTCCGACCCACAATTGGGTCAAATCAGGCCCAACCAGTCCTTAAATGGTCCATGGGGCATAAATTCAAGCTGGTCCAGACCTCATTTGGATTAAATAAAATGTCTCCAGTCCATCTTAAGGCCTGCCAACGTACAGCCCATTAAAAGGAGAGAAGTGGGCTGCGGTCAACCCAATTGGCCCAGTCAACAGGCCACATCAGTTGGCCACGTCAGCACCCAGTCAGCAGCCATGTCAGCTGCCAGCTCAACCTGCCACCTCATCCTTGACCCATTAATTGCATGGGGAAAGCCAAGGGACTGGTCAACATGGGGAATCTCAAAGGGTCAGTCAAAGCTTTAATATCCTTGGACAATTCAAGGATTAAAGAGAGTTTAAACACATAGAAAAAGGTGAAAGAGGCATCTGTACGTACTCCCCAGCTGCCTCTTCATCTCCCCCTCATCTCCTATAAAAGAGGGAGGGCACCCAAGCCAAAAGGGGCTGGCTGAAGGACGCTGACAGCACCAGCTGCTGCCCCTCCTGCGCGCACCTACTCTCCAGCACCTGCCAGCGGCCAAAGGAGGAAGAAGAAGAAGAAGAAAGCTGCTGCTCTCCTCCTGCCCACGTGCATACTTGCCAGCGGCCAAAGAAGAAGGAAAGAAGGAGAAGAAAAGGTAGGGGCATACACATATTAACTATGTAGCCCATTAAGGGTACCCCTTCCTCCTCTTCTAAGTTCTCTTCTCAACCCCTCTCATGGCCTAAACCGGCCTTCATCGTAATCGGCAACACATGGCCTGAAAAATGGTCCCTATCAGCCCCTGTTTGGACCACCTAAGCCGCCCCTGTTCAGCCCATGAAAGCGCTCCAAACAGGATCGGTTCAGCCTCTTGTTCAGCCCCACGCTCATCCCACTTGTAGGCTCATCCGAACAGCACTGAACACCCCTCTTAACAGGCCTGAAACAGCCTCCTGTTCAGCCCGAGACTAGCCACCTGAACAGACCCCTCAGCTGGTCCCCAAACCGACCCTGCTTGGCCCAAAACATACCCCGAACAGGTCCAGAAACAGGTCCACAACCAGCCCATCTTCTGGTCCCTATCCAGCCCCATAGCCGGCCTATGTTCAGCTCATATCCGAACCCCAAAGCAGGTCATCAACAGCCCCTTCGTGGCATCCACTAGAGCCCTAGGTGAGGGTGGATGATCCGGAGATACTTGGAGACCGTACGACAAGTCAAGTCTACTCCTACTCCGGGCGGATCCTCAATTCCCCTTATTCCAAACAGCCCCTAAACGGCTAAACATGTCCGAAAATAGCTCCTTGCGCGCCTCCTTAAATTCCCTGTTTTTATGCCCTTTGAGCAGCCCTAAACAGGTCCTAAAACAGCCCTTTGCGCAGCCCAAAAACAGGCTACCAGACTGTCCCTTGTACGGTCCTAAACAGCCCCTTAAAACAGGTCATTTTCGGCTCCTATTTGGCCCATGCTTCATGCCGCCACAACAAAAGAAAAGCGCCTTCAAAACAGGTCCTGCAGCAAAGGCAAACAGGAGGACAGCGGTTTGAACATTGGCCGGCTTGAAGGTGACGCCCCGGCACCCCTTGGAAACCACATGACGGGTCAAGGGCATAACCGGGTGGCCTTCCAAGCCGGTTCCATCAGGAAACTCCAGCAACGCAGCAGACTTTCCAGTAGGCCCTTCCGGCCCAAAGCAGTTCAAAACAAGCCCGTTGAGCCTATGAAGACTGAAGGCCGGCTAAGAACGCCGATGGAACTTGAACCGGCCTAAATGGCCTTGATTTAAAAAAAACAACAAATAAAAATCAGAACGTGAAAGCCATATTAAATTAAGGAGCTCCACCCTCCGCGGGGACTCCAACCTTGGACAACTCCCCCGGGCACGCTCCCGGAATGTCGATCCGGACGGTGGCGTGGACATGCTCCCGTAGCCGGCAATCCTTCCCCCAATATGGCTAAGCTAAGGCTAGCTATTTTGGATGGGTAAAACTTCACTAAGTTGGACATGACCGGTATGCCGTCGTAATGCCGAAATTTTCCAAAATTGGTGAAGAACCAATGTTGGGGGAACAATTGCCTATCTTTTTTACATCATTGTACTTCATCACATATGAACTGAAAAGTGATCTTCAATGTTGACTTGGAATGCATGAGAATGGGCACCAATTGGCAGCCCAATGGGCCGGATGTGATGCAAACCGCCAAACAAAAATGCAAGATAATCAAATCTAAAAATTCTAATAAAAACAGCAAAAAATCAGATTTAAAGCAAATCTGGAACTTAATTTAAAACAACTCCAATTCAATAAAAATTGAATCACAACAAAGAGATATCAAAAAGAATCAATCTTAAAACAACAAAATCAGATTTTTATCAATCCCAAAACACAAACAAAAATCAGATTTGATAATCTGCGAACTCAACCAAAAAAATAGAATTGTCAAATCTGAAAATTCATTTAAAAAGCACCACACCTTACCAAAATGGACAACAAATGCTTAATTTCAAAATAAATTAAATAAGCAACACTTTAAAACATCCAAAATATGTCAAAACCAACATAAAAACAGAAAAATCCAGATTGTTAATTAAATCTGAAAGCTCAAAAGAACCAATCAAACCAAAATCCCACAATGTTTAAAACACATTAAAACTCATCAGAAATTGAAATCAAAACAACTTGAACCAATCATATCCAATTTAAAATAAGATCAAAACCAAACCAAAACCAAAAGAAACAAATCAAACAAACTCAAACTCATAAAACCGACTCTAAGTCAATCAAAAATCAACCAACAAACAAATAAAACAAACCCCAAACCAACTGGTTTGCATTTCATCAGGCCCAAAAGGCCGCTGCCCTTTTGAGTTCATTATTTTCTATGGATGTGCACGCTCTCCGAAAATAGGTTGCTACGACGGTTAATCAAGGGCATTCGAGCCATTGCTCGATGTAAGTTAACGCTGGATATTCGCACCATCCGGTGAAGAGGGGTCAAATATCAAAAATTTTCAAAAAAAACGAATCTCGGTTCTATTACTTTTAAACTACCGCCGGGCTACCTAATACTTTTAGGGTATCATCTACTTTGCTAGATAAGTCCGGGGTATCAAAAAAGTTTTTCTTTCTCGAGAACAGACGCAAAAAAAAGAGGTTCACACAATTACAATATTAAATTTGATGCTTTATCTCTATTATATTGGCATTAGATCCATTAGCACTAATTGACACCACCAAATATTAGATTTAATATTGATACAGGTGTTCTAAACAGATCCCTAGTTAATGAAACCTCTAAAAGCTACATTTAGGAATGCCTCAAACCTGTGTATAACTTTTGATTTCAACATCACAGGTTGTTGCATCTTAGCTTAGACATAGAATTTAGTCCTTCCTCTGCTGCTCACACACCAAGGATTAAATAGTAGGTCAGGCAATAGTAGAGAAAGCAAGCTGCAAAACTATTTAGTTGCAGATGACACACTTGATAAAGGGGAAGGAAAGAAGAAAAAAGCAGTATGAACATGTGAAAAGACACAAAAAGCAAGAAAATTCAACTTCCAGTTGCACCCATCTTATCCAATATGCTCATTCTTTTCAGGTATAATGCCATCATTTTTATTTGATGATGACCAGGAGGTCAAAATTTCTTATTAATGCAAGAAAAACATTACAATATAAACAGAAAGAAAGAAAACGCGAGAGCCTGTCAATAGAGAACTACCAAGGTGGTAGTTACTGATGGGTACTACAAGAAGAAAGCATTACAAATTTAAAATAAAGAAGCTTATCCCTGAAAGGCAACCCTTCCATGTGCTTTCCTGTGTAGGCGTGCATCCAGTCTTTGACAATGAAGGACGTCAAGAAAAGCATTGATCTTGGGTGTTCCAAGTGCTCCTCAAAGATCCTTTTGTTTCTCATCTGCCATATAACCCAAAGCATAGCAGGTAAGATAAGTTCCCAAAGTTTATCTTCTCCCTTCCATGGGTTCAGTTTTGACCGCACAAATAAGAGCTAGAAAACACTGTTCAGTTCTAGCAATTGTAATGTCCAACCTCTGAAAAGAGCAGCCCACAAGGAACAGAGGATCCCACATTGTATAAAGAGGTAATCCAACAGTGTCAACTTTCAATCCACAAAAGACATGTTTCATGGATACATCAGGAAAATTTCTATTAAGCTGGGTTCTTGTAGGGAGTCTCCCCATGCAAATCTTCCAAAAAAGCTTAATTTTAATAGGATATGCAGATTTCCAAACCTTCAAATGCCATGTGACTTCCACGCCTCCCTGTATAAGTCTATCCATGATGGATTTGACTAAGAAGTATGAGGTGTTACTGGGCCACCACACTAACTTACCCTCCTTATCTCTAGTGCATTAATACTTATCTAAAAGAGACAAAAGGATAGTAAAGTCCCTGATTCACATTCTTTGATATTTCTTCAAAATGAAATGCACCACTGTGTACTGTACTGGAGTCCCAATCTCTGTTATCAGAGGCAAATGTCTCAAGTGCCTAGGCTCTAAGGTGAGGCAAGGTTGGTTGAAAACTGTCTCGATTTGGCTAAAAATGCCCAAGGCTTCCACCTCAGAAGCCTCCGGCACTCGCCTCGCCTGCCTCACCCATAACCAGATCCAGTAAGAACCAGATCCGGTTCACTTAATAACCCCCACCTGGTTGCCCCCCAATCCCCCGAGCCCTCCCGACAATCCTGAGACTCCCAATGAAAGGGAACCCTCGTCCATCACCTAGAAGCGATGATGCCCCAACACCATCCACTGACGCCATCCACTGCCAGCGCCAACTGCTGACGCTGCCACCATCTGCCGACGCTGCCTCCTCTATTACTGCAGACCAGGCCACCTACGATAATGACCATAAGATGGCTTTTCTCTCACATTTCTAATATTGTTATTATTCAGAGTGGCAGTTTTAGGGTGCTAAGAATCCCCAGCTCTTGGGTTGAGGACCAGTGCACGTACAACTCTTATATGTGAGTTTTTTTATTTTTTGTTCTTCTAACCATGCAAATTGAGAGAACATTATGTTATTCATTGTTGCAACCATGGAATGTGGGGTCGCGACCCGGGTCGCAACCCAGACCCGACCCGGTCGGTTTTTGGGCCGACCGACCCGGTCCCGACCCTAAGACCCCGACCCCGTAAATGTTTTAAAATTATTATTTTATTATTATTTTTTTGTGACCCCGACCGACCCTGACCCGACCCGGGTCTCAACCCCGGCTGACCCAGGTCGGTTTTGGGTCCAACCAAATCCAGTCCCGACTCCCAACCCCACCTACCTTGGTTGCAACATATCTGCTTAGTTTTTATTTCTGTTCTAATATCTTACCCCATCGGAACGCGGACGCATATAAACGGGGGTGACAACCGACCTTTTTTTTCACTCCATTTAATTTAGGTATTTTATACGGCTCGTCCGAGCCATTTAGGATTATGCATCCAATTGGTGACACCCATATGCCCTTTCTCATTTAATGTTTATATCTTACAATTTTTAAGTGATGTAATATTTATGCCTACATGGTTATTAAACCTTGCATTCACTTCAATTTTCACAAGTATTTTTGCATTCATTATTTATTTCTATTAAATATATGTATTATTAAATTAAATATATTAAAATGGTATATATTACCTCAGCTGCCTGAGTCAGGCGCCTCAAGTGAGGAGAGGGATCCTCAGGCCTCAGATAACATAGGTCCCAATAGATACAAATCTTGGTTTGAAGATTACAACTTATGTTGGATAGACTAGAAAATAAGCCAGCAAAAGTGTTGTGCCCACATCAATGACCCTCCCAGAAAGACGTCTTGCTGTCACTATCAACTTCAATAAAAGAAGAAGTGTTAAAAAGGTCCCAATTGCCTGGGATACCTTTCCAAATGCTCGAAACTCTGCTCATTTCCCAAAAGTCTCCCAATCCATGCCTCACTCTCCTCTACATCATATTTGGAAATGATGATTCTAGCCCATTGAGAGTGTCTCTTAGTGTACAGTTTCCAAATCCATTTGATCATAAGAGCTTTATTCGTAGTGTCCAAAGGTGCCAAGCCTACACCTCCTTCCATTGTTGGCCTGCAAACATGGTTCCATTTGATAAGTTGAAGCCCTTTTTTCTCATTAGTACCATGCTAGAAAAACCTAACTCTGATGCTCTCAATTTTAAAACAAATATTCTTAGGTACTTTTAGAATAGAGAAAAAATAAAGTGCAAGACAACTTTGGAAAGCATCCATCCCTTCTACAGAAAACATCCTTCCCTTCCAACCTTGTAATTTATGTTCCATTTTGTGAACAATGCATTGTCAATATTTACTCTTGGTGCCTCTGTCAAAAAGAGGGAGCCCAAGCTACTTAAAAGGTAATGCAGCTCACTTCATATTGAACATACCCTGTAGTCGTTCCCTCTGCTCATCTATCAAGCCCATACCCATGAGTTTGCACTTCTCCCTAGTAATCTTAAACCCTGTCACTGCCTGTAATAGCGTAAGCATGATTCTTAGATGAAAGCATTTTTCAGTGTTTGTTAAAGTAAATAATAATGTATCATCGACAAAAAGGTGGGAAACTCATTCCCTGTTTGCTCCCACTTCAATGTCTTCTATCAGTCCTACTTCATCTGCCTTATCCCACCTTATACAGAGAACTTGGCTAATAAGCACAAAGAGCTAAGGGGATATGGAATCACCCTGTCTGAGTCTTGTAGAAAAAGAAAAGAAGCCAAAGACTCTCCCATTGATGTCAACTAAGAAGCTAGCGGTTGAGAAGCAACTTTTAATCCACTGTATCCACTTGTCCTTGAATCCCAATAACTGCATAATTCTGATAAACATTTTCACTAGACAATATCACAGGCTTTCTCAAAATCCAACTTTAACATAATACAATTTTTGTGCCTAGTTCTTTGAACATGAAGACACTCATGTGCAGCCATAAAATTGTCCAAAATGAATCTGCTAGGGGTGAATTCAGATTGAGAGACATGTGTTAGCTTGTTGATGTATTTACTAAGACTGTTGGCAAGAACTTTGGTGATGACCTTGTAACTGCAATTTAAGAGGTTGATAGGCTGTAAATATTTGATGCCCTTAATGGTTTCTTTTTTGGGTACCAAGACAAAAATTGTGGAGTTCAGTCATTTGATGCAATCCGGGTTTTTTTCAAACTCTCTAATCAGTTGTTTTATGCCATCATATTGTTTTATGGAAAGTGGATTGTGCCACTAATATCAACAAAATGATGATATGTAAGGTAATAAATCATGTTGTGTGAGTCAGAAAAATGATAAGAGATTCATGTATGAACTGCATCTGAAAATATAAAGCATCTAAAGTGGAAGACGGCTCACCTAGGCCAACGGGGCACTTGGTCGCACAATAATTTTTATACTTCTATGGTAATTTTTATATTAAGGTAAATCTAAGATAACTAAAGATAGAGCAAGGACCTTGCATAACTATAGAAAGTGGTGGACCCAAAAAAATGATTCCACCTCTATTTTTGGACCAAGAAGAAGTCCTCTATAAAAACATATTTTTGCAATGATTGCCAAACACCATTTTAACAATCTATGTTAAAAACATATGTAACAAAAAGTCAATTTTTCTTGCAACCAAATAAGTGTGAAGCACCAGTCTCTTGGTGGTTTGATCAAGGTCCTCAATCAGTAACCAGTGGTTGCTAAATCTCATGGAGGTGAGCGGTTGAACAAACCTGTACTCCCATTCATGACTGTGAAACGGCCAATGCAAGTTGACCTTTGAGTGAACTGAAGCCAAAGAACTCAGCACACTCATTTCAAGAAGCCAAATGGAAGTATGACCTTCAGGTGAACTGGAATGTTATGTCCTTTCAAACCCATTGTACAATCAGCAAGAAACTAGCATGTGCAAGACCAGTGAGCGTTACTTCTCACTCTGTGTTGGACATGATGGAAGTTAAATTAACAGGTAGTTGGGGTTTGTTCAAGGATTTCTGGGTCAAGATTGACCCCTGGATCGGCCAGGACTGATCCTGATCAGGATTGGATCAGCCTGCTCAGCTGATCCAACAAATGGAAATCTATTCAAGATCAGTCTGGATCAAGTCTTCAAAATTTTGGAAAAAAAGAACATAAGGCATAAAAGCGATTTTGGACCAATCCAGGATGACGGAACAGGAGGCCAGGTATAGTATCCATAGGGATCGGCCCTAGATCGGTTTGGAATTGGTAAATTGAGGCCCAACCAAACAAGTTAGCCCAATCTTCATGGAAATCAGCCCCAAGATTGGGCTCCTCCCCACGCCACCCCCAGAAAGGATCAGAATGGCGCATGCCGATCATGATCGATCATCCCTGCAAACCATGGCTCTGTTTGGCAGAAAAAATCTGAAAACATGAGCAGAGAAGTTATAGTTACTACTACCACAGAGACCACAACTACACTTCTACAACTAAGATACAGCAACCAAGTGATGCATATGTTCCTATCAATGTCCCAATTATCTAACAGTGATTTTTTTTCCTTCGAAGTTCGAACACCATCACCAATAATCATTGGTTTTATTGGCATGCGTATCTTCTCCAAGTTGAGGAGGCCCAAGGATCACCCTGACAGAGTTATATATATGTGCAGTCCATGGACCTCCTTTTAAGTGATGATCCTGAATATGGACCAGCCAACTTTAAAGGCAGATTTCATCATTCTGCAGAATTTTCACATTTAAGAAGAAAACTAATTTCTTTACCAGGACCAGAGAAAAGTGGAAATATTAGCCAATTAGCAACTTGACCAAGATTACTCTTGAGATGAGCCTATTTATCATCAACAAGAAGCATAAAACTATGGAAAATTAATCTTGCAACTTGAGGATAATATCAAAATTAAACATGCATCTTAAGATAAATCCATCATGCAACAGGGAAATGATCAAATCAGCAGAAACTCTTGGGGGCTATACAAATAAAATTGAACAAACCTATCATTTCCACCGCCTGGTTGACAGTAATCAGGGCCTATATGCAGCTGGCCAAGGGTGGCCCCACTGAGAGACATATGAGTAGCAGAGTTGCCACCCCCTTTGCCAAGCGAGTGCAAAGGGATGCCACTGGGGAAGCTCCTAGTGCTGCTGCTGCTGCTGCCAGTCCCACAACCCATGCCACTCCCTTCAGGAGAGAGGGTGGTCACAGTTGAGGAGGGTGATGAGGTAGGCGGCTGTGATGGGGAGAGATTTTGCGCTTCCACAGGCTTTCTTGAACGGCTTCGACCACGGTGCATGTGCCTCTCGCAGTATTTGGAGTCTGGGTATGCATGTTTAGAGCACCTCCACTTCTTCCCGTCCGTCCTTCTGCACCGCCATGGTTCCAGGTCAGGTTTCTTCCCGTATAAGGAGCAGTATCCCACTGTTTCAATCAGCAAGTACTGTAACCGTTAAGCATCTCCCAGCAAGAACTGGAAAGCATACTGATTCCAGAAACCAGAAACCAACATAAAAAACCGCAAACGAGCACCTTATTTCTCATCGGCGGATCAGATCCATACAAGTAAAAATCGGAAAGAGCTTCTCTAGAAATGGCGAAAATATGCAATACTCCAGATCTCGTGCTTCTGCGGAACCGGAAGATGAATCCATGAGAGAATCGGGAAGCTATAGTGAAAACCATCATTCACCGTTCACCCAAGAACATGCAGCAGAAGGTAAATGGCTGAAATCTCCGAGGAGACATGGGCGGTTAAGGCCAATGTAGCGGTTGGGCTCAGACAAATTGAAGCATTCAGACAAGAAGATTTGCCTCCGTTGGTATCAATATTTACCGGAACGGAACCCGAGGCCGCGCAGAAAACCATGAACACGAAAGCATGTTAAAATTAACAAAAAAGTCGTTTCTTGGTACCAAAAAAATGCTGCCAGCAGAACGCCGCAGCTCCTAAGATCGAAGAACACCCACCTTTGCTTTCGCAATTAATCAACGGAATCACCAGACTAGCTTGGTCGACGAGACGTTAGGACGAAACGAGGCAAGATGGAAGATTACTCACTAGTCGGGTGGTGGTAGAAGCGGGCAGCCATGGACTCGAAGCTCTTGAGGATGGGGAACAGCAGCTCCGGAGGGACCGGCATCCCCGCTGCAAGGTACTTGAAGATGAGCGCCTGATGCTCGAGTTCTTGCCACTGCAACGCTGTGAACGGCGGCCGCCATCTCCCACTCCCCGCCGCCGTCGGGCAGTTGCTCATCTGCTGCACCACTGCTGCTTACTTAACCCTCCACAACTCCGGTACTCCCCGGTCCTCCCTCACCTACCCCGCCGCGCCGACGTCCCAAAGAGACCGCAATAAAAAAAAGGAAAGCAATAACAACAATAAAGCACGACGGGAACAAAGCCTGAACTGAACTGAAGCAGAAGAATAGAATAAGAGGGATGGTGAACGGAGGAAAGAGGAAAAAGTTGCAGAATTAAGCTCAAATATGGCGGCCCAGACCCGCCCTGCGCAGGTGCAGAGGAGGAGCAGAGAGGAAAGAAGTTAGGTTAAAAAGGGGGCTCTTTTATTCCGCGAACAAGGGAGAAGTGCAGTCTCCTCTCGCCATCTTCGTGCGGAAGAAACTGGAGCAGCTGCAAGCGGGCAAGAGAGGATCGGCACGAGACGAAGATGGGTGAACAGGGGGGATCGAGACGCGGAGGGGGAGAAGCGTAGCAGAAGGATCGGTGTCTGGTTAAGGAGACCACTGCAGCCGAGCTCCGGCTATTAATGGCGGCGATAGAAAGAGAGAGAGAGAGAAGGGCGGTATGAGCTGGCTCGGTGTCCTGGTGCGTGGATGTCGTACACAAAAACTTTGGTGCTCCCGAGGCGGTGTGTTGGGAAAGGAAGCATGCAGTGTCTGCTTGCGGACAGAGGTTAAACAGACAAGCAGCTGCAAACAAGGAAGACGACGATGACGACAAAAGACGTGCGTTCGGATCGGATGTCTTCCCGTCGTCCGTCCTCCTTCGATGCATACCGTCCACCCTTCTTTCCTTACCGGCGTTCGCCCCTTCCACCCGAAGACCGTTCCTTCGTGCGCATCATACCCATCACGCGAGGGCGTTGTCGCAGTTGCAAGAACACGGCAGAGAAACTGGGTGTTTCATCAGTGTTGCTACTGTTCCGAAGATCTATTAATTAGGAGGCATGCTGCTCTGGTGGGTGGTTCCTGCATGGCCGGCCGATCATCTTCTCTGGTACCATACGGTTGATGATCATGATTTCAGTACATCCGCGAGAGATCAGAAGACTCAGAACACAATCCGGAGGTAGACGGCAAGCTACAGGACCGCAGCCCACTTTTGACTCTACAGGCCGGCCAGCGTGCACACGGCCATCGTAAAAGCCGATTCTCTCTTTCAGAACACTCCTCTGCTTGCCCTGCAGCACCTCCCTCTTCTGCCGAGAGCGCCTGGTTCGAACCCGGGATCCACCTCCCTCGGTAGGAGGGCGTGTCCACTGCGGCGGACCACCAGGAATACGTACCGAGTATCTCCCCAAGATTTTGACGGGGCTGCAGAAACAGGGTAAAGGACTCCCCTGCTCAAAGCTCTGAGCAACCCCCCACCAGGGCGCACATGACGAAGACGGCCATGGGGTCCTGCTGCCGACCACTACTTGTGTACGAGTGTGTGTGCGCGCGTGAGAGATAGAGAGAGAGAAAGAGAGAGAGGGGTGACAGAAGAGGGTCCGGGAAGAAGAAGACTTGGGGTGAGGGACTGCTGCTGGTGGTCCGAGGGGACCGCCGGGGGGGCGCTCTCCTGTCGGCGGTTGTGGATTCATGCTCGACTTAAAAGAGGCATCGTCTCGTCTTGGCTGGGTGGCCCTTCCGGCGTCCGACTTAACGCCGGTGCAGCAGCCGGCGGCCGGCCATGGCTCCTCGCGGAAGCGCCGTTGTCCTGCTCTTTGAACTCTGTCAGGCTGACGGGGTGTTTGATTGCACGATATTTTTTTTTGTATATTTTCATGATAAAAAATTATATTAAAATAAAAAATAAATTTCCTCATTACATAAAATTATCGTGTTTGGAAGTATATGATTACAAAAAAGAGTAACTACCGCACATGTTCAAACAAAGTGGGGGGACCACAAGAAAAAAGAAAAAAGTGTGACCTTCTTTTTTTTGTTTAAGAAGAAAATCATTTTTAATACATAAAATTATCATGGTTGCCAAACATCTCTTTTAACAAGTTTTCTTACAATTTTTAAAAATTAAAACAAAAACCTTCATTATCATGCAACTAAACACCCTCGTGAGGCTTCTCCGTGTTTTCTTTTCTTTTCTTTTTTTTTACTTATTACGACTTTTTTTACATACACTATATTATAATCCTTCTAATTCGTACATCAAAAATACCATCCCCGTAATATCTAATGGCTCGTTTGGTCACACTATTTGACATCTCGGTCACTGTCAATTTTAAAATTAATATTCTTAGTAATCATTAAGAAGTGTTTGGTTAATAGTATCAATTTTGAAATTGATAATAAAAACAAAGCACATTATGTAACGCAAGTGTCAATTGTATCAATTTTGATATTGATACTCTAACCTTTAAAATTATCAATATAAATATTGCATCAAATTTGAAATTCTAACCAAACGGGCCATAAATAATAAAAATTACATATTTTACCCGCTGATTAATAAATACTCTGACAGCTGGGGCACTCTTATTTTAGGGGTCTCACGGGCTTCTGATTCTCTGGCTCAGTTTAATAAGGTTGAGATTTTAAAGCCATTTGACGAAGAGTGTCATATTTGACTTTGGCCGAAGGTTGAAATTTCCAAATTGGTTCACAAGAGCCCTTGTTTATCAAGTCTTGAAGTCTCCATCTGGTAACACAATATTGCTCGGGTTTTTAATTTAAAATTTTAATCCCTTAATTTAGTCTTTAATATTTGTTTATTGATTCACAAGTTAGCTCTGAAAAAAAAAACTACTTTCAAAAATCTCGGTTTTTCGGTGGTAATATCTGAGAAGATAAAAATGTTGCTGTTCATCAAATAATATGATAATCTCTCATGAACTCTTTCTCATCGTTAAAATGTAAGAGGTAAGTTAAGACAGTCAAAAGCTAATAAGCTTCACTAAAGTGCATAACTACGTTACTATGTACTGCTACAGCATAACAAAATCATTATCATCGTGTAATGTATCGATCAACCGGGTGCGGCAGCAGTTAGGAGGTAAACTGGGCGTTTTATGCTGGACAAGATAACAAAAGAGAAACTAGGGCATTTTCCATGAAAGCCAGCCCTCATTGTGGCCTTGTGACGATGCTTGCAAATATGACGTCCCTATAAAGTCAATAATTGGAGGAGGTGATCCGCACTCTCACAAATTAATTTGCTCAGAGATAACACCCAGGTAGAACACTCGGACTCAGGGCCGCACCATATTATTCAGAGGATAAACTTTATCTATCTCCTGAAATTTATTTAAGGATAAATCAGATTTATCCTCGAATTAATATCGTACCAAACAACTCTTATAGACTGTTTTGGTATTAAGATAACCGGTAGATAAGCCTGATTTATCCCTTAAATTTAGGGGATAAACCTAAGATAAACCTGTTTTATATACCAAACATGTCCTCGGGCTGTTTGGTATCGAGATAACTTGGGATAAATCTAATTTATCTTTAAATTTTAAAGAATAAACCAAGTTTATCCTCGAAATTTCATGATGTTAAACGGTCTCTTGAAATTTTATACTGCCCAACCCATTTGACGGATGACCCTTCCCGTTTCGTTTTCCTCAGAAAATGAGAGATAATCGTTGAGGGTCAGCACATCTCCGTAGGTGTCTGACATAAAATTATCATGTTTGGAGGGATGTGATTACAAAAAAGAGTAACTACCACACATGACCAAACAAAGTGGAGGACCACAAGAAAAAAGAAAGAGGTGAAACCCTCTTTTTTTGTTTAAGAAGAAAATCACTTTCGAAACATAAAATTGTTATGGTTACCAAACACCTCTTTTAACAAGTTTTGTTACATTTTTTAAAAATTAAAACAAAAACCTTCGTTATTATGCAACCAAACACCTCTTAAGCAAGTGAAGTAGGCAACCAAGAAGGGGGGAGAATGGCTCGTTGACAAATGCCAGCCAGGGTGATGCTACATACTTGTTGTCAGGCAAGATGAATGAGGAACAAACAAGCATATCATTTTGAAAATGGCAGGATGGTAGCATTTATATGCACCTATATATCTGATAATTGCCGTGAGAATGCAAAGAGAAACAATGGTTGGGGATAAATGATCTCGAAAAGGGTCATGTGGTTGTCTGTAGTACCCCTTGGGAAGCAAATGGACATTGACATCTACATCTGATTTGTGACCAGAATGTGTATGTAACAGGGACATGATTATGTGATAATTAAGCCCCTTGAATAGGAAAGAGCAGCAAGGACCGCAAGGTAGCTTCACAGCTAAATAAGGACCAATGGGTGTATCGAAAAAAAAAAATTTACAGCATTTTCGCTTTAACTTGATTAATGTAAAAAAATCGTAAATTTTAGAAAAGACCCTTGTTTAAAATTACATGAGGGAGGGAATAAAAAGTTGAAAAATAAAATGGAACAATCCGTTTTGAAAGGAAAAAAGACACGCGAACAGTGAATCTATGAAATGTGATGTTAGATGACAAATTCAAATTTTCTTAAGAGAAGAATGGTCTACAAGTTTTTTTTTCTTAACTGACGTGTTCGTAGTCTGATATAATTATTTTACTATGTGTATTCATCATAAGTTAATTGGTGTAAACTATATGTACAAAAAAATTTATTTATGGGTTTAGACGAATAAAACATAATATGAAATGCCCAGATGGTTATAAGGCATTTGATTGCACGATAAAATAAGTTTTTTCAACAAAAATATTTTTGTACTAAAACTTGTTAAAAAAATGGTGCTTGACAATCATGATAAAAACAAATTTTATAGAGTTTCTTCGTTGGTAAAAAAAAGATGAGACTTTATACTTCGTTGGTAAAAACCATTTTATTAGCTATACACATCCGCACCATTTTTGTTATCATATCTCACAAAACATGACAATTTTACGTTTATAGCTATCAAATATTCGATTTTAATTTACATTTTTTACAAAATATAGGAAGTTATTTTACAAGCAAATGCCTCGTTAGTTATAATCATGGAATGCCAGGTAGCGACTCTGGTTGCGACCCTATCTCGACTCAGTCAATTTTGGGGCCAATTGACCTGGTCCCAACCCCAAGACCCTAACCCCGTATTTAATATTTTATTATTATTTTTGGCGACCTCGGCCGACTCTGTCCCGACCCGGGTCGCAACCCTGGCCGACCCGGGTCGGTTTGGCCAAACCGACCCGGTCCCGACTCCCGACCCCACCTTCCTTGGTTATAATTCATATATTCCCAGGGATCAGTAGAAGAGGAAGTCATGGTTCATCCTTTTAACTACAGATAGCTTATTTATTTATTTATTCTCTCGTGGCCAAAGCCAAAACAATTTGTAACGACTTCTTTGCTAAAACGCCATTATGGAGCATTGCCAGCGGAAAAATTAGAGCCTAGAATATGGCTTGGATTTTGCTTAGATGACATGCAGAGTTTGGTTACATGACAGGACATGCAGATGGGATTTTCAATATTTTCTCTTCTACTCTAAACCAAAGGGATCTTAATGAAATATTTGGCTACATGACAAGCAGAGTTTTTATTACAAAAAATATGTTTTAATGATAAATTATATTTTGAAGAGGAATCTTCTAGGACAAAAAAGAGGTGAGGCCTTCTTTTTTGTTTTTTTTTCTTTGTGAATCCCTATCCTTTATATATAGGTATACATGGTTCCATTCCCACTCTTTTTGCTACTGCATCTCACCAAATATGATAGTTTTATGTCCCAGGGCATCTTAAATTTTATCCTTATATTTTTTATGAAATTTTATAAAAATTTATTGTGCAACCAAGCATCTAACAAAGGAATGTGTTTCTATCTATTTTAACAAAATTTGTCTAAGAATAATTTCTAGGATTATGTACTTTTCTTTGTATTCACTATTCAGTGCTCTTCAAAGAGCTCTTAGAGGACTCACTTGATCATTTCTAGAGTTGAAGGGACTTTTTAGGGGGTACACTGAGAGGGGAGGAGCCGAAAGGTTCTAGAAGCTGGAAGTGCTTAGACCAAGTTGCTGCTTAATTATATGTATGGTTATTTAATTAACAGTGCATCTTTTTCATGATTTTTGGGTTTATAATTGTATAACCAGTCTAAGACTTGTGGAGCTTGAAATTACATTTTAGACAGTTGAACTAATCAATAAATTACAATTTTCTGTGTATAATAAGAAGGCTTTATCCTATTATCAGTCTTGGTTATATACCCATATCCCATACATAATTTTTCAATATTTGATTATATATTAATAAAAACTATTGGGTTTGGAACCCATTATTGCATCATCCTCTAAACTATCCAAAGTGGATTTCCCCATAACTTATCGGAAATCAATCAATGCCATATCTATTTTTCTTATTTTGGTTAATTTTTAATATATATTTTAATTAAAATAAATAAATAAATAATATGTGTATGAAGAGATAATAACATTAAAAACAAAACCTTAAAACGATTAGATCAAATTTTAGTAAGTACAAGAGACTCGTTAACTAATTTTAAATAAAAAAATTAATGTGTAGATAATTGTATAAAAATATATATTATTTATTTATATCATTTCTAATAGTTATTAATAATAAATAATTAGATACTTATTCATATTTTTTTTCATAAATTATCTATGTCTGTGTCATAACCACACCCAAAGGTGAAACGAGGTGAAACAAACTGATCCAAACCAAGTAGATAGTGCTTGAATTGGACTCATTTATTTTACACAAATTCAAATTTGAACTCAAACTTTTACAAATGTTTTGAACTTTGTTTAAGTTTATTTCCTTATTTGATTTCTAATAATAGGTTGACTCAAGTTCGTACTAAATTCAAGTTCAAATTCGATATCAACTTGTTTATAAAATAAAAATTTATTTATAAAACTTTTAATTTAACTTATTTATGAAATTCAGTATATTTATAAACTCAAATTTTATTTTATTTTAATTCATTATATATTTAAATAACAATACATAATTATTAATATTTATGATTTATTTTACAAAATTAATATTAAATAAAATATTTAATAGAGTTTGTCGGAGCCTGTTGAAGCTTTACCTGTTTGATAAATAAATTTTAGTTTTTTATATTTATTTATTTAACATAATAGATAAGACTTGATTAGTCCGATGTTTATCAGCTGTTTATCACCAAGATGGGGACTTATTTGCAAATAACAGGCAGAAACAGAGCGCACTCCAGAAGGCTTTGACTAGAGAGTGGCGTCCGCTTCCCGTCGGCCCGCCGGGGCGTCAACTTCTCCGGTGGCGTCCTCTCGCCGCCGCCGAGCTGGTCCGCCTTGGCAGGCGACGGCAGCAGTCCGGAATGTATCCCTAGAATCCGGCATAAAATCCCACCCACTCCGCCGTCTGTCTATCACAACCGCTACCGCCAGCACGAGCAGCAGCGATGGCGTCTTGCATCCCACTAAACTACGCTCTCTTCCTCATTCCCATCGTCCCCGCCGCTCTACTTCTCGTCGCCCTCTACCTCGTCCTCCCCCGCGCCGTCAGGGTACCCATCAAAGGACGGCATGTCTTCATCACCGGCGGATCCAGCGGTATCGGCCTTTCCCTCGCCAAGCGCGTCGCCGCCGAGGGCGCCCGCGTCTCTATCCTTGCTCGCAGCCTTCCCAAGCTGGAGAAGGCCCGTGACGAGATTCGCCTAGCCACTGGCGTCGAGGTGTCCATCTACAGTGCCGACGTGAGGGACGAGGAGGCGGTGAAGAAGGCAGTGGAAGCAGCGGGGGACATCGACGTCCTGGTCTGTAACCAAGGGGTGTTCCTGCCTCGGGAGCTGGCGCAGCAGGACCTTGAGGAGGTCAGGTACACCATGGACATCAACCTCATGGGCACCTTTAATCTCATCAGGTATGCGCTTCCGGTCATGAAGCGGGGAGGGGGCTCCGCAGGTCCACGCTCCATCGCCATCGTCTCCTCCCAGGCCGGTCAGGTAAGGACACAGGAATAAGTTCTAAACTTCGTTCTGTTATTGTTCTGTTTGTGTCGTCTGTTGTTTACTCAATCGAGCCTGCGAAGCGCTCGACGAATTGCCTCATCGACTTCCGGGCGTTCGGTTTTCTCTTTTGTCATGCCTATTTTTTTTCCTAGAAATTGCATAGCCTTTTTGTTCCTTCTCATATTGCCGTTTTCTTGATGAAAATTTTAATCCGAACGTTTTTCATGTCTAAGGTTCGAGGTAATATCATGTTCTGTTTGAACGAATGTCCAATTTGACAGAAATTTACTTCATCAATGATGTTTTGACGCTGTTTCTTTCCTCATGGAGCTCCGAATACAGCTTTAGTTGCGCTTGACTCTCTCATCCATGAGCCTTCTTCGTTATCTTTGCAGGTGGGCGTTTATGGTTACACGGCTTACTGTGCAAGCAAGTTTGCGCTTCGTGGCCTTGCGGAGGCTCTGCAGCAGGAGATTGCTGCTGATAACATCTATGTATCCCTCATATTCCCACCGGACACAGAGACTCCTGGCTATCTTGAAGGTGAGAGAGGACTATCTGGAGCATTCTTAAGTTTCTGCTATTTTTCTCTCCCTCTTTTACTCATTTATTGAGGAAACTGTTGCTTGGGCTGTGAACTATTCTTGACTCTGGCCTGCACATCAACTCATAGGTTGGCTGGTTGCAAGATAAAAAGATGCTCCCTACAAAATGTTTTTTTATAAGAGAACTCGGTAAAATTGGTTTTCAGAATCACGATCAAAAAATATTTTTATAGAGAATCTCCTATTGGATAAAAAAGAGGTGAGACCATTTTTTTTCTTTTGTTGTTCCCCATCTCCCAATTTATAAGATATTTTCTCACCAGGTGTAATAATTTTATATATTCAGATGTCCTAGATTTTACTTAAACATATTACTTTTCTTGAAATAGGAAGAGATTTTACTAGCGTATATGCACAATTTAAGGAGAAATAAGTGTAAAAAAATATTTTAGAGACTAAAAGTTTTAATATAAGTAGAACCATGACAGATATATGTATTGTAAATTTAATAAAACTAAAGGAAAGGTGATTATAGAGTTAGATTGGATGGAATAATATTATCTCAAAGTACTTAAGTCAAGTATTTCAAATCAATTATTTAAAAGATAGATAATGTGATGATGATGTTAACCATATAATTAAAGTAGAATGGATGAAGTTGAAATTAGCTATAAAGGTTTTATGTGACCATAAAATTCTATTAAAGTTGAATGAAAAATTTTATCATGCAAAATATAAGACATGCAATGTTACAAGGTGGTAAATGTTGGATAAAAAACAAAAAAATATTCTTTCAAAATGAGTATTATTGAAATGAGAATGTTAGGATGAATAAGTGGTCATACTGGATTAAGTAGAATAAAAAATATTTTAAAAATATGAAAATGGCAACAATTGTAGACAAAGTGAAAGAAGAGAGGTCAGGATGGTTTGGGTATATTTAGCGTACACCTAAAGCTCCCGTTAGAAAATAAAAAATATATAAAAATAATAGAAAAAAAGACCTAGTAGACCTAAGTTAACATGGAGAAGGGTAATTCAGTATGATTTGGATGACTTAAATATCTCTAAAAAAGTAACTCAAAATCAAGGTGAATGGAAAAAGATAATTTATATGGTCCACCCCAAATGATTTGGGATTAAGGCTTAAATTGAGTTGAATATATTACTTTTCATGGAATTGTATGAGAAACATTATCACAAACCCCTAATAAGTTTCACAATTTTATTATGAGCCTTTAAAATCGTATATGATTTCAAATGACTATTTCTTGCGTCAATATGTGCTCCAGTGGATCTTGAGTTCAACTTGAAGCTCACATTCAATCAATGTAATTGTGTTCGCAATTAAAAAATGGAGGAGTAAATAGTCTGCTTATAAGTTGCTATTGATCTGGTTTCTGTGTAATGTAGTCTTTTACCGTTTTCTATTATACGATAACCCAAGAGTTTTAACTTGCTATAGTGAAAAATTGTGTGCATGAGATGGTGACTTCAAAGGGTCTTGCAAATTTGCAGAGTTGAAGAGGAAACCTGAGCTTACTACAATTCTATCAGCCACATCACCTAAGATGGATCTTGAACTTCTTGTTACAAGAACTTTGAATGGCATCAAGTCAGGATCGTTTCTGGTTACTTGTAACCTCGTGGGGATCATCCTGTCTCTCTCAACTGCTGGTGGAGCACCTACAAGCTCATGTTTAACAGCTTTCATGGAGGTGACATTTGCCGGTATCATGCGCCTCATTTCTCTGTTCATCCTAAGAGAATGGTACACTACAATAGAGAAGTGGTATGCCAAGCAGAAAAGTAAGTAGAACCTCGAATCAAGGGACTTGGTCTCATATTTGTAGTATGATAGCATCTGTTGTTTTTATTCTCTCTTAATCAACGTGAATAATACTACCATTCTGTTCATATGATAGCATAGTTGAAGATTTGCATCTTTTCACCGTGCATGGGCAACTGATCTTGCAATATCTATGGTGGTTTTAATTAGTTTGGTAAGATTAACGGTATCCACCTAGTTGTGCTCGTTGCCACCCTTAAGGTGCACTCGTCTGCACATATTTGAGTTTATTACTTACATATTGAGATCAGCCCACAGTTGGTTTTTCACTATGTAACAAAGCTGTAAATTAGGTGTGGTGTTAATACTTACTTTTTTGGCAGGAAACTGAGCACATACCCCATAATTAGGAGGCCCGGTCATCTTGCATCCTTCTGGCTATATATTGATGCATCCCTTCTTTCCCCAACTTTGACGGTCATCTGGCTACCCATGGGATCCTCGCCTGCTGAGCTGTTGTGGAGCAACTGCCAGACTTTTCCCTTCTCAGACTTGTTGTAGAAGCTGAATGTTCCAAATGCCTGTTTTCCACTTTCTCTTCTTTGTATTGCCATGTTTTAATGTGGGATAGGGAATTGGGCAATCTTTTTTTTATAAATTGTATTCAACTTGTTCGGCTTTCCAGGCGAAGTTACCAAGTTCATCTTGTCAGTCGTCTTAGCTTTCGGTTCTACCGAGAAGCATTAATAAATAATTGTAACTCTGGATTTGGCCGAGTTAAAAAATTGCTGGTTTCAGCTTTTTTTTTTTTTTGAAGTGACCAGCTTTGTTCCTATTGTTTTGCATCACCATAACATGGAAGCGTAGATTTTTGTTGAAAATTGTAATATTTTAGTTTTTAAATGTAGTTTAGATATTTTAAAATAGATTATATATTGAGAAAGAGATAAAGATTAAAAATATATATTCAATTATTTTCTTCTCTCCTTTACTCCTACGACTATTAGTGTTTTATCCGGTTAAGACCTCTACTTAGGAGTGTCAATGGGCTGGGCTGGGCTTGGGCTGTCCCAGCCCTTGGGCTGTCCCAGCCCAAGCCCTTCTTACTCAAGTGATAAACCATTAAAGTAGTACAACATTTATTGCTTTTATGTATTCATGGTTTCATTAGATAAAAGTATTGAAATTTGTTCATAACAAAAGCTATTTGTTGTTTTAAAATGCCATTTTAAGATATTATCTGCTCATACGGCTTAAATTATCAGAATAATTAAAATCAAAATATGAGTGCTCGTGAAGATAAACAGAGTAAATTTATAGATCATATAAATGAGTATTAAAAAGACATTTTCAATTATACATTAAAAATACTTTTAACATTTTTGAGCACACTTGCGAGGAAGCACATATTCATAAACTCCTATAACCTTGGAAAAGAACTAGGTAAGAAAAAATAATTACACAATCCCGCCAAAAGATTCGACTAGAAAATTGAAAAGAAACATGTGTACCGATGGGGTGTAAATGGGTCGGATTCAATAGCAAAATCACTAGGATTCAATTCCAATTTTAATAAGAGTTAAGGTGTTTCAATTCTAATAATTTTAGAATTACTGTGTTTCGATTCCATTTCCGTTATTAATATCGGAATCGAATCCGAAAATTTTTGATTTCAATATTAAATATAAACTTTTGTTCAAAAATAAGTTAATAATTTACACATAATTACTAAAATTTAATATAATATTTGTAAAATTTTATTTTTATTATTTATTAATTTATATATTAAATTTATGATTTATTTGATTTTACTTTAATTATTTTTATTTATATATATACTTTTTATCTAAATCGGATAAACGAAAACAAAATCACCCAATTCTGATTCTGATTCAGGTAAGTTAACGCAATATTTGATTTCGATTCTAATAATTTATAGGATACAAAAATAATTTTTAGACCCATTAATTAATTTTCATCGAAATCAAATCTAAATGTTGAAATATCAGATTCCGTTTACACCTTGTGACGGATGATTAATATAATAGTCACTATATGAGAATGGACGGCTATTGGCAGTTGGACGTAAATTAATTAATCATTTTCCACAAGCAACAGACATTTTGTTTTGTTTTTTCCTTAACATCAGACTTTCGCAACTAGCTCCCATCAGCAAATCGGAGCAATGGCGCAGAAAATGGTAAGGACTCATGAAAAGGACGGGAATAATAGCAATACAATATGTACATGTGTGTATACATACGTAAATAGAAGTACACACACACACACACAAGGCGTAGAATAGAACGTCACTTGTTATTTGATCCGATCTTGTGTTGCAGTGTTACCCAGAAACGAATACAAAGGCAGCAGCGACGACCGACTGCGCGCCCATCCAAAGCAGAAACATCATCGATCCTCGTCATTAACTCCTCGTGAAACGACGGAGAAAGATGTCTCTGACGGCGCCGTCGTCTTGACCCCAATCCAGGCCGTCCCACCACTCCTGCGGACCCCCGATCTCCTTCAGCATCTTGGCACTGCGTCTGCCCAGACCCATCCTCCTCAATTGCGGGCATCTCCAGATCCGGATGACTTCCAGCGAAGGTAGAAGCAGCGGATGGTCACTGATCGCCCTCAACCTCCGCAGGTCCCACAGATACAGCCAGTTCAATCTCGGAAAGAAGCTGTCCTCAACTTCGCCGCTCGCTTCCGGCTGATCTCCTCCCGCCAGCAGCACCTCCAAGCCTTCGCACCCGTTAAGTTCGACACTCACCAGGCTGGGCAGGTGCTGGATCCATGTCAGGTCCTTGAACCCGTGACATTTAAAGATATCCAACCGGCGCACCCTCTGGAAAAGACGGCAAGGCGTCGGAGGGACGAGAATCCCCGCCCCGCCGAGATCTCGGAGACGCAGGACTTCCAGGTGCTGGAGCTGCGTGTCGCCGCGGGGGAACCTCACCTCCTCCAGCTCGGGGATGAAGTTTCCGAGAGTCAGCTCCCGCAGGCGGTTCAGCTTCTCGAGAGCCTCGGCGAGGACGGAGGCGCTCATGTCAGACACCCCCGACAGGGAGAGGAATCTGGTGCACCTGGACAGCATCTTGGAGCCCATCAGCTTCTCGACATCAGCCGATCCGGCGTCCGTCATGTCGATCCCAAGCTCCTCCAGCTGCTCCAGCGAGCGCTCCATGCCGCTCAGTGTGACTAATTGGGCGCCGCTGTCGTCTCCTTCGTCCCAGGCGACGCTGTAGTTGCTTCCGAAGATGTTGAGCGACTGCAGCGCTTGCAGGCGCAGGATTGCCTCCCGGGGTATTCTTTCAAGTTTGTAAGTATAACTTAAATCGAGCTGCCTCAGCTCGACCAGATTTCCCAACTCTTTGGGTAAAGATCTGATCTCTGTCCACCTCAAATTGAGATACCGCAGGCCGACAAGCAGACCGATCTCTTCTGAGAGCTCTTTTATGCCCGAGTCTGACAGATCCAAGACTCGAAGTGCAGGCATGAACTTGAGAAGGAATCCACCTGATCCGACAATCAGTTGCTTCTCGATGTTTTTTCTATTGCTTAGCAGAAGCGTCTGTAGATTGGGACAATTGGGCACGCGAGAAGGCAGCTCCACCTCATCTCTGTCGAACATCTCTCGCAAAAAGGATATCCTTTTGGCCTTCTCCCACAGGTCGACACGCCGGGACAGACGACACCCGGAAGCTTCTTCACCCCCTCGATCCACCACCAAGTAGTAGTCCGACATTTTATCTCTGCAGCCAATATCTTCTTCTCCGTTGGTCAGCCACAGCGCCATGTCCCGGACTGCGTCGTGCATCTTAACGCACTCCCCTGGTCCGTTCCATTTCCTCGTCACGGAGCTCTCCAGCAAGCAGGCGTCTTTGAGGCCTCTGACGACGTCGCGCCCCTTGCGCCGGACTTGGTCGAGACTGCCCCGAGACTGATTCGTTGTGTCGAGAAAACCCTTCCCGACATAATATTCGATCAGCTCCTCTGTGTCGATTATATCATCTTCTGGGTACAGGCAGCAGTACAGAAGACAGCGTCTCATTGAGTCATCTTTCAACTTGTCGAAGCTGAATTTGAGGACGGAGAGCACCTCTTCCTCCATGTCCTTCACCTGCTCCGGCGACTCCCTCAGCTTCGCCGCTGCGTCCTCCCATTCCTCGACCGTTTCGGCGCCAGACATGGCACGAGCGACCGTGATGAGTGCCAGCGGAAGGCCTCCGCATCTGTCGACGACGGTCCTCGCCAGAGGCAGCAGGCCGGACGAAGAAGAAGAAGATGATGATCTGCCGCCGCCGCCGCCGCCGCTCAGGTCCGGCACGGAGCCCTGCTTCAGGATGAAGAGTTCCCAGGACTCCTCTGAGTCCAGAACGCCGGCCTTGATCAGTTTGTGCGCGCCCATCTTGCCACACACCTCTTTCGACCTCGTCGTGAACACTACCTTCGACTTGCTGCTGCGATTTTCAGGGGACTGGGGAATTCCGATCTCGTTCAGCTTGAGCGCCTCCCAGACATCGTCCAGAAGCAGCAAGAACCTCTTCTGGCTGAGTGCCTGAAGCAACGTGTCCCTCCTGTCATTGATGTTCGCCGGAAGCGCCGCCGCGTTCCCCTCCGTGCGGGAGAAGCCCAGCCGGACGCCGATCTCTTCTTGCAGCCTGGAGATCTCGGCCTTCTGACTCACAGTCACCCAGATGACCACATCGAATAGATGACGCCGAGCTTCTTCGAGGAACTCGTTGTTGAGCTTTGTCATGTAGGTGGTCTTACCCACCCCACCCATGCCGTAGATGCCGACGACTCCCACAGCGTCGTCATTCAGCAGATAACCCCGGAGGGGCGTCAGGACTCTTTCGGCGCCGACGATCCTCGTCGTCGCCGAGCTTGCAACCGGCACAACCTGTTAAAATTACCAAGCTGATTATACTCCCTGTTTAATTATTTTTACTTTCTTCCAGAAGATTCTCCCGGTCATGCTTTCTGTTTGGACGTTGTCCTCTTTGTAACGTGTTGTATGGTGTATCCCTCAAATACCCTTGTTCACGACATCCACATGTAACACTCACTTTTATATAAATTGAAAACTCACTGGTGAGCCTTGTGTGTGCTCTCCGTGGGCATTGTTCCCAGTCTCAGTGCACATCCTCTCTACTCTTTCCGTCGGCGATCTTCTCCTCCTCTGTGCAAGGCTTCTGTGGAGCACTCTTCTACTACTCAACTTGGTATCAGAGCGGAGGTTTTCCTTCAAGATGGAGGGAGGATCGTCAACTGCTTCACCACAAGAGATGATCAACAATGCTGCTTCTCCTGGTGCTGATATGCAGAGTCCTTACAGTTTACAGGCTTCCGATCACCCAGGTGCTATCCTTGTTGCCTTCCCTTTAACTGGAGATAACTACATACCTTGGCAGAGGGGAATGACTGTCGCCCTCTCTGCCAAAAACAAACTCGGTTTTGTGAATGGAATGATTCCCGAGCCGTCTACTAATGATCCCATCTACAATATTTGGGAGCGTATCAATAATATGGTCTTGTCTGGATCCTTAATGCTATTCGCCCATAAGGATCTTGTTTCTTCTGTTTTATACTATGAAACTGCACATCAAGTTTGGGTAGACCTCAAAGAGAGGTTCTCTCCGGCCGATGGGCCAAGGATCTATGGTCTTGAAAGAAATATCGCCACTCTTAAACAAGGGAGTGACCATATATCTAAGTACTTTAATACCCTCAAGGGACTTTGGGATGAACTTGCTCAATTTGGCATAACCTGGGATCCCAGGAGGAAACTGATGCAATTTTTAATGGGCTTAAATGAAGCTTATAGTGGAGTGAGGAGTCATATACTCCTTATGGATCCATTGCCCTCTGTTAACAAAGCCTATTCACTAGTCTTGCAAGATGAGACCCAGAAACAGATTCATACACTGAATATTGATGAAGCTTCGGCCATGATGGCCAGAGATCAGCAGAGAAATCAAAGGTTTTGGAAGCAGGAGGACAAGAAATTGTGGTGCAGCCATTGTAACATAGCTGGCCACTCTATAGAAAATTGTTACAAAATAAATTCTCCAAGATGCTCACACTGCCATGTTCCGGGACATACAAAAGAGGTATGCTACAAGCTGAATGGATATCCTCCAAACTACAAAAACAGAAAAGGACAAGGGAAGAGACAATTTCAGCCACAGCTCTCCGATCAACAGTATGCCAATCTAATCAAGCTACTGGATGGCAACACAAGCGCTGGAGCTGAAGCCAATGTTGCTGTCAATTCCGAGAAGCAAAGGGACTGGATTATGGACTCCGGAGCAACAACACATATCACAAACCCATCTGTGCGAGAGGGATTTGAATGGGAATGGACAGCAGGACTGCGGTATTAGTCTACCCGATGGCTCAGCTGGTTAAAGTCAAGGAAACGAGGTTTGATTGTGCTTGACAATAAGGTTAAACTTACCAATGTTTATCATGCTCCAGCTTTTAAGCATAATCTCATCTCTCAGTAGCGAATTGCCAAGGATAAGAATTGTTGTATAATCTTCTATCCAACACATTTTGTCATACGAGATTTAGCCACGAAGGAAAGAATTGGGCAGGGCCTTGAATCCGGAGGGCTTTACTACTTTTTGAGAAATAAAGGCCATGATGTTTGTCTTTTATCCGATGAAGCTACCTCCAAACTTTGGCACCAGCGCCTTGGACATATTTCAGACAGAAAGCTCAAGACCATTTCACCTTTTTTGAACATGTCTTTTACTTCTACTCCTTGTCATATTTGCCCATTGGCTAAACAAACCCGTCAACCTTTTGGTCATAGTCATATAAGAACTCATGATTTTTTTGACTTGATTCACTGTGATGTTTGGGGTCCTTATCACATTCAGTCATATAATGGATATCTTTACTTCTTGACCATTGTGGATGATTACTCTCGCTTTACTTGGGTGCATATGTTTAAGTATAAGAGTGAGGTTTCAGAAATTATAAAAAACTTTGTCAACTATGCCCAAAATTATTTTTCGGTTAATGTTAAAAGCCCCATTAGGACTGATAATGGAAGTGAATTTTTTAATCGTGAACTAGGAAGTTTTTTAAGGAGAAAGGAATCATTCATGAGCATACATGTGTCTACACATCTCAACAAAATGGGGTAGTTGAGAGAAAACAAAGACATTTGTTGGATGTGGCTAGATCTCTTAGGATTCAATCCCATCTTTCAAAAAGGTACTGGAGTGAGTGTGTCCTAACAGCGGCTTACCTTATTAACAGACACCCTAGTAGGGTTCTTGGGAACAAAACTCCTTATGAAATGTTGTTCAAAAAAAAACGATTACACTAGAATCAAGACTTTTGGATGTCTTTGTTATGCCTCCACATCACACCTTCAAAGGGATAAGTTTGAGCCTAGAGCTAATCCATGTATTTTCATGGGATACCCACCTCACCAAAAGGCCTATAAACTACTCAATCTTAATACTTATGATATATTCACCAGCGAGAGATGTAATCTTTCATGAAGGTGTCTACCCTTACAAAAATTGTGATGAGAATGCTGATGCGATGAGGACCGAATTCAGTTCCTCTTCTGTTCTACGGACCCTTGTTCTTCATACCCTGCAACCAGAATCTGCTGATGCCCATTTTCCAGAAAACAACTTCAATGAAGATCAAGATCTTCATTCTCCTACTGTTTCTACAGAGCAAGCTGAGGTAGCCCACTCTGATCCAAGGCAAAGAATTAGAAGAAGGCCGAATTATCTCAAAGACTATGTAACCGGATTCAATGCCATGACCAATCCTTCTGGTGCTAGTCCTTATCCAATAAGAAAATTTCTGAACTATGACAGTTATGCTGAGAACCACTTAGCTTTCCTAAGCAAGATAGACCAAGAGTCTGAACCGTTAAGTTATGATGAAGCCAAGAGAGTTTCACACTGGAGGGAAGCTATGGAAGATGAATTAAGGGCACTAGATAAGAACAGGACATGGACGGTGACTAAATTACCCCCAGGCAAAAGAGCTATTGGCTGCCGATGGGTTTACAAAATCAAGCACAATGCTGATGGAACAATATGCAGATACAAGGCCAGACTTGTGGCAAAAGGGTATAGTCAACTAGAGGGCCTGGATTATCACCAAACCTTTGCCCCCGTGGCAAAGTTGGTAACTGTTAGACTACTGTTATCCATTGCTTCTATTAAAAAGTGGAATATTGTTCAACTAGATGTAAATAACGCCTTCCTTCATGGGGAGCTAGAGGAAGAAGTATACATGGAACTGCCACCCGGTTATAGTAGACGGGGAGAATCAAGTCTATGAGTTATTGAAATCTCTTTATGGTCTCAAGCAGGCCTGCAGAAATTGGTTTTCAAAACTCACATCTATATTGGAGATGGAAGGATACATACAGTCCAAAGGCTGATTACTCCTTGTTCACGCAAACCAATGGAGACTTATTCACGGCCATATTAATTTATGTTGATGACATCCTTATCACGAGGCTGATTTGAACAATATTGAGAAGATTAAGAGGACATTGCGAGAACAATTTTTGCTTGAAAGACCTTGGAGCACCAAAATACTTTCTAGGGATTGAGATCAGCCGATCATAATCTGGAATTCCTATAGCCAAAGGAAATATGCTCTTGACATTATTAGTGATTGTGGATTACTAGATGCTAAACCTGCAGATGTACCTATCAGCTCCAAGCAAGATTTTTATCAAGAAGAAGTTCCTCTTGATGACCCGAAGCCATATAGAAGATTAATTGGCGAGTTCTTGTATCTAGCAGTCACAAAATGGGACATTCGACTTCTTTGTAAACCCTTAGTCAATTTATGACTCGACGAAATCACTTGCACATGGAGGGAGCAAAAGGGGTAGTCGAGATATATTAAATCCAATCCGGAAAAAGGTGTGTTCTTAAGCTCGAAGTCTAAGCTAGAACTTTCTGTTTTTACAGATGCAGATTGGGGCTCATGTCCTCTTACGAGAAGATCCACCACTGGTTATATCAGTTTTTTGGGAAATAATCCAATTTCTTGGAAAACCAAGAAACAACCTACTGTGTCAAGATCCTCAGCTGAAGCTGAGTATAGGGCAATGGCTGTTGGCACGGCAGAAGCACAATGGCTGCAGAGCATTCTTAAGGAGCTCAAGATTGAAGTGGGGACTGTCAGTCTCTATTGTGACAGTCAGGCGGCTTTGCATATAGCCGCTAATCCAGTTTATCATGAGAGGACTAAGCACATAGAAGTGGATTGCCACTTCATCAGAGAGAGAATACAATCTGGTTTTATCAAGGCAATGCACATTTCTGGAAAAAGACAAGTTGCAGACATCTTTACTAAACCCCTACCGAAGGACATCTTCAGGATACATGCTGATCAATTGGTTACAGGATATGAATGTCAGCTTGAGGGGGAGTGTTAAAATTACCAAGCTGATTATACTCCCTGTTTAATTATTTTTACTTTCTTCCAGAAGATTCTCCCGGTCATGCTTTCTGTTTGGCCGTTGTCCTCTTTGTAACGTGTTGTATGGTGTATCCCTCAAATACCCTTGTTCACGACATCCACATGTAACACTCACTTTTATATAAATTGAAAACTCACTGGTGAGCCTTGTGTGTGCTCTCCGTGGGCATTGTTCCCAGTCTCGGTGCACATCCTCTCTACTCTTTCCGTCGGCGATCTTCTCCTCCTCTGTGCAAGGCTTCTGTGGAGCACTCTTCTACTACTCAACTCAACCGCGTCGGGAGGCTCCTCGAAGACCAGGTCGTCCCCCAGGCTATCCCTCTCGTTCTTGAGCTCGCTCACCTGCCCCAACAGGTCGACGGCCCTCTGCCCGAGTTCGTAGTTGGAGAAGACTGAGCTCGGGGAGCACGTCTGCGTGAAGGTCCGCCGCCGGCCGAAGGAGTCCCGGAAGGCCTCCACGGTCTCCGCGACCTTGTCCACCCTCTCGAGCCACCCCGCAACCCGCCGGCTGCGCTTCATCCGCGGCCGCCGCTCCTCGATCTCCACTTGCCGTAGGAGGTCGTCTCTGATCTCGCTCAGCCGCCGCGTCTCCGCGGCTAACTTGTCGGCGTTCTTCCCCAGATCGATCAGGTTCCCTGCCCTCTCCACCGTCTGGCCCGACAGGAACGCGACCGCGGCCCCGGCTGCATCCTGCAGCTTGGGGAGTATGTACGCCGTGAAGAACTCCACACAGCCCATTAATCAGGGAAGCTGCGCTGCCTGAGAGAAGGAAGCTGGGCGAAGGATGAGAGTGTGAGCGACGGTCGGCGACGCGCAGAAAGATGCAACGGATCTTTACCAACCTGAAGCAGGGATGATCTAATCGCAAGGGGCTCTACGGCGGGGGTGTTGCCCTCCTTTCCACCGGAAGGATTGATACGACTCGCCGACGGTACGACGACGAGCACAGGGCGACTTCCACCGGAAACTGAAGGGGGCCGTGCGTGCACGCGCGCTAAGGAAATCTTGTATTAGTAAACACGCTTCTAAAAAGTTAAAAAGACGAACACACTCGACTTAGTTTTAGAAAGTTAACCAGCATATATAAGAGATGTATATTTTTAGAAGTCAAGTAATTAAGACACATAATCAGATAATCTAAACAGCCAAAATATTGGCCTACTAATAACATCAAAAATGTGCTAACACCAGCGTAGGCTAACACGCAAACAGGTTATTATTAATTTCTTTGCAAAACTAGCTAGTGCGTGCGTGATAGGTACGTCCAACGGTCTTATTTAACACGAATTACTTCAAAAGTTTGACTTGAAGAATAAATGTATATCAATATTTTAAGATCCTTATAAAAGAAGTGATCTAGATTCAATTAAACTTAGACGAAAAAAAATTAAAATGAGATCCCACCAAATATCTTAAATACAACAATGTGTCAGAAGAATATATTCTATCATTCTGTGTGCAAGTTAATTAGAGAATTAATGTGTTCTCTCCAATATAATATATAGCTAGTTTCTTCTCCTGTCCCATCTATATATAATATATATTCTCCATCTGTATTTAATGGGGTTAGTTGAGCTTTTAACTGGTCTTTGAAATGGACCGGATGGAGAAAAAAAATAGTCAAAAGTCTTCCGGATCGACGACCGGTCTGGACTGGCTTGGTCAACAGAAGAAAATTCCACCGTCGACGATGGTCTATTCAAATCGAAAATTATTTAAATCTCAATTTCAGGCGACCTGATGATCACCTGATCAGCATCCAAATTTAGGGGATTTGCTTGGAATATATGCATGTTGAGCTCTCCCCCCATTTTTACAAGGATTGAATTATTCGCAGTTTTCCAATAAGATTGATAACAGAATATATATATATATACTTCATGTTTCGGAAAATTAATCCCAGGTCTAGCTAGTTATCAAAAATTCACCTTCAAGAACAAGCCTGCCCAAATCATGCAACAAGTCATACACAACACACAGGCCGTTGATAAATTGCACCAAGCATATGTTGAGTGATTGATTGAGATATCTAAATCCTACTTCTTCTGTGGGCTCACCTTGTTCAGGATGAACATATCCTCGAGCCATCCATAGTTGAACAAGATCAAGCCAATTAAATTTACACTCTTGACAGAATACACAGTAGCAGTAAGTAAAGCAACGCTTCAAGTGCACTGGAAGATGCCTATAAGTGCTGGAAGGATACCTTAACTGCCTTGCTCTAACTCCAAAAGTTCATTCTCCAGGACATTTTTTCAATAAGACTTTGATTCATACCTCAACACACCTCCAATGGTTGACAATGCTAGAGGATTACCTTTCAACTTTTGAATAGTCTGCTTACCATTGTATTCTAGAACTGTAAGACGTGCTATAAACATCCCCCCTAGGAAGTGCATGCCTTTTGAAAAGTAGCGAAGAGTCATCAAATGACAGGTCCTCCAGTGGGATTTCACCGTTGATCCCACTATCTCAGCAACACCTAAATAGCGAGCAGTCAACAGAATCTTGCCGTCTCTTCCCCTACTACAGAGAGGAGAAAAGAACGCCAACCATATGGCATGATTTTCCTCCCACACAACATCATCCAGTACTAGTAAGAAACATTTGTCCCCTATTTTTTTTTCCGACAGAAGTCTTGGGAGCACATCTAAGCTTTGCATGTTTTGCTCAAAGCCCATGTGCCCAGGAATCCTTTTTGTTACAGTCTTCAAACGGAAAAATAAAAAAATTTGTGTGATTGCTCTGTTTAATATTTTATTTATCAAACTGGATTCAATTCTTGTAATATATTATGATTTTATTTCAAGATAAAATGCATTTTGGTCACATCATATATACGAGCGCTTCTTCTGCACTTTTTTTATTTACGGAATAAACTGGCTTAGGATGTTTTTAAAATCGGAATCTTTTCATGTCATGACGTGGGCTAGAATGATATGATTATGTCATTTAAATATGGAAAACATGTGGATTTGGCAATTGTATCAGGATAATTTCGTGAATATGTAGATTTGACAAAAACTTAAAAATTTATTTATGAAAGAGAAAATGTGTAGGCTTTCTAGTTATTGTGCATGCTCAAAATTAACCAAAAGATGAGTAGTTGAAAATTAGAAAAGAAAATAATAGTGGAAACAGAAACAGTTGTGCTTGAAAATGATAATATATACACTCTACCTATTTATATATGAATATAATACATTCTACCTATTTATACTCATATTCTCAATGAGAAGCTAGGCTATTATTGTAATACCCACGATATTTAAAAAATTAAAGAGAAAAAATAAAATTTTAGTTAATAGATAATTATTTATTATTATTATTTTAAATCCCTTCTTTTCCCTTTATATATCCTCTTTCTTTCCCCGTCGATACCCTCTCGGCGCCGCTTTTCTTCCCTCAAGAAAACCCTATTTTCCTTCCTTTTTCCCCTCGGTCGCGCGCCTCTGCCCAGCCGCCGCCCGCAGCCGCCTCCTCGCCGCCTCGGTCCTCCCGCATGCCCGCCACGCGTCCGCCTCCTCGTACCGCCGTCGCCACGTCGCCGCCGCGGCGTCGCCTGCCGCCTCGAGTGACCGCGCGCCCGCGCTCGCAGCCCCGTCGTCGCCACGTGGCCCGGCCGCCGCCCCTCCTCGTACCTCGCCGTGCGCGCCCGCCCGCGCGCTCGCGCGTCACAGCCGCCGCCACCCGAGTGACTCAGCCGCGTCGCCGTGTCACCGCCGGCGCCGTCTCCCCGTTGACCCGCCGTCGCCACGTGCTGGCGCCGCCGCGTGCCACAACCGTCTCCTCGTACCGCCTCGCACCTCGGTCCTCGCGCGCGCCGCGCGTTCCCGGCCGCCGCAGCCCCGCCACCTCGTACGCGTGCGCCCGCACGCCGCCCGCCGCTTCGCGGCTGACCACCGTCTCTCGCCGCCCGTTGACCGCCAGCCGCCTGCGACCTGCGCCACCCGTGCCCGCGCAGCCCCGCCGCCGTGCGCCGCTGTGCGCCGGCCTCTTCTCCTCTCCACGGTAACATCCTCTCTCCTATCGCTCTCTCTCCTATCCTCTTCTATTAAACTCCCTAGTTCATGATTTTTCTTCTACCAGCAGTTTTTGAGAACACCTACCCGGCTCGATTTTTCGTCGCCGACGCAACCGCGGCAGTTTCGTCGCCTGATTCAATTTCCTTGGAATTCCGTGCGCCGTTCGCCGTCGCCATCAAGGTAGGCGTCTCGGCTATCTTTAGCACTCTATATATTTAAATTAAATCGTAAAAATTATGTTTAGATCATCATGATTAATATGTTAGAAATAATGGGCTGTTTTTGATTTATTTGCATGTTTAGAAGAGTTAGATTAATTTGTTTAAACTGTGCATGCTTAGATTAATTTGGGTATTCATGTATGTTAGACATCATGATAGGTTGAGTATGTTTAAATTTAGCTAGTTTAGTATGTTTGCATCGCGATTAACCTTAATTATGTATATCCCGATTTGCAAAAAGCCGATGTAAGGTTTAGGTATAATGTTGTTAGAATTTGGTTTGTTTTCTTTTATGTGATAGATAGTTATGTTTAAGCATGTAATTGTCATGGTTAGGTTGTATATTGCATGATCTTATTTATATGCATTAGTTTGTGATAGACTGTAGTATGGTATGCAAATATGTGGTGCATAGAACCATGGGTGTTCATCTATGTATTTCATGTTTGATTGCCAATTAAATGTTCATGTTTACTGTCTGAGTTAATTATATGCTTGCATGGTGTGGAATGTGGTTAGTGCAGTGAGCTGCATTGTGATGGAAATGTACTTCACCAGACTATATTAGTGGCCCGTGGGCAGCGGAGATTAGTTGAATCTGGAGCATAATTTGATCCCAGATACCGCGGTTTATCCTAAGTACTCCCCTGCCTAGGGGTACTATGGGATTTAGTTACTATATGTTACTTCCTACCATATGGTAAATCTGGTGCTAGTTTTGTGATGTGACTATATTTTTTTCAGATGGAGCATGGTATTTATTCAGACAGGTGTTTAATTGTGTATGTTGGCATAGATGTTAGTGTTCTAGATGTGTCCTTGGTTTTATGTCAGGTTAGGTGTGTTATGAGCATACATAGAGTAGTCTAATGTGTAGGTTATGTTGGTTTTAATGCATATAGAGTCTGGTTATCATATGGGGTAGTTGAATGACTTTGTAATCAATTAATTAAAGATATATGATTAGTTTAAATCCTATGTATTAAATCTGATTTTTAGGCTTAATATGTATTGTATACCACTAGAAATCACTATTATAGTGGGGTAGTTCGGGTGTAAGTCGTACTGAGTCTGTGGTGACTCACCTCTTCCGTTGTTAATATTTTCAGGAGTGCAGATTTAGCGCAGCAGAAGCGTAGTGGTATTTTGGAATTCGAGGAACTAGTGATTCAATTGTTCACTGTTAGTATTTATTTTGTTTAGATAGAAGTTTGTTGTACTCATAGATGGATGTTATTGTGAATCTTCCGCTGTGCATGTTAAAAATTCGGGTCGTGACAATTATGATAATTATTTCAGCACGTGAAAACAGTCACTTATTTCAGGTGACCTGACCTGATTGGTATCCAAAGAACATTTACTCTGGAGTACATACAATTTGAGACCAGCTCTCCCCTTTTCTTACACACACGAGGCTAAGAATCGGGGGGTCCGAAGTTTTAACTGATATGATATCTCAATTGTATATTATTATAAGCAGTTTTCCAATAAGTTATTGATCCACAGAATATATATATATATATAGGTGATTCATTTTTCGGAAATTTAATCCCACGTCCATTATTCGAAATCTTTTAACATCGGGACTAGTTATTAAAAATTTGATGACTTCCGTTTCATTCCCGCGTAGAGAGAGAGCGAGCGAGAGAGAGAGAGAGCGCTAAAAAGGTTTACAACATGTATTGCATGCCCTTTGTTGATTTTTTTTTTTGATAATGTCATGCTTTCGTCAAACTTTTATTTCAAAATCTTAAGATCAAAAAATTAATATTAAATTAATAATTACATTTCAAGAACAAACAGTGCCGAACACAAATTGTTCCAAAAAGTATAACAAAAAAATTTATGTTATTAATATATTTAGTTTTTTTTTGTATTCAACTTGATGTTATTGAACGGTGATTTTCCTATTTTAATTTTAATTTAATCCTAAAATATTTTCAGCCATATATATAGTTCTGTATTAAATCTTCTTAAAATAAAATGAGATGCCATATCAAACGTCCCCAAGCGAAATATATTTTGTCAAGGGTTGGGAATTGACTTCATTATTTTTGATACAGCAGCTGGTAATTATCCAGCTGTTCTTATTAGACCTGAAAGTCAATAAACGTGGTCAACGAACCATATTCATGTTAACTTGGGCCGAGGCGACCTACCACGTTACCGCCTCCGTCGCGACATCTTCCTCCGTCTTACCAAGTCGTCCCGGCTGAAATCTTCGCCGGCGACCTGCAAGTGGCTTTCCAAGAGCACAGTTTTTTGAGCTTCGGGACGCCATAAGAGCTCCTCGCCGGCAGCAGACAAGATGCGCCAACATCCGAGCCATGGCCTTCCCAACACCCGCAGCACGCTCAACTACCGTGCTCGGCATCATGGCTCTGTTCTCGCTCTTCTGCAACCTCCATCACCTTCACCCGGCGGCGGCGCTGTCTCTGCCGGAGAGGAGCGCGCTGCTGGAGTGGAAGGACAGCCTTCGGAGGCACGGACCTCTACTCCGTTCATGGTCCGCCGACCCTAACACCAGCGACCCCAGTACCTGGTGCAGTACGTGGCGCGGGGTCACCTGCGGCGGCGGCGAGATCAGAGACGGTGGCCGCCTTGCCGTGATCACGGCCGTGCGTCTTCCCCACGCAGGCCTCGTCGGAACCCTAGACGCCCTCAACTTTTCAGCCCTGCCGGGGTTAACGAGTCTCCAACTCCGCGGCAACTTGCTCTTCGGAAAGCTCCCCCCGAACCTCGGCGGCCTCTCCATGCTCACCACCCTCGACCTGTCCTTGAACCGTCTCTCCGGCGAGCTGCCGCCTTCGCTCGCCCGCCTCTCTCGGCTTTCGCGCCTCGACCTCTCGTTCAACGAGATAAACGGCCGGCTGTCGCCGGCCTTCTTCTCGAACTGGACGTCTTTGGTCCTCCTCCTCCTCCGGCATAACGAAGTTACCGGACCGATCCCCCGGGAAGTCGGCTCCATGAGAAGGCTCCGCCGGCTTGACCTCGGCGAGAACCAAGTCGTCGGGCGGATCCCCGGCGAGCTAGGATCCCTCGGAGCCCTCCGCCATCTCAATTTGCAAGGCAACAATCTCACCGGTTCGATCCCCCCTTCTCTTGGCCACCTGACGGAGATGACCACCCTCCGGCTGCGCTCCAACCAGCTCTCCGGCGAACTGCCGCTCGAACTATCCAGCCTGTCCCAACTGGTCGAGCTGGATCTTTCTCACAACCAGCTCACCGGCGAGCTGCACACCCAATTCTTCCTCAACTGGACACGTCTCACCGCCCTGATTCTGCCCTTCAACCAGATCTCCGGCTCAATTCCGGCGGAAATCGGTGACAACCTCCATAACCTGGTCACTCTCAGCCTGTACAAAAACAACCTGACCGGCATCGTACCCGCCTCGCTTGGCCGACTGCGGATGATGCAGGTGTTCTACGCGGACGACAACCAGCTCACCGGCGGCGTCCCGCCGGAACTAGGCAACCTCGCGGAGATCAACGATTTAACAATCAGCAACAACCATTTGACAGGGCCGATCCCCGACGCCATCGGCAACCTCACCAAGCTCCGCCGGTTATGGTTGTTCAATAACCAGCTCTCGGGACCGATTCCCTCAGGAATCGGCGGCCTCCGGAGCGTCTACGACCTGGACTTGCACGCTAACTATCTGACAGGGCCCCTCCCGCCGTCCTTCGGCAACATGACATCCTTAGTCTTTCTATACCTCTATGGTAACAACATCACCGGCGACCTGCCGGCGGAGCTGGGTAAGCTCGAGAATCTGTCACAGCTGCAAATGTCCGACAATCGACTAGCCGGTCAGATCCCCGACACCGTCGGAAACTGCACGTGGCTTACCCACCTTATCCTCTTCGACAACCAGCTGCAGGGCCCCGTCCCGGAGTCCCTCGGAAACCTTCGGAAACTACGGCGGCTGGTGCTGTTCAACAACCGATTGTCCGGCTCGCTGCCGCAGGAACTCGCGAACCTTACAGAATTGGACACCGTCATGTTCTCAGCAAACAGTTTCGTGGGTCACCTGCCGCCGGATCTCTGCGTCGGCGGGAAGCTTCAGTTCTTGTCTGCCTCGCGGAACCGCTTCTCTGGATCCATACCCAGAACCCTCAGGAACTGCAGCACGTTAATTACGCTTACGCTCTACTCAAACCAGCTTGAAGGGAACATCTATGAAGACCTCGGAACCATGCCCGGTGTCACAAAACTTGACCTGAGCGACAACAGACTGTATGGAGAGCTGCCGCCCAGTTTGGGGGATTTCCAGAAGCTTACCATGCTTCGGATCTCCAACAACAGGATTACGGGGAAGATACCCCGCGCGCTGGGACGGCTCTCGGTGCTGGAGAAGCTTGACCTCTCCTCCAACTTCCTCGCCGGCGAGATCCCAGCGGAGGTCGGCGGGTTGGTCTCTTTGTTCAACTTGACTCTGGGGAGCAACGAGCTGAGCGGTCCGATTCCGCCGGCGCTGGGGAGGCTGTCGCGGTTGGAGGTCCTCGACCTGTCGTCCAACAGGCTCGCCGGGCCGGTGCCGGCCGAACTAGGGAGCTGCGCCAAGCTGATCTCCTTGGACCTCAGCCGCAACGCCCTGAGCGGGAGGATACCACTTCGGATCGGAAACCTTCTGCATCTTCAGGCTTCTCTGGATTTGAGCCGCAATCGTCTCTCTGGCGAGGTGCCGCCGGAGCTCGGGAAGCTCGCGATGCTGGTGCGGTTGAATCTGTCCCGCAACCAGTTGACCGGTTCTGTCACGTCTCCTCTGACAGGCATGGTCAGCTTGTTGGCCGTTGACCTGTCGTATAACCAGCTGGAGGGGGCTCTTCTGGACACTGCTCTGTATTCGAATGCTCCGGCGTCGTGGTTCGCGGGAAACAGGGGTTTATGCGGACCAGTCCAGGGCCTTCCCCGCTGCAGCTCGCCGTCGCCGGTTACGAAAGGAAGGCGTAGAAAGGTTGCCCTGCCGGTGGTCATCGTCGTCGCGCTGCTCGCCGGCGTTCTTCTTCTGGTAGCCCTTGTTGTAATTGCTCGCGTGGTGATCATCCGGAAGAAGCACGGCGTCACGCATCATGACGGCGACGATGGTGGAGATGTCGAAGGGGTATTTCGGACGGCGGCGCCCTCTGTGTTTGCGATATGGAATTACGACGGGAAGCTGGCGTATCAGGAAATCATCGAGGCCACGAACAATTTCGGGGAAGAATACCTCGTCGGCAGGGGATCGTTCGGGAGCGTCTACAGAGCGGAGCTCGCCGTCTCCGGCGAGGTGGTGGCTGTCAAGAAGCTCAACCTGCAGCCGGAGAGTGAATCGCCGGAGGAGAGGGATTGCTTCCGGCAAGAGATTCGGGCGTTGTCGGAGATTCGACACCGCAACATCGTGAAGCTCCACGGGTTCTGCTCCAGCACCCCGGCGACGTTCCTTGTGTACGAGTACATGGAGAGGGGCAGCTTGGCCGCCGTCCTCCGGGACGCAGCCACGGCTGCGGAGCTCTCGTGGGAGAGGAGGGTGGCGGCCTTGGAAGATGTGGCCAACGCGCTGGCGTACATGCACCACGACGGCGTACTCACCTTGGTGCATCGAGATCTGTCGAGCAACAACATCTTGTTCGACGGAGATTTCAGGGCCTGCGTCTCCGACTTCGGCACCGCCCGGCTGCTGAAGCCGGAGTCGTCGTACTGGACGGAGCTGGCAGGGACGTACGGATACATCGCCCCAGGTACGTATATATATATATATAATTCCAGAGCGGATTAGCTCAGGTGGACTCCAAGGGAACTCACCTCAGGCCACTCAAGCATTCAATGTATGATATGATGGGTCTTAAATGCATTGACACGATGGACATTGAATGCCCATCTGTGAGTGGCCTGAGTGAACTACCTCGGGAGTCCACCTGAGGTAATCCGCTCTCATATAATTCAAGCCCTCGTCTCTCAAGTATTTGTCATAATAATCTTCAAAAAAAGTATTTTTATAATAATTATGAAATTACAAGCGTACACATTAAAATTTATAATAAAGTAATATAACAGTGTAGTAAAACTAATTGTACATAACTACCATAAGTGCATTATCCAACAAATTGTATTTGTGATACTAGTCTATACGTACAACAACAACAATGTAGTAAAACTAATGATTAAATTAGATGCCCAACTTTCATCCCTAAGCTAACTTCCACTGCTTTGCTCGAACTCCGGCAGAATTCGCGTACACCATGAAGCTGTCGTCCAAGTGCGACGTGTACAGTTTCGGCGTGCTCGTGCTGGAGACTCTCCTGGGAAGGCATCCGGGCGAGCTCCTCTCCGCGCTGACGACGCCGCCGCCGCCGCCGCCGGGGCCGGGCGGCGGGGGGACGGCGGTGGGCGACCTGCTGGACGAGCGCCTCCCTCCGCCCCCTGCCGGGCAAGTCATGGAGCAGACCATCCTGCTCGCCGGGATCGCCCTCGCATGTGTAAACCCGGACCCGCAGGCCCGGCCGACCATGCGCCAGGTGGTTCAGCAGCTCGAGGCGACGGCTGAAGGGAGCCGGCCGATCAGATGAGGGGTCTGCCATTTACCAGCCTTGTCTTCTTAAGATTCTGCCGACTTCCAATTCTACGGGGCCATCATAAATTATTATCGTTGTTACTGTATTTAATGGGGTTAATTAGTTGAGCTTTTAATTAACTGGTCTTTGAATGATGTATCTACTAATTATAAGCCTCTACAATCGCCAGAAACAAAGGCTTGAAATGGACCGGACGGAGAGAACTAGTGGTCGGAAGTCTTCCTCGTCGACGTCCGGTCCGGACCGGACTGGCTCGGTCAACAGTTGAAAATTCCACCGGCAATGGTGATCTATTTAAATCGAAAATTATTTAAATGTCAATTTCAGGCGACCTGATCAGCATCTCCAAAGGGGATGTCATTGGAATGTATACGTACATGTTGAGCTCTCCCAATGTTTACAAAAGGATTTAATTAATCGCAGTCTTCCAATTCGATGGATTGATCATAAACCGAATATATCTAAGGGAACATTGATTACCGGTCCAAATAAGAAACTGATTATAACCCCTAGTCCATTGACCAAATTTCGTTCACCGTAGATCCGAAATTCAAAAAAAAATTTTAACGTTTGGTCCATTCTGTCGCTGTCTGTTTCCGTTCGGTTAACTTCTTTTTCATTTTCCTATTATACCCTTCGGAGATCTTTTGCCCGTTCTTCGCTGCGGCCTTGCCACCTGCGATGGTGGAGTTTTCCTTGTTGTTTGTGGGATCATGAGCACATGTTAAACGAAGAGAAAGCATAAAAATAATAAAATTAATTTATATCAAAAATTATGTCCGATAAAAATATTGATACTATTATCTTCATTGTGTCATCTTAATTAAATGTATTTTATAATTACAAAACATTATTATATTTGGAACTCTAAAATATTATGATTACAAATATATTTATTACATCATATTTATTATATCTTATTTATGATCACAAAATATCGATATGTTTCAGGTATAAAATTATTCACTCTATTGATATAAAAATTTAAATATAATACAAATAATATTTTGTGATCACCTATTTTTATATTTGTTTTTTGTTGTATGCAAAAAAATAATATAAACAATATTTTATGTTGACATATCAATTTATAATTCATCAAGTATAAATGTTAATTTTTTATGTTTTAAAAATTCGATTGAAGATGTTATCAATTTAGAAAAAATTTATTTTACACTTTATTTAATTTATAATAATTAACTTTTGATATTTTTAGATCTGTTATCTATCCTATCATATGTCCCGTCAAGAAAGTGACGTCAAAATAGAAGAAAGTACGGGGCGTTAATTTAGATGTGGTGCGGGGTCACCTACGGCGGCGGCGGCGGCGAGATCAGAGACGGCGGCCGCCTCGTGCGTCTTCCCCACGCAGGCCTCGTCGGAACCCTAGACGCGCTCAACTTTTCCGCCCAAAATGACGTTGTATTAATAGATGAGATACAAAAAAGAATTTAAAAAGTTAGAATAATAAAAAACATAATAATTTTCAACATAAGTAGAACTCAAACATTATTTAACAATTTATTTAAATAACGTTAATCATGTAATTGAAGAATAATGAATGAAGTGGACATTAGATACAAGAGTTTTTCGTGATCATAAAATTAGGTTAAATTTTAGTGAAAAAATTATCATGCAAAATATAAGATACGCAATGTTGTAGAATGGTAAATCTTTGACTATAAGGAAAACATTATTTCAAAACAAGTGTAACTAAATTGAGATGTTAAAGATGAATAAGTGGTCACGATAGATTAGAAAGAATAATAAATAAATGTATTAAAAATATAAAAATAATAATAATTGCTGACAAATTGAAAGAAGACATATCAAGATGATTTATGTATATTTTAACATACATCTAAAGCTCTGATTAGAAAAGTAAAAAATATTGAAACAAGAAAGACCTAGTAGACCTGGGTCAACATGGAGAAGGATAATTTAATATGACGTGGATGATTTAAAGTGACCAGCTTTGTTCCTTTGGTTTTGCATCACCATATATATCACAGAAGGTAGATTTTTTGGGCACCCCATTACGAGAAAAAGAAGATAGAAAATTATCAATCGTTTTTTTGGTCAGAAGCAAGCAAAAACACTATTACTAAGAAAATAATATACAGAGCGTACAAGAAAACAGAACACATCAAGACCGATCATCAAGGAACACCCGGTCCATCAGATCATCCGGTAATCCCTTGATAGAAGAAGTCCAAGGATGAGAAAGACCCTTTCGCAAAGCCCATTTCGCCAAAACGTGAGCAGCGTCGTTTGAACGTCTAGGGCAAAAAACGCTGGAAGAAGCTCCCCTCTCCAACTGGCGTCGACACCTGTTAATGAGGAAGGAGGCTGGCCAGATATCTAATCCATCTCTCCGGATAGCATTGACGGCTGTCAGAGCGTCACTCTCAATGATAGTCGCACAACGATCAAAGAGGTTCCTAAGAACAAGCTTCAAAAATTGTTGCCGCTTCCAAAACGTGAGGATCTGTAAAACAAGAAACACTCGTCTTCCAGGTAATAACCCTTCCTTTGAAATCTCTGATTAAGATCCCTATTGCACCCTTCATAGCATTTGTTTCTGCATCCACGTTAATCTTGACATGGGAAGGAGGAGGTGGTGAACATTTTGGAACAGAGAAACATCCAATAGCATCAATTTGATTGAAGAAAAATTCTGCGTCTCTTTGTGCCCCGTAAGAATCCAAACAGGACTCTTTTTTGTAGCTTTAAATGATGTTTCACATCTGTTTTTCCATAGTTTCCAGATAAGTGATATACCAAGAACTCCTGAATAAATAAGATGACTAATTTTCAACGTAATCCAACCAATAAAAACGAGAATAATCTCGTAGAATCCCTGTAAAAGCCAAAGATCATTAAAACCCAATTGTGAATCAAACCAAACCGCCCTGCTCCTAGGAAAGATGAAGAAAATATGTTTAGTACTCTCTTGAGGAGCAAGGCAAATAGTACATCTATTATCGATGTAAGGGCATCGTTTAGCTGTAGCCTCATTTGTTGAAAGCATTCTGTGCAAACCCTTCCAAAGGAAATAAATGGTCTTGACAGGAAAGATTTTACTGAGTTTAGGATGTCATAATTTCCTCCACATTAAATGATCAGAACCTTCGGGGAGAATATTATAGTTAGAGAAAAAATTGTAAACTAATTTGGTGGTGAGAAAACTATTTTGCGAATACCACCACATCAATTTGTCCTGATGCTCATCTGGGTGAATAGGAGTACTTATAATTCTGGCTACAAAAGAAAAGTCAAAATTCTTAACTAAAATGTCAACATTCCAGTTCCCTTCCATGATTAATTCATTAACTGAGATTGGTCTACTGACAATTCCAAGTAGAGGAGATGGAGGTCCTTTCTCGTCTAAAATCCACTTATGCTTCCACACATTAATTAATAAACCGTCATTAATCTTCCAAATACTACCTCGAAGAATGTCTGGCCTAACTTTAAGAATGTTCTTCCATACATCAGAACTACTATAAGTAGCTCTCATCTCCCAAAAATTATAAAGACACACATATTTGCTCTGAAAGATTTTCACCCATAATTTATTTTTGTCATGAATAAAAGACCAAGCAAGTTTAAGTAATAAAACTTTATTAACTATGGTCAAATCTCTAATACCCAAACCTCCCCTTAACTTAGGCAATTAAATGGATTCCCAACCACAAAAATGAATCTTCTTTCCATCAGCTTGATGAGCCCACCGAAACTTACTTTGACAAGTTTCAAGTTTCGGAATGATAGCTTTAGGGATTCTCTTTAATGACATAATATGAATTGACAACTATTTCAGAGGAGATTTGATGAGAGTAGTGCGCCCTACAATAGATAGCAGATGTATTTTTCAGCTAGCTAACCTTTGCTGAAATATATCCAACAATCACTTATAATGATTAATTCTATGGTTGAAAATCCCAATAGGTATGCTTAAATAATTATTAAAGGAAGAAGCCTTGGCTAAACTAGTAATAGCACATGTCTGAATAGAGACCTCCTCCGGCACATTTTTACTAAAGGTAATGCTAGATTTTGCAAAATTAATAGACTGGCTCGACAAAGATTGATAAGTGTGCAAAATACCTATCAAATTCCTTGTTTTTTCTACGGTAGCATGACCACACATAATTATATCATCCGCATACATTAAATGAGTAATAATAGGACAACCTCTATTTAGGAAAATCTCTTTGAAACAACCTTGATTAACCGAATCCCTAATAATATTAGAAAGAGCTTCAGCACTAAGAATATAAAGATATGGAAAGAGCGGACAATCCTATCTTATCCCTCTATAAGGTCTAAGCACTTTAGATCTTGTCTCATTCAAATTAAGGGAATAAGTCACAGAAGTTACACAATTCATAATAATATTAATGATCTTCCGCGGAAAACCATAATTTTCTAGCATGAACTCAATGAAATCCCAATTGATTCTATCGTAAACTTTGAAAATATCTAATTTTACCATAAACTTACTAATTTTAGCAGATTTAAACCGGAAGGAATTTGTAATCTCATGAACTATAATTATATTATCCAAACCTATCCTTCTCGGAATAAAAACAATTTGATTTTCGAAAATCAAGTCCAGTAAGAAGACTTTAATTCTGCCAGCCAGCACTTTTGTAAAGTTCTTCAGTATGACATTATAAAGATTAATAGGGCGATAATGCTTCGGAGCCATAGGGTTATCTCTTTTAGGAATGAGAGAAAGAATGGTATGATTTAGGCCCCGGAGAATAATATGCAAAGAAAACATGGAAAGAATTAAACCAATTATATACTCTTTAATATCATTCCACGTAACCTAAAGAAAAGTAGGAGGAATACTATCTGGACTTGGTGCTTTATCGGGTTTCATTGAAAGTAAAACATCCTTGATTTCACTCAGAGTAGGGATAGAAAGAAAACCCATATATATCAATGTCAATCACAAAACAAAGGTTGGTGCTGTTTTTTGGCTCCGTACGTGAAAAATGAGAAATTCATGAAAACCCATATATATCACTTGTGCCTTTTTGGTACGGGGATATATATAAATATATTCTGGTTGAGAAGTAGATAAAATCCGAACTCTTATATATGCTTTGGCAAGGTGAATCAACTGATCATTTTGGGAGAGCTAGGCTCACTACAAGAAATAGAGTTATTGGGGACGGTTTAATGGCGACGGCTTTACTAAGCCGTCTCTATAAGAGTTAATTGCGACGGCTTAAGCCGTCCCTATTAAAGCCGTCGACAAATACAAAGATATAAGCGACGGCTCTATGAGACCGTCGCAATATCGCTTATTAGGGACGGCCTAAGCCGTCGCTAAACCAGAAAATGCACCCGGAACACCCATCGGTCCGGGTTAATTGCGACGGCACCGATAGCCGCCGCCAACTTAGTTATTAGCGACGGCAAGAAGCCGTCGCAATAAAATTTTTCGCCCGTTCAACGGTCGACAAATTTTTGCGACGGCCCGAGCCGTCGCCGTTGTACTTAAACGAGGGAAATGCGACGCGCGGCCTGTCGCTAATACATTAAGGGTTTACAAAACCCCGTCGGCACCTTCCCTCTTCCCCGCTTTTGCTCTCGACGCAACGCCGCCGCCCCTTGCTCTCGACGCACCGCCGCCGCCGCTGCCGCGCGCCGCCGCCGCCGCCGCCGGCCGCTGCGCGCCGCCGCCGCCGCTGCGGCCGCCGCCGCCGCCGCTGCGCCGCCGCCGCCGCCTGCCCGCGCCGCCGCCGGGCCGCCGCTGCGTTGCGCTCCGGCGCCGCGCCGCCCGCTTCCGCGCTGGCGCCGCCTTGTTGCGCGCCGCCACCGTGCCGGCGCCCTCCCCTCGCTACATCCGTCCGGCCATTATCCTCCAAGGTATATTTTAAGTGAAATTAGTTTATTCATTAGTTTCTATTTGAATTTTTTAAGTAGTCTTATGAAAAGTGGATGTTTATTGATAAATGCTTCATTTCATATCGGCTAGGGTTAGTTGTGTGGTCAATCATATCGAATGAAACCGGACCGAATCGTTTGAATCGAATTGTTTAAAACATTACATTATTATTAAGAAAAATAATATGTATATAGTTTGATTCGGTTTGATAAGTTATCTATTTGGTTTTTCAACCAAATCGAACCGATAACTTTTTATCGATTTAGTTCGGTTCGGCACCTCCCCAAACCGAACCGAACCTAAGAAACTAGTTGACCCAATTTGTCAAAATTTGACCCACTTTTTATTTACATATTATGTTACATTTAAATATATATATACATATATTACATCAATTGTAAATATATATTATTATAAATACATATTATGTTACATATTATTACGTAGTTGGATTTTTCTTTTTTTAACAAGAGTAGAAGATAAAAAATTTATAAGAATTTTTTAATGAAACTCAATGTCATTAATATGTTTATCTTATGACGGCTTTAATTCTTATTTCGTGTAGTTTCAAACGACATTCTCGTTCGAGACTTTCTTCTCTTGGAGGTGGTTTGGTTTGTGTTTATTTTGTTTCGAGACTTTCTTATCTCATTGTTTATTTTTGTGCATATATATCTTTATTTATATTAACACATGACGATGAGCTTAGATAAGTCTTGGATAGATATTCCTAACAGATTAAGTCCTAGGTATCTTCAAGGAGTAGAAGAATTTTAGATTATGCTTACGATGAATGTAGGACTCGATTTAGACATGGATTAGACAAAACTTTGATTCAATGTCCATGTAGACTCGTGTTGTAACACATTTACTTTAAAAAGAGATGTAGTTAAAGAACATCTAATATGTGATGGTATATGGTCCAATTATCGAACGTGGATAAGTCACGGAGAAATTGAACCTAGTTTAAGTATCGATAATGAAGTTCGATTAGATGAAGCACAACATGAGAATTTAAATGACGATGTAATAGAAATGCTTGAAGACATTCAAAATATTCAAGGACCATCTATTCATCATGAAGGTGAACCAAGTATAGAAACACACAAGCATTTCTTGCTATTAAGAGATGCAGAAACACCACTATATGAAGGATGCAATTTAAATATCTAAGTTAAAATTTATTTTAAAGTTGATTCAAGCTTGAAGTCAATAAATGGTTTGACTGGAAAATGCATGAGTAGTATATTGTCTTTATTTAAGGATGTATTACCGAAGGATGCAAGTGTTCCTAACACTTGGTATGAACTTAAGAAGATTGTTAAGGACTTAGGACTTAGTTATGAAAAGATAGATGCATGTAAGAACGATTGTGTTCTCTTTTGGAAAGAGAATGCACATAGAATTAGTTGTCCACATTGCGAGTCTCCGAGATACAAAAATGATCAACAACATAAGAGTAAGAAGGTGGCATGGAAGATATTACACTACTTCCCTTTAAAAGATAGGTTGCAGCGTTTGTTTATATCAACAAACACTGCTAGGTGGATGTCATGGCATAGTGAGCAACGTTCGTATATATCGAGAGGTGAAATGCGTCATCCAACAGATTCCACCGCTGGAAAAGAGTGAATGAACTTTATCCGGATTTTTGCATCGAAAACGCAACATTCGGCTTGGATTGGCCGCCGATGGTTTTAACCCATTTGGGAACATGTCTTCAAAGTATAGTGTGTGGCCTATAGTTACATTGGTTTATAACTTACCACCATGGATGTGTATGAAAGCGGCTAACACGATGATTTCATGTCTAATACCGGGTCCAAGAGCCCCTAAATGATATCGATGTATACTTACAAAAGTTGGTGGAAGAGTTAAGAAATTTGTGGGAGATCGGATTGGAGACATATGATGTTTTAGCGAAAGAGACTTTTCTATTGAGAGCTATATTGTTGGGTACCATAAACGATTTTCCTCGGTTATGCCAACCTTCCGTCCGGAGTACTAAGGGAAAATTAGCATGTCCGATATGTAATGAAGAAACAAATTCTCGACTAGTTCATAGTCGAAAACAATGTTATTTAGGACATCGGCGATTCTTACCCATATCACATCTAAGTGGAGAAAGAATCATTACATACATCTATTTGATGGTCGCCGGTGTGAGAGGGGTACACCAAAGATACTAACCGGACATGAGATGTGGAGACAACAACAGGAGATTGACCCTGTAAGATTCGGAAAAACATTTAAGAAAGATTTGGAGAGCTTGAGAAAGAATTTGACAAAAAATAAGAACTGGAAGAAAAGAAGTATCTTCTTTGAAAGACTGCCATATTGGGCATCGCTGATTGTCCGACATCATTTAGACGTGATGCACATCGAGACATTGAACGTCCGGGTCATTGGAGGATCGGGTGTAGGCCCGAATGGCCAGGAGTTCACCTCATATCTTGGAGTTTGCAACAGGGTACATTGCAACTTATGGCAACAGGATTACATGACCCTTCCAGATGACAAGAAGGAGGCGATATTTAGAGACCTCGAGGTAAATAAAAGTACTTGAGCTTATTTGTTTTTTTTCACTTTAAAATTACTAATCTATGTATTTTTCCTGTAGCAACATTTTACATTTGAGCGGTCACCATCCATAGATGCGGAAATTTTAAGGGATAGGGGGGAGATGCAAAGAAAACAAAGGGGTCAGGTTAAGAAGAAGGTAAAAATTTCATATTTATTTTTTAGTAAAACGATTTTGTACCGTAACTAATACAATTTCGCGTACGCATTTTACAGACGCTCACTCGAGGAGGCACTTGTCGTTGTGCCTCCACAATGCGATCCGGACCAAGGCGCTCATATGTGTGAGATATGGCAGAGGGACGACAATAAGGTAAATAATTTATTTAATTTAAAAGTAATCCACATTTGATAACTCATTTTATTAGCTTGTCTTAACAAAATTAATGTGTTATGAACTTGTTTCAGGCACTTAGCCAAAGGAATAAAACAAACAATGGCTAATTTGAGCATGCCTTATAGGCGAGGTAGAACTAACATTCATCAGCTGCAGATTGATTTTGTAAGTTTATAATTTTTTATTATTATTCACTATTGTATATCTCGATAATAGTACTAATGTGTTCATAATGTTTTCTCTTAATGCATGACAAACAGAGAAGGGCGTCGTCCTACCCGTCCCGCAGGTCTTCGAGATGACCCAAACGAAAGAGGCAGAGGGATGGATCCTCGTATGGTGCAACGAGGAAAGTCATCAAGTTATGGTACGCAATATGTTTGTTTGTATCAACATTAGACAATTTTTATTTCATATAACAACCGACTTTATATTTACATTATATAGGATGAGATGCGCCTGATGAATGCCCCCTGCCGTAGGAATCGATGCTCGGAATTCCGAGCCCATTCTCTCGCCGAGGATGCATTTATCACCGTGTTCGGCAGAGACAAAGGCCGGACGGATCCGATGTGGGGGGAGAGGATGTACCCGCAACACTCGGTATGGTGTATGCAAGGGAGGTGCGAGTACCGCGGGTCCGGCTACCAAAGAAGCCTGGTGGCCAAAGTCGACGCTCAAGCTACACAAATCGAGAAACAAAACTCGATGATCGACTCGCCCCAACAACAACTGGACGCACAACGTTAACAGTTTCAAGAGTCGTTGACACGGCTAACAAAAGAAATGTTAGACCAATTAAACAAAGAGGGCTCCCACCCGCGCATCCGTCTAGTTCGAGGCCAACCCAAGGCTATGAGGCGCACGGGGGACGAGGAGGAGGAGGACGATGACGAGGACGCGTAAGACGATGAGCGTTCTTTGGGAGGATGAGTGAGAGAGTTTATTACTCTCTATTTTATTATTTCTTTGTATTTGAGATAGTTGTTGTGTAATGATACGTTTTATAAATATGAATTTTTCTTATTAAAGAATGTCAGTGTTTATTATGTATGAATGAATGTTAATGGCTTTGATCGGGCAAACCGACAAATTATTCGTGTATACAGGTCTTGCTACGAGAATACAATTGATTGCAATGAATTTTTTTTTTTTAAAAACTCGTAAGTTATTTCCGCTCCCTGTGCCCGTCCCTAAACTTATTTTAAGCGACGGCTATGAATGTAATAGCGACGGCTCTTAGCCGTCGCAAAACCGTAAAATGCACCCCGCGGTGTCGCCGGGTCAGAATTAGCGACGGCTCTCACCGTCGCAAACGTAAAATGCACCCCGCGGGGTATTAGCGACGGCCCTAAGCCGTCGCAAAACCGTAAAATGCACCCCGCGGGTGTCGCCGGGTCAGAATTGGTACACACGGCTCTCACCGTCGCAAACCGTAAAATGCACCCCGCGGGTATTAGCGACGGCCCTAAGCCGTCGCAAAACCGTAAAATGCACCCCCGCGGCACCGCCGGGCCGTAAATTGAGGAGCGACGGCTTTCACCGTCGCAAAACCGTAAAATGCACCCCGCGGATATTAGCGACGGCCCTAAGCCGGCCGCAAAACCGTAAATGCACCGGCCGAGCGTCGCGGGGTCAGTTATTAGCGACGGCGATAAGCCGTCGCTAATGTCTATTAAGGGTTTAAATTTATTTCATAACGGCTTAGTGCCGTCGCGAAAAACTTTATGAGGGACGGTTTCAGCCGTCGCTAATAACTTAATTGCGACGGCTTTGGTGGTCGCAAATAATACTAAAAGCGACGGCTTATATTGAGCCGTCGCTATTAAAATTGGCGACGGGCTTATTTGCGACAGTATTGCGACGGCGGAAGAGCCGTCGCTACTGCCTTATGGCGACGGCTTTTGTATTTTTAGCGACGGCGGTAAGCCGTCGCTAATGACTTTAATTCCTGTAGTGGCTGCCGATCTGGGTAGCTCCTGTATCGATCCTACCTCTTTTGATGGGATAGCTTGATCCAAAACAAAAATGATTCAAACAGAAAATGCTTCCAGTAAAAATGTGACGAAAATAGCTGAGTCGTTGCTCCTGTAGTTCTATACTTGTTTCCCTTGATCCTCTTAACAACCAGGCGCTAAAAATGAACCAACCATTAATGATGTTTTTTTTTCTGTTTGATCGGAGACATATATAGAGGTAACTATTGTTTCTCTCATTCCATAAATAAATAAATATATATATATCACGCTCCCGGATTTTAACTAGGTGTGCAAGTAATTCGAAGTTTGGCTCGGTAAAAACTCGACTCAGCTCGTTTATTATGTTAAATGAACAAGTTTGAACAAAAAAATAAAACTTGACTCATTAAACGAGTCGAGCTTGAACAGACTCCTACTCGGTTCAATAAGCTCGCGAGCAGCTCGATTAAATATTATATTATATATTTATTTTTAAAAATTAAATTATGAGTATTAATAATTATATATTATCACTTAAATATATTAAATAATTTAAAATTTGAGTTTAAACTCATATTGAGTTTCATAAATGAGCTAAATCTAAAGTTTCACAAATGACTTTTCAATGATTTTGAGTTTTATAAATGAGTTTATATATAGCATAAACTTGAATGTGAATTGAATCTTAGTCTAACTACTACTCGAGTTCGAGTTCGACTTGGCTCAATTAATAAACGAACCGAACTTGAACAAGGGTTTCACATACTCGCTCAAACTCAAGCTCAAACTCGAACTCGAGTTTGAACACCGTGCTACTACTCGACTCGGCTCGGCTCATTTGCATCCCTAATTTTAACCCATACGCACGCAGTGGAACAATAGCAATAATTCGAAGACGCGACAGTGAGATTTAAAAAATTAAAACTCGTGTTATAAAATAACCCGACAAATATCTTAAATACAATCATTAATCAGCTACCATTCCACATAAACAATTACACGTCACATAATTCGATTAATACATCCAGAAAAAGGTTCACATAGCTGCAAGTGGTCCTGTATTAAACAAGTTTAGCCTAAACAACACCATTAGTTTAATACATTTTCGGTAGGACTCCTACATCTTTTCTAATCAACAAGCAACATATAACATAACCTTATATCACCTCAAAACACGGCGGTCACTCTTCTTCAGATCCCCTCATAAGGGTGAGGTCTTTCACAAATTCTACCCCAGGTGAAAGATAATGACGGTCCAGAGATGTTCCCAGCAGGGAGAGACACGTTTGTCTTTACAAAATCCCCACTGAAATCTCAGGTGTTAGTCTTCACAATGAAAAAAAAATCCCTTCAACTTGTCATCATTTGCCTTTGTCCAGTTATTTTTGACAAAAAATTACAACCTTGAAAAATAAATTAGATATAAAAATATCATAGTATGCAATATTAATGAATGTTTAATTCAAAATTTAATCAATCATTTGCTTATGAACCATAATAAAATATGATACGAATGTGTTTGCCTTAACTTTTACACGTAAAAATGGAAAGACGGTCGGTAGTATTTTTTTTGCCCTGTATTGATTCGTTTTGCAAATTCAAAATCTTGTGTGTGATCGTTCTTAAGTTCATTTGTTCAAGGAATTGAATGATCGTGTGGATCAACATATATGGTGTTGGGCGCTTTAGTAGAACACCCCAGATCGACGGTCAGTTCATGTCCAAACCGGCTAAGATCTTATAATGATTTTTAATGCTAGAAACATATAAAAATGTAGGAATCACCAAAAAATTTAAAAAATTATGTTTCATTATATCTTGTAAACTGATTTTAAACATATGGTTCTTCTATTTTCAATATTTCAAGTCTCTTTTGTTTATATACTATGAAAGAATGGTTAAATGTATTTGTATAAAAACCTATATAAAAATAACTATTCTAAGATACTAAAAACAATATGATTTGTTCATAACTTAAGTTATTTACCTTTCTAAGATACCATTTTAAGATAGTATCTGCACATACAGCTTAAATTATTAAAACAATTAAAATTATACATCATATAAGTGAGTATTAAAAATATATTTGCCATTATATAACATTGAAAATACTTCAACATTTTGAGCACACGTGGGAAGCACATATTCCTTGACTCCTATAATCTTGGAAATAGCAGGTAAAAAATAAAAAGAATTGCACAATCCCGCCAAAAGATGCGGATATAAGGTTAACTAGAAAATTGAAGAGAAACACACGTACAGATGATTAATATAAACGTCGGTACATGAGAATATATGGGCGGCACCTTGGCAGTTCGACGTAGATTAATTAATTATTTTTCACGAGCAACAATCATTTGTTTTTCCTTAGAACTAAGAAGTGTCTGTGTGTGTATGTAAAGAGTCTCAGCTGTTGACCTGAGATTGCATCTTCAAATTATTCACAATAAATCTTATTTAATAATTTGAAAATTGAAAAATTATCAAATCAGATTTTTTTTAAATAATCTGAAAGTACAATCTCTTGTGAACAATCTGAGAGTTCCCACTCTCATATGTAAATAGAAGTACACACAAGACGTAGTAGAATAGGACCCTACTTGTTATTTCGTACTCGATCTTGTGTTGCCAATGTTACCCGGGAACGAATACAAGGCAACGGCGACCGACTGCGCGCAGCCTCACAACAAACATCATCGATCCTTGTCGGACCTGTTGAAACGATATGTAGATTGGAGAAGGATGTCTCGGACGGCGCCGTCGTCTTGACCTCGGCTGTCCCACCGCTCCCGCGGACCAACCATCCACGTCTCAGCATCATGGCACTGCATTTGGCGAGAGGCGTGTTATCGCGCTGCCGACAATCTCATAGACGTTGGAGCAGTCACGTCGTACCGAAACCGCGGGGTTTTTTCGGGAGAACGCCGCAGAAAAGGAGTGCAAGAAGGACTTGTGGATTATTACTCTCTCCCTCTCTCCTCCAAGAAACGGATCGAAACAATTCTCCCTTTCTTGCGCGCCCGATCCTCCTCTCACTCCAACGATCGAAGTCAGCCCCTTGATCGAAGGCAGCCCCTTCAATTGCGGGCATCCCTTGATCCGGATGTAATCCAGCGAAGGTAGAAGAAGCGGACGGTCACTGATCGCCCTCAACCTCGGCAGGTCGTCCAGATCCAGTCCCTTCAATCTCGGAAACAAGCTACCCTCCACTTCGCCGCCAGCTTCCAGCTGATCTCCTCCCGCCAGCAGTACCTCCAAGCCTTCACAGCAGTGAACAGCGACACTCACCAGGTTGGGCAGGTGCTGGATCCATGTCAGGTCCTCGAACCCGTGACATCCACGGATCATCAGCTTGCGCAGCCTCGGGAAAGGACGGCAAGGCGGCGGAGGGACGATAATCCCCGCCCAGCCGAGACAGCCGAGATTCAGGACTTCCAGGTGCTGGAGTTGCGTGTCGCCGCGGGGGAACCTCACCTCCTCCAGCTCGGAGATGTGAAGAAGAGTCAGCAGCTGCAGGCCGTTCAGCTTCTCTAGAGCCTCGGCGAGGACGGAGGCGCTCAGCTCCCCCGACAGCGAGAGAAATCTGGTGCACTTGGACAGTATGTTGGAGCCCATCAACTTCTCGACACCAGCTGATCCCGCGTAATTCCGAATTTCGATCCCAAGCTCCTCCAGCTGCTCCAACGAGCGCTCCATGCCACTCAGTGTGACTAATTGGCCGCTGCCGTCTCCTTCGTCCCCGGCGGCGACATGGTACTTGCTTCCGACGATGTTCAGCGTCTGCAGCGCTGTCAGTCCCAGGATTGCCTCCTGGGGTATCCTTTCAAGTTCGAAAGTACGACTTAGATCGAGCTGCCTCAGCTTGACCAGGTTTCCCAACTCTCTGGGTAAGGATCTGATCTTTGTCCCCTGCAGATTGAGATAACGCAGGCCAACAAGCAAGCCGATCTCTTCTGGGAGCTCCTCTATGCCAGTGTCTGACAGATCCAGGACTCGTAGTGCAGGCATGAATTTGAGAAGGAATCCACCTGTTCCGACAATCAGTTGCTTCTCGATGTTTTTTCTATTGCTTAGCAGAAGAGTCTGTAGATTGGGGCAATTGGGCACACGGGAGGGCAGCTCTACACTACTTCTGTCAAGCATCCCACGCAAAAAGGATATCCTCTTAGCCCTCTGCCACAGGTCGACACGCCGGGACAGACGACACCCGGAAGCTTCATCACCCCCTCGATCCACCACCAAGTAGTAGTCCGACGTTTCTCGGCCAATATCTTCTTCTCCGTTGGTCAGCCACAGCGCCATGTCCCGGACCACGTCGTGCATCTTAACGCACTCACCTGATCCGTCCCAGCTCGTCCCGGCGCTCTCCAGCAAGCACGCAGCTTTGAGGCCTCTGACGACGTCGCGCCCCTTCCGCCGGGCTCGGTCGAGTCCACCACCCCAAGATTGATTTGTTGTGTCGAGAAAACCCTCCCCGACACAATATTCAATCAGTTCCTCTGTGTCGATTTCATAATATTCCGGGAACAGGCAACAGTACAGAAGGCAGTACCTCATGGAGTTATTTTCCAACTTGTTGAAGCTGAATTTGAGAACGGAGAGCACATTTTTCTCCATGTCCTTCACCTGCTCCGGCAACTCCCTCAGCTTCGCTGCTGCGTCTTCCCATTCGTCGACTGTTTGGGCACCGGACATGGCACGAGCGACCGTGATGAGTGCCAGCGGAAGGCCACCGCATCGGTCGACGACGGTCTTCGCCAGAGGCAGCAGGGTCGACGAAGAAGAAGATCTGCCGACGCCGCCCAGGTCCGGCACCGAGCCCAGGTTCAGGTTGAAGAGCTCCCAGGAGTCATCTACATTCAGAAAGCCGACATTGATCGATTGGTGTGCGCCCATCTTGTTGCACACATCTTTCGACCTCGTCGTGAACACTACCTTCGACTTGCTGCGGCAATTCTCGGGGGGCCGGGGAATCCCGATCTCGTTGAGCTGGAGCTCCTGCCAGACATCGTCTAGAAGCAGCAAGAACCTCTTCTGGCTGAGCGCCTGATACAACGTGTCCCTCCTGTCATCGTTGTTCAGCGCCGCCCAGTTCCCCCCCGTGCGGGAGAATCCCAGCCGGACGCCGATCTGTTCTTGCAGCCTGGAGATCTCGGCATTCTGGCTCACAGTCACCCAGATCACCACATCGAAATGACCCCGAGCTTCTTCAAAGAACTCGTTGTTGAGCTTTGTCATGTAGGTGGTCTTACCAGACCCACCCAGGCCGTAGATGCCGACGACTCCCACAGCGTCGTCTTTCAGCAGATAACCCCGGAGGGGGGTCAGGACTCTTTCGGCGCCGACGATCTTCGTCGTCGCCGAGCTTGCAACCGGCACAACCGCGTCCGGAGGCTCCTCGAAGACCAGGTTGCCCCCCAGGCAATCTCTCTCGTTCTTGAGCTCACTCACCTGCCCCAACAGGTCGACGGCGGTCTGCCCGAGTTCGTAGTTGGAGGAGAGTGAGCTCGGAGAGCACGTCTGCGTGAAGGTCCGCCGCCGGCCGAAGGAGTCCCGGAAGGCCCCCACGGTCTCCTCCAGTTTGTCCACCCTCTCGAGCCACCCCGCAACCCGCCGGCCGCGCTTCATCTGCGGCCGCCGCTCCTCGATCTCCACTTGCCGTAGGAGGTCGTCTCTGATCTCGCCCAGCCGCCGCGTCTCCGTGGCTAATTTGTCGGCATTCTTCCCCAGATCGATCAGGTTCCTTGCCCTCTCCACCGTCCGGCTCGACAGAAACGAGACGGCGGCCCCCGCTGCATCCTGCAGCTTGGGGAGTATGTACGCCGTGAGGAACTCCACACAGCCCATTAATCGGGAAGCTGCGCTGCCGGAGAGAAGGAAGCTGGGCGAAGGACGAGAGTGAGAGGCGTTCGCCGACGCAGAAGATGAGACAAAAAGAAGCGGATCTGGATCTGGGCGAGCGGCTCTTCTCGTCTCGTTGCATTCCGACAGTGTGATTAGTCAACTCGCCTGCCAGCTGGGTCCACGTCGGTAGGTGCTCACATCACGTGGAGCCGCTATTTTTTTCTCGCAACCCCCTCAATAATCTTCCATATTTATTTCCTTGGAAGCTGACCCCGTCTGCATCCTTCAATTTACATCTCCGAGTGAACATTTTTTATTTGTTCATATGTCCACACTGATTCTTGTATTTTAACTAAACTGTACGTACCCTTGGGACTTACGAGAAAACCGACTTGCGTGATCCGTGGATTCTCTGGGTTGTTGCGGGCACAACACAAAGCTTAATTATTTGTTCATATGTCCACACTTATTTGTGTTTCCATCGTCTCTAGGTTGCTACAGGGCTATCGTAATTAACTATGCTCTTAGAAATGTGTCTATTTTACTTGGCGTGCATGCGCACCATGTATTGGTGGTGAATTTTAGATGAATAATAAGGTTCTGCAATGAACTCCGAACATCGATTGCAAATTTAAGATATTTTCTTCTTGGACATAAAAAATTTATCTAGTGGAGTCCCCCCCATCCCCCAACCTTATTTGGTCGTACGTAGCTCTCAATTTTTTTTTCTTGTTACCGCATCTCTCCGACAATTTTATATTATTTCTCGGTTTACATTTTATTTAAATACAATATTTTATCTTTAAAATGTATACAATTTTATTATAGAGGTAAATGACCTGTTAAGGCCAAACACTCTCTTTTTTTTTATCATCTGCATGCGCAGCAGATGCCCAAGGGCGATCCTGGGTTCGATCTCAGGAGGGAGCTCTCCCAGGGAGAGGAGATGTCCTCAACAGCTAATTCCATTTACTCTCACAGCTAATTCTAGTATACTTACTGAAATTTTGTCTCAATCCAAAAAAATAAAAATCCGAACTTTATTAATCTCTTACTTTGTGATAATGAAGTAGTTGATTTGTGTAGAATATTTTAAATTAAATAATTCTGTGTTTACATAAAATTAAATTACATATATATGTTACATATTTATATATATATATATATATATTACTTATATTACGTATATGATTAAATTTAAATAATTCATCATTACTTACACGCAACTTAGTTTATCTGTATGCGACAGCAACACGAATCATTTAAGAATAATTAAAAAGTAAATTTTTCTTTGCCTCGTATCTCTTTATTCCCTTCCATGTTATGGATCTCATCATGTTTATTTGCGGAATAGATGTGTTTAGGATGTTTTTAAAATGGGAATCTTTTCATGTCATGACGTGGGCTAGAATAACATGACTATGCCATTTAAATCGGGAAAACATGTGGATTTGGCAATTGTATCAGGATAATTTCGTGAATATGTAGATTTGACAAAAAATTGAAAATTTATTTATGAAAGAGAGAATGTGTAGGCTTTCTAGTTATTGTGCATGCTCAAAATAAACCAAAAGATGAGTAGTTGAGAATTAGAAAAGAAAAATAATAGTGGAAACATAAACAGTTGTGCTTGAAAAATGATAATATATACACTCTACCTATTTATATATGAATATAATACATTCTACCTATTTATACTCATATTCTCAATGAGAAGCTTGGCTATTATGATAATTATTTCAGCACGTGAAAACAGTCACTTATTTTATTGAGGTGGCCGACTTTTGCTCCCATCATTTGCATCATGATAACATGGAATTAAAGATAGGTGTTCTAGGCATCTAAAAGTGAACCATTCTCAGTCCTGTTGGATTTTAGGCTATAATCCAAAGTAATTAAATAATTTAGTGTTTACTTAAAATTATACTACATATATATGTCGCTTATATCATGTATAAAGGGACTGTCTATATTTTTTTTTAAAAAAAAAGAGAGCACGTACAACTTAATTTTAGAAAGTTCACTAAGATATAAGAGATATTTTTGAGGTTAATTAAGACACATAATCAGATAATCTAAACAGCCAAATATTTGACCTAATAAAAATCAGAAATATGCGAACACCAGTCTATAGGCCAATTAATTTGTATGCAACTAGCGCATGCATGCACGATAATAAGTGTCCCACGGTCTTTACCAAGAATTACTTCATAAGTTAATTCGGCCAGTATAACTAAGAATAAATATGTCAATAATATTTCAAGATCCTTATGATCAGTACCCCTTATATACCCATAGATCACCATGTTTTGAGAAGGTCTAGATTGAATTCAACTAAGATGAAAAAATAGATATGAGATCTACAAATATATCTTAAGTACGTACATTGTATCAAAAGAATATGTTCTCTGTCATTTTGTGTACAAGAGAATTTTCTCACCCGTTCAAGCTTCTCCCCCTATCCAATATGTTCTCCAGTCTTTATTGTATTAATTGGGTTAGTTGAGCTTTTCCAACTGATCTTTGAGAGTCAGTTTGGCATTGTGAGAACCTTGTATTTTAATTTTCAAAAATGATCTTCGTATCTCCTTTGTACTACTTAATAAAATAGGTGATAAACCATTAAAAATATTAGCTAGTTCAACGATACATTTAAAATCATTAGAACCAAGGTTCGGATTCTTTGAAAACATAATTTTGACCCCTCTCCGTCAGATGGTGCGAATACCCGACGTTGACTTACATCGAGCAACTACTCGAATGCCCTTGATTAGCTGTCATAGCAATCCGTTTGGTAGAAAGTGCACATCCACATAAAACAAATAAATCAGAGGGTCGTAACCTCGTGAGCCTGATGAGATGCGAACACGTTGCGTTATAATTTTTTTATTTGATTAAGATGTGATTTTTTTTAGATTTTTATACTTTGATTTGAATTTGATTTAATTTCTCAAGTTGTTTATTTTAATTTGATTTTTCCATTAATGTTTTGATTTAATGGATTGAGTTTGATTTATTTGTTTTGTTGAATTTCAATTTAATTATGATTTTATTTTGGACTTAAAGTTTAGTTAGATGTATTAAGTATCTTATAATTTGAGATTTAATGAATAACGCATTGATTAAGATCATTTAGATTCATATTGCTTAAGTTGCGACGTTGGTTTCAACATGTTCAATGTATTTTTAAACTTTGATTAAGTTATTTGAGAGTATTTTGATTCACGTTCTTTCATTTAATTTTATGATCATTTTTTTTAAGTTTAAGGATTATTTTGGTGAATTTTTAATGCCCCGGAGATTGTTTATTTAATCCCGGTCGGTGTTATTTAATTATTGTCTGATTAAATAACTTGCTTTCGTGCGTTGAGTATATTTTAGATTTATCTTTAGGTTGTTTAAAAAATGATTTTATAAGTCCAGATTTGACGAGCAGTTGCATTATTTTTTCGCTTATTTATTTAATTTGAGTTCACATCCTATTCGGTCCATCGAACTAACGCTCGGTGTCCAGTTGTGGTGGTTCACATCGGCACTTGAATGTCATTGAATTTCACTGCACGTCGGGTTACATCGAGTCAGTGCCGAAGTCCAAGGTTTGGAATTTCTCTTCCCCGACGCGTTTCTCACAAGATCGGAGGAAAAATCAGCATTTCGGCAACATACCCGCCGATCCTCGATCGAGTGGGCTCACCTCCTGTACGACTGAGTCTTTTGACTTGTCACACCCGGGGGGATGGAATCGTGTGCAACGGGAGCATGTCTGCGCCCCCGTCCAGGAGCGCCTACCCGGGACGTAGCCGGAACATGATGCTCAAATTTTGACCTCACCCTTATCTAGTATAACATACCGCATTCCAATTTTTATTTAAATTTTTTTTTGGTCAAGGTTCTCTGAGTCTGTTGCGAGTTGAGTCTGCCAGGTCGAAATGGTCCTCAGGCGATCCAAGCGGTTTCTGTCGGCCCAATGGACCCTTGCCGGACCCTTGCCACGTCGAAATGGTCCTCAGCCACGGCCTTGCGCCTCGCCGAGAGTGGGAAAGGAAGGGGAAACGGCTGCAGGAGATTGTCGTCGCGGTGTCCGGAAGAAGCTGCCAAGGCTACCGGGGGTCGACCCCCCCCCCCCATATGCGGAACCTCCCCTCGGCGGGAGGGAGGTTCCGGAGATGCCGTCGCGAGAAGCCTCCGCGGGAGGAGCGGGCCAGAGCTGCTTGGAATCGAGTCCCCTTCGCGGCACTTCTTGCCACCGGAGAGGTCGACGCACGAGAGTCGCCATCAAGGCCGGCTCTTGCTAGCGCCGGCTCCCTACGTACATCTCCGGAGCTGGCATGCATGAGATGGCGCGGGGGCTTGCCACTGCTGCAATGGGCGCCGGCAGACATTGCTGGTGCCGTCGCGATCTGCCATGGGAGGCTTCGCGTCTGCAACCGGCGCTCGGGAGGCCGTGGGAGGTGCCCTCACGAGAAGGGGGCCGTCGGCGGAGTCGCGGGCACCAAGTCCCCTTGGCGGGAAAATAAATATTAACTGGCCGCACACGAGACTGGTGTGCGGTGACGGAGCTGCGGCGCAGCGGCTGGCTATTTTCTTTTTCTTTTTTATTCATGAAATAGTTATAGAATAAATAGGTATTGGGAGAGAATGGATTTAAATGGGCTACGATCCTCCCAATTGGGCCTTGGCGAAGGCATGGCATATTTAAACAAAAATGATATTAACGGATTGAATTGGGATATTAACTCTCTCTATATTATTTTTCTTAAAATGAGATTGAGTGTCCACGTGCATCAAAAAGATTTTGAAAATAAACTTGATTTATCTCCTAAATTTTGAGGACAACTTAAGTTTATTCTCGACTTAATCATATACCAAACATTCCCCCAAATGTATGACGACCGATCTGGTGTGAACAGGCGAAAATTCCACGGACGATAGATCTATTTAGATGGAAAACTATTTAAGTAAAAGGATATTTACTTTTGGAGTATATATATATATATATATATACATATACCAAACGTATATATATACTCAAACTAATATGCGAACACCAGTCTATAGGCCAACGCAAACTAGGTTATTAATTTGTATGCAACTAGCGCAAGAATTACACTTCATAAGTTAACTTGACCAGTAGTAGTATTACTACGATAATAAGTGTCAAACGGTATTTACCAAGAATTACTTCTTCATAAGTTAATTTGACCAGTATAACTAAGAATAAATATGTCAATAACATTTCAAGATCCTTATGATCAGTACCCCTTATAAACGCATAGATCACCATATTTTGAGAAGGTCTAGATTGAATTCAACTAACACGAGAAACTAGATACGAGATCTACAAATATATCTTAAATACGTACATTGTATCTGTAATACCCCGATTTGTGAATATGTTAAAAGATTAAATCAGTGGACTACCAACAACATCGGTTAACCATTTTTCAGAGGTTGAGTTGAAAAAAACTCCGAAGTTAAGCGTGCTCTGTTGGGAGTAAGCCAAGGATGGGTGACCTCCTGGGAAGGCTCTTAATTAGTACGATTGTTGGGCCAGTCAGCTAATTTAATCGGTCGTTACATATGGTATCAGAGCATGACCCAGCCGGAAGGTCCGGTGTGACTCGCCTGGGTATGTGATGTGTGTGATCTTGACGAGGGCGTCAAGTCTTTAAGGGGGGTAGATTGTAATACCCCGATTTGTGAATATGTTAAAAGATTAAATCAGTGGACTACCAACAACATCGGTTAACCATTTTTCGGAGGTTGAGTTGAAAAAAACTCCGAAGTTAAGCGTGCTCTGTTGGGAGTAAGCCAAGGATGGGTGACCTCCTGGGAAGGCTCTTAATTAGCAACGATTGTTGGGCCAGTCAGCTGATTTAATCGGTCGTTACAGTATCAAAAGAATATGTTCTCTGTCATTTTGTGAACAAGAGAATTTTCTCACCCGTTGAAGTTTCTCCTACAAGCGTGCTCTGTTGGGAGTAAGCCAAGGATGGGTGACCTCCTGGGAAGGCTCTTAATTAGCAACGATTGTTGGGCCAGTCAGCTGATTTAATCGGTCGTTACAGTATCAAAAGAATATGTTCTCTGTCATTTTGTGAACAAGAGAATTTTCTCACCCGTTGAAGTTTCTCCCCCTATCCTGTATGTTCTCCGGTCTTTATTGTATTAATTGGGTTAGTTGAGCTTCCAACTGGTCTTTGAGAGTCTCAATTTGTTGGCATCAAAAAATGTTGGGCATAAACTTGGTTTATCTCCTAAATTTCGAGGATAACCTAAGTTTATTCCCAACTTAATCATATGCCAAACATTCCCCAAATGTATGATACCTACCCCTTCTTTTGGGGGCATGCTCCACCGTCTCTAACACTAACAAAATTTGAGGATAAACTCGATTTATCTTCGAGATTAACCTTGTACCAAAAGACCTCTGATCGAGTCCCCTCTACTCTACGTATATATTTTTTTATTTATTTATATATTAATATACTAGTCAAGGTCTTCTTGGTCGACGTACGTCCGATGTGGTGTGAACGGGCGAAGATTCTACCGAAGCGAAGGTCGCTATTTAGATGGAAAACTATATATATTGAAGTGTCAACTTCAGGGTGACCTGACCTGATTGGTATCCAAAGAATATCTTTTATTTGAAATATCTTCAGGGTGACAATTTGAGACCAGCTCTCCCCTTTTCTTACACACACGAGGCCAAGAATCGGGGGGTCTGAAGTTTTAACTGATATGATATATATCTCTCAATTATGTATTATTATACGCAGTTTTCCAATAAGATACTGATCCACAGAATATATATATATATAGGTGATTCATGTTTCGGAAATTTAATCCCACGTCCATTATTCGAAATCTTTTAACATCACGCCTACTTATTAAAAAATTTATGACTTCCGTTTCATTCGCGCAGAGAGAGAGAGAGAGAGAACTAAAAAGGTTTACAAAATGTATTGCAAGCTCCTTGCTGATTATTATTTTTTGATAATGTTATGCTTTCGTCAAACTTTTATTTCAAATTCTTAAGATCAAATAGCAGATCAAAAAATTAATAATTACATTTTAAGAACAAACAGTGTCGAACACAAATTGTTCCAAACAGTATGACAAGAAAATTTATGTCATCGATATATTTAGTTTTTTTTGTACTCGACATGATGTTATTGAACGGTGATTTTACAATTTTAATTTTAATTTAATCCGAAAATATTTTTACCCATGCATATATATAGTTCCGTGTTGAATCTTCTTAGAATAAAATGAAATACCAAATCAGACGTCCCCAAGCGAATTATACTTTTGTGAAGGGTTCGGAATTGACTGAATCCTACAAACACACTGACGTTTCGTCTTTGGCGTCATTGACGTTTCGTCATTCCGTCGTTGCGGAAGCTTCCTCCACCCGAGGACTAAGATATTCCGTCTTTCCGAGCTTCGGGACGCTATAAGAGCGCCTCGCCGGCAGCGAACAACATGCGCTCACATCCCAGCCATGGCCTTCCTCCCAGCCCGATCAACGACCATGCTCGGCATCATGGCTCTGTTCTCGGTCTTCTGCAACCTCCGCCACCTTCAGCCGGCAGCGGCGCTGTCTCTGCCGGAGAGGAGCGCGCTGCTGGAGTGGAAGGACAGCCTTCGGAGGCACGGACCTCTACTCCGTTCATGGTCCGCCGACCCTAACACCAGCGACCCCAGTACCTGGTGCAGTACCTGGCGCGGGGTCACCTGCGGCGGCGGCGGCGAGATCAGAGACGGTGGCCGCCTTGCCGTGATCACGGCCGTGCGTCTTCCCCACGCAGGCCTCGTCGGAACCCTAGACGCCCTCAACCTTTCCGCCCTGCCGGGGTTAACGAGTCTCCAACTCCGCGGCAACTTGCTCTTCGGAAAGCTCCCCCCGAACCTCGGCGGCCTCTCCATGCTCACCACCCTCGACCTGTCCTTGAACCGTCTCTCCGGCGAGCTGCCGCCTTCGCTCGCCCGCCTCTCTCGGCTTTCGCGCCTCGACCTCTCGTTCAACGAGATAACCGGCCGGTTGTCGCCGGCCTTCTTCTCGAACTGGACGTCTTTGGAACACCTCCTCCTCCGGCAGAACAAAGTAACAGGACCGATCCCCGGGGGAGCCAGGTCCCTGACAAGGCTCCGCCGGCTTGACCTCGGCGAGAACCAAGTCGTCGGGCGGATCCCCGGCGAGCTAGGATCCCTCGGAGCCCTCCGCCATCTCAATTTGCAAGGCAACAACCTCGCCGGTCCGATCCCTCCGTCTCTCGGCCACCTGACGGAGATGACCACCCTCCGGCTGGGCTCCAACCAGCTCTCCGGCAAACTGCCGCTCGAACTAGCCAGGCTGTCCCAGCTGGTCGAGCTGGATCTTTCTCACAACCAGCTCACCGGCGAGCTGCACCCCCAATTCTTCCGCAACTGGACACGTCTCGCCGCCCTGAGTCTGCCCATCAACCAGATCACCGGCTCAATTCCGGCGGAAATCGGCGACAACCTCCATAGCCTGGTCTCCCTCGACCTGAGCAACAACAACCTGACCGGCGTCGTACCCGCCTCGCTTGGCCGCCTGCGGATGCTGCAGGTGTTCTACGCGGACTACAACCAGCTCACCGGCGGCGTCCCGCCGGAACTGGGCAACCTCGCGGAGATCACCGAATTAACAATCAGCAACAACCATTTGACAGGGCCGATCCCCGACGCCATCGGCAACCTCACCAAGCTCGGCCGGTTCTGGTTGTTCAATAACCAGCTCTCGGGACCGATTCCCTCAGGAATCGGCGGCCTCCGGAGCGTCGTCACAAACTGGACTTGAATGGCAACCATTTGACAGGGCCCCTCCCGCCGTCCGTCGGCAACATGACATCCTTAGTCTTTCTATACCTCTATAATAACAACATTACCGGCGACCTGCCGTCGGAGCTGGGTAAGCTCGAGAATCTGTTACAGCTGCATCTGTCCGACAACCAGCTGCAGGGCCCCGTCCCGGAGTCCCTCGGAAACCTGCGGAAACTGCACCGGCTGATGCTATTCAACAACCGATTGTCCGGCTCGCTGCCGCAGCAACTCGCGAACCTTACAGAATTGAACGCCGTCGCATTCTGTAAAAACAGCTTCGTGGGTCACCTGCCGGCGGGTCTCTGCGTCGGCGGGAAGCTTCAGCACTTCTCTGCCTCGCTGAACCATTTCTCTGGATCCATACCCAGAACCCTCAGGAACTGCAACACGTTAATTAGGCTTACGCTCAACTCAAACCAGCTTGAAGGGAACATCTATGAAGACCTCGGAACCATGACAGGTGTTACAGGGCTTGACCTGAGCGACAACAGACTGTATGGAGAGCTGCCGCCCAGTTTGGGGGATTTCCAGAAGCTAACCGTGCTTCGGATCAGTAACAACAGGATTACGGGGAAGATACCCAGCGCGCTGGGACGGCTCTCGGTGCTGGAGAAGCTTGACCTCTCCTCCAACTTCCTCGCCGGCGAGATCCCAGCGGAACTCGGCGGGCTGGTCTCTTTGTTCAACTTGACCCTGGGGAGCAACGAGCTGAGCGGTCCGATTCCGCCGGCGCTGGGGAGGCTGTCGCAGCTGCAGGTCCTCGACCTGTCGTCCAACAGGCTCGCCGGGCCGCGGTGCCGGCCGAACTAGGGAGCTGCGCCAAGCTGTTCTTCCTGGACCTCAGCAACAACGCCCTGAGCGGGAGGATACCTTTTCGGATCGGAAACCTTCTGCAGCTTCAGGCTTCTCTAGATTTGAGCCGCAATCGTCTCACCGGCGAGGTGCCGCCGGAGCTCGGGAAGCTCGCGATGCTGGTGCGGTTGAATCTGTCCCGCAACCTGTTGACCGGCTCTTTCACGTCTCATCTGACGGGTATGGTCAGCTTGATGGCCGTTGACCTGTCCTACAACCGGCTGGAGGGGTCTCTTCCGGACACCGCTCTGTATGCGAATGCCCCGGCGTCGTGGTTCGCGGGAAACAGGGGTTTATGCGGACCGGTCCGGGGCCTTCCCCGCTGCGGTTCGCCGTCGCCGGCCGCGCAAGGAAGGCGTAAGAAGGTTGCCCTGCCGGTGGTCGTCGTCGTCGTCGCGCTGCTCGCCGGCGTTCTTCTTCTGGTAGCTCTTGTTATAATTGCTTGCACGGTGATCATCCGAAAGAAGAGGCACGGCGTCGGGCAACCAGACGGCGGCGACGGTGGAGATGTTAAAGGAGTATTTCCGACGACTGCGGCGCCCTCTGTGTTTGCGATATGGAATTACGACGGTAAGCTGGCGTATCAGGAAATCATCGAGGCCACGAACAATTTCGGGAAAGAATACCTCGTCGGCAGGGGATCGTTCGGGAGCGTCTACAGAACGGAGCTCGCCGTCTCCGGCGAGGTGGTGGCTGTCAAGAAGCTCAACCTGCAGCCGGAGAGTGAATCGCCGTAGGAGAGGGATTGCTTCCGGCAAGAGATTCGGGCGTTGTCGGAGATTCGACACCGCAACATCGTGAAGCTCTACGGGTTCTGCTCCAGCACCCCGGCGACGTTCCTTGTGTACGAGTACATGGAGAGGGGCAGCTTGGCCGCCGTCCTCTGGGACGCAGCCACGGCTGCGGAGCTCTCGTGGGAGAGGAGGGTGGCGGCCATGGAAGATGTGGCCAACGCGCTGGCGTACATGCACCACGACGGCGTACTCACCTTGGTGCATCGAGATCTGTCGAGCAACAACATCTTGTTCGACGGAGATTTCAGGGCCTGCGTCTCCGACTTCGGCACCGCCCGGCTGCTGAAGCCGGAGTCGTCGTACTGGACGGAGCTGGCAGGGACGTACGGATACATCGCCCCAGGTTCGTATATATATAATTCAAGCCCTCGTCTCTCAAGTATTTGTCATAATAATCTTCAAAAAAATTTATTTTTATAATAATTATGAAATTACAAGCGTACACATTAAAATTTATAATAAAGTAACATAACAGTGTAGTAAAACTAATTGTACATAACTACCATAAGTGCATTATCCAACAAATTGTATTTGTGATACTAGTCTATACGTACAACAATAAGAATGTAGTAAAACTAATTATATGAATACATTTTAAAATTTCTGTGGACCGGTATACGTAGTGTTTAGTATTCTTACGCATACTGTAATTACGCTGTTTACATACTCGGAATCCCCTTACATACTCAACCATTTATACTTAGCATATCAGTATACCCATACCATATATACTCAATGTATCAAACACACAATTAAATTTATTGTACTCAACAAAGATAACTAATTAGCATGATTATATTTACATAGCATTTATTATATGGGTACATAACTTGGCAAAATTATATTTAATAAGTATATTAACTAATAAAATATCAAATAACTTGGCAAAATTATATTTAATAAGTATATTAACTAATATAATATCGAATAACTTGGCATGATATATTGAACAGCATGTTAAATAATTTAACAAATTTATTCTCGTGTATGGGTGTTTTAATAATTAATAATTATTGTGTTTGTAATTGAATCAATTAACCTAGATAGAATAGAACCCATCTCAGCACACGTGTCTGTCGCTAATCCCTCTCCTCTGCTTTGGTATTTAGCGACGGATTTACTTTTCGTCGCTAATCCATACCATCTCCGAGGTATTAAATAATTAGATGCCCAACTTTCGTCCCTAAGCTAACTTCCACGGCTTTGCTCGAACTCCGGCAGAATTCGCGTACACCATGAAGCTGTCGTCCAAGTGCGACGTGTACAGTTTCGGCGTGCTCGTGCTGGAGACTCTCCTGGGAAGGCATCCGGGCGAGCTCCTCTCCGCGCTGACGACGCCGCCGCCGCCGCCGCCGGGGCCGGGCGGCGGGGGGACGGCGGTGGGCGACCTGCTGGACGAGCGCCTCCCTCCGCCCCCTGCCGGGCAAGTCATGGAGCAGACCATCCTGCTCGCCGGGATCGCCCTCGCATGTGTAAACCCGGACCCGCAGGCCCGGCCGACCATGCGCCAGGTGGTTCAGCAGCTCGAGGCGACGGCTGAAGGGAGCCGGGCGATCACATGAGGGGTCTGCCATTTACCAGCCTTGTCTTCTTAAGATTCTGCCGACTTCCAATTCTACGGGGCCATCATAAATTATTATCGTTGTTACTGTATTTAATGGGGTTAATTAGTTGAGCTTCTAATTAACTGGTCTTTGAATGATGTATCTATAAGTCTCTGCAATCGCCAGAAACAAAGGCTTGAAATGGACCGGACGGAGAAAACTAGTGGTCAGAAGTCTTCCTCGTCGACGTCCGGTCCGAACCGGACTGGCTCGGTCAACAGTGGAAAATTCCACCGGCGATGGTGATCTATTTAAATCTAAAATTATTTAAATGTCAATTTCAGGCGACTTGATGATGACCTGATCAGCATCTCCAAGGAGAATGTAATTGGAATGTATACGTACATGTTGAGCTCTCCCAATGTTTACAAAAGGATTTAATTAATCGCAGTCTTCCAATACGATGGATTGATCCATAAACCGAATATATCTAAGAGAACATTGATTACCGGTCCAAATAAGAAAATGATTATGACCCCTAGTCCATTGACCAAATTCCGTTCACCGTAGATCCGAAATTCAAAATTGTTTTAACGCTTGGTCCATTCTGTCGCTGTCTGCTTCCGTTCGGTCAACTTCTTTTTCATTTTCCTATTATACCCTTCGGAGATCTTTTGCCCGTTCTTCGCTGCAGCGTTGCCACCTGCGACGGTGGAGTTTTGCTTGTGCAACAGTGTTGTTTGTGGCTGAATTATGTCTCCACAATGCTCCTGCAGCTCATATGGTTCGTGAACCTGTTTGGTCACCTTCTAAGATTAATCATTTTAAAATTAATGTGGACTGTGCCACTTCAGAATCTGCAGGTGCTATTAGTTTAGTTGTCAGGCAGGAAGAAGATAAATTAGCTTTTTTAAAGACCAAGTTGTTTAGTGTGGTGCATCCCTGGGTCCTGGAGGCTTTGACCATTGAAGATGCATGTTTGTGGGCATCAACAGCTCATAAGTCTATAACGATTGAAAATGATGCCAAGATGGTAGTTGAGGCTAACACCGGAAAAGGAGCCAATCTATGGGGGTCTCAAAAATCGTTTTGAGATGTTCTTTTTTATTATCCTCTCACTCTCATGTAGAACTCTCTTATGCCAGCCGTTCTTGTAATTACCTAGCACATGTTCTTGTTTGGTGGGCTCTAAAATCTAATATAGAGGATGGTTTTCCTTCTCCTCTACCGTCAATGGCTTGGCATCAATTTTGTAAGGATCTTCCGGGTTAATATTTTGAATATAATGTTGTGCTTTTCGTCGAAAAAAAACAGACTTATTTATGGGATCATGAGCACATGTTAGACGAAGAGAAAGCATAAATATAATAAAATTAATTTATATCAAAAATTAAGTCCGATTAAAATATTAATACTATTATCTTTACCGTATCATCTTAATTAAAAGTATTTTATAATTAAAAAAATTTCTTATATTTGGAACTGTAAAATATTATGATTACAAATTCATTTATTGCATCATATTTATTTATGATCACAAAATATGAAGTATAAAATTATTCACTCTATTGATATAAAAATTTAAATATAATATAGATAATATTTTATGATCACCTATTTTTATATTTACTTTTTTGTATGCAAAAAATAATATAAACAATATTTTATGTTGACATATCAATTTATAATTTATCAAGTATAAATGTTGATTTTTTATGTTCTTAAAAATTCGATTGAAGTTGTTATCAATTTAGAAAAAATTTATTTTACAGTTCATTTAATTATATTATAATAATTAACTTTTGATATTTTTAGATTTGTTAATATATTATCTATCCTGTCAGATATCCCGTCAAGAAAGTGACGTCCAAATAGAAGAAAGTACGGGACGCTTTTGAATATTTTTATACTTGCTTCGAGGGTAAAAATGACATTTTATCTAACTTCGTACGTCTGTCCCTATCTTACGGCCTCTTTTGGAGCGGGAATGTAACAAATTGCAAAAATCGGATTACAGTTAACTTGAATGTCTGATCGGATCTTCCGTCAAAGCAGGTCCATTGAAACGGTTCGGGTGTTAATTTCCTCTATATCTATATCTCTAAGCTAATCTAACTAATATACAGCTCGAATGTGTTTTTTCCGTCCTCCTCTTCTTGAATGTTCGATCATCTTAATTTATGTTTATCACCGTCCGATGGAGCAGCTTAAAACGTATTGTTCAGTGTTGCGTAAGAGCGGATCACCTTAGTCCTCCGGTGAAAAGGAGTACTTTCAGTCCTCAATGAAAAAAGATCACGATATCAGTCACTTAAGTGATGGGTAGTGAGTTAGTAAGATGTTGATAACAATTCAACTCCCGTCGGTAGCGAGTTAATAAGTTAGTGAAACGTTATTGAACTGTCATTGACACCTTACAAACTCGTTACTGAGCTAATACAATTGGTTACCGATGGATAATGAGTTAGTAAGACGTCGATAACGATTCAATCCTTTTCGATAACGGTTCATTATTTAACTAATTTGAGCTTAAAGCTGATTTTTATTGGAGACTTAAAATACTCCCTCCACCGAGCTGATCCGCTCTCCGCGTAACGTGGTTTCTCCGCCCCGCAGCGTCTCTCCTCCGTCCCCGCAGCCGTCGCGCGATGACGAAAGTTCTACCTTCCACCCCCTCCGCCGATAGTTTCTATCACGTCCCGGATTTTCATATACGTAGCGGAATTAATCCGGCAACGCGATCGGGGAAATAACCCCTTAACTACGTCGGTTTGGAAAATTGAAGACTAACTCAGGATCCAATACATAATTCAAATAATTCAATAAACTAAAATTATGCCATGATACAACAATTCATATATCATCCAAAAAGAATATAAAAAGATCTTCCAAATAATCTCTCGAGATCCAAATCACCACGCTTCTGCTGCGCTAAACCTGATTCCCTGAAAATTGTTAAAAGATTTGGGATGAGTCACACCGACTCAGTAGACACCCCTTCATCCGCCGAATCGGATAATAAAAGATCTAAATGATAATTATATAAATACCCAGTGCTACACTTGTTCTATATATGTATAGAACTAAACAACACGATAATTATCTGACTTATCCACATATTTTTAAATTACCAACAACCAACTAATCAGACCGAATCAGCACCTATAAATATCAAAAGAAGAACTTAACTTGAAAGAATAAAACATGCATGAATACATGTTACCAGACCTATATGATGAAACCACAACAGATGAGACATCATGCATCTTATGCAACTCAATTCGGTTAAGACAAACTAATGCACATCTAATGACCAAGTACACTTAATCATGCAATAAATGCACATATCCTCTAATATAATATCACGTCTTTTCTTATTGGCAATGAATGCATCGTCTTGCCATCTCAACTTGCTACCACCAGATCTATCATATACAGCAGTAATATATAGTAAAACGAAGTCCCCTAGTGCACCTAGGCAGTGGTGGCACTTAGGACAAATCGCGGTATCCGGGATCGAAGGATGCACCGTATTGTTCTAATTCCCGCTGCCCACGGGCTCTACTACTAGTCTGGTGTAGCTCAGTCTTCCATTTCAATTAATGCACACATGCATTCATTCCAACCATGCCATGCCATGCCATGCCATGCAAATAAGATAATTAACATGAATATATGCAACTAATGCATCTAACCATAGAAATGCACATTTACTTGACGTAACATGACCACATGCCAATAACATTCCATCTATGATGTTTAACAAATACATTTAACACATGCATGCATGAACTATGTCGACATAAACATATACATCAAATTATCTTGCCAACAATATGAAAATTGATGAAAAATGCTAGATAATAAGGTTTATTTATTAATCTAAAACTCTATCTAATCCAATTGATATGCAACCATAAATATTAACAAATACCTAATCGGGTTAATCAACAAGGGCATATCAAATTCACAAATTATGCAAATTAAATTCTACGGCACATGCTAATCAATAATTAAGATCAATTGATTAATAAAATCAGAATCCCATGCAACATACATCTACTAAACTAATAAAACATCTGATTATGAACAATCGCTACATCCAATATTCACCGATAAATTTAAATCAACGTCTAAAGTTAATTGATAAATTTTAAGTATTAAATTTAATGATAATAGATAAGTCTCGAATGCTTACCGGAAAGGCATTGAAAAATCCCAAAGTTGGCAGCTAAAAGGAAGACCGGACCACGTGGCGCGGTGCCCGAACCGAACTGATCATTCCTCGGCTAAGCTGGCTGGAGAACGATGGTGCCGGGAGGAAGGGCGCACGGCGGAGGGAGATGACGATGGTGGCGAGGTGCTCGGTTGCGCGCGGGTGTTACAACATGGCGTGGGTGCACGGTGTGTGCAGGAAACAGAGCAAGAGAGAGAGGGTCGGCAAGGCTGGGGGGGTGCATGGCGCTGCGCCTGGCGACAAATGGCGTACTTGGCCGCGGCAACGGTGCACGGCGAACAACGAGAGGGGGGGGGCGACGGAGATGAAACAGAGGGGAGAGAGAAACAGAGAGCGGGAGGGAGAGAGAGTGAGCCCGGGGGGAGGGGTAATCGGAGGCGGAGGTGGCGAAGGCGATGAGCGGCGGCTGACGTGCACAATCGCACGAGGGCTCGGGGGTGCGGGTGCCGCGGCGAGCGACGGCAGCTGAGAGAGAGAACAGAGAGGGAGAGCGGCGAGGGTGCGGCGACAGCTCGCGGGAGCGCGAGAGAGAGACGGCGACGGCGACAGGTGGCCGGGTGGTCGCGAGCGCGAGTGCCGCAGGCGGATGACGGCAGCGCGAGAGAGAGCGAGAGCCTGGGGAGAGAGCAGGACGAAGGCACGGCGACGGCTCGCGGTGGCGACCGTAGGAAAGAGAGAGGGAGACGGCGGAGGCGAACGGCGATGGAGGTAATGCCTCGCGGTGGCGAGGCGGCATCAGCGATGGATGGCCGAGGCTCATAGAGAGAGAGAGGCAGCGAGAGGGTGCGCCGGGTGTGCGTGCTATGCTCACGCAAGGTGCACACAGAGGAGAGAGAGACGGATGATCGAGGGGGGGGGAGTGCGGCGATGCCGCGGTGGGCGGCCGAGTGAGCGAGGGAAAGAGAGGGAGGGAGAGCAGGGGAGCGACCGACGATGGCGACAGGGTGGGTGGCCGCAGTAGGAGAGAGAGGGAGATGAGTAGAGTCGGGGGGCGGTGCAAGGGAGAAGGTTCGAGAGAGCGGGGGCTGATTCGGTAACGAGGCGGTGGGATTTTGTTTTTTTTTTTTTGTAAAAACCAGGATATTACAGTTTCGCCCTCCGCCGCCGCAACACACCATCTCACCGCCTCCGTGCGCCAGCACGCGTCCGTGCACTTCCTTCACCTCAGCTGCAAGATCCCTCTCCCTCTGCCTTCCTCTTGCCGTCCGCACCATCCCACACTCTACTCCATCCACCTCGCCACCGTTTCCTCCTCTGCTTTGCACGGCATGGCATCATCGTCATCTTCACCCCTGCCTCCTTCTCCGCGTTGTATTTATCCTCTCTTCCTGTCCGCACACTACAGCCAAGCGCCACCCGTCTTTCCCCCCACGAAGTTCTATTTCATCCGGCGCTTTGCTGCACAGGCATCCAGTACGCATCCGGCAGCCGTGCATAACTTCCTACTCCGCCTTGGCGAGAAAATTTTCAAAGTAACACAGTTTCAAACTTCATTTCTAGATATAGTATACTAAAAATTTTATTTGCAAAACTAACCCAATCTTCTCAAAATCGTTAGGTTAAATAGCGACTTTAAGCGAACAAAGTCGCTAACTTACGACATACACATTTCAAAAAACAAAAAAAAAACAAAACAAAGTAGATCTCCAGCGACTTCCACCCTATATTATTATATTATTATATATTAATTTATATTATCTAATTAATATGTATAATTTTTTTCAAATAAATTATTATATATTAATATGTAAAGTTAATATTTATAACATATAAACATATAATATAATGTAAATATTTAATTAAAATATAATAACTAGATTACTTTTTATTTTAAAAATATTTTATAAATATAACATTTTTGAGTAAGGTGTTATGTTAAATTATTTTAAATTTTATTTTATTTATATTTAATTAAAGTTTAAAATTTAATATTGAATAACTAGTTTTGCTATATGTTAAAATATTTAAAATTAATTGTTTAATTTAAATTTTTATTATTAATTAAATACATATTTATTGAATGTTAGAATTAAATATATTTAGATATTAAATATTAAGTATTAAATAGTAATGATCTGTTATTTTAATGACAAAATAAAATTATATATAAAATATTATTTATGTTATATGTTATAAATATTAATTTTACATATTAATATATAATAATTTATTTGAAAAAAATTATAAATATTAATTAGATAATATATAATAATATAATAATATAGGGTGGATTGTTTTGTTTTTTTTTTGAAATGTGTATGTCGCTACGTAAGTTGGCGACTTCCACGTTGTATGTTTTTTTTTTGAAATGTGTAGGTCGCTACGTAAGTTGGCGACTTCCACGTTGTGTTAGTTTTGGAAATAAAACTTTTGGTACGTTATATCCGAAAATAAAGTTTGGAAACGTGTTACTTTAAAAATTTTCTCCCGCCTTCGCAACTTCTTCCTTCGGCAGAACCGCATTGTCTCTCTTTCCCACGTCGGATTGGTCTTCCTCTTTTATCTCCGCCTTCTCCCTGCACCCCGTACGTTGCCCTCCTTTTTTCCTCGCCTCCTTCTCTTGCCGATGCGTTCCCTGCACCACTGCGCCCAGGCATCACCTTCGGTGGCCTCCTCTTGCGTGCGTCAGCCCCCTGTGTCGTGGTCATCCAACTGCACCTTCGCCGGCACGCAGCTGCTACATCCTACTCCTCTGCTTGGCCGCGAGACACCCCCTGCGTGGTCCCACCTTGTGCACCCATCTGCGTCGCCACTGCCCTGTCCAATTTCTCCCCCCGGCCGCCGTCCGCCCCGGTGCCGATCGAGCGCCTCGACGACACCCGCAGTGGATACGTACCTCGACGGACGGTGGCGAGGAGGCTAGAGATCCCTCCATCGCCGTGGCGCCGACGAGTCCAGTAACGGTGACTAAAAGTTCAAGTTCCCATGGTCCGAGCGATTCCAGTTTGTCGTCGCGGCAGCGCGGCTCGAGTCGGAGCCAACCTGCGCGGTGGCGCTGCCTTACGTCGACCAGGACGGGCTCACTAAAGTACTTTTGCCCTCGTGGCGACTCTCGCGGCCGCGCCTTTGTTTTCTCCTCTGCCGGGGATGTCCTTGCCGCGATCTCCCCGCTCCTCCATCTTCTTCCCCCATCACGTACGGCCACGGTCGCCTTCTTTTCTATATATCCGCCGTAACGAGATCAGCCTCCTTATCACAGGCCACGGCGACGGCACCATCGTCGTCGCCCACCGGCTCTGGGAATCCACTTCTAACGGCGACGACTGGCCCGTTCTCGTCCTAGCTAGGCGCCTCCCGCAGCCTCCTCCAGGAGGGCGATCAGGCCACTCCCTCCATTATCGGGCTGGAAGCCCGGCAGATCGGCAGGCTCAAGTACATCACTGCATCCGATCGATCATGGCGCGCGGCCGGATCAGGGTCTTCAGAGAGAACGGCACGCTCTACGGCACCGCGATTGAATTCAACTAAGGGTCCATTTGGTTGAGTGTAAAATGATGGGTAAATTAACTCCCGATCCAATTAAGAAAACAACTTCCACTATCAATCCGCTCGTCAAATAACTTCAATGGACAATCCGGCTGCCAAAATAACTTTAACATCCGCTCCATCTGGTCATGCTCCGTTAGCTGAGTGTTAAATAAAATTTATAATTCCAAAAATATCTTTGTTGGACTGTAGGCTACCGCCTATCCTTGACTCGTAGGCGTTAGAATGATTATAAAATTTCACAAATATCATTTCATCGCCAACGGAGACGACGTCTACTTAAAGTGCAAAGAAGTTTGTATCTTTCAATCTATTTCTTAATATCATATTTATTAAATATGATTAAAAATTACACAAGTATTATTATATTTAAAATAAACAATTATCACATATGGCTCATGACAATATTTAAATCTAATATAAATATTAATTTATGTTTAAAGTAAAAATTATTACATTTTATTTATTTAAATGTTTATATATAGTAATTAATATTAAGTATTAATTTACTTATTAGTGATGTTAACCATATTTGATTATGACTACAAAATATTAATATGTTTAAAGCATAAAATCAACACATCTGATTTATATAAAAATTTAAATATAATATATAATGTAAAATATTATTTTATTTACTACATTGTGTTGATTATATCTACTTCATAATTACAAAGCATTAAATCTTAGAATAAAAAATATTAGTTTTAATTTATATACATATTTAAATGTGATTTAATTTATTAAAAATTAATATATTCATTATGACATATAAAGTATGCTTATAAATCATTACATTTTTATTTATACAAATACTCAAATATAATATAAAATATTAACTGTTAACTATTAATCTACTTAGCATGTCATTTAAATTATATCTAATTTAATTAAAATCACGAACTATTATAATGTTTGGAGCAAAAAGTTAATATGATCGTGATTATACATTAGTTATCATTAGTTCTAATCTATATTAATATTTAAATCTAATATAAAAGTTTAAATATTAATCAATTTATCATGTCATGTTACTTGTATTTGATTTACAATTACAAAATGTTATTATATTTGGAGTACAAAATTGTTATATCTCATTTTATCTTGATTTAATTTAAATTTAATCATCTATTAAATATTCTATCAAAACTCAGTAGTCAAGGATCGTAACAGCTAACATACGAGGGTATATTGGTCATGTCACTACACCACTTTGCTGTCGGTCACGGTAACATCAAAATTTGGAGCGGAAGTTGTAGAAATCTCATGTATCGGACTAGACGCCAAAGATATTGGAAGTTCGGACCGTTTGTTAAGCTCCATCCTCCTAAACGGATCGGGAGTTGATTTACACTAAAATGATTGACTGGAGCATGTTTTCCTGAAAACCAGCCCCCATCTCATATTTGGATGGCAGGAAAACCGGGGGTCAATGAAAAGGTAATACGTTGACTACATATTTCACCGATTTTGGCATCCATGTATTTAGTCCGGGTGCCGTTTTCTGGGGAAGGCTGATAAAAGTAATTATTAATATGTTTTAAATGTTTAAATACTAATATTATGAAATTTTAGTTTTAAGAAAATATTATAATATATAATATTTTAGAGTGATAAATACGATATATAGAATCTGTAAAAAATAATTTAGTTAACGTGTGTATTATTTTATAATTTTTTATATTAAATTTTAAAATGTAAAATTGTTAACGGTAATTTAGAAACAACTAAATGATTGAAAATAGCTTCAAAAAATAATTTATAAATATTTAAATAAAAATATGTTTACAGAAGAATAAATTATATGTAACCAAACAGTGTATTTTATTTTATATTTTTTTGAAAAAGTCATTACGTAAAATTGTTTTAGTAGAAATTTTTTTTACATGGATCCAGATAAACTCTTACTTAAATTTTTTTATAAAATTATTTTACATGAAATAAATTTATTTTTTTATTTTTTATATTATTTTATAACTATTATTGTATCAAATTTTAAAACATTAAAATTTGAAGAATGATTTTAAAACATATAAATGAGTAAAAATACTTTTAGAACAATAATTTACATGCAAACAAATAGTGTAATATATTTTGAATTTTTTTAAAAAAAATATTTGAAAAATATTTTACTTTGATTCTACTTTTCATGAAAAATGATATACTAGCATCCAAACGGTCGAAACTGATTTTAATCTCCGTGGAAAAGTTGTTTCATGAAAAGTGTATTCAAATATTTTGTTTTTACGTAGAACCAAACGGACCCTAAGACGAAAAGAATATATATATATATATGTTAGATCTACAAATATACCTTAAATACATTGTATCAAAAGACTCTGTCATTTTGTATACAAGTTAATCGGAGAATTTTCTCACCCGTTGAAGTTTCTTCCCCTATCCTATATGTTCTCCGCCTTTATTCTTCTAGTAATTGGGTTAGTTGAGCTTCCAACTTGGTCTTTGAATATATGATATCTACCCCATGTTTTCGGGGGCATGCTCTCTAGTCTCTGACATCAAAAGATTTTAAGAATATATATATATAAGTTAGTTATTCACGGTGACTATCTTAATTCTCGTGGTATTTGGTTTGAGTTCGGATTACCTTGTCCTATGTTTGGCATCATATATGATTTTTAATTTTGAAATTCATATTGTTATGTATATAAATTATTTGACTGTTAACATAAAATTTAAAATTTATATCATGAATAATACATAAATGATAATACAGATTATTTCATAAAATATCCCATATACTAAATGGGATGACTTATCCCTCACTTTATCTTTATTTTTGAGATAAATAGGATTTAGTTAATCTAGGATAAGTCTTATTTTATTTGCAAAACAAATGGAAAATTAAGGATAACCTAGATTCATCCATGATTATCCTCATACAAAATGTAACCTAAATTTAAGAGATAAATTAAGTTTATTCCCAACTTAGGGTCCATTTGGATCTATCTAAAACAAAATCAAAGTAAAACATTTTCAATAGAGTAACTTTTCCGAGGAAAACCAAAATATATTCTCGTATTTGGTTGTTTGTAAACTACTTTTTTTTAGAATTCGACATAGTAAGAGTTATAAAATAATATAAAAAGTCAAGTAGTTTTGTTCTATATATTTTTAAAAATAATTTTACAAGTAAATCAAAAAATATGATTTTTAAAATTTTATTTTGAGTAAAATATTTTATCGCAAAAACTGATTTCTATGAAATATTTGATTCTATCTTTTCATCATCTTTTTATCGCAAAATTATATTTCTATTAATATTTTTATTTTTAATTAAAACGGTTTAAATGATTTAGTTGGTTTAAATCAATTTAGAATATTTTCAAACTTAACCCAATCGAAAATGATCCGAACCGAGTCGAATCGAACCCAACATGCTGATTCGATTTAATTCTTAGGCTTGAACTATTTATAAAGAGTTTGGGGGAGGTCACCCCCCCTTCCTGGTCTCCCCCGAACTCATCCAGAAAACGGTGTACCCCGTGTTGTAGCGGAAGCCAAAATCGGTGACTGACTTTGCTGGTCACTTGAAAAAATAAAATAAAATTCAGCTGACCTTTACCTTACATGCAACTAGGGGTGTAAACGGGTCGGATTCGGTAGCGAAATCACAGAATTCGATTCCGATTTCGATAAGGGATAAGGTGTTCCGATTTCGATTCCGATAATTTCGGAATCACCATGTTCCGGTTTCGATCCGATTCCGATTCCGTTATCGAAATCGAAATCGAATTCGATAATTTCTTATTCCGATATTAAATATTAATTTTTATTCAAAAATTCATTAATAATTCACATATAATTAATAAATTTTAATATAATATTTTAAAACTTTTTTTTTATCATTTTATCAATTTATATATTATATTTTATAATTTTTTGATTTTATTTTAATTATTTTTACTTATACTTATTTATTTATTATCGAAATCGGATAAACGGAAACGGGATCACCTAATTCCGATTTCGATAAATTATCGGAATATTCGATTCCGATTCCGATAGTTTATAGGATACAAAAACAGCTTCCAAACCCGTTAATTATTATCGAAATCCAATCAAATTTTCGAATTATCGAATTCCGTTGACACCCCTGCGTCCAACCAAACAGCCGCGATATTCAGCTTTCAGGAAAAATGGATACCAACGCCATATTTTACGGGGATCCAAACGGACCCTTAATCTTATTGTACCGAACGACCCCTTAGTCCCCTTCCAATCTCCCATTAATTAACAAAGACTCGAAATTGACCGCAGGAGGACATATGGCTGTCAAATGAAGTTTTCCTGGTCGACGTCCGATCTGGACTAGGCTTGGTGTGAACAGGCGAAAATTTCACCGACGATGGTCTATGTTTAGATGAAAAACTATATTTTAAATGTCAAGTTCAGGTGACCTGACCTGATTAGTTTCCGGAGGATATTTACTTCTGGAGTATATACGTAAACACCAAAAGTATATATACGCACAGAATATATACAATTATATTATACGCAGTTTTCCAATAAGATATTGATCCACAGCATATTTATAATTCTCATGTTTCGGAAATTTTAATGCACGTCCCTTGTCACGTTCCAGATTTTAACCTACACAGCGAAATAATTCGACAATATAATTATAAAAATAATCCATCAAATACATCGATTTGAAAAAAGTGAAGATAAATTAGATCTCAATTCATAAATCCACATATTCTAATCAAAATACATTACTATGACACAATTTAAATAAAATTATATACCATCTAGATATAAGGATCATCCAACTATTTTCTCGAAAATTGAACCATCATATTTCTGTTACGCTAAAATTGATTATCTAAAAATTTAATAAGAGAATTAGAATAAGTACGACAACTCAGTAGACACCTCATCATCCGCCTAATCAGATAGCTAAGTAGCCCTAAATGTTAGTTAAATAGGTACCTAGACCTACACCCTTTATATATAAGTATAGACTTGTCAATACATTAGATATTTGACTTAATTCATATGTTTTACACTATAAACCAACACTTATAATCACACCGACCAGTACTTATAATCACCTCAAAAGTGACCCGAAATGATGAGATAAATATATGCATGACCACATACTACATGCTATGAGACATTTCATATCTACACCATACAACACAACATGATAGACGACAATATAAACACATCACTAAACAACCTCTACAATAATATACAATATATGCACACATCCTCTAATGAAAGATCACACTCACTATGCCATGTAATATATGCGTCTATCCTCTAACAATATTTCTTATCGGCAAGGAATGCGTCGTTTTACCATCTCAACTAGTTAACACTAGATCTACCATATATAACAATATCATATAGCTAAACGAAATCTCACAGTGCACCTAGGCAGTGGTGGCACTTAGAATGTCCGTAGAATCTGGGATCGTAGGATGCACCTGACGGTTCTAACCCCCCGCTACCCTCGGGTCACAACTAACTAGTCAGGTATAGCTCAGTCTTCCATTTCAATTAATGCATCGTGCATTCAAACATCACATACCATGCTATAACCAAATATATGCAACATCTATGAACATAAAATAAACATATACACAATTATTGCCATGCCAGACAACCATGCTCAAAATGAACTAAAATGAGACAATATCCACATATATAAACACTTAAACATGATTAAACATAAATGTAACTAAGTGCTGAAAAAATTAATCGCCACATCATCTAATCTTGTTAACCCATCGCCACAACTTAATAAGTTCAACTTAATCTATACGTGCTAATATATAATTGGGTGACAAACTAAAAGGAACAATATTATACTATTAGCTAAGCATGATCTCATATATACATAAACAAAGATACAAACACACACCATCACAACTACACACATCTATCTTATTAACTCATGTCAACTCACAAATTAAGTAAGACGTAGCTACACACAACTTTTAATTAGAAAGTCAATTCTATGAATCAGGAAAGATTTTAGCACATAGATTTAATAATAATGAATAGACATGTCAAAGATGTCTATCAGAACAACAATGAAATATTCAAAGATTGATGATTGAAAGTAATATCGGACGTTGATGATGTGTTGCACGATTTGATCCAACAAAGCTCGCTATGTCGCTCCAATGAGATTGATGAAAATAAGAGATCCGAATGGAGATATAGGTGATCGGACCAAGAGGGAGAGAGAAGAAAAAATAAGTGAAATAGACAAGAAAATGATAAAGAGAAATGAAGAGAGATAGGAGAGAGAGAGAGGGGAGTTCACTGCGCTAGATAGGGGGACGGGGCGCACGACAATACAGGGCGGAAGCGATGCTCGGCGAGAAGACGGCTAGCACACAGCGGGATGCAGCTAAGTTGACTCGATTTAAGCTCGACGAGTTCAAACTTAGCTTGTCGAGCCGGTCGTTTATATAAACAAGTCAACTTAGCTCGAACTCGAATCAAACTCATATTTGAACTCATTTTTAAACTCGAGATTGAACTCATTTACTTAAAATTCAAGTTCAAATATTTAAAAAATATTTTAAACTACTGTTTAGATATAAAAATATAATTATTTAAATAATTAATTAATTATTTATTTATTTAAATAATTGAATACTTATATGAGTATTTAATCAAATATTTAAATGAGCTACGAAACTGCTCAGGAATTTATCAAGTCGAGCAAATCTCTGTTTAGACTCGACTCGTTTATAAGTCGAGTTTTTTTTCTGTTCAAACTCGTTTATTTAACTTAATAAATAATTTGGGTCAACTTTTTAGCGAGCCGATTATCAAATTATTGTATTGGTTAGCTTGCTACCCTGTGTGGCTGAGTGGGGGAAAAAAAGAACCGAAGGCAGCGTGCAACTCAGGGTACGAACGATAGGAGAAAATCGGTGGAATAAAAAAAGATTCAAATAAATAAAATAACAACTTAAATATTAGTTTAACAACACCTATTTATCTATACAGACATATTAAAATAATTTAAGTACACAGCGTAAATATTTAAAAACATTATAATAATAGTCTAATTAATAATATAAAAATATGGAATATTACATTCCTTATTCGAAATCTTTTAGCATCCGGTCTAGTTATTAAAAATA